>OX359269.1:51839023-52466523 GCA_947179155.2 Hedera helix | reverse complement strand
CGCAGTTAAGAATGACTTCTGAAAATCAGGGAATGAATTATCCACTGCCCGAGGCGAACGTAGCTGAGAATCAGGAAGCTACAAACAATCCTCCTGCAGTTTCAGAAAATAATGCTGGTGATCATGCAAATCAGAATGGTTTCTTTAGAAACTTTATGCAATTTATCCAAAATCAGCCGAGGGGAGGTCATAACGATGGAAACGCTGATAATTCAAGGATTGTCACCGTTAAACAATTTAAAGAGTTAGGACCACCTGAATTTTTTGGGAAGCCTAAACCATTCAAGGCGGAGGCATGGTTAAAGCAAACGACAAAAATCCTTGATGTCCTGCGATGTGCAGATGATCAGAAGGTGCTATTCACCACCTTTATGTTTCGAGGGGAGGCAGACCATTGGTGGGAGGCGGTAAAACGCATCCATCATTCGGCTCTCGAAATGTCTTAGTTGGAATTCCAAGAGCTGTTCAACGAAAAGTATTTTTCAGAAAGCATCTGCCATATGAAGTTGGAGTTCATAAAACTAGAGTAAGAAAATATGTCTGTTTCACAATATGAAGCTAAGTTTGTCGAACTATCTCATTTCGCGACTCATCTAGTGGATGACGAAGCACGGATGAGTCGGATGTTCTTACGAGGTTTGAGATTCAAAATTTGTCAACAGCTTAGCTCTCATAAATTGACCTTGTATTCATATGTTGTCGATAGGGCTCAAAGGGTAGAGCAAACAGATGAAAAATTGCAGCCAAGAGTCAATGATCAGCGTAGAGAGAGAAATGATAACAACCACAGGAACGAGAACCATAAGGGAGGTAACCAACACTTCGGTAGTAATCACGCATCGAATAATAGAAGAGGAGAATCCAGTGGAAATAATTTCAAGAGAAAGAGATTCCATAATGATTATGGAAGAGCATCGGCACCAGTTCCAGCACCGACACCAGTACCAAGGGGAGAAAATCGACCACCGGTAAGATGTTACAAGTGTGGTCAGGAGGGCCACATCAGTCCAAACTGTACTCAACAGTCCAAGTTGTGCTACAGTTGCGGAAAAGAAGGTCATGTGGCTCGATTTTGTCCTGTTTCAAAATCAAGTCTAGCTGCAATGATGGTACCAAAAGCTAGCACGGATAAGGGAAAATCTGTAGTTCAAGAGAGAGCTTTTGTTGTGGCATCCCAAATGGCACGAAACTCGAACGAGGTGATAACCGATAAGCTATTCATAAATTCTCATGAAGTCTATGCCCTATTAGATACTGGTTCTACCCATTCTTTTGTCTCACCTACGTGTGCTCAACGATTAAACTTAACTCCTGACAATTTGGACTTTGACTTATCAGTTGAAACCCCATTAGGAGCGATAGCCATTACATCTACGGTATATAAATATTGCTTAGTTCAAATCAATAGCCTTATATTACCCGTTGACCTTATCTCTTTGGAAATGCATGAATTTGATGTGATTTTAGAAATTGATTGGTTGACTAATCATCATGCTAAAATTGATTGCTTTCAAAAGATCATTAGTTTTCATATTCCTAATCAACCTGTCATACAAATTCAAACAATCAAACCATTGAAATCCATAACTGTCATTTCTAGCCATAAAGCCACTCGTTTATTGAAAAACGGATGTCAAGCATTTTTAGCTCATGTCACTGACTTGAACAAAGATGTGTCAAACTTGAATGATATTCCTATTGTTAATGAGTTTTCTGATATTTTTCCCGATGAACTTCCTGGCTTATCTCCAAATCGGAAAATTGAATTCTGTATTGATCTTGAACCGGATACCAAGCCTATTTCCAAAGCCCCATATCGAATGACTCTTATTGAACTTCAAGAGCTAAAGGTCCAACTACAGGAATTGTTAGATACTGGTTTCATTCGTCCGAGTGCATCGCCTTGGGGTGCCCCTGCTCTTTTTGTCAAGAAGAATGACGGAAGTATGAGATTGTGTATTGACTACTGAGAGTTGAATCATGTCACCATAAAAAACAGGTACCCGTTACCTCGAATTGATGACATGTTTGATCAATTGCAGGGTGCTCAACATTTCTCAAAGATTGATCTCCGCTCTGGATATCATCAGTTAAAAGTTAAAGCTGATGACATTCCAAAGACTGCTTTCAGAACCTGCTACGGGCATTATGAGTTCTTAGTCATGCCTTTTGGACTAACAAATGCTCCTGCAGCTTTCATGGACATGATGAACCGGATATTCAAAGAATATTTGGATCATTTTGTAGTTGTCTTTATTGATGACATTCTTATATACTCAAAGAGTCGTGAGGATCATGAACAACACCTGAGATTAATACTCCAAAAGGTACGTGAGAACAAGTTGTATGCCAAGCTGAAGAAGTGTGAGTTTTGGCTTAAGGAAGTCACGTTCCTTGGGCATGTGATTTTCAGTCACGGAATATCAGTTGATCCTGCAAAGATTAAAGCAATATTAAATTGGGAGCAACCTTGGTCAGTAACTGAAGTCCGAAGTTTTCTGGGCTTAGCTGATTATTATCGGAGATTCGTAGAAGAATTTTCTCGAATTGCCACTCCATTAACTCAGCTGACTCGGAAAAGCACAAAATTCATATGGAACGAGGAGTGCGAGAAGAGTTTTCAAGAACTTAAGAAGAGACTTATTTCAGCTCTTGTTCTGACTATACCATCAGGATCGGGGGAATTTGCTATCTACAGCGATGCTTCATGCAAAGGTCTAGGTTGTGTACTTATGCAACATGGAAAAGTTATAGCCTATGCCTCTCGACAACTCAAAGATTATGAGAAAAATTATCCTACTCATGATTTAGAGTTGGCAGCAGTTGTTTTCGTATTGAAAATCTGGAGGCATTACTTGTACGGGGAGAAAGTGGAAATCTTCACGGATCACAAAAGTCTCAAGTATTTCTTTACCCAGAAGGAACTCAACATGCGGCAACGATGTTGGCTTGAGCTGTTAAAAGATTACGACCTGGTGTGTCTGCTGCCTGGCCGCGCATTGCGCGACCGCTTTTCTTTGACCAAAACGGCGTCGTTTATCTCCTTGCTGCTGTTTCATCCACATCCGCGCAATGCGCGGTCGCAACTTTTCCGGAAATTACTGAAATGCCACCGGTCTTTGCTGATTTTGCAATTTTGCCCCCAAACTTTAATTTTCCTACAAAAATAAATATAAAGTAATTAAAAATAAATAAAAAATAATATAAAAATAATAAAAACACAGAATGATTAATAAAACACCTAAAACACTAAAAATAAATAAAAACACATAAACAAAAATAAATATAAAAATACTATAAAATTATCTAAATTAACATAAATTAACTAAAATCCTATAAAACCTATTAAAACTAAAATAAGCTAAATAATTAAATATTTAAGCACACAATAAATATAAAAACTAAGTATTAGGGAATAAAAATATCATATAATTTAACCCTATCAAATACCCTCACACTTAGCTTTTTGCTCGTCTTCGGGCAAAACAAAAATAAAAACTATAAAAATAAAACTACTAACCAAACAACTTACTTGAGCAACAGATCAATATAAATTTCAACATCAGCCTCAAAGATTTTTTAAATGATAACTCAAAGAAAATTTCAAAATCATGCAAAATCTAGAACTTTAACATATTTATCAATTCTACTTTACTCAAAACCTTTTGTGTGTGTGTGTATCCAAATGTATCAAACTAATCAAAATTCAGATAAGTTTCGGTCGTTAATTACCTTATAAAAGATATACAACAAAACTCAAAATACTTATTTTTGACATCACTCTGTGCTAATATAGAAAAATATAAAGCAGAAGATCAAAAGGTTTTTAATCAATGAAACACACTAGGATTATTAATATGCATTTTTTTCAAATATTTTTTTCATTTTTTTCGTCTTCTTTTTTATTTTTTTATTTTTTTTTAATGGGTGCATTTTATGCTCCATCCCATTTTTTTCTTCATTCATTTTTATTTTTTCACGGTGAGTGCATTTTATGCTCCATCTCACCAGCGAGTGCGTTTTACGCTCCATCTCGCTTTTTCATGTGTTTATGAGCTAGTGCGTTTTACGCTCCATCTCAACTCACCACAAGATTTTTTCTTTCAATAATAATCCTAGAAAATTACCTAAATCATCTGTTCCAAATTATATTTTGCCTTATATTTCACTTCAAATAATGATCAAATAAGATATAAAGCTCAAAAATATCTTTCATAAGTATTTAACCATATAAACTTTCTCTAAATTAAAATTAGCTCAAACAAATGGATATAAGTGCATAAAAATTTAAAGAATCTCAAACAAAGTAATTATCAATAAAAAGTCAAAAATCCAAACTAAGCAAAAATTTATCATTTTTCCAAGAGTTATTAAATAAAAATCAATTTTTTTTTTATCATTGGCTAAGAATTAAAAATTCAAATTAACTCATTGCTCAAGTGACACATCCTAAAAAAAAAAAAAAAAAACTAACCCATTTTCGTAGGAAACACGGTTACACTTAGCATGTGCAACAAGCCTTTAAACCCCAAGGTTACCCCACGTGGACGAGTTTTGTCTCGTGAGGGTTTGCAGTGAATATACCCACAAAATTCAAAATTTTAAAATTTTCTAAAAATAAAAATAAAATAAAAAAAAAAAAACTAAATTTTAAAATTCCCTAAAAATAAAATAAATATCCTAAATCCCTTCTCCCACACTTAGAATTTACATTGTCCCCAATGTAAAATAAAATGCAAAGAAAGAGGCACAAATAAATATAAAAAGAAAAAGAAAAAGAAATGCAAATCTGATTTCTTGGGTTGCCTCCCAAGCAGCGCCTTTGTTTATCGTCATTGGCTCGACAGCAGACCAGAGTACTACGTCACTCCTTCCTCTTGAATTTGGACCATTTCATCCATCTTTACTCCATTTATCATGGATTTATTCAAACGCCCTTGCAGTTAATATGAAGGTTCTACTCCCTCTTCAATGAACATACATTCGAGACGATTAGGGAGATGCTTCAAATCTGGAATGTAATCCTGCAAAACAAAAGGTAAAGATTTAGGAACTGGCAAGTCAAAATATGGATCATTACCTGTGTTCGGAGAATCATTCACAGCTGCAACAGTTTTCTTTAAATCAGCACTCAAGACTAACTCTTATTTCTCTTTCCCAAGATTCGAACTAAATGTCGTTTTCAATTCATCATTTTCATCAGTTTTAGAAACTTTTGCTGCTAAAGAATTAATCACATCAACAGGATTATGACATTGCATGGCATAAAAAATATTAAACTTAACAATTTCGCCATCAAACTCCATTGTCAGTGTACCACTATGAACATCGATCTTAGTCTTGGAAGTCTTTAAGAAAGGTCTTCCTAACAAAATAGGAGCATTTTGATCACCGTTTTCCATATCAAGCACATAAAAATCAGCAGGAAAAATCAAGTTATCTACTTGCACAAGAACATCCTCTACTATACCCTTAGGATAAGTGTTAGACCTATCAGCCAACTGAATCACAGTACCGGTTCTATTTAAAGGTTCAAGTTGCAAAGAAGCATATATAGAATATGGCATGACATTAATAGATGCTCCTAGATCTAACATAACCTTTTCAAATCTCGTGTCTCCTATCTTACAAGGGATAGTAAACATTCATGGATCTTGGCATTTTGTAGGGAGTTTTCTTTGAATTACGGCAGACACATTCTTTCCTACTTGTACCTTTTCATATTTTTTAAGTGCTTGCTTTCTCTTGTGTGTACACAATTCTTTCAAAAATCTAGCAAAGCGAGGTACTTGTTTAATAGCATTTAACAATGGAATTTTGACCTCACAATTATGAAAAGTCTCAAATAAATCTGAATTTTTCTCATATGTCCTTTTTTCTGTTAAAGCAAGAGGGAAATGGGGTACCGGTTTATATTCAGAGAGAGGTGGAAATTTATACTTAGGAGTACCATTGTCGTCCTCTTGACTGTTGTCTGCCTCCTTGTTGTCCATTCCTGTTTTGCTTTGCTCTTTTGGCGCAGACTCTGTCGTTGCTGGAGTTTCGATCTCTTTACCGCTTCTCAACGTGATTGCATTAACATTTACTTTTGGATTCGCCACCGTTTGAGAGGGTAATTTTCCAGAACCTTGCGCCTCTAATCGACTAATTGCAGTTGCCATTTGTCCCATTTGTGTTTCCAAATTCTGCATATTCGCCTTCGTTTCATGTCGAAACTATAAATTTTCCTGTTGAAATTGTACAGTGTTAGTACTAATTTGTTTAACCAAATCCTCTAAAGACAAATTAGAATTAGATGATTGGCCCTGTTGTTTATTGGGATATGGCTGTTTGTATTGTTGGTAGCTTGCAAAGTTTGAATTTGTGGGTGGATTTCCTTGTGGATGTCCATAGCTGAAATTAGGATGATCTCTCCAACCTGAGTTGTATGTGTTTGAGTAGGGATCACATCTTCTTTGTGGTTGACCAGGAAAACCACCTGCTGCATTTACTTGTTCATAGGACTCCTCTTGAAGAGTGGGGCACATATCCGTTTGGTGTCCTATTATAGCGCAAATTCCACAAGCTTTCACTTGTTGCGTATTACCTACAGCTATTTGACGAACAAGAGAGGTTAAACTATCAATTCGTTGCTCAAGTGAAGAAATGTCTATGTCATTGACATTTTGGGACGTAAAATTAAGCCTAGTGTCGAATTGTTGGGAGTTAGCCGCCATGTTCGCAATCAAGTTCCTTGCAGCTTCGGGCGTTTTGTCCACCAAAGCACCGCTATTAGCAGCATCAATCATGCTTATATCGGTAGACATGAGTCCTTCATAGAAGTATTGGATGAGGAGTTGCTCGCTAATTTGATGGTGGGGGCAGCTTGCACATAGTTTCTTGAAATGTTCCCAATACTCGTACAAGGATTCTCCATGATTCTATCTCACACCACAAATGTCTTTTCTGATATTGGCTGCCCTTGAAGCTGGAAAATATTTTTTCAAGAATAGTCTTTTCATCTCTTCCCATGTGGTGATACTGCCGGAGGATAGGTAGTAGAGTCAATCCTTAGCCAAATCTTTCAAAGAAAATGGAAAAACTCTTAGATTGATTTGCTCTTTAGTCACTCCAAAAGGTTTCATACTTGTGCACACCATATGGAATTCCTTTAAATGTTTGTGAGGATCTTTACCTGCAAGGCCATGAAAATTTGGCAATAGATGTATTAGACCAGATTTTAGTTCAAAAGAAGTGTTAGCATCTACATTTGGAAAAATTATGCTTAAAGGTTGTTGATTCAAATCAGGGGCCGTAAGCTCTTTCAAAGTTCGATTCCTAGCCATGATTTCCATCTTCAACCTGCACAACTCAAATAAAATATGAAAACTAGAGAAAAGAATAAAATTAAACAAATAAAAATAAAACTATCTTTACTAAATTAAATAAATATTTACAAAAGCACAAAATTAAATTAAAATCATTCTCCGGCAACGGCGCCAAAATTTGGTGTGTCTGCTGCCTGGCCGCGCATTGCGCGACCGCTTTTCTTTGACCAAAACGGCGTCGTTTATCTCCTTGCTGCTGTTTCATCCACATCTGTGCAATGCGCGGTCGCAACTTTTCCGAAAATTACTGAAATGCCACCGGTCTTTGCTGATTTTGCAATTTTGCCCCCTAACTTTGATTTTCCTACAAAAATAAATATAAAGTAATTAAAAATAAATAAAAAATAATATAAAAATTATAAAAATAATAAAAACACATAATGATTAATAAACACTTTGATTTTGTATTGTTGGTAGCTTGCAAAATCAGCAAAGACCGGTGGTATTTCAGTAATTTCCGGAAAAGTTGCGACCGCGCATTGCGCGGATGTGGATGAAACAACAACAAGGAGATAAACGACGCCGTTTTGGTCAAAGAAAAGCGGCCGCGCAATGCGCGGCCAGGCAGCAAACACACGGAGCATCGGAACGACGCCGTTTCGCCAATGGAAGCGCGCGCAATGCGCAGATTTGCTGCTGACGTCACAAGCGCGTAAAAGCCGCGTTGACCCGGTCAAAGCCCTGTTTGGCAACGCGGAAATGGAGTAGAAACGGGATTTTTTGTATTTGTTGCTACTTTTTGATTCCAAATTGGATTTTAATTCCAACTAGGGTTAGGAAAATAATTATTTTACTTTTTTTTTTTTTTTTAATTGTAAATCCTATTAGGGTTTGGACAAGTTAGGAGATTTATGGAGCCTATGAATAGAGGGCTTGAGACACATTGTAAGACACAACTTTTCTTAGAATAAAAATTCTCTCTTCCATTCTTTAGTGTTCTCTACAATTATGAGTAGCTAAATTATTTTTCGTGGTTTAAGTGATTGAAGTCATCAAGATTTATCCACTGTGAGATCTAATTTATTTTAATTGTTCAATTTATATTTTGATTATTGAATATTTTTCTATGCTCAATTTTATGATTGATTTGTTTAATTGCTAGGAGCGCTACTAGTTTATTATTCATATTAATCTACTGCTATTTTGGAAGCAACTAAGTTTAATAATTGTTTTGCAGATCAAAAGATTATTTTATCTTAGGAAGAATATTCATCTAAATTAAATGCAAACAAGTGACTTGTGTTGTTTAGTTCAACGATCTCTCTAATTCTTTATGCTGCTATTAAATTAAATCTTTAGCAAGTGTCGGAGGTTGTTTATTAGTAAGGATATTTAGACCAAGTGGCTCTACTTATCTAAAATTAAGGAGAGAGGAGAAAGAATTACTCGGGCTTTGACTGGGTCAACACGGCTTTTACGCGCCTGTGACGTCAGCAGCAAATCCGCGCATTGCGCGCGCGCTTCCATTGGCGAAACGGCGTCGTTCCGATGCTCCGTGCTGCTGTTTCATCCACATCCGCGCAATGCGCGGTCGCAACTTTTCCGAAAATTACTGAAATGCCACCGGTCTTTGATGTTTTTGCAATTTTGCCCCCAAACTTTGATTTTCCTACAAAAATAAATACAAAGTAATTAAAAATAAATAAAAAATAATATAAAAATAATAAAAATAAAAAAATACATAATGATTAATAAAACACCTAAAACACTAAAAAAAAATAAAAACACATAAACAAAAATAAATATAAAAATACTATAAAATTATTTAAATTAACATAAATTAACTAAAATCCTATAAAACCTATTAAAACTAAAATAAGCTAAATAATTAAATATTTAAGCACACAATAAATATAAAAACTAAGTATTAGGGAATAAAAATATCATATAATTTAACCCTATCACGACCACACCATCCAGTACCACCCAGGAAAAGTAAACGTTGTAGCTGATACTTTAAGCAGAAGTATGCGAGTACAAGTGCAATGCTGACTACGCAAAAATGTATTTTGTACGACTTACAAAAGATGGAGATAGAATTAAAGTCACCAGGGACCCACATGAAGATTGCGCACGTACAAGTAGAACCAGCTTTAATTGATAAAATTAAAGCTGCTCAAGCTACTGATCCGAAAATGATGAGTATGATGAAGAAAGTACAAGAAGGTACTATTCCAGAAGCAAAAATCGACGAGAAATGAATACTTCGACTCAACTCTCGACTTTGTGTTCCTAACGACCCTGAATTGAAACATAAAATCATGATGGAGGCACACAAGACACCGTTTGCAATTCACCCGGGAAGTACCAAAATGTATCGTGATCTTCGACATACATTTTGGTGGAACAATATGAAGAGAGAGATTGCAGAGTTCATCTCAAGGTGCTTAACTTGTCAACGTGTCAAGGCAGAACATTAAGTGCCTAAGGGTCCATTGCAATCACTCGAAATTCCAGAATGGAAGTGGGAACACATCACTATGGACTTCGTGACGGGGTCTTCCCAAAGTTTCTCAAAGTTTTGATGCGATTTTGGTCATCGTAGATAGATTGACCAAGTTTGCTCATTTTTTGCCTATAAGAGAAAACTTTTCACTCGAACGTCTGGCCGGTATGTACGTAAATGATATTGTAAGATTGCATGGCATGCTAGTTTCCATAGTTTCTGATCGAGATCCTAGATTCACTTCACGCTTTTGGATCAGTCTACAAAAAGCTATGTGTAACAACCCCAAATTCGGACTCCTTTAACCCCGAATCTGGTCCGTTAAAAGTAACCTCAATTCTGAGTTTAAACTAATTATATTAAACTCATAAACAATAAGTTAATACAATTATTACTATAATCTAGGTATTAAACCTTAAATGAATACAAACGGTATGTTTGAATACAACCTTCAACTCTATTCCACTCCAGAATCGCAATCTTTAAACATTCTATTACAACTTTGAGATCATATGTATAGTGACTCAATTACCCCATCTATTATCCTCATACAAAAAGGACAACCTCTGCAAACGATTTTAAATAATATATACATGTTCTTTAAACATTTAGGTTTTCTATTCTGTAGCACATTAAAACATTACCTAATCGCAAATATTACACAATAAAGGTAATTTAATCTATCGCAAGTTTTACCATAAAGGCACCTACGCTTTAATCTTGATGACTCGTTAGTTAATCTTCATCTGCCTCTACCAGAGTAATCCGTTTTCCCAAGCTGCGCTGTAATGTTTTATTTTAAGCAAGAGTGAGCACGACGGCTCAGCAAGTCTAACAGTTTCACATAACACATAAACATATTTCATCGTGCTTCATGCATCTCATGCTTTACAATGACTACATATCTCATGTCTATCATGCTTTGCATTTACTCTATGATTCATGCATGTCATTTATAATTTCATACAGTTCAATATATATAGAGCAATCAACTTAATCAACTAGTGCATATCAATAGTTTATTTCAACTTTTATCATAAAAGCACATTACCACATTATTACACATAATAATTTATGCACATATAATAATTTTGTAGTATTTTAAATCAGACAATAATGCAACACGTTCTGAAAAATTTGCCTGAACTTGCATAACCAGCTTACACTAATCTTTCACGTTCCTTGCACCACCTACACGGTATATGAGATCAACGGTGTATAATATCAGTTAAGGTTTGACTCAATACTAAATCTGTAAAGATATTTATTTCTTCTTATCGTCCCATTTTTAAATCAATAGGGTTAATTTCATATTTTAGTCTCTCGTTGACTTGACTCAGTGTTTCACCGCAAACCTTTTTGTACATAACCATGCAATTCCGACATATATTAATGTCACTGCATTAAAACCTAGACCCTATATTTATTTAGGTCGATCCACCAATTAATCACTAATGGACCATACCCTTGGTTTAACTTAGTCACATCATTTATCTCGACAACTTATCATAATATTACCCACCCTGGATAATATTTTAAATTTTACTATCAATTAGTAATAACTTATAATGTTATTTAATTGTTAAATAACACTTTAAATAATCATTACTATTATTAATTTATTTCTAATAATAGTTTACCTTAATCACTATTATTAATCTTTTAATAATAATTTAATTGCTTGCTAATATTATTACCCTTTAATAATATTTTAATTGACTTTTCATTATTATTAATCATTTTAAAATAATTTAATTGTTCATCAATATTATCGATTATTTAAAACTATTTGAAATCCTCACGTATCATTAGTAATTATTTAATAATGATTCAACCCTTAACTATTATTATTCAATAGTTAATTACTTGTTAAACAATATTATCAATTCTTTAATAATATTCTAAATCTTTATTTATCATTATTATTTATTTAATAATGATTTAACTCTTAACTATTATTATTTAATAGTTAATTAAATGATAAACAATATTATTAATCCTTTAATAATATTTTAAATTAATTACATATCATTATTAATTATTAAATAATGATTTAATTATTAACTATTATCATTTAATAGTTAATCATTAATATTATCAATATATTTTAATTACTTAATAATCTTCTCCTGATAAAGTAATAATTTATTCCACTTAATTACCATTTAATATGAATTAAATAATAATTAATTAATTAATTATCCGTACTCGTTATTTAATATTAAGTAAATAATAAACAATTATACTATTAAATCTAACATCATTTGATTACTATTTAATATATTAAATAGTAAGCAATTAAATCTCTTTAATTATTATTTAATGTTAATTAAATAATAATTAATTAATTATCTTTATTTATTATTTACTCTTAATTAAATAAAATAATAAATAATTATGTTATCAACTTTACTTAACTGTAATTATTATTTAATGTTAAATAATAATTACCTAACTCTGTTTATTTAATATTTAATCTTATTAAATAATAAATAATTAAAGTTTAAAATCTTTATCTTACTCTAATTATTATTTAATATTAATTAAAGAATAATTAGTTATTTACTTTCCTTTATTTACTATTGAATGCCTAATTAAATAATAAATAATTAATTTATTTTCTCCAAACAAGTTGATATTGTTATTAAATTCCTAAAGAACATATTTAATATTTAATAACAATTTATTTATAATTTTCTTGAATTATTAGCTATGTAGTCACAAATTAGTGTATCTTTACACCATAAATAATATGAAAAATACCAATTTTCGGAAATAATACCATCTCCATACATATAACACTTCAAATAATCAGTAGGTTATTTGTTCATATTTTTCCAACATTTAAAAATACTTTTTATTTTTTTTCATACATTTAGTAAGCTTTTATTATTAAATAATTATGAAAAATAGCTACTGACATTATAAAAATACCATTAAATTCCAAAAAATAGTACATGAAATTCTAAGCAACTTTCTAGTTTTGACCATCGCCGGAATCGGCCGGAAAATGGGTGAACCGGTCACTTGAAGGCTCCGGCCGGTTTATTTCAAAAAAAACCGACAGTGGCTTTTTAGCATTTTCAGGTTCTGTCCATTTTTGGGGTCTCTTACAAAAACCTTAATAACTTAAGTTCTATAACTCCGATGGTACTCTACTTTATATCGTTACGTTCGTATCTTCTCGAACTACAATTTTCCATTATCGGATTCATTTTTCGGACAAGATTTGACCTCCGTAATCAGCCTGGAACCGGACTATTCATGTAAAACTTCTGACAGCGGAGTGTTTTGCTAGAAAAATCATAACTAATTCATTTTAACTCGGATTTTAGTCATTCAAGTTTTAAAATTTACACAACTTCAAGATCTATCCAAAAAAATTGATGGATCAAAAATCCGACTTACGGCTCGTGAACAGTAAATCCGTTTATGGACTGCAAAGTTTATAATTTTTCCGGTAAACTTGATTTTACAACTTTTGCTAAGTTTTTCCACATAAATGCTTATGGATCCATACCAAAAATTCATGAAACACTTGTTTAACATATCTAGAATGGATCTACACTTAAAGAACATAAAGATGGTATTTTTACCATTTATTTCTTATTTTAATCACATAACAAGCATAACTAAGGTTTTTAGGATTTTCTAACCTTTTTGTTTTGTGTGCTTGCTTTCTCTTCCTTCCAAAATAGTAGATGAACCACTAAGCTCTTCTCTTGGTTAAGAATGGGTTGAGTTGGCTTGACTCGGCTCGACTCGGTTGAGTTAACTCATTAGTTTATTCACTATTTCACTCAACTCACTTGGAACTCACTCCAACTCACTAGCACCAATATAATAGCTCTTTCTTCCAACTTTTTAAACTCTTAGCCAATGAACCAAGTGATTTATTTATAGTGGAGCCAACCTATACATACACACCTTGTAAGCATATAAATTGGACTTCAAGCATTCTACAAATTCTAGCCAAAAGAGGTTGAGTATTTCACACTTTTTCTCAACATTGCCCCAATTTTTGATTTATTTTTATTAGTTAACTTGCAAAATAAAAATTCTTCTAGAAGCTTTTAATTTGGATCAAAAAATGGGCTTTCAGTTTAATTGTGTGGGCTTACTATTCATCTTGGTTGGGCTACTATAACACCAAATTAATTTACCAACATTAGGTTTAAACATTAATTTATTAGTCTCCCAATTTAAATAAATTATTGGGCTTACCTAATTAAATTAATACAACCAACATACAAATTCATACTTAATTAATTAAGTTGACTTGTTTAAAAATAATATATGAGCTAGCCTACTAGTATTTAACTACTAGTTGGACTATTAATTAATATTATTAATATTTCACATAGTTATTATTAATTAATAATTATATTAATTAATTTACATAACCCAATTAGACTTGCCCTAATTAAGCCTAATTGAATCCTAATTTGGGTTTCTCAACATACCACTCGCTCGGTATTAATTTCCTAAGTTTTTTCGTTAGTTTAATAACCCCTTTGATCGAACAATCTTAAAATAAATCCTCGAATATTTAAATATTCATAATACCCTTTCCTAGGGTTTGAAATGATCACCCTTCATTAATTCACTAATTTTAAATTTTAAATTTTAAATTTTATTTATAACATTATTAAATTTTTAGGTTCATTTCAACTAGGTTGGCTTAAATCGAATTACCGCAACAACCTAGCTTATCTTATCCATCAAATAATTCATCAAAATTTTAAAGGTATCATACTACCTTGTTTAACCTAGCGAATTATCTTTATTATAATTCTCTTATCTATCGAGTCACTAATCGAATCCTGAGTTAATGACTGATTTACTCGCCCCTCTAAGGCATCTCTGTTCCAAAAGGCCATTTATCATGTGTTGCCAGTTTTTAATAAACATAATGTAATTTGAATAAAATGCCGACACCCTTCTGTCTTTTAGACTTTAGTTTGCCAACAACTCGTTTTGCGGACCACGTCCACGTTGCATAAACCATTATCATATGCATTGGATTCTCTACTTGTTATCCCTCCGATTTACAAAAAACGAATTTCACTAATTATATTTTTAAATTTTAAGAATATATAATATTGTGTGTATATATATATATATATATATATATATATATATATATATATATATATATTTCTTATATTTTATCTAGATTGGTAGAACTATTATATCCATATTTTTTTTTGTACAAGTCGATGTTCATTTTTGTAAAATATGCAAAGTGTATCTGTATATATAAGAAACTGATCTATAGTAAACGTTTTGCTATGAACACTATTCTAATTAGCGCATTTGTGACCGTTCAATCTCAAATTTAAGAGTTAAGAGTGCGGTCTGACTGCTACTCCTAATAGTGACCAAAGAAAATAAATGTTCTGTGTCCCTATATTTTATACTTAACTGTGGTCACAAAATAAATGTTAGTTTAAACAAACTGACTCATTACTTCATGTCCCTATATTCAAATCGACTCATTAGATAACAAAATCTCATTTAGGTGGGACACACTAGTGACTGATTATATTCGTTTCTCCCCTCCTAGTTCTAACCCCAGATCTCCATTAAAGACCATATCCCTAAGCTCTGATGCCAACTGTGACACCCCTAAATTTAGGCCCACACAGCCCAAACTTAAGTTGTTAAAAGAGTACAACAAGATTATTACAAAGTAGAACAACGTTCAATATTACAGCGTATAATAATACACAACTAAGTCTTCACTATTATTATCACACTATTTTACAACACGCGAAGACGGTAATAACTATCCCTCGGACTCTCACTCCATTCCCCGGCTGCTAGACCTAGCTACATTCTCATCTCCTGTTGAAAAACAATGGAACAAAAGAAATGGTGAGCTCGAATAGCCCAGTAAGAAATATCATGACTAAGATAATGACGAATAAATTATCATTAGCCTTCAACAGTTGAGTTCTTGATAGAATACAATAGACTACAAGGTTTATATAAAAAACTATAGTTAAATTCTTGAACAATGTTCAGATCAATAATAACAGCGGAATGAGCAATCTATTAGAAGAATAATGCAGACTATAATGTCCACTCGCTTATCTTTTTAGTAAGAATATCATCAACTTTTATCATCTGAAATACCATTAGTCATGATAATAAAAATTCACAGTTCCTGGTCATAATCTTGCAAATCAACAGTTCATCTTTACACTACGGGCCAAAGATATTCAATATAGCATCAGCGGTCATGATTATACCAGATTCAGCCTTTGGTCATAATCATACCAAACAACAGTTCATCTATGCACTACGGGCCAAAGAGAACTTTCACCACGTGCCATAAAAGACACCGAACAGATGTATCGCCTTTAACTTAGTATATCGCCTTTAACCTATCATCTGTTCAACAATTATATCACATCTGTGCCCCCGGCCACAGAAATTCACAACAACTTGATTCTTGAAGATTAATAACAGTGATACGAATGATGAATAGAAGAAACAAGATAAACAATAAGTATCGGAAGTTTATTTTGTGCAGATTCAAATAATGTCCAAATTGTCAACATGATGTGGAGTGAAATTTAAAAATGATATTCAAGATCCACAGTTCAGAATAACGGTTACAGTTCAATAGAAAGGTTCAGAAAATAAGAAGGTTCAGTTGAAATAATGAAGTTCAACTATTATGGAACATATAATATTTTCAGGAATTATAGAAGCAATAGTTCCATAATAAGTTTCGATTTAGGAGTATGAAAGAAAATAATATCCCTTATCGTAGCAGGTTTGATTAACAAAAGGTGAAGGAAATTAATATCCCTTACCATAGTAAGTTTGAATAATGGAAGATGAAAAGGATGGTATCCCTTATGAGTATAAAGGAAAATAATATCATTTACGAATATGAAAGAAAATGATATTACAAACGAATATGGAATAAAAGTGTCATGTGATAATTCGTGTAGACAATTTATTTTCACAAGAGACAAATAAGAAATTTACAAAGGGTTATTCACCAACAGGCGGTAATCTGCACAGTAAGGTTATTCCCACCATTTAATAAATTTGAATACGAAGAGGTATTCACCCAACAGGCGGTAATCCGCGTCGTAAGGTTATTCCCACAATTTAATACATGAAAATAAATGGCACAAAAAAGAAACGATATTATTTTCGAGAATTAAAGAATGATAATCCCTTCCAGTAAGAAAGAACATAATATTCATCTATGATGATGAAAAGAATGATACCCCTTACCGTAACAAGTTTCAATAATAGAATATGAAAGAAGATGATATTCCTTATCTTAACACGTGACTGGATATTGATTTAAATGAGGTTGATCAACCTATATATATTTATAATAAAATTAGTAATTACCACATATAAATTTCAAGGTGTATGATAATTCATATATTATGAACTATCAAAATTATATATATTTAACATAATTTTTGTAGTATAATATAATAACTTTAAAATAGTTTTTAAAGTAATATTTCAAAATAAATTTTCCAAATAAAGCTTTTAAAAATGAATCTTCTCAAAGAATAGTCTTTTAAAGGAAGATTTGTGAATACCGTGAAAAATAGGAATTTATAAAATTACTACTCTTTAATAAAAGACTTACTTGAAAATTTTCTGCACTCCTTTTGGCTTTCAAACTCTCAAAATAACCTTACTATTCTCAGAGAAAACTCATAAAATTCTTATAGAAAAATTTTACGTTTTAGGTGTGATTTTTCTATTCAGCTGAGCAAGCTATTTATAGGAGAAAAAATGATACTATGCATGGTTGGTGAATGACGTGCTGCACGCCAGTGTAAGTTTTCTACAAAAGCAGCGCAGCCACTGCTTTTCAAATTTCTCCAGCACAAAATAAATTTCACATGTTATTTTTCATGTGGCCCCCACATAGGGTCCACATGTTACTATTTCAAATAGTAAAATTAATTATTATTATTATTATTTTAATTAATTTATTTATTCTTCCTGTGGGTACAACATATAAAATAAAAATAATGCTACAACAATAGTTCAACAAAATAAGTTACAGATTAATAATATAAATTACTGTGCATTTGCTACTGTGACAATTATTAAAATACAGTGCACCAATAATTATTGACTCAATGATATGAAATACAGTGTAATGATAATTATTGAATCAATAAGGCAAAATACTGTGTAGCAACAATTATTGAATTGATAACATAAAATATTATGTAGTGACAATTATTGATGAAATGATGCGCAACAGTTACGGTGTCAATTATCAGACCAATAATATGAGATACTGTGCAATACCGTGTGCTACTGTAGAGTACCGCGTGCTACAAAAAATACCATAAATTACTGTATGCTACTATTCTTTTATCACCGGTATTTTAACAGTTCCGTTGACTATTTTTATTTAAAAAGGTTACTTCTGTCGTTTTCAAAATCCGACAAATATTCCGTTGTAGGGTCCACCAATAATTAGTTATTTCGGCGCCGTCGTACGGCCCGAATATTCCCCGACAAAATGAATATTGTCCGACAAAATAAAATTTGCACATAACATCCTTAACTTTCAATTTCGTCAGTTTAACCACTTACTGTTTCATGAAAAAAAATATATATGAAGAAAAATTAAATTTTATATTTCATAAAATTCGGGGTCTTACAGTATTTTTCGATTTTTAATCTAATTTTTCGTTACGTCGTGTGTGACGCCCCCAAATCTGGGCCCACACAGCCCAAACTTGAGTCGTCAAAAGACTACAACAAAATTATTACAACAAAGCACAACGTACTACAATACAGTGTATAATAATACACAACTAAGTCTTCACTATTATTGCCACACTATTTCACAAAACGTGAAGACTATGATAACTATTCCTCGGACCCTCACTCCATTCCCCGGCTAGACCCTGTTATGTTTTCATTTCCTGTTGAAAAACCATGGAACAAAAGAAAGGGTGAGCTCAAATAGCCCAGTAAGAAATATCATGACTAAGATAATGACGAATAAATTATCATTAGCCTTCAACAGTTGAGTTCTTGATAGAATATAATAGACTACAAGATTTATATCAAAAACTGTAGTTAAATTCTTAAACAATGTTCAGATCAATAATAGCAGCGGAATGAGCAATCTATTAGAAGAATAATGCAGACTATAATGTCCACTCGCTTCTCTTTTTCGTAAAAACATCATCAACTTTTATCATCTGAAATACCATTAGTCATGATAATATAAATTCACAGTTCCTGATCATAATCATGCACATCAACAGTTCATCTTTGCACTACGGGCCAAAGATATTCAATATAGCACCAACGGTCATGATTATACCAGATTCAGCCTTTGGTCATAATCATACCAAACAACAGTTCATCTTTGCACTACGGGCCAAAGAGAACATTCACCACGTGCCATAAAAGACACCGAACAGATGTATCGCCTTTAACCTATTATATCGCCTTTAACCTATCATCTGTTCAACAAATATATCACATCTGTGCCCCCGGCCACAGATATTCATAACAGCTTGATTTTTGGATGATTAGAATGATATAAATGATGAACAGAAGAAATAGGATAACAATAAGTATCGGAAGTTTACTTTGTACAGATTCAAATAATGTCCAAATTGTCAACATGATGTGGAGTGAAATTTAAAAATGATATTCAAGATCCACAGTTCAGAATAACGGTTACAATTCAATAGAAAGGTTCACGTAAATAGGAAGGTTCAGTTGAAATAATGAAGTTCAATTATTATGGAACATATAATATTTTCAGGAATTATAGAAGCAATAGTTCCATAATAAATTTCGATTTAGGAGTATGAAAGAAAATAATATCCCTTACCGTAGCAGGTTTGATTAACAAAAGGTGAAGGAAATTAATACAAAGGGTTATTCACCAACAGGCGGCAATCCGCTCCGTAAGGTTATTCCCACAATTTAATAGAATTTGAGTACAAAGAGTTATTCACCAAACAGGCGGCAATCCGCTCCGTAAGGTTATTCTCAGAGATTAATAATGAATGAATACGAAAGGTTATTCACCAACAGGCGGCAATCCGCTCCGTAAGGTTATTCCCACAATTTAATACATGGAAATAAATACGAAAGGTTATTCACCAACAGGCGATAATCCGCGCCGTAAGGTTATTCCCACAATTTAATACATGGAAATAAATGACACATCTTATGAGTAAGAAAGAAACGATATTATTTTTGAGAATCAAATAATGATAATCCCTTACCATAGTACGTTTGAATATTGGAAGATGAAAAAGATGGTATCCCTTACGAGTAGTAATTTTAAGAGTATGAAAGAAAATGACATCCCATACCGTAGTAAGTTTAAAAGTGTGAAAAAAAAATGATATTCCTTACGAGTAGTAAATTTGAGAGTATGAAAAAAAAATGACATCCCTTACCTTGATATTGTGAAACAAGTTTATAGCCGAACAAATCCTTCCTTGTTTGTAGCAGTAAAGAATCTGACTTTTGAGTCTTCTAGAGTTTTTTAAAATCTCTTTATGTTTTTAAAATAATGTTACTCTCGAAAAGATAGGCGGCATAGACTCAAGAATCACTCAATTCGGAGTTAATATGAATGAGTTATGAATTTTCAAAACTAAGACTGAAAATAGTGACGAAAATCAGAATAGGTTACGGTTTTTAGTATTTTAAGGCATGAAGATGATTTCAGATGACTTTTCTTCCTTCTTCAAAGTTGTAGAGGACGAAAAACTGAAGAGACAGGCTTTTAATTCATTAAATTCTGACAAATAATGAATTTACTACGATTTTTCGAAAGAGTTGCTGTACATAAGAAAATTCTACTCGGGAATTCAAAGAAGAATGCAAAAGATTTCAAAACTAGGAATGACTTAAGAACACTTAGAGAGAACTTACACAAAAAGTATTTAGAGAGAGAAAGAAAGAACAAGTAAGGAAGTTTATGAAAAATCCTTAAGTTAATGCTTCTATTTATAGCCAAAAATCTTATCATTCATTTAATCTAAACCATTCATTTAAAGATCATCTTTTAATCTACACCATCCATTTCAAATATTATATTATCTTTAATCTACACCATTCATTTCATATCACCTAATAATCACCTAACTTTATATTATAAACAAATCAATTTAATTATTCAACAATAATTCACACTTTAATCTACACCATTCATTTCATATCACCTAATAATCACCTAACTTTATATTATAAACAAATCAATTCAATTATTATGACTAATTGTTATAAATACAGTATAGTTAGCTCTTAGATATTAAGTCAATTAATTAATGAAATACAACTGTTTAAATAATACCGTAATAGAGATAACAATAATACAGAAAGTATGTAAAAGAAAAATACGTTACTGTGTCATGACAATTATTGATTCAATAACGTGAATTACTGTGCATATGTTACTGTGACAATTATTAGGTTCAATAATTTTAAAAACAGTGCAACAACAATTATTGACTCAATGATATAAAATACAGTGTAATGACAATTATTAAATCAATAATGCAAAATACTGTGTAACAACAATTATTGAATTGATAATATAAAATATTATGCAGTGACAATTATCGATGAAATGATGCGTAACAGTTACGGTGTCAATTATCAGACCAATAATATGAGACACTATGCAATACCGTGTGTTACTGTAGAGTACCGAGTGCTACAGAAAATACCAATAACTATCGTATGCTACTATTCTTTTATCACCGGTATTTTAACAGTTCCGTTGACTATTTTTATTTAAAAATGTTATTTCTGTCGTTTTTTATATCCGACAAATATTCCGTTGTGGGGTCCACCAATAATTTGTTATTTCGGCGCCGTCGTACGACACGAATATTCCCCGACCAAACGAATATTCCCCGACAAAGCGAATATTGTCCGACAAAATAAAATTTTCAGATAACATCCTTAATTTTTAACTTGATCGATTTAACCACTTACTGTTTCAAAAAAAAATATATGAAGAAAAATTAAATTTTGTATTTCATAAAATTCGGGGTCTTACAACCTCCCCTCCTTATGAAATTTCGTCCCCGAAATTGACGTACCGGGCATTTCATAGTTCTCCTCCTGATTTTCAGATGTCATACAAAACTGTTGTCACAAAATAATTGTTAGTTCAAACAAATTGACTCATCTCTTCATGTTCCTACATTCAAATCGATTCATTAGATAAAAAAAATCTAATTTAGGTAGGACACACTAGTAATTGATTCTATTCGTCTCTCCCCTCCTAGTTCTAACCCCAGATCTCCATTAAAGACCATATCCCTAAGCTCTGATGCCAACTGTGACGCCCCCAAATCTGGGCCCACACAGCCCAAACTTGAGTCGTCAAAAGACTACAACAAAATTATTACAACAAAGCACAACGTACTACAATACAGTGTATAATAATACACAACTAAGTCTTCACTATTATTGCCACACTATTTTACAAAACGTGAAGACTATGATAACTATTCCTCGGACCCTCACTCCATTCCCCGGCTAGACCCTGTTATGTTTTCATTTCTTGTTGAAAAACCATGGAACAAAAGAAAGGGTGAGCTCAAATAGCCCAGTAAGAAATATCATGACTAAGATAATGACGAATAAATTATCATTAGCCTTCAACAGTTGAGTTCTTGATAGAATATAATAGACTACAAGATTTATATCAAAAACTGTAGTTAAATTCTTAAACAATGTTCAGATCAATAATAGCAGCGGAATGAGCAATCTATTAGAAGAATAATGCAGACTATAATGTCCACTCGCTTCTCTTTTTCGTAAAAACATCATCAACTTTTATCATCTGAAATACCATTAGTCATGATAATATAAATTCACAGTTCCTGATCATAATCATGCACATCAACAGTTCATCTTTGCACTACGGGCCAAAGATATTCAATATAGCACCAACGGTCATGATTATACCAGATTCAGCCTTTGGTCATAATCATACCAAACAACAGTTCATCTTTGCACTACGGGCCAAAGAGAACATTCACCACGTGCCATAAAAGACACCGAACAGATGTATCGCCTTTAACCTATTATATCGCCTTTAACCTATCATCTGTTCAACAAATATATCACATCTGTGCCCCCGACCACAGATATTCATAACAGCTTGATTTTTGGATGATTAGAATGATATAAATGATGAACAGAAGAAATAGGATAACAATAAGTATCGGAAGTTTACTTTGTACAGATTCAAATAATGTCCAAATTGTCAACATGATGTGGAGTGAAATTTAAAAATGATATTCAAGATCCACAGTTCAGAATAACGGTTACAATTCAATAGAAAGGTTCACGTAAATAGGAAGGTTCAGTTGAAATAATGAAGTTCAACTATTATGGAACATATAATATTTTCAGGAATTATAGAAGCAATAGTTCCATAATAAATTTCGATTTAGGAGTATGAAAGAAAATAATATCCCTTACCGTAGCAGGTTTGATTAACAAAAGGTGAAGGAAATTAATACAAAGGGTTATTCACCAACAGGCGGCAATCCGCTCCGTAAGGTTATTCCCACAATTTAATAGAATTTGAGTACAAAGAGTTATTCACCAAACAGGCGGCAATCCGCTCCGTAAGGTTATTCTCAGAGATTAATAATGAATGAATACGAAAGGTTATTCACCAACAGGCGGCAATCCGCTCCGTAAGGTTATTCCCACAATTTAATACATGGAAATAAATACGAAAGGTTATTCACCAACAGGCGATAATCCGCGCCGTAAGGTTATTCCCACAATTTAATACATGGAAATAAATGACACATCTTATGAGTAAGAAAGAAACGATATTATTTTTGAGAATCAAATAATGATAATCCCTTACCATAGTACGTTTGAATATTGGAAGATGAAAAAGATGGTATCCCTTACGAGTAGTAATTTTAAGAGTATGAAAGAAAATGACATCCCATACCGTAGTAAGTTTAAAAGTGTGAAAAAAAAATGATATTCCTTACGAGTAGTAAATTTGAGAGTATGAAAAAAAAATGACATCCCTTACCTTGATATTGTGAAACAAGTTTATAGCCGAACAAATCCTTCCTTGTTTGTAGCAGTAAAGAATCTGACTTTTGAGTCTTCTAGAGTTTTTTAAAATCTCTTTATGTTTTTAAAATAATGTTACTCTCGAAAAGATAGGCGGCATAGACTCAAGAATCACTCAATTCGGAGTTAATATGAATGAGTTATGAATTTTCAAAACTAAGACTGAAAATAGTGACGAAAATCAGAATAGGTTACGGTTTTTAGTATTTTAAGGCATGAAGATGATTTCAGATGACTTTTCTTCCTTCTTCAAAGTTGTAGAGGACGAAAAACTGAAGAGACAGGCTTTTAATTCATTAAATTCTGACAAATAATGAATTTACTACGATTTTTCGAAAGAGTTGCTGTACATAAGAAAATTCTACTCGGGAATTCAAAGAAGAATGCAAAAGATTTCAAAACTAGGAATGACTTAAGAACACTTAGAGAGAACTTACACAAAAAGTATTTAGAGAGAGAAAGAAAGAACAAGTAAGGAAGTTTATGAAAAATCCTTAAGTTAATGCTTCTATTTATAGCCAAAAATCTTATCATTCATTTAATCTAAACCATTCATTTAAAGATCATCTTTTAATCTACACCATCCATTTCAAATATTATATTATCTTTAATCTACACCATTCATTTCATATCACCTAATAATCACCTAACTTTATATTATAAACAAATCAATTTAATTATTCAACAATAATTCACACTTTAATCTACACCATTCATTTCATATCACCTAATAATCACCTAACTTTATATTATAAACAAATCAATTCAATTATTATGACTAATTGTTATAAATACAGTATAGTTAGCTCTTAGATATTAAGTCAATTAATTAATGAAATACAACTGTTTAAATAATACCGTAATAGAGATAACAATAATACAGAAAGTATGTAAAAGAAAAATACGTTACTGTGTCATGACAATTATTGATTCAATAACGTGAATTACTGTGCATATGTTACTGTGACAATTATTAGGTTCAATAATTTTAAAAACAGTGCAACAACAATTATTGACTCAATGATATAAAATACAGTGTAATGACAATTATTAAATCAATAATGCAAAATACTGTGTAACAACAATTATTGAATTGATAATATAAAATATTATGCAGTGACAATTATCGATGAAATGATGCGTAACAGTTACGGTGTCAATTATCAGACCAATAATATGAGACACTATGCAATACCGTGTGTTACTGTAGAGTACCGAGTGCTACAGAAAATACCAATAACTATCGTATGCTACTATTCTTTTATCACCGGTATTTTAACAGTTCCGTTGACTATTTTTATTTAAAAATGTTATTTTTGTCGTTTTTTATATCCGACAAATATTCCGTTGTGGGGTCCACCAATAATTTGTTATTTCGGCGCCGTCGTACGACACGAATATTCCCCGACCAAACGAATATTCCCCGACAAAGCGAATATTGTCCGACAAAATAAAATTTTCAGATAACATCCTTAATTTTTAACTTGATCGATTTAACCACTTACTGTTTCAAAAAAAAATATATGAAGAAAAATTAAATTTTGTATTTCATAAAATTCGGGGTCTTACAACCTCCCCTCCTTATGAAATTTCGTCCCCGAAATTGACGTACCGGGCATTTCATAGTTCTCCTCCTGATTTTCAGATGTCATACAAAACTGTTGTCACAAAATAATTGTTAGTTCAAACAAATTGACTCATCTCTTCATGTTCCTACATTCAAATCGATTCATTAGATAAAAAAAATCTAATTTAGGTAGGACACACTAGTAATTGATTCTATTCGTCTCTCCCCTCCTAGTTCTAACCCCAGATCTCCATTAAAGACCATATCCCTAAGCTCTGATGCCAACTGTGACGCCCCCAAATCTGGGCCCACACAGCCCAAACTTGAGTCGTCAAAAGACTACAACAAAATTATTACAACAAAGCACAACGTACTACAATACAGTGTATAATAATACACAACTAAGTCTTCACTATTATTGCCACACTATTTTACAAAACGTGAAGACTATGATAACTATTCCTCGGACCCTCACTCCATTCCCCGGCTAGACCCTGTTATGTTTTCATTTCTTGTTGAAAAACCATGGAACAAAAGAAAGGGTGAGCTCAAATAGCCCAGTAAGAAATATCATGACTAAGATAATGACGAATAAATTATCATTAGCCTTCAACAGTTGAGTTCTTGATAGAATATAATAGACTACAAGATTTATATCAAAAACTGTAGTTAAATTCTTAAACAATGTTCAGATCAATAATAGCAGCGGAATGAGCAATCTATTAGAAGAATAATGCAGACTATAATGTCCACTCGCTTCTCTTTTTCGTAAAAACATCATCAACTTTTATCATCTGAAATACCATTAGTCATGATAATATAAATTCACAGTTCCTGATCATAATCATGCACATCAACAGTTCATCTTTGCACTACGGGCCAAAGATATTCAATATAGCACCAACGGTCATGATTATACCAGATTCAGCCTTTGGTCATAATCATACCAAACAACAGTTCATCTTTGCACTACGGGCCAAAGAGAACATTCACCACGTGCCATAAAAGACACCGAACAGATGTATCGCCTTTAACCTATTATATCGCCTTTAACCTATCATCTGTTCAACAAATATATCACATCTGTGCCCCCGGCCACAGATATTCATAACAGCTTGATTTTTGGATGATTAGAATGATATAAATGATGAACAGAAGAAATAGGATAACAATAAGTATCGGAAGTTTACTTTGTACAGATTCAAATAATGTCCAAATTGTCAACATGATGTGGAGTGAAATTTAAAAATGATATTCAAGATCCACAGTTCAGAATAACGATTACAATTCAATAGAAAGGTTCACGTAAATAGGAAGGTTCAGTTGAAATAATGAAGTTCAACTATTATGGAACATATAATATTTTCAGGAATTATAGAAGCAATAGTTCCATAATAAATTTCGATTTAGGAGTATGAAAGAAAATAATATCCCTTACCGTAGCAGGTTTGATTAACAAAAGGTGAAGGAAATTAATACAAAGGGTTATTCACCAACAGGCGGCAATCCGCTCCGTAAGGTTATTCCCACAATTTAATAGAATTTGAGTACAAAGAGTTATTCACCAAACAGGCGGCAATCCGCTCCGTAAGGTTATTCTCAGAGATTAATAATGAATGAATACGAAAGGTTATTCACCAACAGGCGGCAATCCGCTCCGTAAGGTTATTCCCACAATTTAATACATGGAAATAAATACGAAAGGTTATTCACCAACAGGCGATAATCCGCGCCGTAAGGTTATTCCCACAATTTAATACATGGAAATAAATGACACATCTTATGAGTAAGAAAGAAACGATATTATTTTTGAGAATCAAATAATGATAATCCCTTACCATAGTACGTTTGAATATTGGAAGATGAAAAAGATGGTATCCCTTACGAGTAGTAATTTTAAGAGTATGAAAGAAAATGACATCCCATACCGTAGTAAGTTTAAAAGTGTGAAAAAAAAATGATATTCCTTACGAGTAGTAAATTTGAGAGTATGAAAAAAAAATGACATCCCTTACCTTGATATTGTGAAACAAGTTTATAGCCGAACAAATCCTTCCTTGTTTGTAGCAGTAAAGAATCTGACTTTTGAGTCTTCTAGAGTTTTTTAAAATCTCTTTATGTTTTTAAAATAATGTTACTCTCGAAAAGATAGGCGGCATAGACTCAAGAATCACTCAATTCGGAGTTAATATGAATGAGTTATGAATTTTCAAAACTAAGACTGAAAATAGTGACGAAAATCAGAATAGGTTACGGTTTTTAGTATTTTAAGGCATGAAGATGATTTCAGATGACTTTTCTTCCTTCTTCAAAGTTGTAGAGGACGAAAAACTGAAGAGACAGGCTTTTAATTCATTAAATTCTGACAAATAATGAATTTACTACGATTTTTCGAAAGAGTTGCTGTACATAAGAAAATTCTACTCGGGAATTCAAAGAAGAATGCAAAAGATTTCAAAACTAGGAATGACTTAAGAACACTTAGAGAGAACTTACACAAAAAGTATTTAGAGAGAGAAAGAAAGAACAAGTAAGGAAGTTTATGAAAAATCCTTAAGTTAATGCTTCTATTTATAGCCAAAAATCTTATCATTCATTTAATCTAAACCATTCATTTAAAGATCATCTTTTAATCTACACCATCCATTTCAAATATTATATTATCTTTAATCTACACCATTCATTTCATATCACCTAATAATCACCTAACTTTATATTATAAACAAATCAATTTAATTATTCAACAATAATTCACACTTTAATCTACACCATTCATTTCATATCACCTAATAATCACCTAACTTTATATTATAAACAAATCAATTCAATTATTATGACTAATTGTTATAAATACAGTATAGTTAGCTCTTAGATATTAAGTCAATTAATTAATGAAATACAACTGTTTAAATAATACCGTAATAGAGATAACAATAATACAGAAAGTATGTAAAAGAAAAATACGTTACTGTGTCATGACAATTATTGATTCAATAACGTGAATTACTGTGCATATGTTACTGTGACAATTATTAGGTTCAATAATTTTAAAAACAGTGCAACAACAATTTTTGACTCAATGATATAAAATACAGTGTAATGACAATTATTAAATCAATAATGCAAAATACTGTGTAACAACAATTATTGAATTGATAATATAAAATATTATGCAGTGACAATTATCGATGAAATGATGCGTAACAGTTACGGTGTCAATTATCAGACCAATAATATGAGACACTATGCAATACCGTGTGTTACTGTAGAGTACCGAGTGCTACAGAAAATACCAATAACTATCGTATGCTACTATTCTTTTATCACCGGTATTTTAACAGTTCCGTTGACTATTTTTATTTAAAAATGTTATTTCTGTCGTTTTCTATATCCGACAAATATTCCGTTGTGGGGTCCACCAATAATTTGTTATTTCGGCGCCGTCGTACGACACGAATATTCCCCGACCAAACGAATATTCCCCGACAAAGCGAATATTGTCCGACAAAATAAAATTTTCAGATAACATCCTTAATTTTTAACTTGATCGATTTAACCACTTACTGTTTCAAAAAAAAATATATGAAGAAAAATTAAATTTTGTATTTCATAAAATTCGGGGTCTTACATCGTGCCTTCAGGCACATGCAATTACTAGTACATACTAATAAATGAATGTTAATTTATTTATTTTTAATAAATACAATAATCAATACTCTAAATTATAATTCAATTAAGTTTTCATTATTTATAAAATTCAAAATGAATGCTCTAC
The DNA here is from genome assembly GCA_947179155.2 of Hedera helix. NCBI lineage: Eukaryota > Viridiplantae > Streptophyta > Magnoliopsida > Apiales > Araliaceae > Hedera > Hedera helix. The sequence goes on along the minus strand of OX359269.1, from coordinate 52,437,262 downwards.
TTATTAATGTTTAGACGTTCATTAATAAATAGATACCTATTTTATATGTTAATTTGAAATAATACTGCAGTGTGTATGAATATTTATAATCTATAATTATAATATTTAAATTATATGTATAACATTTGTTAAATGATACATTTTAGATATGTTGTAACATTATATATAACTATAATTATGGAAAAAAGATAATGAGTTTTAAAGTATAGTTCATTAATGAATGAATGTTAATTTATTTATTTTTAATAAATACAATAATCAATGCTCTAAATTATAATTTAAATAAGTTTTTATTATTTTTGAAATCTTAAATTCAAAATGAATGCTCTACTTATTAATGTTTAGATGCTCATTAATAAATAAATGTTCATTTTATGTGTTAATTTGGAGTAATATGTAGTGCGTATTAATATTTATAATCTATAATTATAATATTTAAATAATATTTATAAAACTCATTAAATGATATATTTTAGATATATTGTAACACTATATATAACTAGAATAAGAGGAAAAAATAATGAGTTTTAAAGTATAGTTCATTAATGAATGAATATTAATTTATTTATTTTTAATAAATACAATAATCAATGCTCTAAATTATAATTCAAATAAGTTTTCATTATTTTTTAAATCCTAAATTCAAAAATAAATGCTCTACTTATTAATGTTTTGATATCCATTAATAAGTAGATGCTCATTTTATGTGTTTATTTGAAGTAATATTGTAGTTGTCATATATTTATAATATATAATTATAACATTTAAATGATATTTATAACACTTGTTAAATGATGTATTTTAGATATATTGTAACACTATATATAACTAGAATAAAGGGAAAAAATAATAAGTTTTAAAGTATAGTTCATTAATGAATGAATGTTAATTTATTTATTTTTAATAAATACAATAATCAATACTCTTAATTACAATTCAAATAAATTTTTATTATTTTTAAAATCCTAAATTTTAAAATAAATGCTCTATTTATTAAAGTTTGATGTCCATTAATAAGTTGATGTCCGTTTTATATGTTTAGAGCAATACTGTAGTGTGTATGAATATTTATAATCTATAATTATAACATTTAAATGATATTTATAAAATTATAACACTTGTTAAATGATCCAAAAATTATATTATAACACTTGTTAAATGATATTTATAACACTTGTTAAATGATACATTTGAGATATTTTACCTTTATAATAGTAAAAATTCCTTAACTATACTTAAATCAATTTATTAATATTATAATAAAAGTGTTATTTTCTACTTTTTAGAAGTGAAATGACATATTTTAAAAATAATTTTCGTATGATAGTAAAAACTAATTATTATATTAGGAAGACCACTTAAAACTTAAAAGAAATTATTTTGTTTATTTTATATATATATATATAAGTTATTCGAATACGAATTTCGGATACGAATCCGAATTCGGATATCCGCTATCCGCCGGATATATTTACCGACGGATGTTAAACGAATACGAATACGCCTATATCCGTATTCGTATCCATTTATTTGCGGATACCTTTAAACCGAATACGGGTATATCCGTTTTTTATCCGTTTTTTTCCGAATACGAATGCGAACGAATACGGATTTTTCGTTTACCATTTACAGCCATAATAATGACGATAAAAATCGTTATTATAGATTTATAAAGACGAATTTTATGTAAAAATAACAATTTTTTTTATAAAAATATTAATTTCTTAAATATAATTTGACAAGTTAATATAGATTTTAACATCTCTTTTAAGATAATTAACTTTTTAAAATAAGTTAATGAGGGTAAGATTTGTAACATTTATAATCAGACTCCGAGACAACCTTTGATAAGTACAAAAGGTATCGAGTCAGTGTCGGTAGAGCTGTATTGTAATAAAATCTGACATGGTAGAGCTGATGATGATGACAGTACACGTTATGTGCACATGTGCCCAATATAAAAAAATGCCCTCTGGAGGCCGAATTAAAAATACTTTTTTAATAATAATAATAAAAAATTATTTAGAGGTCGAATTAAAATATTCCTTGATAAAAGCCAAGCAAGGGCGTCGGGGTCAATGTGGGTCCAACCGGTGCACGCACTTATGTTATTGGGTCAAAAGTTCAACTTGTGCACTAAATTACACACCTGATGATATCAAGGAGCCCACATGATAGAGGATATAGATTGCACAGCTGTGCCAAGAGCCCACATGACAGCGTTGCAGTTAGCTTGGTTTGTACGCACAATATAAATAGTGTCTTATTATACGTAATTCATTTAACTTTTTTATTAAATAATAAAAATAAAAAATTAATATTTTCACGAATAAAAGTGATAATTTCATAATATTCTCTAATATAAATAGTAAATGAGTCTCATATTAATATGAGAGAGATCTTATAAAAATATTAAAATTAACTTGTGAAAATATCAATTCTTTATTTTTGTACTTGTGTTTCACGTATTTACCTATATTTGAATAATTTACAATGGTAAATAAATATATATTTTTTTAATTACAGTCGGGTACTATTAAAATTCCAAGTCTAAGAGCATAGAGTCGACTCTAAGTCTTTGCAATTTTTCATAGTTCATTTCCAAAATTTTAAAATTAATGTGATTTTGATTAATATAATACTCATTGTTGTGAATTACTTTTTTAAAAATATTATTTAAGTATATAATATTAATTAATTTTAAATTCTAAACAATTTAAATTTGATTTAATTTTTTCTAATTTAATTATAAAAATTAAATTTATTATTATTGAAAAATAATTGGGTACTAATTTATTTTTTTCCCATCATTCCTTATCACCATTGACTAGTAGGTGAAAATTACTATCGGAAATAATTTCAGTTGTCAAAAGAGAGAGAAGAAAATTTAGGAAAGAGAATAAAAAAAATTTGTTTGTAAGTTTTTAGAGGAGGGAAAAGAAAAGAGAAGGAAATTTTTTTTAAAAAAAGTTCCTACAATTTTTTTTATTCCAATGTTAGAAATATTGGAAGGAAATTTACTAAAAACTTAGCGTACAAACTAAAATATCAAAATTACCCTTATAATAATTTTTAAAATATAATGTCATAAAGGTACTATTTTAAGTTAAAATTTTCTTTCAAAACTCACAAGTACAAAAAAAAAAAAAAAAAAGAGTTAATTTTCTTTCCTTCACTCTCTTTTCTATCAATTTTTCTTTTCTTTTCTTTTCTCTCCAAATTCACAAACAAAGTGCTGCAGTTGATTAATATATGGTTCAGGCCAAGTTAGAAAAATCTCCTTAGAATCCATGTTTTGATACCTTGTAAGGAGTTGGGTTTTGAGTAAAGTTGATTTAAAAAAGAAAAGAAAAGAAAATAATTTAGTAATTAAGAGAAATAACATTAACAAGCAATATCATTAATTAAAATCCAAGCGTCTATGTAACACTAGTTTGCCATTAAATAATCTCTTCTTATAATCCAGCTTTCAATTTCTAAAATTAAAAGGGTTAACAGTAAAAGTATTTTTCAAAGTTCCAATTTTAACTTGAAAGTATTAATTTTCTCTATAGTGTTTCTTTAAGTTAATTTTTTTTAATAAAATTATTCTTTTTTTACATATTAATAAAATTATAAGTCAAAACTAACTTTTTATATAGTTGAATATACATTTAACCCATTCTAAACGTATGAGTATAACAATATATATAATATATGAAACGTAAATAACATAATTACAAATAATTTCATATATGTACGTGAATGATTCTAACATATAATTTCAGCAATATGTCAAAAAGAAATAGTTTTATAAAAAAATTAAACTTAAAAGAACACAATTAAAAAAATTGATAATTTAGGGCTAAAAATAAAATTTTATAAATTTTTAATAACACTTTTGCAGTTAACCCAAGCTAAAATCTCGATAAAAAATGACATTACAGCATTATTATACCAGTTTAAAACAAAAAAAAGAAGTTGTACTAAAATAAGATATCAGCTTCGAATAAAAATAGACAATCAATACCCAATTACTTCGATATGAAATTTTATATCTTAGCAACTCTATTGTGAAATTGCATTACAGAAATTGAAATAAAGTTAGTGAAGGTACTTTTCTTTGACCCGATCTCATGTATGATATTCTCTCTTTTCATATCCAGCAAGGGACCCACAATTTTTGATAGATTATTAGTACAGTGATTAAAATTCATTTAACCTAGCCAGCCATAGTAAAAATTTTCTTTTATTTTCATCACTTCATATACATGACACCTTACTCTCTTTATATATATAAATAAAGGTATACCTACATGCCCAAATTCAAAAGAAATATCTTATACTTTTGTAATCCACAATCATCCGTAACTTGTAAATATATATGATTGCAATTAAAATACTCTTAAGATATACATATATAATACCTCTGTTATTTATTGCCCTACTCTTTAATTTTCTCTTAAAATTAATAGTTGACAGCTTTTAACTGATTTTATAAAATAATAATTTACATATCGTATGTAAATAACTTTTTCTCGTATAACTAAAATTTCTCAATTAAGATCATATATGTTTATCTCTTATTAAATTATTCTGACGACAGGTCAAGACAACCGTATATAATATTTGTAATTTATATTTCAATTTATCTAAATCAGATTTAAATTATATAAAACTGTTATACAATACTTTCGTTACGCAATAACTTCGTTATAGTACTTTGAAATAATAAAATAAAATAAACTTATTTGGCTGATTACTTGGCTAGTACTCGGTATTATGTTCTTAAGACAATTATACCCTCTTTAGGTGACTAGAGTTAGTTGCGTTTGTCTCCCAGGATTACTATAGAAGCACTACAAATAGCACACTCAGCGAACCAGTTAATGCTCTGTATTCTCTCAAAATGGATTATGTATATGATTGTCTGAATATAAATGAAAGTTGGAAAAATTGATGCCTAAATGACGGACTTCGTGTCCTATTTATAACCCTTGGCCAACGGTTATATTTAATAACGTTGCAGTAGTTGGTAAGGCTGTAACTCGAGTCAAACAGTTCGGGCTCGACTCGAAAAAATGTGAGTTCGACTCGAATTCGTTAATAGTATGATTCAAATTTGAGTACAAAAAATAGTTCGAATAAAAATACGAGTAGAATCCGAGTAAAGTTATACTCGACTTGTTTAGAATTCAAATTACTCGAATTTTCAATCATAATTCGATATATACTCGATTGATACATATTTGAATAGATACTCGATACATTATTTTAAAATATATACACAATTAAACAAAATTTGAATAATTAGTTATTATTATTTTTATTTGTAATTTTAATTTTAATTATATATTTGTAAAGTGTAATTATAATTATATTTTCTTATTTCTAAGGTAAATAATAAGTTCAGTTAGTAATTGTATGTATTATAAAGTTAGTTACTATGTGAACACTCGAAAATTTGAGTTTAAATTTGAAGTTCGTGAGTAGTTTGAATATAATTCGATCCGAGTCGATCGAATTCGAGTTGAGTCGAATATGAATAAAGTTTTTTTAAATATAGTTCGAATTTGAGTCGAATTCGATTACAAATTTAGTCTTACGAGTCGAATCCGAGTAATTTAGAATTTTTATCGATTCGACTCGTTTACAGTTTTAGCAGTTGGACGTCAGTTGGTGCCAAATTTTCTCTATAACCGTTGGCCAACGGTAATATTTAATAACGTTGCAACAGTTGGCGCCAAATTCTGATGCCAAATTTTCTCTATAACCCTTGGCCAACAGTAATATTTAATAACGTTGCAGCAGAGCTAAATTTTCTCCAACGGTAATAAAACGTTGGCTGCAGTTTTTCCAACTAACGGTAATAGTTAACGTTGGACTATCCCTACCACAGTAATAAGAAAAAATTATATACAACAACCTAAACCCAGGCCCATAACCTGAATCCATACCAAGCCTTAACTAAGTCCACTCCCCTTCATAAAAGTGGAGTGTCCTTTGGGCCCAAACCCAAGTTCAAACTAATTGTATATATACTCATTTAAAGTTTAGTTCTTATTTCATGTGAGATCTTAATTTTTTACAAACCTTTATTACCATATTAAAGTAGTGATCTTTGAAGACTAAATTTTTTATTCATTATCCCATGAATTTGAACTTCCTAATACGTGATTTTAATTAACTCATTGAGTACACCACATATATATGTGTTATTTAAGCTCAAATTCTATCATATAGATGCTCGCCAACCAAATATAAGCATATCCTTTGTTTATACACACACACACACACACACACACACACACACAATATATTTTTTCGTACATCAATATATTTTCTTCCAAATAAAGAATCCCATTAGATTTTTTTAGTTAATTATAAAATTGAAATTATTGCAAGTTTATTTAAGGGTAGTGTTTCCCAAAGTTGGCATATTTTTTTGAATATCAACACTTAATACCTAATTTTTTTTTATAAAAAAAATAATACCACTCCCTTATGTCGAATCCGGCCAATTTTTAACCGGAATGTGACATATGTCAAATTTATATAACTTTTATACAAATTAATATTTTTATACAGAAAAAATACGTATATAATATTTCATATAAAATATAAAATTTTAACTTATTAAGCACTTTTATTTTAATTAATACAATCCAATTAATATTAGTGTGAAATTAAATTAACATTTATAATATTAACACGATTATAAAAATATATAAAAATATATTAGCTACATGGCACAGAGTGGGGTCAATTGACCCCATTGAAAAAAATAACTGTTTTATAATGTAGGATAAATTGTTAAAATTTTAAGTATAATATATAAATTGAACCCACTTAAATTTTATAAATTTTCTACTATACGAGATCAAATTAAAATTTTATAACTTCCTCGATCAAATTTTAACCCCATATAACTTATATCCGTCTATATATGTATCTCTCTCTATAATATTTTTAAACGAAATAATAATCCAATTTAAATTAGTTTTCAATATAATTAATTATGAATAGAAAAGTCTATTATGGATGAATATGGTGTATATATACCATATGTTATTAGTTATTATAACTTTGATAGCCCGTGTTAAACACGGGTTAATGTGAAAGTTTTTTTTTATAAAAAATTTAATTTATTTTATAAGTATTATTTATTTATTTTATTTAAATATTGATCATCATGTGTTGATATTATTTTTATATGGTACAATTTAGTGTTTTTATTATAAATTAAAATATTTATTTTCTTAGATGCTCTAATTTTATTAAAATATTTTTAAAAAAAAATATTGCAAATACTCTCTTCCCCCCCCTCTCTCTCTCTATATATATATATATATATATATATATATATATATATATATATATATATATATATATATTACAATATTATACATACGTGATATATATGTATATTATTATACATTATAAATATAATTTTATTGATTCATAAATATCTAATTTATTGAGAGAAGAAGAGTTTAGGGATGACTCTTTGAAAAAAGAGTTTTATGGGAGAATAAAAATTTGGGAAGGAACGATCATTCGATCTTATCTAAATCGGGTTATGTCAAACTCGGTTAATTGACTTGGGATAAACGAAATTGATTCAAAATAATTGAATTTAGGATCGCCTCTTACCTTGTTTTATATTAGTATTTTTATTTAAATATTGATCATTATATGTTGTTATTATTTTTATATGGTACAATTTAGTCTTTTTATTATAGATTAAAATATTTATTTTCTTAGATGTTCTAATTTTATTAAAATGTTTTAAAAAAAATTATTGCAAATACTCTCCCTCTCTATATATATGTAATGTATAAATATTACAATATTATACATACGTGATATATATGTATATTATTATATATTATAAGTATAATTTTATTGATTCATAAATATCTAATTTATTGGAAGAAGAAGAGTTTTATGGGATAATAAGAGTTTGGGAAGGAACAACCCTTTGACCTTATCTAAATTGGTTATGCCAAACTCGGTTAATTGACTCGTGACGAACGAAGTTGACTCAGAATAATTTGATTTGGGATCGTTTCTTACGTTATTATAATGAAATTGACTCTGAATAATTGACTTTGGGAATGATCATGAAAGAGGCGATAAGAATGGTACTCGAATGCATTTACGATCCCGAGTTTCCAGACATATTACACTTTCGCTCGGGTCGAGGCTGCCACTAGGCCCTAAAATGGATCAAAGAAGAGTGGGGAACCTTTCGTTGGTTTTTGGAATTCGACATCAGGAAATGTTTTCACACCATCGACCGACATCGACTCATCCCAATCTTTAAGGAAAAGATCAACGATCCCAAGTTCTTTGTACTTTCCTAGGAGGTTTCAAGTATAGCAGAGGAAAGGTAGCGATTAGTTGTTGACTTTTATAGAAGCAAGGCAATGCAATTAAGGTTAGAGTCAAGCCAGGAAGTCGGAAAGTGAAGAGAAGTTCTGAAAGAAAATATATTCACAGCTATTTCATATAGGAGGGTGCGTATAGTTTTGGACATCTATTAACTTTCCTTACTATAAGGAATTAAGGAATGGTTAAGTCAAACATAACAGTTTTAAGCAAATTGGTAGTACTGGTATTGGCAAGCGTTATTATATATTAGTATTTTTATTTAAATATTGAACATCATGTGTTGTTATTATTTTTATGTGGTACAATTTAGTATTTTTATTACAAATTAAAATATTTATTTCCTTAGATGTTTTAATTTTATTAAAATATTTTAAAAAAAATTATTGCAAATACTCCCCCTACTCTCTCTATATATATATGCAATGTATAAATATTACAATATTATTCATACGTGATATATATGTACATTATTAAATATTATAAGTATAATTTTATTAATTCATAAATATCTAATTTATTGGGAGAAAAAGAGTTTGAGAATAACTCTTTGAAATAAGAGTTTTATGGGATAATAAGAGTTTGGGAAGAAACGACCCTTCGACCTTATCTAAATTGAGTGATGCCAAACTCGGTTAATTGACTCGTGACGAATGAAGTTAACTTGGAATAATTGAATTTGGGATCGCTTCTTACGTTATGACAACGAAATTGACTCTGAATAATTGAATTTGGGAAAGATCATGAAAGAGGTGATCTGAATGGTACTCGAATCCATTTATGATCTGGAGTTCTAGACATATCGCACTTTCACTTGAGCCGAGGCTGCCATTTGGCCCTAAGATGGATCAAAGAAGAGTGAGGATCCTTTTTCTGGTTTTTGGAATTCAACATTAGGAAGTATTTTCACACCATCAACCGACATCGACTTATCCCAATCTTTAAGGAAGAGTTCGACGATACCAAGTTCTTTATGCTTGCCTAGGAGCGAGAACTCCACTTCAAACGTTTCAAGTGTAGCAGACGAAAGGTAGTGATTAGTTGTTGACTTTTATAGAAGCAAGGTAATGCAATTAAGATCAGAGTCAAGCCAGGAAGTCGGAGAGTGGAGAGAAGTTCTGAAAGAAAAGACATTCACAACTATCTCATATAGGATAATGCATATAGTTTTAGACATCTATTGACTTTCTTTACTTTAAGGAATTAAGGAATGGTTAAGTCAAGCATAGTAGTGTTAAGCAAATTGGTAATAGCAGTAATGGTAGGTGTTGTTATATATTAATATTTTTATTTAAATATTGATCATCATGTGTTGTTATTATTTTTATATAGTACAATTTAGTATTTTTATTATAAATTAAAATAAATATTTTCTTAGATGTTCTAATTTTATTAAAATGTTTTAAAAAAAATTATATATATATATATATATATATATATATATATATATATATATGTAATGTATAAATATTACAACATTATACATACGTGGTATATATGTATATTATTATATATTATAAGTATAATTTTATTGATTCATAAATAACTAATTTATTGGGAAAAGAAGAGTTTGAGAATGACTCTTCGAAAGAAGAGTTTTATGGGAGAATAAGAGTTTGGGAAGGAACAACCTTTCGACCTTATCTAAATTGAGTTATGCCAAACTCGATTAATTGACTCGTGACGAACGAAATTGATTCGGAATAATTAGATTTGAAATCACCTCTTGCGTTATTATATATTAGTATTGATATTGTCATTGTAATATAATATATATTTTATATATGTGATTCAAAAGTACAAAAGTATCTAAAAAAAATTAGTTGGGGGCAGCAACCACCGCTAAATTATTTATAACTTAATAATAATTTTAACCTACTGAAATTGGATGCTTTATATACATGTATGTATGTATGTATGTATGTATATGTGTATGTATGACGGAATATGAATGTAACAATCTAGTTAGACACACTATTTCGAAAACAAGGTATGTGCAAGTGATCATTTATTTTATATGAAACAATTAACTAGACTAGATCAGATATATGATACTTCATTAATTCACATGTTAGGTACTTTCTTGATAAATGTTAAAAAGGAATAATAAAACTCATAAATACTTTCAATATTATTGAGATTTATTTTAGCATGCATTTAATTTTGTCACAAACAATTGTACGCAGCTTATTTGACAAATTAATCATCACATGAATGATAATAGTTTTGCATACAATTAATAACTTAATTCTAAATGGAGACAACAACTAAACATGACGATCACTCCTGAGGGCGTCTAGGTTTGTATTCAATCGACGAGTTGATGGGGTTGAGGAATTTGGCATACCATTTAGCAGTAATCTTGGGATAACGCTTACAATAGTTAAAGTAATCTGTGAACACCAACCCCATTCGTATATTATACCTTTGAGTCGGTTCCATGCTATCCATCAACGACCATACACAATATCCCGTTATATTCACTCATGCTCTACAAAAATATTCAATTAAACATTCATCTTAATTCCTCTATCTTAATGGTGTTATATTATCAAATTGTTAAACAAGGAATGATCGCATCGACACAATAAATTATACATATATTTACATATAAGACATTTATAAATTAATTACCTTTGTGCCTCGAGTAGAGCAATAAGATGATTTATGATAAAGTAAAGACGACCGTCATCAACTAATGCTTTTGTTAAGTCATTGGTATTTCCAGTCGCCAGTGATTCCTGTAGGGATGTTGTGTATACTTGTTTCTCAGCCCATCCTGTCAAATCAAAAATAATTTAATTAATTTTAAGTTAGTCAAGTAATTTTTTTAATTTCTCATGATTAATTGTACGCGGCAATATGTGTAGCTAAATGTGTTTATATACGCGCATAATATGAAATGGTACTCAAATAAAGTAGTTGCATTTATAAAAAAATTGTGTTACATAAAAGGAGTTCACTTTTTAATAATAATAATATGAAATAGTACGATATATTATTAAGTTTGTTATCATATTTTTATTATCATACAACGCTACTAAAATAATAAGTTATTATTTTAAGAGTATACATAGTAAAAGAATATATCCAAATTTTATAGATGAAACCTTTTTTTTTTTTGTGGAATACAAAGAGTATTTATTTATTTACTTATTTTGTAAGAGAAACACTATATAATTAACAATTTAATTAACTCATTAACCATTTTCAGTAATGAAAATTGTAGGGTTTTCATAATTTTCTTTGACATACAAGAGCATATCATGAATATAATGATAAATGTTTATAATATTCTGCATTAGTGAGAATTCATAATTTGTGTATAGGATAGGAATATACATATATGTCATGTGTAACTAATTTAGAAAATCTGTTCTTGATGAATTTGTCCTAATTTAAATTACATAGGAATATAGTAATTTAATTAGAATGAATATTTTTATATGCTAGTGGAAATAGGCTTATAAATAATTAAGAATTCCTGATTAACAATTCATTATGATCGTATAATTAAATGAAGAGTTATGAGATTTGAATGAAGCATTGGGTGAAATTAATTGTTGACTTTTGTAGAAGCAAGGTAAGGTAATTAAGATCAAAGTCAAGCCAGAAAGTCGGATAGTGAAGAAAAGTTCTGAAAGAAAAGACATTCACATCTATCTTATATAGGAGAATGCGTATAGTTTTAGACATCTATTGACTTTAAGGAATGGTTAAGTCAACCATAGCAGTGTTAAGCAAATTGGTAGTAGCAGTAATGGTAAACGTTGTTATATATAGGAGTGTAAACAGATATAAACGAATCTGAATACAGTAGTATCCGTATCTGAAAAAATAATTCACTATCCGTCTTCGTATCTGGTATGTAGCGGATTTTAAAAATATTGTCTGTATCCGGTATTTGAAATAATATCCGAATACGGATAATATCCGTTTTCGTTTATTTTATTCGAATAAACATATTATTCGAATATTTGGGTATCCGGATTCGATTATCAGTTACCTAATATAAAATTCATTCAAATTATTTATAAAAAATAAAGAAAAAATGAATAATTACTCATAACCAATCACTTTAAAGTTTAAACCATACATATTAATGAATGAACGTTAATTTATTTATTTTTAATAAATACAATAATCAATGCTCTAAATTATAATTTAAATAAGTTTTCATTATTTTTGAAATCCTAAATTCAAAATAAATACTTTACTTATTAATGTTTAGATGTCCATTAAGAAGTAGATGTCAATTTTATGTGTTAATTTGGAGTAATATTGTAATGTGTATGAATATTTATAATCTATAATTATAACATTTAAATGATATTGATAACATTTATAACACTTGTTAAATGATACATTTTAAATATATTGTAACACTATATATGACTAGAATAAGGGAAAAAATAATAAGTTTTAAAGTATAGTTCATTAATGAATGAATGTTAATTTATTTATTTTTAATAAATATAATAATCAATACTCTAAATTATAATTTAAATAAGTTTTCATATTTTTGAAATCCTAAATTCAAAATGAATGTTCTACATATTAATGTTTAGATATCCATTAATAAGTAGATGTCCATTTTATGTGTTAATTTAGAGTAATATTATAGTATGTATGAATATTTATAATCTATAATTATAACATTTAAATGATATTTATAACATTTATAACACTTGTTAAATGATTGATTTTAGATATATTATAATACTATATATAACTAGAATAAGAGGGGAAATAACGATTTTTAAAATATAGTTCATTAATGAATGAATGTTAATTTACTTATTTTTAATAAATACAATAATCAATATTCTAAATTATAATTCAAATAAGTTTTCATTATTTTTAAAATCATAAATTCAAAATGAATGCTCTACTTATTAATTGTTTAAATGTCCATTAATAAGTAGATATCCATTTTATGTATTAATTTGGAGTAATAATATAGTGTGTATGAATATTTATAATCTATAATTTAATATTTAAATGAGATTTATAACATTTATAACACTTGTTAAATGAATCATTTTAGATATATCGTAATACTGTATATAATTAGAATAAGGGGGAAAATAATGAGTTTTAAAGTCTTCATTATTTTTGAAATTCTAAATTCAAAATGAATGCTCTACTTATTAATGTTTACATGTCCATTAATAAGTAAATGTCTATTTTATATTTTAATTTGGAGTAATACTGTAGTGTGTATGAATATTTATAATCCATAATTATAACATTTAAATGATATTTATATCATTTGTTAAATGATGCATTTTAGATATATTGTAACACTATATCTAACTAGAATAAGGAAAACAAATAATGAGTTTTAAAGTATAGTTCATTAATGAACGAATGTTAATTTATTTATTTTTAATAAATACAATAATGAAATATCTAAATTGTAATTCAAATAAGTTTTCATTATTTTTGAAATCATAAATTTCAAAATAACTGCTCTACTTATTAAAATTTAGATGTTCATTAATAAGTTGATGTTTATTTTATGTGTTTGGAGTAATACTGTAGTGTGTATGAATATTTATAATATATAATTATAACATTTAAATGATATTTTTAACACTTGTTAAATGATCCAAAAGTTACAATTTAAAACTTGTTAAATGATACATTTTAGATATTTTAACTTTATAATAGTAAAAATTCATTAACTATACTTAAATCAATTTATTTCAGTTTATTAATATTATAATTTTAAAGTGTTATTTTTTTACTTTTTAGAAGTGAAATGACATATTTTATAAATAATTTTCGTATGATAGTGAAAACAAATTATTATATAAGGAATTTCGAATACAGATTTGAATTCAGGTATTGGATTCCGGATATCCACCGAATATATTTACGGTCGGATGTTAAACGAATATGAATATGCCTATATTCGTATTCGTATTCGTTTATTTACGGATACCTTTAAACCGAATATAGATATATCTGTTTTTTTTCCCTGAATGCGAATAATATCCATTCTTTTAAATACGAATACGGCCGAATACGAATTTTACGGTTACCATTTACAGCCCTAGTTTTATATTAGTATTTTTAATTAAATATTGATCATCATGTGTTGTTATTATTTTTATATAATACAATTTTGTGTTTTTATTATAAATTAAAATATTTATTTCCTTAGATGTTCTAATTTTATTAAAAAAATTTTAAAAAAATTATTGCAAATACTCTCTCTCTCTATATATATGTAATGTATAAATATTACAACATTATACATACGTGATATGTATGTATATTATTATATAGTATAAGTATAATTTTATTAATTCAAAAATATCTAATTTATTGCGAGAAGAAGAGTTTGGGAATAACTCTTCGAAAGACGAGTTTTATGGGAGAATAAAAGTTTGGGAAGGAACGACCCTTTGACTCTATCTAAATTGGGTTATGCCAAACTCGGTTAATTGACTCGTGACGAATGAAGTTGACTCGAAATAATTGGATTTGAGATTACTTTTTACGTTATTATAACAAAATTAACTCTGAATAATTGGATTTGGGAAGGATCATGAAAGAGGCGATCAGAATGATACTTGAATCCATTTACGATCCCGAGTTTCCAGACACATCGCACTTTCGCTCAGGTCGAGGCTGCCACTCGGTCCTATGATGGATCAAAGAAGAATAAGGAACCTCTCGCTGGTTTTTGGAATTCGACATCAGGAAGTGTTTTCACACCATCGACCGACGTCGACTCATCCCAATCTTTAAGGAAGAGATCGACGATCCTAAGTTCTTTGTACTTTCCTATGAGCGAGAACTTCAGTTCAAACGTTTAAAGTTAAGCAGAAGAAAGGTAGCGATTAGTTGTTGACTTTTATAGAAGCAAGGTAATGCAATTAAGATCAGAGTCAAGCTAGGAAGTCGGAGAGTAAAGAGAAGTTCTGAAAGAAAAGACATTCACACCTATCTCATATAGGAGAATGCGTATAATTTTAGACATTATTGACTTTCCTTACTTTAAGGAATGATTAAGTCAACCATAAAAGTGTTGAGCAAATTGGTAGTAGCAGTAATGGTAAATGTTGTTATATATTAGTATTTTTATTTAAATATTGATCATCATTTGTTGTTATTATTTTTATATAGTACAATTTAGTGTTTTTATTATAAATTAAAATATTTATTTCCTTAGACGTTCTAACTTTATTAAAATATTTTCAAATAATTTATTGTAAATATTCTCTCTCTCTATATATATGTAATGTATAAATATTACAACATTATACATACGTGTTATAAATGTATATTATTATATATTATAAGTATAATTTTATTGATTCATAAATATCAAATTTATTGGGATAAGAAGAGTTTGAGAATGACTATTCAAAATAAAATTTTTATGGGAGAATAAGAGTTTGGGAAGTGACAACATTTCGACCTTATTGAAATTGGATTATGCCAAACTCGGTTAATTGACTCATGACGAATAAAATTGACTCGGAATAATTGAATTTGGAATCACCTCTTACATTATTATATATTAGTATTGATACTGTCATTGTAATAAAATATATATTTTATATATGTGATTCAAATATACAAAAGTATCTAAAAAAAATTGGTTGGAAGCAGCAACTATCGCTAAATTATTTATAGCTTAATAATAATTTTGATCTACTAAAATTGGATGGTATATATACATGTATGTATGTATGTATGACGGAATTTGAATGTAACAATCTAGTTAGACACACTATTTCAAAAAAATGGTATGTGCAAGCGATCGTTTAGTTTATGTGAAACAATTAATTAGACTAGATCATATATATGATACTTCATTAATTCACATGTTAGGTACTTTCTTGATAAAGGTTAAAAAGGAATAATAAAACGCATAAATACTTTCAATATTATAGAGATTTATTTTAGCATGCACTTAATTTTGTCATAAACATTTGTATGCAACTTATTTGACAAATTAATCATCACATGGATGATAGTAGTTTTGCATACAATTAAGAACCAAATTCTAAATGGTGACAACAACTAAACATGACGATCACTCCTCAGGGCGTCTAGGTTTGTATTCAACCGATGAATTGATGGGGTTGAGGAATTTGGCATACCATTTAGCAGTAATTTTGGGATAACGCTTACAATAGTCAAAGTAATCTGTGAACACCAACCCCATTCGTACATTATACCCTTGAGCTGGTTCCATGCTATCCATCAGCGACCATACACAATATCCCGTTACATTCACTCCCGCTCTACAAAAACATTCAATTAAATATTCATCTTAATTCCTCTATCTTAATGATATTATATTATCAAATTGTTAAACAAGGAATGATCACATCGGCACAATAAATTATACATATATTTACATATGAGACATTTATAAATTAATTACCTTTGTGCCTCGAGAAGAGCAATAAGATGATTTATGATGAAGTAAAGACGACCTTCATCAACTAATGCTTTTGTTAAGTCATTGGTATTTCCAGTCGCCAATGATTCCTGTAGGGATGTTGTGTATACTTGTGTCTGAGCCCATCCTGTTAAATCAAAAACAATTTAATTAATTCTAAATCAGTCAAGTAATTTTTTTAATTTCTCATGATTAATTGTTCGCGACAGCATGTGTAACTAAATGTGTATATATACACGCATAATATGAAATGGTACTTAGATAAAATAGTTGCATTTATAAAAATTGTGTTACATAAAAGGAGTTTACTTTTTAAAAATAATAATATGATATAGTACGATATATCATCAAGTTTGTTATTATATTTGTATTATCATACAACGCTACTAAAATAATAAGTTATTATTTTAAGGGTATACATAATAAAACAATATATCCAAATTTTATAGATGAAACCTTTTTCTTTGTGTGGAATAGAAAGAGTATTTATTTATTTATTTTGTAAGAGAAACACTATATAATTAACAACTTAATTAACTCACTCACCATTTTCAGTAATGAAAATTGTAGGGTTTTCATAATTTTCTTTGACATACAAGAGCATATCACGAAAGCCTTCCGGATGCCCCTGCAAAATTTAAGTTCCACGTATATATATTAGCACTGACAAATTAATCGACAACGCGTAATAATAACTATACTGCATTTAAATTTGCATGAAGTTATTTGTGTAAAAAATTATTGAAGGTCTTAATTACCAAGCTATCCGTGCGAAATCCATCTGCGTTGCAATCTGGGACAGAAAATTAGCCACAGTTAGAAAAGCCTAAATAATGGGGTTATATTATATATATGTATAGATTAATTCCAATTGTAATCAAGGTGGTCATTAATTTACCTCCCTTGGTAACATATTTTTGCTGAATAAAGCCTTTTTGGGGGTCGATGCTCCAATTCTCAGCGGGTTGTGCATAACTGGTAGCATAGTAGTTAAGTCCAAGAAAATCAATGGAACCTTTAACTAATTTCGTTTCCTCATCGGTGAAATGGGGGAGTTCAGGAATCTCGTCCCTCATTGTTTTTGGATATTCACCATATGTTAATGCATTCATATACCTGATCAATCGATATCAATAATAAGGGGACAAATTAAGAAAAATATGTTTAAATCAATCATTAATAAATTATAGTACCTTGATATATATATATATAAATACAATAACTTAATTACCATCCAAACTCATGGTCTCTGGCATGTTGTGCCGCTTTCTCATCCTCGGGGCTACCGGAGAATGGCTCAATCCAGTTGAATGCCAATGCAATTCCGATTTCTCCACCTTGTTTCGTCTGATTATTTAATTAAGGGACAAATTTGTGTAGGTTAATATAAAGGTGACTTTAAACACTAGTAATTAAAACACGTTAACTTTTGGATTACATTCTTTTATCGTTTTATTTGTTATAATTTGATATATGATAAATGAAGTTCTCAATATTCGTATATATATATAATTAAAACGAGAGATGTTAAGATGAATTTATTCAATATTTTTACTACCTTATAATTAGTTCTGTAGAGATCAACGGCATAAGCATGAGATAAAATCAAATTATGTGTCGCTATGAATGCACCATCTTCAGGTTTAGTCCCTTTCCCAGTCGGCCACATAAATGCACCCACGTTAAATGGTTCGTTAAATGTATTCCAGTGTTTCACACGGTCGCCAAAATTTTTAAAACAAACATCCGCATAATCTTTGAAATCGTTTCTGCAAAACAAATTAATAATTAAAAATGCCTCATAATAGAGTTTTGATTAAAATGTTTAATTATGCAGACAGAGACATTACTAAAATTCCTCCTTTTTTATGGAGGACTGATCGATCTCAAGTAATTAATCGAGAAGAAGAATGCAGAAAATTAGAAGTCTGAAAAGTCATATCGATCAAGAAACTAGGAAATATATAAATAAAAAAACAATGAAATTAAGGCTTACATAATCTGTCTGTCTAAGAAGCTAGAATATGAATCTGCCAGAGCTTGCGGTATTTCGAAGTGGCATAGGGTTACATAAGGAGATATTCCTTCATGCATGATGAGGAAAAGAAGTAGTTAGCATTATACATAAAAATTGAATAAATGCCATACTATATAATACTCTATCCGTTTTAAAATATATAATCATTATAAACTTTTCAAAATCAACTAAAAATATTTTTAAATTTAAAATTGACATGAATTCTTTTTGTTTTAATCAATACAATAATGAATATTGTAAACTATCTCAAAAGTACTATTTATTATAAGATTTATTTTGAGAATTGTTATTTCTACAAGCAAAAGTGATTGTTCGATAAGGTCTCTCTCAGATAAATAGTAGATAAGTCTCACATTTATGTGAGAGATACATTGTGAAAATATAATTTTTTATTTATAAAAATAATTATTTTTATATATTTTTTATAATTATTAATGAGTAATCTCAGTTTTTTTTAAAAGTTAATAATAATATTATAATTCAGAACAACAAAAAAGCTGAAAACCTAAAAAAAAAAAAAACACTTGGGAATTAAAGGTAATCAATGATACATAGTTTGAATTGAAGAAAGGGATCATGTCATGTGCTTACCATTTGCAACTAGCGCATTTATCAAGTTGTTGTAGAAGTCAATTCCATCTTGATTTACTCCCCCTTCCAGGTTTCCCTCTGCATTGATTTATTTATGTATTAATTTTATAAAAAAAAAGAGCAGAGAAATTATATTTATTAATCAAATCCAGTGAAGAATTAAAAAAAGAAGCTAGTTAACTAATAAGAAGAAGTAGATTAGATGCATGCATATATATGTACTTGGTAAAATTCTAGTCCAAGAAATCGAGAATCTGTAAGCAGTCATTCCCATGTCCTTCAAAGACTTTACATCATCCTGCATATATATAGATATATACCACATCAGATTTTCAATAATCTACCTATATATCTTTCTACGTACATTACTAATAAATTAATAAATTATTATGAATAAATTTTCTTTTCAAATAAATTTCTTTTGGATTGCGTTAGGATACATACCACTTGAATGACAACTTACAACTTTTTCTATAACATATAATGGTCGTTCTAGTTGATGTTTGTCGAATAAGTATAAGTGCACAATATTCAAACACTACATTTATTTTAATAATTAAAAACTTAGATATAACGTTGAAATTCATGTCATACTTTATTTTCTTAGGGGTTAAGATCGATTTAGTATTTAATTTTATATTTAAATATTATGTATATAAATTTGTCCATATTTATTTGTCAAAATTATAGAGATAAAAAGATAATCTAAATATATTAAGAATAAACCAATTCAAAAGGAAAATAGTTGTGCATGAAATATATTGGTTTCCCGTGACCTATAGACAAGGACGGAACCGGGAAGATGCCAAGTGAGGGTCGGGATGAGATCTTTCGTATTTATTTTTTATATCATGTTTTTCTTATCAGAGACATAAAGTATATATATATATATATATACTTCATGTCTCTGATAACATAGACATGATATAAAGAATGAATATAAAAAATTTGAGCCCGTGAGGGCCACCATCCTAACTATTTTTTTTATATATTTTATTTAAAACTCTTTGCACACTTTGTCTTTGGGCCCTCTCTACATTTATATTGTCTATTAAAATCTTTTCCTAATTTTATGTCAGTATATTTATCATACAAATTTATTTATATAATTATTACTATATTAGTATTAATTTTTCATATTTTTATTATATATATTAATTGTACCTAATCCCACTGTAGACGTGCCTCTGTCCTGACTGACTATAGGCACAAAATAACCATTAATTACATCTCGGAACAATATTCAGAAAGAAAAAAAAAAGGGAGAAGCAAAAATCTCCATTTCCAATCTTATATTTCCTTTACCCATCGTTATGTAATTTCAATTAAAAAAATTGTAATTTCATGCACAAAGAACTACAAATGGATGGATGATTATAATGTTGTGAGTATTGTCGTTGAGATCTTAATCTAGCCAGTGGTTAAGACTGAGTTTATGTGACTGCGCCCAAATTTAATACTAACCTGTGTGAGTTTATTTTTTATTTTATGTAAAGTTTGTTTTCTCTTCCTTATTTACGTATGAATTATTTTTTTATTTTAAAATTAGAGATATATTTTTCCTTTTAGTAAGTTTTAAAATTTGAGATATATTTTTAAAATTAGAATTATAAAATGACGTGATGTTCCTAATTTATCATTATTTTTTTACTGTCATTTTTAATATTAAACTACCATAGTTAAATTTCTAGTTAATATTAAGGCTACATTTGATAACATAAAATTATTTTTAAAAATTATCATTTTATAAATATATTTTTTATTTTAAAACAGATAAAATATATTATACTTGGCAAAATGGAGCTTTAAAAAAATATACATATGAACAAAGATAGATACTGGAGTTGAGAAAAGATACTTTTAAACAAACACCACGCACCTAGACCGCAAGTAGGGATGCACAAAAGGCCTACGGCCCACAGGCCGGCCTGGTCAAAGCCCGGACCGGACCGGTTCGGCCTACAGTCTTTGAACAGGCTGCTATTTTGACGTAAAAGCCTGGCCTGGCCCGGCCTACCAAAAAGCCCGGCCTGGCCCGGCCTACGAAAAAGCCCGGCCTGGCCCACGAAAAAACCCGGCCTGGCCCGGCCTACGAAAAAGACCGGCCTGACCCGGCCTACAAAAAAGCCCGGCCTGGCCTACGCAGAGGACCGGCTCGGCCCAGCCTGCCCAGCCTAGCTAATTCATTTTAACTATAGACTATAACTTGATATATATAAGCAGCAAAAAGACGGATGAAGGGAAGAAATAGTTCATTGTAGGGAGATAATAAACTTTGAAAAACTTTGTTTGGCTTTTCTGTTCATTGTACTAATCACAATTGGTTGACAAATCCGGTTAATGTTGTACAACTTTCTCAGTTTCAAAATAGAATTAATTAATTTAGGTATTCTAAAATTAATTTTAAAATATATTTAAATTTAAAATTAATTCAATATAATTATAAATTATCTAAAAATATACTATTCAAATTTTCAAGATTAATTTTTTTAAAAAGTTAGATAAATAAATTCATCAATAATTTTCTTTATCTGGCAGGGTATTGGATGAAAAGAGAAGTAGACTTAGCTCAGAATCGTTGGAGATATGCATTTATTATAGAGATTATTTTTCCGCACAAAGAATAGTACAAGATGTAATAGACGATCAAGATAGCTCAGAAGATCTCGAAGTTGGAGTAAAAACTGACGAAATTGTACATCCATGAATATTGAAGATATATATTTTTTCTTAAGACTGAAGATATGTTTCTTGAAGATATAACGAAGAGATAAATTTTGAAGATAGGAAGATACATTTTTTGAAGATTTGAATTTTGAAGACATTTTAAAAATATTTTGAAGCAAAATATTTGTAACCGACTCATTATTTATTATTGATTAATTACTCATTTTTAATTTTTTGTCAATACATTTAATTAATATAGTAGTTAGTTTATTTAATATTTATATTTCACATTAAAAATTAGTTGATTACATTTTTAGGCCTGGCCTGACCCGGCCCGACCCAAGGACTGGCCTGGCCCGGCCCGGCCCAAGGACTAGCCTGGCCTACCCTGGGCTGGCTCAAGGCCTGGCCTGGCCTAAAGCCCGGCCCGGCCTGGCCTAAAGCCCGGCCCGGCCTGGCCTAAAGCCCGGCCCGGCCTGGCCTAAAGCCCGGCCCGGCCCGACCTGGCCTAAAGCCTGGCCCGGCCCGGCCTACAGGCCTCAAAAGGCCAGACTTCGATCGAGAAGCCCGGCCCGACCCGGCCTGCAGGCCCAAAAGTCAAAGCCCGGCCTGGCCTGGTCAACGGCCAAAGCCTACCAGGCCCAGGCCAGGCTGGACCAGTCCGGCCTACTGTGCATGTCTAACCGCAAGCTAGAAACCCTCGCCATATATATATAATATATATAAAAGTCAGAGCAATTAACTCGATCTACCGCATTTAAAAAAGGACATGGTCGAGTTTTTTTTTTTGTTACACACCCAACCTCATCTTTGTCAAAAATTGAACCTCGAATCTTATAAATATTATAAATTGAGTAATACTATTCGGACCAATAATCTTCTATTGGTCGAGTTTTACAAAAAGAATTAAGCAAACGTTCGTATTGGAAGTAATTAAACATCGAGCGAGCATTAATCTCCTCGATCTCTCTCATGAAACAACTTCATGCATGCGACTCCTCTAGTTAGTTCCTCTTTACTAAATTCAAACGTAAAACACTAGACGTCCCTATCTGAAGTTAAAACAATGCAGGCTGAGTCCAAATATCATGTCTCATCCTTTCTGCCATGTGTAATATATATAGTTATTGATTATTTACAATTAATCTTTTAGTAAATAAATATTATAGGGCATGCAGGACACTAATGCATAGGATGAGATACTGAAGGGGAAAAGGAGAATTCATGCACGCTCCGCATAATTATTATGTATACGGACGTTGTCTTTTTTAAATCGTGAACATTTTATTTATGCAAGATTATAATAATTAATTAACAGATGAGGTTAGATTGCTTGACCCTGTATATAATCTGTTTACTCAATGTTGACTATATATGAATCGCTCTATATATATGTGTATATATTATAAAATATTTAATTTGTCCTTACTCATATTCATACCTTGCCCATTCCTTTATTTTTTTGTTATTTTTTCTTTGTACTAATTGGAAACCCTTTTTTGCTATGGCAATCTTAGTCATGTTCGGGGCAAATTCATACATAAATTTGTGTGGTTAGCTCACCAGCTTACTTATTTTGATTGTTTAAAATTAGTGGGACAACCACGATGAAATATTAGAATATTAAAACTAAAATTATTATGAAAAGTAAATTTTAAGTTCAAAACAAAAATGTTGTTGTGATTAAGAAAATAAAGTGTAGGTCAAATGGGAATCTCCATTACCAGATAAAGATTGTAAGAATCAGCTCCATTATATCCCTGATCGGCTTGAACCATATAGTCATTAGTGCTCGGTCCTCTCCCTCCTACAGTTAGATTTCCTTCAGACTGCATTCAAGAAATACAATCATAAATATATTATATAGGCATGCATATTAACCAAATGTACTAATATATATATATATATATATATATATATATATATATAGAGAGAGAGAGAGAGAGAGAGAGAGAGAGAGAGAGAGAGAGAGAGAGAGAGAGAGAGAGAGAGAGAGAGAGAGAGACCTGGAATGCGGAACTGGAGGCACCAAACTTGAAATTACTAGGGAAGTAATCTCTTTTTATTGAAGTGATTTCTCCTTCGGGTATTGGTTCCAAGGGCACTGGAGTAGGAGTACTTTTGTTGGTGGGTGATGAAGTTGTGGCGTCTAAGCATTTCACAGTATTAAGAGATGGCTTTCCACGTCTCACCACCAGCCTGCTACCGTCCGAGCGGAATCCCGTTAGGTTAATGTTATTACTACTTGGTCGTGAAAAAATAACATTAAAATTTAGATTGGAAGAAACAAGATTAAGAGCAGCCATAGTACGAAAATTAATTTCTATGAATATATCTTTATATTTGGTAGCTAGCAGCTGATTGCGTGCATGAACATTTTCTTAGCTGCTATTTATAGAAAAGCAGAGGAGTGGCTACAATTGATATTTCGATCGGCAAGGATATGATCTCAATCGATATGTGGCAGAGCTTCAGCTTGCGTGGGCCCACTCTCACACCCTTTAGCGCGTGTTGCTTATGCGAAAATTATCCGTCCTACACCTTTGATTTTTCCTTTTTGCCGTTTCAATTTTCGGGAATGAATATATATATATACCTTTAGTTTTCGAATTTTTATAATTATTAAATTTATATCTTAACTACTACGTACTTACAAGCCCTAGCTAGTATATACTTCCCCATTAATTCTCCAATCACAGTTAATTATCGATGTACATTTAAAAGATACTTATCTTTAATAAATGAGATCTTAATTCCCGTTACTTATTTAACATTTTTCAGTTTTTCTTTTTATCTTATTACACAAAATAATTATAAAATAAAATACAACTCAAACAAATATAACAATTATATAAGATGGAATCAAACAAATATAACAATTATGTAAGATGGAACCAAACATTACAGAAGACTTATTAAAAATAAAAGACAGGTAAAATCTCATAATTACTTTCCCAAAAAAATATATAATGTTCATGTCTTAGAAGAAAATTAGACCCCAAAAAAAAAATACTCCTATTTTTTTCATAATAATACTAGAAATCCCATTATATGATACTAAATAATTAAACTGATGAATGAGTGAAAGATGAATAATTGTTTATTTTATATTATTATCAAAAAATACAATAAACATTAATTATATATTTTTCACATATACAATTATAAGGTTAAATTTTTCTTTATTTTTGTATAAACATTATGTATAGTAGTGTTATTTTTATTTTATCGTTATTAGGTGTAATTGGATGAAGCTCAAAACTTAAACATGATAAATAAGTGAGTTGAGTCTCATTGATTGAGAATAAATTACTTACTTACGTGTATTTAGGTATGCAATTAGTAATCTAGAATGTGTATATATCATTACCCAAAAAATATTTAGCTAGCTAGTTGTATAGCGCTAGATAGATTATCTTCCGATAATCTCTCTCTCTCTCTCTCTCTCTCTCTCCCCCTATATATATATATATATATATATATATATATATATATATATATATATATAAATTCTAATTTATAAATGGATATTAAATTATTTTGAATAAGTTATTAATAGAAATAAAATATTTAGAGGTGTGACACGTAATTTGGGACAAGGGTATTATGAGTCACTAAATGGGGGAATGAAATACAAGAATTATGAAATAAATTTGGAATTGAATGGATGAGAATTGGAAATTTAAAATGAGCAAATCTTGTATTTTAAGGAAAATTCATAGAAATTGAATTGCTAGGAATTGGTTAAATGACTAAGGGAATGTTAACAAGTTATGTTATGGCAATTGTATCCCAAGTTAGCTAAATGTCCAAGATATCCTTAGTTGATCATGGAAAAAGACTCATTTAACCTTGACCATGCTAAGTTAAGTGTACCAACCATGGTTAGTTGCTAGACATTTGTTATAAGCATACATGCAAACCAATTTTCAGCATTCTAGTTGCTATTATCCAAGTTCATTCGAAGCTTGCAAGATAAGAGAGAAGAGAGAGCTAGGAGCTAGGGTTTGAAGAAACTCAAAGAGAACTCAAGAGAAAAGTGTTCTAGACAAGCAAAGTAAGTGATCAAGGTGGAGAATCAAAGCTTGGCAATGTTTTTAGCTAGAAGAAGTAAAGCTAGAAGAAGGTATGAAAGAGTTTAAGTTATGAAATTCAAAGATTATGTGTTTATAAGTTGAAATAGATGAATCCATGCATGAGTCTTTGATTATATGTGTATATTATGTGATATATGTGCTTCAAGTTAGCTAAATCATGAAAACCTAGTGATTGAGTTGTGTATAGCAAAGGTGGTGTACTATTTACAAGAATAGCTAAGATTAAAATTATGATCTAAGTTTGGATTGTGTGTTTTAAGTTGCTAGACATAATGAAATCTAGCTTGAGGGGTAGAAGATATGAGTTACATGCATTATTTTATGCTAAGGAGCATCATAAAGACATAGGTGGCTCTAAAAGTATAGTTCATGAAAGAGAAATGAATATTAGGCTAGACTTTTTAGTTAAATCAAATTATAATCTGTAAAGTGCATTGGAAGAAACATATATAAGCTATGTGAGTATATCAAGTTGCCAAATATGTATGTGTTGACATATATGTGGTTAAAGTATAAGAATCCCAAAGTTGGTTTATAAGAGAGTTTTGTAAATTGGTAGAAATGCAACCAATGGGTGATTTTTGGCCATTTTGGGTTATGGAGGTTCAAATTAGGCCAAGCATGTAAGTTTTATGTATGTGCACATGTTAGAATCGAATTGGAAGCAATTTGACACTTATGGCAATAAACGGCCGTTTTAAACGATTTAAAACGTTAAAATACGACTAAAATGAAATCTTTGGAAAAATACGTTCAAATAATGATTTTTAAATGTTTCGAAAACCCACGCGAGTCAATTATGTGTTATACGTGCTATATGAAATGTTGGAATTGGTAAATTCACATTAGGGCCAAAGCTAGCTTGATTTTTGGAAAGAAAAAAATTTCAGAAACTGCAGCACTGCGCCGGGGCGAGGTGTTTTGAACTGGACACTGCGCCGGGGCGCAGTGCAACTGCAAGGACTTCGCTGGCCGCGCCTTCAGTCGCCGCCGGGGCACAGTGTGGCCGAGAGGATCTCGCTGGGGGCGAGGTCTACGGCGCCGGGGCGCAGTCCTGCATCTTTGAAAAAAATTAAATTTTAAATTCCAAATTACAATGTTTTGATATTTAATGATAGAAACACATATGTAAATCATAAATTGATAAAAATAATCGATATAGTAGATCCTAAGGCTTATGTAAACAATGTGTTACGTGATTAGGGTTATGTTAAACTAAGTGATAGCTTGTATAGCAAGTAATGGCATGCATGTGTACATAACTAATGCATGAACCAATATTATGGTCATGTAGGTCCTAGACTGGATAATATTTTACCAGTTGTGATAGACGAGGACCAAGACAAGTTTTCTGACTAAACTTTTAATTTCAGATTCTTGAACAGACATTCATGTT
Source organism: Hedera helix (assembly GCA_947179155.2). Lineage (NCBI taxonomy): Eukaryota > Viridiplantae > Streptophyta > Magnoliopsida > Apiales > Araliaceae > Hedera > Hedera helix. Next base: position 52,409,678 of record OX359269.1, on the reverse strand, counting down.
GTACATTTATGTTATTATGTAAAGTTTATTTTTTATCGAACTATCTTGAAAAGGTCGATGCCAATTGATAGGGCTAAATTATACGATATTTTTATTCCCTAATACTTAGTTTTTATATTTATTGTGTGCTTAAATGTTTAATTATTTAGCTTATTTTGGTTTAAATAGGTTTTATAGGATGTTAGTTAATTTATGTTAATTTAGGTAATTTTATAGTAATTTTATATTTCTTTTTATTTATGTGTTTTTATTTATTTTTAGTATTTTAGGTGTTTTATTTATTATTATGTGTTTTTAGGATTTTTAGTATTTTTATATTATTTTTATTTATTTTATTTTGTAGGAAAATAAGCTTGGGGGCAAATATGCAAATTCTGCAAAGTTAAGTGGCATAATTGTAATTTCTCACGGTCTACCGCGCAATGCGCGTGCGTTATAAGAAATCCGCACCGGGAGTGAAACGACGCCGTATTGAGCAGCAAAAGGAAAGGTGACCGCGCAATGCGCGGAGTGAAGAACCAGACAGAAGAGACGACGTCGTTTTGTATTCGTTGAAGAAAGCCTCCGCGCAATGCGCGGAGGAGCGTGATGACGTCAGCATACGCGGAGAGCGTTGACCGGTCAACTGGGCAAGTTAGGCTGCGTTTAGTTGCGCGTTTTTGCTGGCAGATTGGATTATTTCGGATTTTGAGCATTAATTTGATTCCAAATTGGATTTCTTTTCCACATTAGCTTAGGATTATTATTGTACTTCTATAAATACATTAGATTAGATTAGTTTTTTAATAATTAGCAGATTGTTAGAGATAATTAGGAGCTCTCTCTCTCAGGTTTTTCTTATCTATTATTTTTATTATGTTTGGCTAATTTTATTATTCAGTTCTAGGGAATTTCAAACCCGATTATAATTGATGATTTAATTAATTCAGTAATATTATTTATTCTTCCTCATATGAAATTATTTATGATAATCTGTTTTAATTGTTTATTTGATATTGGGTTTGATTGATTTAATTTTGGCCTGTTGAGTTAATCAAATTATTATAAATTACTAGATTTAGGAATTATATTACATGTAATTGATATTGTTCCTAATCGTTGGTAGTGAATAGTAATAGATGATTATGGTCAAGCTTTCATTTATTACTATGGTTATCATGATGTAAGTTAAACAATCCGAGCTTATGAGATTGTTGCTTAGAATAATCTAATTTTCTTGTGATTAATGCTTCCATTATATTAAATTTAGAGAGCTTGTTCTACATTGTATAATGGTTAGAATCTAATGAAGAGCTTGTTTTGTTAGATTAAAATTATGGGAAATTTCGGATAGCAGAGCTTGTTGTTATCTAGGGTTATAAGTTTCATGGAAGGATAAAAATATATTTTGATTGATTGATCTATTAATTGTAAGGGTGAGATTGAACCGAAGAACTGAAGTTTTTAATTTATTAATTAATTTTATTAATTTACTTTTATTTAGTTAATTAATTATAGTTAGTTCAAAACCCCCAAATCTAGTTTACATTGCATAAAAATAAATTAATCATTCTCTGTGGGTTCGACCCTTGCTTGCTATTATACTGAGTAACCACAAGCCCAGAGAACAGGGGGTGAACTACTCACAGTTCATAGCAAAAAGGCGTAAGGATTTTTAACAACTTAATACTGTTATAAATGATGCAAGGGGATTACTGGGAAGGGGACCTCACAGTTGTATATCAATGCTGAAAATAAAACTTAAACCAACCATGTAGGTGGTAAACCAACCATGTAGGTGGTACTAACAGTGATAAATAAAGAACAGATTACTAAAATTTAAATAAAGAACAATTTACTAAAATTTACTTGATTTATAAAACTTTAATCGAATTACAATAGAGAGTACAAAAGATAGAGAGAGAATTAGAACTTACAGAAAAACCAGTGTGTCTAAACACTGAGGCTCTGATTCTCTTAAATAGAGAAAACATACAACGAAATTCTAATGAAATTACAACGAAATTCAAATGAAATTCAAACGAATTACTATTACAGACACTTTTCACTATTACAGACACGTTTTACTTTTCAGACACCTTTTACTATTCATTACTGATGATAGCCTCGAGATGCCAAAAGGTAGATGCTTTTGGCAAAGTAGACGTTGAATTTTGACTAAAGGAGCAGACATGTCGGAGACAGATCAGGCAAATGGGTCCTGAGCATCTTGGAGGGAGATGCTTCCATAAGGATCTTTACTGGAGGCTGCTGACTCATGAGAGGAGACCGAAGCAGAAGAGTCTTCTTCATCAACTTCTTTGTGGAGTGAAGAAACTCTTTGGTTAATAGCATCGGTTAATAACTTGATATCCGCAACAGAACAACTATTGATAATTGAGAGATCAATAGAGCCTGTTGGGCTTGACTTTTCCTGTTTAATTTTTGCAGTTCCAGAAGTAGAGGCCAGAACTGGTTTAACTGGAGTTAATGGGAATTCAGTTTGAACTTGTTTGACAATCCTGTTGACATCAAACTTGTCCCACCATTTAACAAAGAAAATTCTAGTTACTACAGGGATCTGACTAGAAGGAGGAAAGTTATACTGCCATTTAAGAATCCAAGGGATCTTATATTTACTGACGAATCGGAGCAGTACTGGGATACCTTCAAATTTAGAGTTAAATGGAACTTTATTACTGAAGTGGTTTACTTGGGTGAGGAGGAGTTCTGGAAGAATAGAACTCAAAGGACCATATCTAGACCACCAAATGGTGAACCAGAGAGGAATTTGACTTTTAAATTTGTGGTCAAACTGGATGAACCACGAGTGACTGAAGGATTGGTTCTGGTACAAGAAGATTTTGTGCCAGGCTTCCATATAGTCATAGTAACTGAAATATGCATCATCTTTACAAAGTAAAGGGTTACTAGAATCAGTAAGAGGTCTCAAATCAGAGGGATGATTTCCCCAATTTGAAATAATCTGTTTAATATATAAGGAATGAAAGATGATTTTGGTACTATCATACCTGTCGTAAATGGGTTTAATGGTTATGGACTCTGTTTGAATAAGAAGATCTTTGTAAAAAGTTAATGACTTGTATGGAGCATAGGGAACGAAGTGCCAACCAGGGGGATAAAACTGGGCAGCAAGTTTAATGGGGTCATTTTTTGAGGTCATTGTATGTTCAACATAGAACTGGTTACTTTCATGACTAGGAGTATATTCAGATCTAGGCAGAGCTGGATCTGATGACTGGGTTTTGCTTTCAAAGGGATCGAAAGGCTTAGGTTGACTGGCTAGGGCTGAACTGTATGGTTTAGGTATTTGACCTAAAACCTGAAAATTAGTAGAAGGTGACCTGGGGGGATAACTGGGGTGAGGAACAAGAGTTCCAGTAACTGGAGTAGTTGGAGTAGAAGAAGTTACCTGTGCCTTGCCTCTGCCGGCTCGGCTGGAAGACGATCCACCTCTCACACTCATTGATTTTGTTTTGAGATTCCTGACTGCAGAAATTCTCTAGTAAGAAAATCTAGAATTGAATTCTCACTACCTTTAATGTATTCAATATCAAATTCAAAGATACTTAAAATAGATTGCCATCTTGCAAAAATCTGTTTAGAGGCAATGTTTTCAACATCCTTTTCTAAAACATATTTAGCCGATTTACAATCTAATCTCACTAAAAACTTTTGATTTAATAAATCACTCTGAAATTTATTAATGCATGAGACTAGAGATAAAATCTCCTTTTTAATGGTAAAATAATTACTCTGAGTAAGATCCCAAACATGAGAATAAAAGCAAACAATCTGCTCAGGAGAAGTAGGGGTTAGCTTTTGTTTCAGAATACCGCCGAAACCAATATCCGAGGCATCGGTTTCAACAATTTTAAATGCAGTGTGATTAGCTATGCCAAGACAGGGTAAAGTTTTGACATATTTTTTAATATCTCGAATTATGGAAGTATGAATATTAGTCCAAGGGGAAGGATTTGACTGCAATCTTTCGAATAGGGGTTTACATTGCTTGCGTAGATCTTTATAGAATTCACCAATATAATTGAGAGACCCTAAAAATCTTTGTAACTGGGTTTTATCAAGGATTTTATCAGGAAATTTATCAGCAAATTGAATAGCACGAATAACAGGCTGAATAGTTCCATATTGAATATGATAACCAAGGAATTTAATTTTTGTTTGGAACAGGCTGAATTTGGTAGAAGATATGACTAGGCCATTATTTTTTACTGTATGAAAAAATGAATTTAAATGTTTCCAATGTTCTTCAATAGAGTTGGAAAAGATAAGAACATCATCAATGTAGACAATAGCAAAATGACTGAAAGGGTTTAGAATATCATTCATAATATTCTGGAATTCACTAGGGGCATTCTTCAGACCGAAAGGCATGACATTCCATTCATAATGGCCAAAAGGAGTATTGAAAGCGGTTTTGTATCGATCTTTCTCATTAATTTGGATTTGCCAGAATCCGCTTTTAAGGTCAAATTTACTAAAAATGACAGCTTGACTTAGTCTTTTAATCAAATCCTTTTTATTAGGTAATGGATACCGAATCCATTCAAGAACTTTATTAAGAGGTTTATAATTTATGACTAACCTGGGGACCCCTCTTTCTATTTCAGAATTCTTATTAACATAGAAAGCAGGACATGACCAAGGGGATTTACTCTTTCTAATTAATCCTTTTTTCAATAAATCGTTAATTTCTTTTTTACAATGTTCCATTTGTTCATGGTTCATTTGAATAGGTCTAGCCTTAGTAGGAATTAAATGTTCTTTAAATTCCTTAGCATAAGGTAGCCTGACAATATGTTTCTTCCTGTGCCAGAAAGCATGGGGAAGATCAGAACAAACAGAATCAGTTAAAACTTTTGTAAAACATTTTATTTGTTCTTGTAACTTATTATTTTTTAAACGTTCTTCAACTTTCTTATACTTAATTTCATCTTTTAGGTATTTTAAATGATTTGTCTTATTATTTAAGATATTCAAAGTTTTAGAAATTGACTCATCTTGAATTATCCTTAGATCTTTGTTTTTAGGTTTATTAATAAATGAAAACGTTACTTCTTGACCTAAATGTTTAGTAGTCAAACCATCTGTATTGGTAGTAAAAGGGTACAATAAATATATAAATGGTAATCCTAAAATAATCTTATCCGTCATGTTTCGTATTAACACAAAAGATGTTTCAAAACAAACATTATTTTGACAGATATGAGCTTTAGGTAATTTGTAATTTATATCCATTTTACTTCCATTAGCAGATGTCATTCTTTCAGCAGTTTTTACATAATACCTAGTTGGGATAAGACCTTCTTGAATGCAATTCAAGTCAGCACCAGTATCAACTAAGGCCGGGATTTCTAAAGTGAAGTTTTTGTTAATAATTATAGTGACTTTAATATACCATTTTTGGATGGTTAGAGATTTTAATATACTTAAAGATAATCCTTGTTGATTAAGAGTTTCATTATCACTATCTGAGTTATTAACTTTAGAAGTTTCAGCTTCTTCGTTATCTTCACTATCAGAGGAGTTATTAACTAACAATGTATCCTTTTCTTTAAGTTTATTAATTTCATCCCTTAACTCAGGGATTTCTGATTTTAATTTAGAAATTTCTCGTTTTAAATTATTAACTTCTTGGTTTAATTCAGGTAAAGTTATTTCTTTTACTGGACCTTTAAATCTTTCTAAAGTCTTATTAAGGCTGAAAACAGGTTTTTCTTTTAGCTTATTCATTTTATTAGTTGGAGTTTCTTTGTTAAAAAGATCTTTTAATTGTTTAGTATATTGAATTTTTAACTGTGGATCAGAAATTTTACTAAATAGATCAATTAATAAGCCTTGTTCTTCCTCTTGTTTACTTAAAACATTTAAGGATTTATTACAACAAGTATCAGTACATCCTAAAGTTATTTTAGGACTTTCATTATCAGAAGTTGAATTATTAGTTTCACTGGAAGACTGAGAATAATATTCTTCTTGTTCATCATTACTAGAACTATTTTCTATTCTCATTAACTCAATTATCTGATTACTATCTTCTTCGGATATTTTTAATTGTTTTAGTTTTTCTTTGACTTTGCATTCATTTTTATAATGACCTGATTTACCACAATTATGACAAATGACTTTACTTTTATCAAATTTTTTATAAGTTTTCTTCTTATAGGGTTTTTTATAACTTGTATTTTTGGGAGATTTTTTATAATAATTTTCTTTGTTATTGTATCTATGTTTTCTAAATTTATCTTTTTTATGGTGACTTTTCTTTCTAGAAGGAGCAATAGGGGGCAGACCATATTGTTCACAGAAAGAGCCTAACTCATATTTAGCTTTGTTTTTATCTTTATTGGCTTGTTTACTAATTTTAAAATCAATACACATTTTAAGTCCTGTTTTTTGTATTTGACTAATTATATCACCATAGGTTAAATTATCATAATCTATGAAACCTAAATTTTTACTTAATTCTTCACGAATTTTATGGGCAAATAAATTAGGTAATCCATTAACAAATTTTTCTTTCCAAAAAGGCTTGTTACTATCATCACGCATCATAACTCTAGAGGTAAACACGTCTTTGTACCATCTAAAATCACTTAAAGTTGGGCAAGATAAATTACTTAACTGGTCATGAATTCTATCAGTTATGTTACTAGGTGTTCCAATAAAATGTTTAATTATGGTGTAAATTAATGTGTTGACTCCATCAGAAGGGGCAAAACCTATGTCTTCATTAAATATAGGGTTACCTTCTTGATCAGTTTGAACAGCATGAATAATACTATACCTAGAGTCTTCAGTTAGGTGTTTTTCCCACCAAGACCTAAGTATTCCTGTAAAACCACTAGCAAGTAATTCAACAATATCTGGCTGGGTTAGGACAACATAGTTGGTTAAATAACTATTGGCTACCATGGACATATGATTTAATTTATTTAATAGTTCTTGTTCACTAAGACCATCTATGTTCCATTCATAAATCTTATTAGCAGAAACAGAGAATTGATTATCTAAATTCCTTTCTTCAAACTGTAAGTCTGGAGGGGTTGGTTTAGAATACCAATTTTTTGTCTGACTGGTAACAGTTGGGTTTTTAAAAGTTAATTTCCTAAATTGATTTTCAATTTCTTCAATAGTAGAATTATCTGTGGTGGTAGACTCACTATTACTAGAATCTTCTCTTTGGCTATCATATTTTTCAATGACGGCTAAAGACTTAGATCCACTAGACTCAGCAGTAGTTTCTAGATTTTTAAATAACTTATCCAAGGTTTTTATTAATTGTTTATCAGAACTAGGTAATCCTAGACCTTGCCTATTTTGGGGTAAGTTTAACAAGGGTTTTTCTATTTTATCATCTTGACTGATAATTTTATCTTCAAACTTTTCTTCAATTTTATCTAACTGTTTTCCTAGAGTTGCTAAATATTGGTTAGTGAAATTATTTTGTTCAATAATCTTCTTTTCATTAATATTAGTTCCTTCAGCAATCTTGAAAGGACTAGCAGTGACAGAAGTGTTTTGAACTTTTATTATTATTGTTTCCAAAGGAGGATGACTAGAGGAAACTTTAGTTTTATCTTCCTTAACCCACTGTTTTTTAGTTATAACATTACATTTTCCATAATATCTTTCATACCATGAATAAAATGTAATATTTATCTTTTCTTTAAGCACAAATTTTTTCCATTTTTTGATTACCTTTTCTCTATCAATTTCATTATGGTTTTCTCGAAATTGATGTCTTTTATTTTTATTTTCTTTCGAATTAAAATCATTAGTTAGTCTTTCCCATTTAGGTTTGAATTCTTTACTTAAAACTCTAAGTTGATGGTTAATAGCTTCAAAATCAGACTGTGTAGGTGATAATTGTTGTTCATTATCTCCATCCTGACTTATAGTTTCATTATTATAACAGGGCTGACTAGTCTGTCCTTCATTGATAATTCCTTTTAGCTTAATATTTTGAAGTGTATTTTTACTTAATAACTCTGGATCTTTTCTAGAAGATGCTATAGTATTACTCACAGAAGGTGTTATAGTACTATTAATATCTTCAATGACTAAGGATCGTCTAAGTCTTGAATCATCAAAACTTATCCGAACAGTTCCATCTAAGTATTGTTTAATATTTTCTAAATTCATTATGTTATTATTAACTGGTCTCTGGGGCATTTCATTTTCTAATATCCATTGCCTCGGGAGATTTATATCTCTCCAAAGAATAGTCTTTGGAACTTGGATATTAGCATCACTCGTGCTACTCTGAATAAGAATAGTTTTATCTTTAGGACTTTTACTTAAAGCTTTCACATTTAAATTAGTTTTCATAGTTTTATAATAAATTCTAAATATCAAAGCCATGGCCTGGGATCCCTTAATCATTTGGGTGATTTCTCCAGCTGTTTTGATATTTAAAGTTAATGCTTTTAACAAATGTGGGTCACTTAGACTTAATGTAAAATCTGGAAAGCAGTTAAAATGGACAGGTCCATTATGCAAACTAGATTCCATTATGCCTAAGATGCTGGGAACATAATTTAAATATCTAGCATCACGCAAACATAAAAGGATGCTAGAATTAATACCTTTAATGCTTAGGGGTTTAACTGCAACTTGAATTAGACCTATATGAATAAAATTATATCCTTTAAGTCTATGTTTTTTAATAACTTCATTAGTTAATAAAGAGCAATTTTCATGTTCTTTATTAATAGCATAAACCTTTTCAACAGTTTTAACATTATAATCAGATTTGAAATTATCCGAAAAAGTTGACTTGTAAATTTCTTTAGGTGAAACATTAGGTATGTTCCAATTTCCAAGGTCTTGACTTAAATTATTATAACTGTGTTCTTCCTGGTTGATAAAATCAGGAATAGAAGAAAGGCTTGACCTATGGCTAGCTGAAGAGTTGGATCTGAACAGTCTACTCATATTTTGAATACTGTTCTCAAGGCATTAAGACACTTTCTGCAAAAGGGTGATAAACAAAAGACAAGGTAGAAGAAGATCTTACTAATGAAACTGGAGCCTAAACCAAATCACAAGGATAACCTAAAAGTCTCTTGTTTCTGAATAAACATAAACCCAGACCGACACCTACCTAAGCAGACTCATGCCATATGGAAACGACCTGACGCCATACACTGCTCCTACCGTGGAGACTAACAACAGCAAATGGTCAACATCTAGGCGGTCTAACAGTAAAGTCGGTGTTTTATGAACATCAAAACAAAGATAGATTAGTAGGATATGTATGAAAAGGAAGAGAAACAGTAAACAGATCATTAAAAGAACTTAACAACTACCCATGGCTCTGATATATATATGTATATATATATATATATATATATATATATATATATGTATGTATGGAGAATAATTCATAACAAATATTTTCTACAAAGTAAAATAGGACAAACACCATCATTAGTATCCAATATATGAAGCAACGACCTAAATTAAAACTACAAAAACGTTCTCTGCTAGTATTGATAGCAGACGAGAAAATTAAAAAATTTCAACGTCTACTACTCTTACTATTAATGCGTTCTTTATTATTAGTAGCCGATTGTTTAGTTATCCACGACTATTAGTTGTAGATCAGGTTTAATTTTTTTAATCTCAATCGTTGATCTCTATCATGGATAATATGGATATTATTTGTTGTATTCATAGCAAAAATTTGCTATATATGGATCATGAACTTGTGTGTAGGGGAAAGATAATCTAATGCATACACCGGTTAAGGTTACTTAACAAAACGACGTAATTTCGTATAAAATTTATAATTAATTTCTTTTTTATGAAACCTAAAAATAAAAAACTTAACCCCAAGAGATAAAACTATGTCGTTTTGATAAGTAACATTGGTAAAGCTTGGTTAAGGTGTGCCTAAAATAACTTTTTCTTGTATATATATTGATCATAACTAAATTAATAGGTAGTAGCACATATATCCCGTCTTGCTATTTTCGATTAAATCTGAAAGGAGATAATTGATGTTGGAGATGGAAAATCAGTGATATAAAAGAGTGAAAAGAAGTAGTGGTTTTACGTACTCGGGATTATTTTGTTTCAGTTTACAAAGATTAAAGTGAAATTTTTTATAAACAACGAAAAATTAGTTTAATTAATTTAGTCAATAATTGAGCTGCCGACCCCTACCATTGCAATTAACGTACGTAACTGCACGTTCTCCTAAATTGAGCTAGCTATTTGCATGATTTTCATTTCTTGAAAATATTATCAATATGTGATTTTTTTTGGCTTTTATTTAATTAATTATATATAAACGAGTAAAAATTAACAGGGATTGTTTCCAGATAAGAATAGCACAAATGTTGTATCCTGAAACGTATGGCCAACAGAGATGAACGTTTTGACAAGAGGATAGATGATTTTTTAGTCGATCGAGGAAACTAAAACGTGCGCTGAAGATATATGATAGATAGGAGTTATTAACATGTGAAACCTATCAATTGCTGAAGCCAGCCGGGAGGTGAAGTAACGTAGTGCCCGTCACGATCACATTTTCAGTTTCCCACCGGTTAAATAAAATTTTATTACTACTTAATTTGATATATAGTATAGTTTGAGAAGAAAATAGTTTTTCATTAAAATGCTCTTAACTAACTTAAATTTGTTACTGTCATTAAAAAATAAGAATAATTATATTTTAAGGATAAGTAGAATTTTATTATTAATTAATTAGATAATATAATTTTAGAAAGAAAATATTTTCTTATGAAGGTCATTTTACATAATAAAAATTATTACTATTATTAAAATATAAATATAAATGTAATACATTGGCCAATCATAAGCTCAAATTATTAAAGAAACAAATAATAAATAATTAGCAATATCATGATTGTGCAATAAAATCATGAGAAACATAGATAATTAAGTAAAATAGTTTACAATGCGAGAATTATCAGATCATCTTATCTAATTTTAATTTTTTTTTATTAAAATGTAATCATAATTATATTTAATTAAAACATAAGTACATAGGATTTTATTATTATTACTTATATATAGAAAGAAACTATAATGAAAAGTGCAATTTGGTTCATTGGATTTAACCAAGTCAAAAACAAGGATTAATATAATTTTATAAAGAAACAATCATAAAGTCATATTGGCTAGCTTGAATTTATTAGTATTGTTAAAAGAAAGTATAATTATATTTCAAGTATAATTAAGTAGTATATTATTAATACTATTATTAATTAAAATACTAGCATTAGGATTATTAATACTAAAGTTAGTTGCTACTACTATTAAAATATACGTATACATATAACACATTGAACAACTATATAATTTAATTATTAAATTAAACAATTTATCTAATAACATATTCATAATAAAAAATTATTCATATAATTTATAATAGTATAATTTCTGAACAAATTATATTTTTTTCCGCAAAGATTATCTTACCTAACTCGATTTTTTATATATTATTAAATATAAGTATAATTATATTTCAAGTATAAGCATGATTTTATTATTACTTAGATAAGATAATTTTAAAAACAAACTATTTTCTTATGAGGACCTTATAATAATTAATAAAATAAATGTAGGGGAAAAAAAAAACAGTAACATGTAAAAAAATAAAACAGCTAGATAATTCAAAAAGTAATATTATTTATTTTATTCAAAATATTATATAAAAAAATATTATCTAAAAATAATTATAAAATTTAAGAATCAAGAATAAGATATGGTGTTTTGTAAATGTTATAGTGCTAATTTTTATAATTTTTAGGTAGATCCCACGCTCTTCGCGTGGGAACTTTAAAGTGTTCTTCAACATAAATATTTTAAAAAATTGATATTTTTACTTTTTTTTTATATATTTTTAGACGGTAGGATTCACACTTTAGTGCTATTGCGATAATTATAGATGTATATAGGATCGAGCAAATTTCGGTTATAACCGAAAAACCGAACCGAAATAATCGAACGGAAATTTTAAAATCAAAATATTTCGGTTATTTGAATAATTTCGGTTATAACCGAAATTTATTTCAGTATTCGGGTTGGTTTTGGATAGGAAAATTGTATTATTCGGTTAATCGATTAACCGAATAGTAAAAATAAAATAAAATATTAAATTAAAATTACTATTCTATTCCAACTTCCAAAGGTTTTGCAATTAAAAATTAAAATAGTATTTGCATGGCTCATCCTTCAATTCTAAAATCATGAAATGATTCTATATTCCAACTTGAAATAATTTATTTTTTTTGAAATAATTTATTTTTTTTGAAAAAATAGAATTAAATTTGGGTAATAACCGAATAAGAAATTCGGTTATTAATTCGGATAGTGATTTTTTTTAAAATTCGGTTTTCGGTTATAACCGAACTGCCTATTCGATTCGATTATAACCGAATGATCACCCCTAGATGTATAGCGACAGTAAACTTTCGCTATAGCTCTAAGTATGGATCTTATCGCGTGAAAATATCAAAAAAGCGTGTGAAAATATCAATTCCCATATTTTATTCAATATGAATGATTTAATTGTTTAAAGTCAATTCATGTACCGAGTATGTTTCATATCCAAAAATTTTTGAAATTGATTTTAATTATATAGTTGATGTATAATTTTGGATACAAGTTCTTTTTACTACTTTCATTAATGTGTTCTGTAGAGATTAAAATTTTGTCTATTTGATATACAAAATAGCATTTTTTATTTTTAAAAAAAAATTATTTCTGCCTAAAAAGCTACTTATAAAATTACTGTCATAAAATAAATGTGTATATGCCTGATTCAAAGCAAGTATTTGCTATGAATTCTTATAGGGCATACAACATTTGTACGCTTTAAAAGAAAAATAATGATTAGAAACGTCTATTACTATTAGTAGCGGACTGTAAAAAAAATACACTACTAATAGTAGTGGACGCTAATTAGAATAAGTGTTTGACTTTATTAATTAGAGTTTAAAGTTTATTAACTAGGGTTTAAAGTTTATATATAAATTAGGGTTTAATGTTTATTAATTAGGGTTTACGGTTTATTAACTTGGGTTTGAAATTTATTAACTCAGATTTAAGATTTATTAATAAGGGTTTAGAATTTATTAAACAGAGGTTAATAAATCTTAAACCCAGTTAAAAATGAGTTAATAAATCATAAATCCTAATTAATAAATCATAAACCTTAGTTAATAAAGTCAAATTCTTATTTTGATTAGCATCCGTTACTATTAGTAGCGTGGTTTTTTACAATCTGCTACTCTACTAATAGTAGCAGACGTTAATTTTCAGTCTCAAATCCTAGGGTTACTTTTGTTTTAAAGAATGTAAATGATGTATGACCTATAAAGATCCATAGCATAACATTTATATATATATATATATGTTATATGTGTATGTAAATATGTCTTATTGTAAATTAAAATATTAACAATATAGGAATTTGAAATGAATTAACAAAGTGTGTAACTACTATTTATCATGTTATTATTGAATAGTGTAAAACACTAATTTTATGTGTCATTGATCATTCTAATAAACTGATAGAACACCAAATATGGGTAAATGATTATTATATTATTGTGTATAAAATAATAGTACATCATTTTAATACATATTCATGAGTTTTGAGAGTTCTCAAGTAATACAAATACTTGAACAATTATCTTATAATTCAAAGTCTACTATATCCTAATTGTAATATAACAATAAGATAAAATTACAATGATATAGAAGGTAACTAATTATAGTTATATTCTCTAATACGTCCGTTGAAGTGAAACAGAGGTAATCGGAGCTTGAGCTTGAGCTTGGAAAAATTGCCATGCGACTGTAAAACTAGTGAAATAATAACACCTAAAAGAATGGAGAACACGAACAATTTTCATGAGAGATGGAACGAGAATATAACATGGTTGATAGTAGTGAAACATAAAGAATAGGTGAACTTATTTGCTTGTTCCGTTTGCAACGAAAAATAACTTTGCCTTTCCTGCACCAGACCTTCATAAACTTCTTTACAAAGCACCTTAAACCCATCAAAAAATGAAATGCGATCTGTATCTAAAGACACAATTCTCCCATCTTTGAGCGAAAGTGAAGACGACGAAGAAACTAAAAATGAATATTTAAAGACATCCAAATGAGAATGAGAATAACCATTAATTGCATGAAAAAATAAGTGTTACAACTCAGAGTTGAGGCTAGTACAACTTGTGGGAACTGCTAATGTAAGGTTTTCAGTCAACAATGAAGAAGAACGAATCAAACTTGGTGTAATAACAATGTCGGTGTTTCTAGTACTCGATCAACATCCAAAGTGTTGGGTATATTAATAATAGAAGAGAGTTCCTCAGGATGTATACCAATGGATGGGATTGAAGTGAATTGTTGTAGCATTTTTTCATGTCCAAAGATTAGAGTGGACAAATCAAACAAGGAATGATTCATCAAATCATAATAAACATGAACTCTTTTGAAAAGAGTATCATCAAGGCCTTGAACTAAAAAATTGGTAAACTCTAACTCACTCAAAGAACCTTCCGCACTTTCAAACATATAAAGAAGCGATGTCTCTTCGTCAAGATAACTTTTGATAGATTGAGTAGGTAGCTTTTATAAGCAAACAAGTTAATCAAAAAGATCATCTATATACCAATTTGATGCTGCATCATTTGGAAACTCGCAATCATCATTTTCATCAACGAAAGAGTCATCAAAAATCTGGAAATGGACCGTATATTTGATCGGCCATGAAGCCAAAAATTGTTTAAGAAAAATGGTTTGGACGACTGCCAAAATGGCAAACAAGAAACTGTTATGGAGGCAGCGGTGAGTTTATGAAGTGTGTGGAAGATGAAAACACTGTTGTTATTGATGGCCTAATAAAGATCTCGATCGGCAATGGCTATGAGTTCTGATTGGAAAATTACAGGAAAAAAAATAAAAGGCCTGCCCCTTTAAAACTGGGAGAAAATGTCTCTGATTGTGCATCTACTGAAGCTACGAGTGGATGCAACGATTAGAAATATGAGCTCAACTAACGAATTTAAACATCTTACTATGAATTAGGACAAAACAAATGCTTCAAAACAAAATTTTACAAAAGAGGAATCATTTGTCGGTGGTGTGGAAGTTGGTAAAAAGATATGGGTACAGTGTCAAACGATGGTGGGAAACACGGTGATAATCTTGCTGCCAATGAATCATGTGGTTTGAGCACTATTCCGTTTGATAGCTTCCAGGAATCTTTTAGTCGCAATAAAGTGCGTTATGCAGGAGGAATGGGAACAATGGAATACTCATGCAAGTGGCTTACTCTTTTAGGTAAACAAAATAAAATCAAAGTGGATCAAGTAACTGTGAAGCTATTTTACTCTGATATGGGAAGCTGTCGCAAGCAACCAAAAATAAAATCTTACTTTGAAAAATATTAATGTAGTAGTGAAAGTAAGAGTCGAACCCACAGAGAGTGAATTGTTTTAATAAATCTAATGTTTTCAAGAATATCTAATTAAATGGGGGGTTTGGAATTATTAATTAATTAATTAAAATAAAACTAAATAATAAAT
The DNA here is from genome assembly GCA_947179155.2 of Hedera helix. NCBI lineage: Eukaryota > Viridiplantae > Streptophyta > Magnoliopsida > Apiales > Araliaceae > Hedera > Hedera helix. The sequence goes on along the minus strand of OX359269.1, from coordinate 52,394,082 downwards.
AATAAAGATGAGAAAAATCAATTAAAAACAAACTTCAGTTCCTTAGTTCAGTATCCCCTTCTTTTAATTAACAAATTAATCAAGTTATTATTATCTTTTCCTTCAATTGAAATTAATAATCCTAGATAACCGACAATCGCCAAGCTACCCGAAATCCTCCTTAAATTATAAATCTGATGCAGCAATCGCTCACAAAAGACTCTAACTATTATACAACCTATAACTATCAGTCTAGATTTAATATAACAGTTGCATTAAAAATTAGAGAATTAGATTATTCCAAGCAACAATCTCAACATCGCGGACCATTTAACTTGCCATCTTGATAATCATAATTATATTCAAAAGTTTGTCCACAATCAAATATTATTAATTGCTACTTATGATCAGATAAAATATCGTTTGCTTAATATCAAATCTTAATCTAGCATATGATAAATTATTGATTAATCTAACAGGCCATTATCAAATTAATCAAGCAAATATTATAAAATAATTAAAACAGATTATCAAGAATATATCTCATGCATGAAGGAATAAATAATAAAACTCAATTAAAACATTAATTAAAAATAAGGTTCAACATCCTTTTGGAACTGAAAAATAAAATTAATCAAACATAATAAAAATAATACCTACTAGTTGAAAAACTCTCTCCAAGAAATTAGGAGAAAGAACTCCTAAAAACTTACTATCAATAATGAAAGATTGACCCTCTATTTATAGGCCTTTACTTTGTCCAAACCCTAATAGGATTTACAATTAAAAATAAAAGAAAAAGAAAAATAATTATTTTCCTAACCCTAGTTGGAATAAAAATCCAATTTGGAATCAAAAAAGTAGCAAAAATCCCGAAAAATCTGATTTCCCAGCATTAATGCGCAACCAAACAAGGTCTTACACGCGCCGTTGTCCAAGTCAACGCGGAAACTGCTCGCTGACGTCACCGCCCTCCGCGCATTGCGCGGAGGCTTTCTGCCCATTCGCCAAAACGGCGTCGTTTCTTTCGTTGCTGAAACAAATTCATGCGCGCAATGCGCGGCCTCTACTTTCCGGTATTTACGATTTTGCCCCTCCGCGTTTCAGCTTATTACAATTTTGCCATTCCGCCTTTAATTTCCTACAAAACAAAATATAAACTAATTAAAAATAATATAAAAATACTAAAAATCCTAAAAACAAATAATAATAAATAAAACACCTAAAATACTAAAAATAAATAAAAACACATAAATAAAAAGAAATATAAAAATACTATAAAATTACCTAAATTAACATAAATTAACTAAAATCCTATAAAACCTATTAAAACCAAAATATACTAAGTAATTAAACATTTAACCACACAATAAATATAAAAATTAAGTATTAGGGAATAAAAATATCGTATAATTTAGCTCTATCAAATACCCCCACACTTAGCTTTTGCTTGTCCTCGGGCAAAACAAAAATTAAAACTATAAAACTAATAAGCAAACAACTTACTTGAGCAACAGATCAATACAAATTTCATCAACAACCTCAAAGATTTTTAAAATAATAACTCAAGAAAAATTTCAAAATTATGAAAAGTCCAAAATTCAACATATTTATTAATCTTACTTACTTAAGATCTTTTGTGGGTGTGTGAATCCAAATGTATCAAACTAATCAAACTCGGATAATCTTTGGTCATTAATTACCTTATAAAAGACATACAACAAAACTCAATATACTTATTTCTCACATCACTTTCAGCTAATACAGACAAATATAAATCAGAAGATCAAAAGGTTTTTAATTAATGAAACACACTAGGATTATCAATATCAATTTTTTCAAAAAATTTTTCAATTTTTTTTTAATGGGTGCATTTTATGCTCCATCCCATTTTCTTTCTTTCATCATTTTTTTTTCACGGTGAGTGCATTTTATGCTCCATCTCACCAGCGAGTGCGTTTTACGCTCCATCTCGCTTTTTCATGTGTTTATGAGTGAGCGCGTTTTACGCTCCATCTCAACCCACCACAAGAATTTTCTTTTCAATAATAATCCTAGAAAAATTACCTAAATCATCTCTTCCAAATTATATTTTGTCTTATATTTCACTTCAAATAATGCTCAAATAAGATATAGAGTTCAAAAATATCTTTCATAAGCATTTAACCATTTAAACTTTCTCTTCATTAAAATTAGCTCAAACAAATGGATATAAGTGCATAAAATTTTTAAAGATCTCAAATAAAGTAATAATCAATAAAAAGTCAAAATTCAAACTAAGCAAAAATTTATTATTTTTCCAAAAGCTATTAAATAAAAATCAAAATTTTATCATTGGCTAAAAATTAAAATTTAATTAATTTATTGCTCAAGTGACACATTCTTACGAAAAACTACCCCATTTTCGTAGGAAACACGGTTACACTTATCACGTGCAACAAGCCTTTAAACCCCAAGGTTACCCCAAATGGACGAGTTTTGTCTCGTGAGGGTTTACAGTGAATTTACCCACAAAATTCCAAAATTTGAAAATTTTAAAATTGACCTAAAAATAAAACAATTTTTTTTTGAAAAATAAATAAATAAAACAAAAATTTCCTAAAAATAAAACAAATAACAAATATCCTAAACCCTTCCCCCATACTTCAAATTTACATTGTCCCCAATGTAAACTATAATGCAAAGAAATAGGCATAAATAACTATAAAAAGAAAAAGGAAAAGAAATGCAAATCTGATTTTTTTGGGTTGCCTCCCAAGCAGCGCCTTTGTTTAGTGTCATTGGCTCGACAACAGGCCAAACCACTACGTCACTCCAATTTCATGTATTTTGAGTACCCCATCCATCACGTTATCTTTTATAGGTAGATTCAATCTCGCTTGCACGTGACATGAACGCTTTACTCCCTCTTCAACAAATAGGTACTTAAGATGATCGGTGAGAGTCTTTATAGTTGGAATGGGATCCTGCAAAACAAAAGATAGAAAATTTTCGTGAGTAGCATGTAATGGAATGGAAATAATTGCATGACTATCTAAAATCATTGGAAAAGAATTGAATGCAGTTTCAGCGTCCTTCAAATCTTGTTTCAACTCAATTTCTTCTTCCTCTTCCTCTAACTTCAATTTGTTTGTCCTTGCATCCTCTAAATTCTCTTTATTTACTTCCCCAAAAATTCCCTCCACCTTAGGCATGACATCACCACAAAGAACATCATTTTCTACATGAATATTGTCCGTTTCTGCACTGATGTTGTCTGCTTCCTCTTGCATTGGCGATTGAAGGAATGACCTTTGAGAATCTAATTGACCAATTGTGGTAGCAAGCTGACTCAGTTGATTCTCCAAATTATATATGGAAGTTGTTGTCTCTTGTTGGAATTGTTGTGCTTGAGTCATGAAAGCTTTAAACATATCTTCTAAAGATATGTCAGAAATAGACGATTGGTCATGTTGTTGTTGGGGATATGGTTGCATGTACTGTGGATTATTTGGAAAGTTTTGATTTTTATGCCAATTCACTGGTGAATTCTTATAGCTGAAATGCCCAAGGAAACCACCAGCTGCATTGACTTGTTCATAGGACTCCTCTCGGAGCATTGGGCACATATCAGTTGGGTGTCCTATTGTCGCACAAATCCTACAAGTACCTACAGCCATTTGATAAACAAAAGAAGTTAGACTATCAGTTTGTTGCTCATGAGAAGAAATATTTACCTCATTAACATAGTCACGCATGTCTTCCATCCTTAACCTGCACACTCAATTAAACTATGAAAAACAAAAATAAAATAAATAAATAAACTAGAAAAATAAACTACAAAGAAAACAAAGAATAAATTAAAACAAAACACTCCCCGGCAACGGCGCCAAAATTTGGGAAGCTGTCGCAAGCAACCAAAAATAAAATCTTACTTTGAAAAATATTAATGTAGTAGTGAAAGTAAGAGTCGAACCCACAGAGAGTGAATTGTTTTAATAAATCTAATGTTTTCAAGAATATCTAATTAAATGGGGGGTTTGGAATTATTAATTAATTAATTAAAATAAAACTAAATAATAAATAATAAAGATGAGAAAAATCAATTAAAAACAAACTTCAATTCCTTAGTTCAGTATCCCCTTCTTTTAATTAACAAATTAATCAAGTTATTATTATCTTTTCCTTCAATTGAAATTAATAATCCTAGATAACCGACAATCGCCAAGCTACCCGAAATCCTCCTTAAATTATAAATCTGATGCAGCAATCGCTCACAAAAGACTCTAACTATTATACAACCTATAACTATCAGTCTAGATTTAATATAACAGTTGCATTAAAAATTAGAGAATTAGATTATTCCAAGCAACAATCTCAACATCGCAGACCATTTAATTTGCCATCTTGATAATCATAATAATATTCAAAAGTTTGTCCACAATCAAATATTATTAATTGCTACTTATGATCAGATAAAATATCGTTTGCTTAATATCAAATCTTAATCTAGCATATGATAAATTATTGATTAATCTAACAGGCCATTATCAAATTAATCAAGCAAATATCATAAAACAATTAAAACAGATTATCAAGAATAAATCTCATGCATGAAGGAATAAATAATAAAACTCAATTAAAACATTAATTAAAAATAAGGTTCAACATCCTTTTGGAACTAAAAAATAAAATTAATCAAACATAATAAAAATAATACCTACTAGTTGAAAAACTCTCTCCAAGAAATTAGGAGAAAGAACTCCTAAAAACTTACTATCAATAATGAAAGATTGGCCCTCTATTTATAGGCCTCTACTTTGTCTAAACCCTAATAGGATTTACAATTAAAAATAAAAGAAAAAGAAAAATAATTATTTTCCTAACCCTAGTTGGAATAAAAATCCAATTTGGAATAAAAAAAGTAGCAAAAATCCCGAAAAATCTAATTTCCCAGCATTAATGCGCAACCAAACAAGGCCTTACACGCGCCGTTGACCAAGTCAACGCGGAAACCGCTCGCTGACGTCACCGCCCTCCACCGCGCATTGCGCGGAGGCTTTCTGCCCATTCGCCAAAACGACGTCGTTTCTTTCGTTGCTGAACCAAATTCATTTGCGCAATGCGCGGCCTCTACTTTCCGGTATTTACGGTTTTGCCCCTCCGCGTTTCAGCTTATTACAATTTTGCCATTCCGCCTTTAATTTCCTACAAAACAAAATATAAACTAATTAAAAATAATATAAAAATACTAAAAATCCTAAAAACACATAATAATAAATAAAACACCTAAAATACTAAAAATAAATAAAAACACATAAATAAAAAGAAATATAAAAATACTATAAAATTACCTAAATTAACATAAATTAACTAAAATCCTATAAAACCTATTAAAACCAAAATATACTAAATAATTAAACATTTAACCACACAATAAATATAAAAACTAAGTATTAGGGAATAAAAATATCGTATAATTTAGCTCTATCATGATACCATGATAGAACACCATATAAGGGTAAATGATTAATTATATTATTGTGTATAAAATAATAACATATCATACTAATATATATTCATGAGTTTGGAGAGTTCTCAAGCAATACAAATACTTGAATAATTATCTCATAATTCAAAGTCTACTTTATCCTAATCGTAATGTAATAATAAGATAAAATTACAATTATATAGAATTAACTAGTTATAATTATATTCTCTAATATAAACTATATATGATAAACGATATAAAGATCGATGACTTGTAAAATTAGCTAGTGTTTTATGTGACGACCCTAAATCTGGGTTCTTTAACCTCGGGTTTGGTTTTCACTGTACAATACTTAACAACAATGAAATACATAAATTGTATTCAAACTTCGCGGAATAATACAAAAGGTTCCTTAACAAAAGGCTACACTTCCCAAGGTCTATTAACCTTAATCTTAATCATTATATATCTTAAGGGAAATACAAAAGATTTACAAAGTAATTACATAAAAGTAATTTAAACTAGCATGCATCTCCTAAACTATGCATTCGCTTTCCCCTTGCCTTTGTCTGACTTAGAGTAGTTGGGCTTAGCTGAAATATAGTCATAATATAGCAAGAATGAGCAACTAAATGGCTCAACAAGTTTAGAAACAACAACATAAGATATATCATGATGAAGGGAAATAACTTCAAGGTTTTCAACAATAACAATTGTGAAAAATATCAAGAATCAATGTTCAATATAAGAATGGATTGACTCTTTATTGCTGAGTGGTCTTTAACGACCGTGAACTGCTACTAAGGTAGAACAGACATACAATGTCTGACACCTTGTTTAAAAATAACGGGACACTTAAGGGGATCAGTCCTCTCATGTCCTATGTATATGCATAATATTTAGATTTCTTGTGCGCATTCGGTTTCCTGACTGTTGAGCGGAATCGGCACCTATAAAAAGCACGCGATTCCGGATTCTTTTGAATGAATGTACGCGCAAGTATACGCGGTCAACAAGTAATATAATGTAAGTAAGTTGTCGATCCCACGAGGAGTTATACTAACGTTATCTGCATAGCAAACTTAATGCAATCTAATCCGATTTAAACTATGATTAAGATGGTGAGTTTTTGTTAACACAATAACCTAAATTAATAAAAACGTAGCAACAAAGATTCGATTAAAACAAGCTAAGATCACAACTTCACTCACTACCTCATTTAACCCTCACACCCCTCTTTTCAATGCTAAGATCGCTCGAGTGATAACCAGAGAAAATAAGCAACCATAAACCTCTTTCGATAGTAAAATGATTCACACCCAACCAATTAGTTCACTATATTCCTATGTGACCTAACTTAGCAAGATGGCGATAAAAGCCCTTCTCAACAAGGCTGCACAAGGTACATCGGTATATTCCTATCCAAGATACAAATAAGGCACTCATCCGAAGATAAAGCAACCTACAAGTGCTATCATGCTTTTGGTCGAGTTATTTAATCCATTTTTCAATATCATAAACAACTACACATTACATACAAAGTACATAATCCATACATGAAGAACAAAGCATGATAATCATTCATTAGCAATCCATTCGCATCAAAAAGAGAGATATTCCATTAAAATCTAGTAGTGAGATCCATTGTGATCCTAGAAATGAAGTTAGTTCATAGCTAAATGACTAAGAATCATTAACAAGTGGCTCATTAGGCTTAAATACATAGAATGAAGATAACTAAAATGAATGAAACTTCCTAGAACACAAGTTTCAAACACTAAAACTCCCTTCACAATATAGCAATCCAAGCTTGATGAATCTTCTTGTTCTTGAGCTTAACCCCAATCCAAGTGGCTTTGAAGGCTGGAAGAAATGAAGAAAAACAGCTCCAAGGCGTGAAAATATGATTGTCTAGGGTTAGCCAACGTTTTACTTAAGTAGGAAAAACTCGTCAGAAATCAGCATGGCTGACCGCCGCGGCGGTCGAATCCACCGCTGCGGCGGTGGTCTTTTGTGAAAATTACCATTTTGCCCTTTCAGCTCAAAAATCCTACAAAACACCAACGAGACATTAGGGATCAAAAAATTCATAAATATAAGCAATAATAACTCTCAAAAACTCACAAAATATTAAGCTAGACGTACTAATTCGCAGGTATAAAACCCGCTCATCAAATACCCCCAAACTTAAACATTTGTTCGTCCTCGAGCAAAACAATAAAACAAAAAATTAAATAACTTCTAAAATTACTAATCCAGACAAGAATTGGAATCATAGCCTCAGGGATAACTGCAACAGCTAAGATAAATCATAAAGCAGAACAAAGTCTAAAATATCAACAAAATACTCAAGCTCACGACTGCCTATGATCTGTTTTGCGTGCGTGTGTGCAAATCCCTATGATAAATTAGTTAGAGATTAGATGAACTTAAACAAGCAACTGCCATGGGCGATTTTTCAAATACCGACAAACCCAACAAGCACAACCAAACAAGACTATTATATAAGGACAAGGAACCTCGGATTTAAACAAGAAAAGCTAATGACTATTAACCACACAGGCGAGTGCGTTTTACGCTCCGTCTCACCTGGATTTGCAAACTTGATTGTGCAGTGTCTAATTTTATTAGGCTATTCAGAGCTACCCACGTATTGAGCTTTTGATCAGTGACTCCCAAACCAGTCGGCTTTAGGGCACTAGGTGGAAAAACACCCCAACGGATTTAATCACTCGAGTAGCAAAGGCCACAAAACTCGACTAGTCAAGCAATTCATTATTATCATTTACTATTTTTTTATATATTTTTTATTTTTTATTTTTTATTTTTTATTTTTTATATACAAACATCCGAGGTCCCCCCAAACTTATATACAAGCCTAGAATTAGCGTTCAAGAAGGTCATTTAGAACATTTCAAGCTTACCCCACAAGCAGCTAACTATACCAGTTCTCTAATGAAAAACTAATCAACAAAAGGGATCATAATTGTGTATGACGAAATAAAGCAAGATCAATGACATTGTTAACTTGAATCAATCGTTGAAATAAAGACTACGCATGCTAAATTTTTAAATTTAAACTGGCAGCATGGCAAACACTTCATATCATTGGCTTCAAATTCACAATCACAACTACAGTCTGGATAACTACTTAATAACTACTAATAAGCAAAACATCTACGAAACTACCCAGGCACTGATTAAAGACAAGAACAAATAGAAACATAGAAACAACCCCCAAACTTAAACATGACAATGCCCTCATTGGAAAGATAGAGAATTTAAAATTGAGGACTCCCCTGAATTGGATTAGGCATTTGCATCTTCGTCAGGAGAATCCTGAGGGTAGTCAGGAATCACTGGCGGGCTCGGGAACTGCAGAGGGTTTGGACCAGAATTCAACCCCGTCCTCTCGAACATTTCAGCAAGGGTTGCAGTGAAATTGACATTGAACTGCATCATAGTGTTAACCTGCTGAGCGACATAAGTAATTTGGCGAGATTGGCGGCGTGAGGCCCTTCGCAAGCGTTGTACCTCCGTCGCAATGGATGCTAGAGATGGCTGATTGGCGGCGTCATCCTCCTCCTGCTGATCATCTGCAAAGAGTTCCTCCGTATCGGGAGACTGAGCCTCAAAAATAAAACCGGCTCCAGTCGGATTAGCTGGGGCCCCATCCCACTGATTGTAGCTACGAATCAACCGAGAGTCGATCGGGATTTTGGGCCGCTGCAGAGGCTCATCCGCAGACCATTCAACTCCAGCAAATTGGCACAAGCCACAAATCAAAGAAGGATGCGGCAAACCGCCCGGAGTACCCCCGTGGAGAGTGTGTTTGATAGAGCCAAGAATAACACGTCCCACGTTGATGCTCATCCGGTTGACCAAGCAATATAAAAGCACCGCCCTGGATATGATCACATCGCTGACGTGCGTGGTAGGGAGCAATTTGGCACAAATGAAATAATACCAGGCCTTGCCAATCCTGCTCAAGAATCGATGCGAAAATAACCGGGGCGCCCCATCCTTTAGAGTCCATTCGGCATCCGGCTGACACAAGCCCCGAAGCACGTCGGTTAGATTGAGGTGCTCGATCTTGTAGGAGGTATATTGGTCCATCTCCTCTATGTGGGGAATGTGATAGAAGTCGTTAATCTGCTCAGCCCCAAAATGCACATCCACACCACGAATGCGCACCACATTGACATTCTCCTTTGCATTGGCGTAAAATTCTTTGACAATTGCAATGCATGCCGGCTCAGGTTGTTCGGTGAAATTATTCCAATGCTTCTCAGTAATCATACGGCACAAGCATCCATCATTGTTATTCGGAAGGAGGCCACGCTCTGGGATAATCGTTTTCCCTTCTAACACCTCATAATACTTCTTCTCCGCCTCTTCGCTAACAAAACGATGCACGTCATATGTGGCGCGAGATGTTTGCCCACGTTGTCGTTTAGGAGCCATAGTTGATGAAGTGCTAAGAAGCGGAAACGATGGCAAACGACAACCCAAACCACTGATTTTGAAGATAAACTTGGTTGAGGCAATTTATCGAGCAGTTGGCGTGCACCCTTGCTTTGAACAATGAACAAGACCTCCCCAAACCAATTTTAGCCACCCAAAGTTAGGGTATATCACCAACACACCATACTACCAATCCTTAATCACAGAATTCAAACGAAATTTGCACAAAAAAGGAAGAGATTGCTTTACCCAAGTCGACCGAGAGAACCCCCAAACTGAACGGTTGGCTAGGAGAGAGAGAGAGTGCAATCCTTTGTGACTTGAATCCTCCGTGTGGCTTGGAATCGGAAGGCAACGCAATTGAGTGCAAGAATCGGATGGGAGTGTTGGTTGGGAGACTTTAGGATTCACGGTTTGTGAGAGGGAAAGCCAAGCAACTTCTAGTTTGAAATAACCCTCGATGGGGGTTATATTTTTTTTCTGAAAACTCGACCTACCGCTGCGGCGGCCAGATTCACCGCTGCGGCGGTGAAACATTCTGTTAACAAGTTCGGAAGACTACCGCTGCGGCGGTAGCAGGGCACCGCTGCGGCGGTGAAACTTTCTGTTTAAAAAAATAAGACCACCGCTGCGGCGGTAGCAGGGCACCACTGCGGCGGTGAAAGCTGCTGCCCGAAATTTTTTTTTATGCTCAACTGATTCGCATTGAAGCCTTGCCTTGATAGTACCTGAAATTTTAACATAGATGCATCAAAAACTTAATAACTAATCACAATTTTAACTCAAAAACATAGAAATTGCAATTAGTTATAAAGCAAATTTTTACTTATAATACATAATAGACTAATATACTATATCAAAAGAATATAGCCAATCAAATTAACGCAAAAAATGGCTAAATATAAAATGAAATGCAAATAAACTATAATGACAATAAAAATGGGTTGCCTCCCATATAGCGCTTCATTTAAAGTCTTGGGCTTGACTACTTCCTGAATCACTGCGGGTCGGTGAGAACGATAGAGACTTTTTGCCGATCCACTTCACCCCCCATGTATTGCTTAAGACGCTGGCCGTTAACCTTGAATGTGTTCGACGTTGTGGCATCTTCCAACTCAACCGCACCGTGCGGGAATACATTTTTGACAGTGAAGGGACCCGACCATCTGGATTTCAGCTTTCCCGGGAAGAGTCTCAACCGGGAATTATAAAGAAGCACTTTCTGGCCAATGTCGAACTTCCTCTCCACAATTTTCTGATCATGCCATCGTTTGGTCTTTTCCTTGTAAATTTTCGCGTTCTCATATGCTTGGAGACGGAATTCATCCATTTCGTTCAATTGAAGCATCCTTTTCTCACCGGCCGCATGTAATTCAAAATTGAGCTTTTTGATGGCCCAATATGCATTATGCTCAAGTTCAACCGGCAAGTGGCAAGCTTTTCTGAAAACCAAGCGATATGGCGACATTTCAATTGGCGATTTAAAAGCCGTTCGATATGCCCATAACGCTTCGTCCAATTTCCTAGACCAATCCTTCCTGTTGGGGTTCACCGTCTTTTCTGGAATCCGCTTTATTTCTCGGTTGGAGACTTCTGTTTGCCCACTGGTTTGCGGATGATAGGCCGTAGCAATTTTATGGGTAACCCCATATTTAGCAAGGAGGGCAGCGAAATACTTGTTGCAAAAATGTGAACCTCCATCACTGATAATAGCCCGTGGAGTGCCAAAGCGCGAAAAGATGTTCTTCCGCAAGAAGTTCAGAACGACTTTGGAATCATTGGTTGGCAGCGCAACAGCTTTAACCCATTTTGATACATAGTCCACAGCGACTAGTATGTATTGGTTGTTATACGATGACGGGAATGGTCCCATGAAATCTATGCCCCAGACGTCAAAAATTTCAATTTCTTGAATACTATTCAGGGGCATCTCATGTCTCTTAGAAATATTACCCGTTCTTTGGCACTTGTCGCATCTTGATACAAAGGAATAAGCGTCCTTAAACAAAGATGGCCAATAGAACCCCGATTGTAGGACCTTTGCCGCTGTTCTCACCCCACCGAAATGTCCTCCATACTCAGATGAATGACAGTGATGAAGAATATCACTCATTTCTTCTTGAGGCACACACCTCCTCAGTAATTGATCTGCGCATTGCTTGAACAGGAACGGATCATCCCATACAAAGAATCGGACGTCACTTAAGAACTTTTTCCGTTGCTGATAGCTTAAATCCGGAGGAGTCACATTACTCACAATGAAGTTTGCGAAATCCGCATACCAGGGTAATTCGCTGTGTACAGCAAACAGCTGCTCATCCGGAAAATTCTCATTAATCACCCTGTCATCCTTCCTTTCTTGCTCCGGATTCTCCAATCTAGAAAGATGATCCGCCACTTGGTTCTCTGAACCCTTCTTGTCGCGGATTTCCAAATCAAACTCTTGGAGAAGAAGAATCCACCTTATAAGTCGGGGCTTCGCATCTTTCTTGGAAATCAGATATCTTATAGCAGCGTGATCCGTATACACCACAACTTTTGTTCCCACGAGATATGACCTAAATTTGTCAAAAGCGTATACAACCGCTAATAGCTCTTTCTCGGTGGTGGTGTAATTAAGTTGAGCATCTGTTAAGGTCTTGCTGGCATAATAGATGGCATGAAAGATCTTTTCCTTGCGCTGACCCAACACTGCCCCAACTGCAAAATCACTCGCATCACACATCAATTCGAAGTGTATAGACCAATCCGGTGCTACTATTACGGGAGCAGATGTTAGCTTTGTTTTCAATAGCTCAAAGGCCTGTAAGCAGTCTTCATCGAAATTGAATTGGACCTCCTTTTCTAATAGGCTACACAAAGGCTTGGAGATCTTGGAGAAGTCCTTGATAAAGCGTCTATAAAAGCCCGCATGACCCAAAAAACTACGCACCCCTTTAACAGTTGTAGGCGGTGGTAATTTCTCAATTGTCTCCAGCTTTGCCTTGTCAACCTCCAACCCTTGTTCTGAGACTTTGTGGCCAAGGATTATTCCTTCCTGTACCATGAAATGGCATTTTCCCCAGTTTAGAATTATATTCGTCTCCACACAGCGTTTCAGCACAAGAACCAAATTCTCTAGGCACAGCTCAAAAGAGTCCCCGAATACAGAGAAATCGTCCATGAAGACTTCCACATTATGCTCCACCACGCCAGAAAAGATGGCCATCATGCACCGTTGAAATGTTGCCGGTGCATTGCAAAGCCCAAAGGACATTCGTCTGAATGCAAACGTCCCGTAGGGGCAGGTGAAGGTTGTCTTTTCCTGGTCCTCAGGTGCAATAGCGATCTGATTATAACCCGAGTAGCCATCCAGGAGACAGTAGTACTCGTGACCCGCCAGCCTGTCCAACATTTGGTCAATGAATGGCAATGGAAAGTGATCTTTTCTTGTAGCTTTGTTTAGCTTTCTGTAGTCCATGCACACCCTCCAACCAGTCACCGTCCTTGTTGGTATCAACTCATTCTGCTCATTCCTCACGACTGTCATCCCTCCTTTCTTGGGCACACACTGGACAGGACTCACCCATGCACTGTCGGAGATAGGATATATTATCCCAGCATCTAGCAATTTCAAAATCTCCTTCTTAACAACCTCTTTCATGATAGGGTTGAGCCTTCTCTGATGTTCTACAGTCGGTCTGCTGTCCTCCTCCATTAGAATCTTGTGCATACAGAAGGATGGACTAATGCCCTTGATGTCTGATATAGTCCACCCTAAAGCCGTTTTATACTTCCTCAGCACACTTAAAAGTTTACTCTCCTGTTCCTCATTTAAAGCTGCAGATATTACAACAGGATAAGTAGATTCTTTTTCCAGAAATGCATACCTCAAATGATTTGGCAATGGCTTGAGCTCCAATATTGGTGCTTCCTCTTTAGACAAACTTGGAACAGACGTTCTTGGATGTTCCAAAGCTTCATAGTGTGGTTTGAATTTGGCAAATCGAGGAGCTGAATCCAAATATTTCATGCATTCTGTATGAGTAGGATCTTCTGCAGTCGTGGTTCCAATGATCGAAGCCTCCAACGGATCAGGAACACAAGTTTTCATGAAAACTTCCTGGACAAACTTGTCAACCACATCGACTCTAAAGCATTCTTCTGAATCACTTGGAAACTTCATAGATTTGAAGACATTGAACTTTATTTCTTGATCTTGTACCCTCATAGTGAGCTCGCCCTTCTGAACATCGATAATAGTTCTCCCCGTGGCTAGAAATGGACGCCCTAATATAATAGGGACTTCCCTGTCCTCCTCAAAGTCCAGAACTATAAAGTCAGCTGGAAAGATAAACTTGTCAACCTTTACCAGCACGTCTTCCACGATTCCCTTCGGGTAAGTCAGAGATCTATCAGCAAGTTGTAGAGTCACACTGGTAGGCTTTGCTTCGTTCAACCCCAACTTCCTATAGATAGACAAGGGCATCAGATTGATGCTTGCTCCAAGATCACATAAAGCTTTTCCAGTGAATTCACTTCCAATAGAGCACGGAATATTGAAACTTCCCGGATCCTTTAGTTTGGGAGGAAGCTTATTCTGTAGAATTGCACTACATTCCTCCGTCAGAGCAACTGTCTCATAATCACCAAGCTTCCTCTTCTTGGACAGTATATCCTTCATGAATTTCATATAGCTCGGCATTTGCTCCAAAGCTTCAGCAAATGGAATGTTGATGTGAAGCTTTTTCAATACCTCCAAGAATTTCGAAAACTGCTTATCCAGTTTCTGCTTTTGCTGCCTTTGAGGAAATGGCATGGGTTGAACTCTTGGAAGGTTTTTGTTGACTCTGGAACTTGGCTCTTGGACTTCTTCCACAATTTCAGGAGTTCCAGTTATTGTGTTTTCAGTCTCAACAACCACTTCCTCTTCCGTTAGACTTGGTGACACAGTAGTAGTTTCTCCAGTGGTATTCATTAAGGGTCTACCACTGCGCAGTGTGACTGCTTTGCATTGCTCCTTGCCATCCCTTTTTGGATTGACCTCAGTGTCACTAGGCAAAGTTCCTTGCGGACGATTGTTCATAGCATTAGCAAGTTGCCCCACTTGGGTTGCAAGGTTCCTTATAGCAATGTCTTGGTTGTTGCTCCTTGCCTCACTCTGTGAAATGTATCTAGTCAGAAGTTCCTCCAAGTTAACTTTCTTTTCCGTAGGAGGAGGAGGAGGAGCTTGTTGATGTTGTGGAGGAGCTTGTTGTTGTTGTTGAGTTGGTTGTAGCTGCTGTGGTTGATGCTGCTGTGGATTGTAATTTTGATATCCTGGAGGATATGGCTGCCTCGAGGATGAAGATTGTCCTTGATTACTGTTATTACTCCACGAGAAATTAGGATGATTTCTCACTCCAGGATAATAGTGTGACGGCACATTAGTGTTTTGCTGCCGATTGTAATTACTGACATACTGCACTGATTCTGCCTTGATGGCACATTGCTCACTAGGATGTTCTCCAGCACATATGTCACATATCTCTGCTATGCTCTGCACAGGTTTTGTTCCCATATTGTCAATTTTTCGAGCAAGCGCGGCCACTTGTGCAGATAGAGATGTAACTGCATCCACTTCATGCATTCCCGCTACCTTCCTTGGAGTGAACCTTTCAGCAGGCCACTGATAGTTATTTGCTGCCATGATTTCCAACAGTTCAAGCGCTTCATCATAACTTTTTCCCATTAAAGCTCCGCCAGCTGCAGCATCTACACTTTGTCTGGTAGAATTAGATAAACCGTTATAGAATGTCTGGACTTGTAACCATTTAGGAATACCATGGTGGGGGCATCTTCTGAGAAGATCCTTAAAACGCTCCCACGTTTCATATAGAGACTCCGCATCCTGTTGGCTAAAGGCTGTGATGTCATTTCGCATTCTTGCTGTTCTGGCAGGCGGAAAGAATTTAGCCAAGAATTTCTGAGCTAGATCAGCCCAGGTACTAATGGAGCCTGCTGGTAGAGAATGCAACCAACTCTTTGCCTTATCATGCAACGTGAAAGGGAACAGACGGAGTCTGAGAGCGTCTTCAGAAACCCCTTGATATCTGAACGTGTCACAGATTTCCAGAAATTTTACCAGATGATCATTCGGGTCCTCATTAGGCAACCCACCGAACTGCACATGATTTTGCATCATTTGGAAAGTGCCCGGCCTGATCTCAAAGTTAGCAACAACAATGGCTGGCCTATTGATGCTTGTATGAAGATCGGTAACTTGCGGCATAGCATATTCCCGCAAAGTCTTATAATCTTCTTCCGCCATTGTATCTTGATGGTGAATAACTTGACTTCTCTTTTCTTTTCTCAATATACGCAGAGTTCTTTCAATCTCAGGATCGAAAAGTACGAGATTAGGATCTTGAAAAGGAAGCATGCACAGTCAAGAGTACCAGGAAGAAAATAAAAAAACAAAAATACCAATAAAACAAATTAGACAAATGTAAAAGTTTAAACTAAGATTATATTGATAAAGCTTAATAATGCAGAGAAATTAGATAAATAACTCCCCGGCAACGGCGCCAAAAACTTGTTGAGCGGAATCGGCACCTATAAAAAGCACGCGATTCCGGATTCTTTTGAATGAATGTACGCGCAAGTATACGCGGTCAACAAGTAATATAATGTAAGTAAGTTATCGATCCCACGAGGAGTTATACTAACGTTATCTGCATAGCAAACTTAATGCAATCTAATCCGATTTAAACTATGATTAAGATGGTGAGTTTTTGTTAACACAATAACCTAAATTAATAAAAATGTAGCAACAAAGATTCGATTAAAACAAGCTAAGATCACAACTTCACTCACTACCTCATTTAACCCTCACACCCCTCTTTTCAATGCTAAGATCGCTCGAGTGATAACCAGAGAAAATAAGCAACCATAAACCTCTTTCGATAGTAAAATGATTCACACCCAACCAATTAGTTCACTATATTCCTATGTGACCTAACTTAGCAAGATGGCGATAAAAGCCCTTCTCAACAAGGCTGCACAAGGTACATCGGTATATTCCTATCCAAGATACAAATAAGGCACTCATCCGAAGATAAAGCAACCTACAAGTGCTATCATGCTTTTGGTCGAGTTATTTAATCCATTTTTCAATATCATAAACAACTACACATTACATACAAAGTACATAATCCATACATGAAGAACAAAGCATGATAATCATTCATTAGCAATCCATTCGCATCAAAAAGAGAGATATTCCATTAAAATCTAGTAGTGAGATCCATTGTGATCCTAGAAATGAAGTTAGTTCATAGCTAAATGACTAAGAATCATTAACAAGTGGCTCATTAGGCTTAAATACATAGAATAAAGATAACTAAAATGAATGAAACTTCCTAGAACACAAGTTTCAAACACTAAAACTCCCTTTCACAATATAGCAATCCAAGCTTGATGAATCTTCTTGTTCTTGAGCTTAACCCCAATCCAAGTGGCTTTGAAGGCTGGAAGAAATGAAGAAAAACAGCTCCAAGGCGTGAAAATCTGATTGTCTAGGGTTAGCCAACGTTTTACTTAAGTAGGAAAAACTCGTCAGAAATCAGCATGGTTGACCGCCGCGGCGGTCGAATCCACCGCTGCGGCGGTGGTCTTTTGTGAAAATTACCATTTTGCCCTTTCAGCTCAAAAATCCTACAAAACACCAACGAGACATTAGGGATCAAAAAATTCATAAATATAAGCAATAATAACTCTCAAAAACTCACAAAATATTAAGATAGACGTACTAATTCGCAGGTATAAAACCCGCTCATCACTGACAAATAAAAATCCCCTTTGACTAGGGTTGTTCTTTCTTAGTCTTACTATAAGAATCCGCACCAGCCAATGGTTTGGATAAGCTTTTATAATATTCAATGAAATGAATTTAAACATGCATTTGTCTAGCCGAAACTATTAGCTTAGACATTCTTAAACAGTTGCAAAAGCACTATGTGCAACTACAATAATCAATAACGATGTGAAGTAATTTTTGGATAATTAATTCACTCAAAGGTCTGTCAAATAACTACGAGTGTAGCTACTTGCTCAACAATAATTGAACTACTCAATGTAAATATGGTTGAAGAATAACTACAACAATAAATACAAGTTAAGGTGTAGAAAACTTGCAACGTAAATTACAAGTTAGGTTAAGAAAACTTGCCCCGTGCGTCGTCTACGACTAACCAACTTAATTTAACAATCCTTGAACGGACCTAACAATTAAATCAGTTTGATCTTAAATTAGTATCATATACTTGTAAGTATAATGAGCTTTATAACCTTACGAACCACATAATTTATTAATTATGGGTAATTAAACACTTAGAAATTATTATCACTACTTGATAATATTTTAAACACAAATAACCTATATTAACTATTTAATATAGTTCATGCAATTGTCTAATATTATTAACAATTTAATAATATTTTATTTACATTGTAGTATTATTCATCATTTTAATAATACCTTATAAATCTTTTAAGATTAACTAATATTATTAATTATTTAATAATATTTTATTAACTATCTAATATTATTAATCATTTAATAATATTTGATTAGACTTCTAATATTATTAATCGTTTAATAATATTTTATTCATTATCTAATATTATTAATCATTTAATAATATTTTATTAATTATCTCATATTATTAATCATTTAATAATATTTTATTAAGTATATAATATTATTAATCATTTAATAATATTCTAATATTATTAACCATTTAATAATATTTTATTAAGTATCTAATATTACGAATCATTTAATAATATTTTATTAAGTATCTAATGTTATTAATCATTTAATAATATTTTATTAAGTATCTAATATTATTAATCATTTAATAATATTTTATTAAGTATCTAATATTATTAATCATTTAATAATATTTTATTAAGTATCTAACATTATTAATCATTTAATAATATTTTATTAGCTTTATAATATTATTATACATTTAATAATGTTTTCATAATTTTCCAATATTATTATTTATTTAATAATATTTTATTACCTTTATTATATTATTATTTCAATAATAATATTTATACACCTTTAAATCATTAAATCAATTATATATATATATATATATATATATATATTTAAAAAATATATTTATTAAGTCCAAAAATACTAAAATGATTTTTGGAACGTTTTTCATTTTCTGACCCGAACCAGACCCGACCCGACCCGGCTGACCCAGTTCGGTTTTAATTATTTTTCCGAGAACAGTGCACTACGCCGCGACGTAGTGATTAACACTGCAACACGGCGCCCTGACGCTGTACTGCAGAATGTTGCCCACTTTTTGATTTTTTTGACAGTTTTGATACTATTTGATCAAACATTGATAAAATGAAATATACACATCCAAATAACACCAAATCAGTGTTGATGTGTTCCTAACTTCTTGTTTTACAATATTCCATGGTTCGATCGTTTTTTTGAAAATGTTTTACACGAAATTTACATATCAAACCACTTAGGGTTTAAAAACGACATCCTTTGCGGTAAAAGCTATAACTTATTTGTTATTCAATATTTTTGAAAGGTTCAAAAAGGGTTTTTCTTTAAAACGCATAGATCTAGCTTTCTAGCCATAAAAATCCAATTTCCGATTTGTACATTTCAAAATACAACATTAAACATAATATGTATCATTAGGGTTTTACCGGTAAAACGTGTTATGAATATTTCTACAACTTTTATGCATTTCTCACATACCAAATCATGTTATAAACACATAGAGTTATGAATATACATATATTACATAGTTGAATACATTTAGACTAGCAAAATGAGTTTTGATCGGTTAAAAATAGATTTTAACCGTTCAAAATCATTTTAAACTACAAAAATGAATTTTAAGAAGAGATAGAGCACTTTTAAACCTTTGGGTTTTATTTGCCCTTCTTCTCCTTCTACCGAAGTATGTTGTGTAGTTAGTGGACATTCACCAAGACATTCCTTTAGCTTTTTCACACAATATACAAGTGTATATTCCTTTTCTCTAGAAAATGCTCTCACTTTCTCTCTCTAACAAGTGAATTAGCCAACATCACCAAGGTTGTGGGAGGTCTTATTTATAGCCAACAACTAACCCTTCATTAACTTGCTAATTCACCCATATTGGTGAAATTAAAGCCTAACCAAGCTTACTATTCTAATGAATGACTAATTGATTGACTAGTTGAGTGACTAGGGTGGTTGAACTACTATGACATGGAGTAACTTTGAACCAACAAGAAATCAAGTAATCCCCCCATGTGGGGCCCCCCTTGGCCAGCCAACATGGCCTATTTTGGCCATGTTTTTGATTTATTTTTCTAGTTTTAATGTGCATATATACATACATACATATATATATACATGTGTTCAATTGTTGACCAATTTTGACTTTCTATTGGGCTCCATGTTAGACTTAGGAATTAAATATATTAGGCTCATCCATTGAATTGGTTTGGGCTCAATTTAATTAACATATTGGACTAGCATTTAAATAACTATGCTACCTTTAATTAAAATAAGTATTGGGTTTGTTTAATTAATTATATGGGCTAGTAATTAAATTAATTACATGGGCTACTAGGTTAATATCTTTGACCTAGTTTATCAACTCATTTGGATTTAAAATATAATCCAATTAGATTTGCTTTAATTAATTATACACATTGCTTTAATTCTTTAAATAAATATACGCATACACAAGTACATTTATTTAATTATCTAAAGTACAATTAATTAGTACAAAAAGTTTAAATTCATTGCTAAATATTTATTAGGTATATTTACAATGACTAATGAAATTTGTGGTCGTTACATTCTCCCCCCTTATAAGAATTCCGTCCCCGGAATTACAAATTTAAACTACTCAAAAAGATTCGGATAGTTAGCCCTCATCTTTTCTTCAAGCTCCCACGTAGCTTCCTCAGCGTTGTGGTTCCTCCAAAGGATTTTGACAGAATATATAACCTTATTCCGTAATTTCTTCTCTTTCCTATCTAGTATCTGGACAAGAATTTCCTCGTACGATAAATCTTTCTCGACTTGTATTGGCTCATAGGATATGACATGTTTGTAGTCTGGTTTGTATGGTCGCAACACTGATACGTGAAACACATTGTGAATATGCTCCAATTCAGGATGTAAAGCTACCTCGTACGCCACTTCACCCACTCTCTTTAATATCTCGAACGGTCCTATGAATCTTGGACTCAGCTTCCCTTTCTTTCCAAATCGGATCTTCTCCTTCCAGGGAGATACCTCCATGAACATAAAACTCCCAACTTCGAAGTCTCGCTTCTGTCGATGTAAATCGGCGTACTTCTTCTAACAGTCTTGAGCTGCTACTAGCCGAGCTCTTATTACCTTGATAATTTCTACAGTCTGTTGAACCAATTCTGGTCCCAATAGTCGTCGTTCCCCTACCTCATCCCAACATAGAGGTGTTCTGCATTTCCTTCCGTACAATGCTTCGTAAGGTGGCATGCCTATGCTTGCATGATAACTATTGTTGTATACAAACTCAACTAGTGGTAGATGGTTTTCCCAACTGCCCTTGAAATCCATCACCCAGTCCCTAAGCATGTCTTCCAATGTCTGTATTGTTCTTTCACTTTGCCCATCTGTCTGTGGATAATACGTTGTACTCATTCTTAACTGTGTCCCCAATCTCTCCTGAAGATTTCTCCAAAATTTTGACGTGAAGCACGGATCTTTGTCTGACACAATTGATACCGGCACCCCATGTCTCGAAACTATCTCCTTGATGTACAGTTTAGCCAATTGATCCAAACTGAACTAAATCTTGATCGACAAAAAGTGCGCTGACTTTGTTAGTCGATCCACAATCACCCATATTACGTCATATCCCTTCTGTGTTGCTGGAAGTCCTACCACAAAATCCATTGTGATATGCTCCAATTTCCATTCGGGAATTTCTAACGGCTGTAGTAATCGACTTGGTCTCTGATGTTCGGCCTTTACCCTTTGACAAGTTAGGCATCGGCCGACACATTCTGCAACCTCTCTTTTTAAATTCGGCCACCAAAAATGCTGACGCATATCTTGATACATCGTCGTACTCCCCGGATGTATCGAGTATCTCGTACTATGAGCCTTTTGCAAAATCTCCTTCCATAGTTCAGGCACTAGTGGTACCCAAACACGATTTTCAAACCTTAGCAATCCCATGCTATCCTTCTTGAATTTGACCTATTCTCCTTTGGTTATTTTCATCCTTATTCTGACACATTCTTCATCTTTGTCTTGAGTCTCTTTCACCCTATCTAACAGGGTTGGGCTCGTTTCCACTTCCATTGACTTATTTGGAGTTCTCACCTCCAACTCCATTCGAGCCATCTCTTGAACCAATTGTTCCTGATATGTCAATATGAACAATTTCTCTCTGCTCTTTCTACTTAGAGCATCTGTTACTACGTTGGCCTTGTCGAGATGGTATAGAATTTCACAATCATAGTCTTTGATCAACTCTAACCATCTCCGTTGCCTCATATTTAACTCCTTATGTGTGAAGATATACTTCAGACTCTTATGGTCTGTGAATATCTCACATTTCTCTCCATACAAATAATGTCTCCAAATTTTAAGGGCAAACACTACTGCTGCCAGTTCCAAGTCGTGGGTAGGGTATCCCTTCTCGTAATCCTTCAACTGTCTGGACACATACGCAATAACCTTGCCGTTTTGCATAAGCACACAACCAAGTCCCTTGTGCGATGCATCACTATAGACCATAAAACCTCCCGTATCGTCCGGTAAAGTCAATACAGGTGCTTCACTAAGTCTTTTCTTTAGCTCCTGAAAACTTTCCTCACACTTCTCCATCCATACATATTTCACTGTCTTCCTCGTTAAATTTGTCAACGGTGTTGCTATCTTTGAAAAATCTTTGATGAATCTCCGATAGTAACCCGCTAACCCCAAGAAACTTCTAACCTCCGTCGGCGTCCTTGGTTGTTCTCAATTCATCACCGCTTCAACCTTCGCTAGATCCACTGAAACTCCCTCCTTGTCAATAACATGACCTAAAAATTGAACTCTCTCTAACCAGAATTCACACTTTGAAAACTTAGCGTATAACTGCTCCTTCCGTAAAATCTCCAACACCAATCATAGGTGTTCAGCATACTCCTCCTCCGTTTTAGAGTAAACCAAAATATCGTCAATGAACACGACTATAAATTTATCCAAGTACTGCTTGAATATTCTATTCATTATGTTCATAAATGCGGCTGGCGCATTCGTTAGTCCAAACGACATCACCAGAAACTCATAATGCCCATATCGAGTTCTGAATGTTGTCTTTGGTACATCCTCCTTCCTGACTTTCAGCTAATGATAACTAGTCCTCAAGTCAATCTTTGAAAAGTACTTCGCCCCTTTTAATTGATCAAAAGATCGTCAATTCGTGGCAACGGGTACTTGTTCTTAATTGTTACCTTATTCAGCTCTTTATAATCCATACACAGTCTCATCGATCCATCTTTCTTCTTTATAAACAACACAGGTGCTCCCCATGGAGAAACACTTGCCTGAATGTACTTATTATCCAACAACTCCTGCAGTTAAATCGTTAACTCTTTCATTTCTATCGGAGCCATCCTATATGGTGCCTTCGATATTGGTGTTGTCCCCGGTACCAAATCAATTACAAATTATATCTCCTTATCTGGCGGTAAACCTGGCAGTTCATTTGGAAATACGTCCATGAACTCCCTAACTATTGGTATCTCCTCTATTTCGGGATTTACTATTTGTGTATCCACTACGTGAGCCAAATACCCTACACAACCTTTCTTCAACAGTTTCTTGGCCTGCATCATCGTCAAACATGTTGATTGTCTAGATAACTTGCTGCCATAAAATACGACCTTAGACTTGTTCGGTGTCTTAAGGTGTATACACTTCTTTTGACAATCAATTACCGCTCTGTGGTTAAACAACCAATCCATTCCAAGTATAACGTCAAACTCCCCCAAACGTATCGGAATTAAATTCACATTCAGTTTCTGACCCCTGATTTCAGCACAATAATTTCTATGTATATACTTTATAGGAATCACTTCTTTATTTGCAACTTCTATGTTCATTGGGTTATCTAATTTTTCTCTAGGCAATTCTAACCGTCTAGCAAATTCATCAGACACAAATGAACAGGTAGCACCCGAATCAAACAATACATATGCATTTATATCATTGATCAGAATAATACCTAACACCACGTCTTTTGATTCAACGGCGTCCTACACCGTCATGTTGAAAGTTCGTGCCGTTGGTTTGTTCTGTGGCACCGGGCCTCCAATGGTAAGTTTGTTGTTGTTATTGTTGTTGTTGTTGTTCCCCTTATAGCCAGAACTCCCTCCGGTATTCTTCTTCTTGGGACAATCTTTAAACTGATGGTCCATGGCTCCGCAGGAGAAACAACCCTTCCTCTTAGGTGTGGGACAATTAGGAGCAATGTGCCTTTCTTGCCCACAGTTGTAGCATACGTTCTTCCCCCTCATACATTCTCCCGCATGATTTTTCCCGCAGTTACTACACTTGTTGCCTTTCTTTTGTTCACTTCCTTGGGGTGTCCTTAAATTGTTGTTGTTGTTGTTCCACTTACGCTTGTTCGAGTTGTTGCCCCCACTGCTACCCTCTCAGTTTCCTCCTTCACCTTTCTTCTTGTTTCGTTCCTGGTTATGTTTGTTGAGGGCCTCATTTTCCCCTTCAGTTATTATTGATTTCTCCAGTAACGTTGCAAAGTTGGTAATATGTAGTACGACTACCCGATCGTAAACCCACAGTTTCAGCCCTTGTTCAAACCTCCGTGATCTCCTTGCTTGCGTGTCCACCTGGTGTGGAGCAAATCTTGTCAATTCATTGAACTTGGTAGCATAGTCAGATACGGTCATATTACTTTGCTTGAGTTCTAGGAATTTGACCTTCATTCTGGCCTGTGTACTTTCTGGGAAGTAGTTCTCCAAGAATACTTCCTTGAATCGCGCTCACGCGATCGTTCCCTCCCATGCTCTACTCTTATTGGCCTTCCACCAGTGGTTGGCCTCCCCTTTCATCATAAAGGTAGCAAATGAGGTCATTTGCTCCTCCACGACTCGTGCGACCTCGAAGACTTTTTCCATCTCCTCTAACCAGGTCTGCGCTTCCATAGGATCCGTCGTCCCTCGGAATTCGGGTGGTCCTATCAGTTTAAAATCCTTAAAGTTAGCTAGTGGAGCGACAGTGTTTGGCGCTCCAGTAGCTTCTGCGTTACGTTCGCGAAATGCTCCCATTAGCATTTCCACGAACTCTTGGACTGGGTTTGGTGGTACCCCTCCTGCGTTAACTGACTCTTCAAGTGGTGGTGGGGGTAATCGTTGATTTCTTCTTTGTGGCGGTATTTTCTGTGTAAAGAAAATTTAATTTATTAAAGTTGTTTCAATCTTTTTACTCTCGTTTTGTATCTTAAGTAATTTAAATTAAAGCACAAATAATCATCTCGACACATATAAACATAAACGGAAATGCATTTATATTCATATGCTAAAACACAGTGCATAACACTTTTACATCATAAGCATACTGCTATAAACGCTACTAACCCCGCCAGTTAAAACAAAAGACGGCATCTAACATAAATATATCCCACAACTTCATAGAGTTGGGATTTACAGACATATTAACCCCTAATCAAACAAAAGTTGGGTTTTACTGCATCTATTTACATACATAATTAGAAAACAACTAATACTACTGGTTGCGCATCCCCCTACGGATCGCATCATCATACTCCTCATCCCCGATGGCCATCACCACATTCCTGCTGATGGTGTGCATAGACTGGGCCTCCTCAGCTGGGTAGTAGTGCACCCTGCTCTGAAGTCTACCATATGATGATCGATAGACATAGCTAAGTCTATCCATCCTAACCCGCTTCTCACAAATATCCTGTTCTAGCTCTATCATCTGACCATGAGCGGCATCCCGCCGTGTTTTCATTTCCATTCTGTCCTCTATTGTCTCTTGCCAGTGTGCACGGATGACGACTTTCTCTACTTGAACCTGCTGAACCTTCAGCTCAGCCTCGGCTAACCTAGTCTCAGCTACTGCCAACTTGGCCTGCAGCTCCACATCCTGATCTACGAGTTGATGAGTTAGCACTGCAAAGTGCTCCACCGAATCCTCGTACCCCTGTACCTGATCCTCCAGTCCTACAATCCTCTCTTTCAGCTCCGTGTTCTCGCCAGAGAACTGGTAAACTGTATCCTTGTACTGATCCTTCATATGCTGGTGGGTCAGATTCTGCTCCTCTAAATGCTGGACTCTTGCCTCCAGCTCCTCGTTCCTAGTAGTCAATCTCTCTATGATGTCAGCGGCAGTAGTGCCAATACCACCAACTGACTCCTCCTCCTTAGACTCTGCCTCATCCTCACTGTAAGGCCTCATCACACTGCCCTAGACGGGCTCCACGCGATCTCCCTCCTCGGGATCTGACTCCGGCTCCTCAACAGGTGCAGCCACCAGTGGCTGTGCATTATCCATATGGATATCAATGTAATCCTCCTCAACAGTGTGACTCGACTGCCCAATCTCTGTCATCCTATATCATGAAAATAACACATGTCAGTATAGCAATAAAATATATTCATTGATGAAATGAAATGATATTTTATCATGTACATCTCGGCTCGATGGATTTTCTCAATCCACCTCCAAAAATACCTAACATGATGAATCTCCCCGATTCATCTTCTAACGCACTCGATATGAGTTTAGTACTAAGGTTATAACCTAGGTTTCGCAATCCTAACGTTTCTAACCTACAGCTCTTATACCAACCTGTGATGACCCCAAATCCGGGTTCTTTAACCTCGGGTTTGGTTCTCACTGTACAATACTTAACGAAAATGAAATACATAAATTGTATTCAAACTTCGCAGAATAATACAAAAGGTTCCTTAACAAAAGGTTACACTTCCCAAGATCTATTAACCTTAATCTTAATCATTACATATCTTAAGGGAAATACAAAAGATTTACAAAGTAATTACATAACAGTAATTTAAACTAGCATGCATTTACTAAACTACGCATTCGCTTTCCCCTTGCCTTTGTCTGACTTAAAGCAGTCGGGCTTAGCTAAAATATAGTCATAATATAGCAAGAATGAGCAACTAAATGGCTCAGCAAGTTTAGAAACAACAACATAAGATATATCATGATGAAAGGAAATAACTTCAAGGTTTTCAACAATAACAATTGTGAAAGATATCAAGAATCAATGTTCAATATAAGAATAGATTGACTCTTTACTGTTGAGTGGTCTTTAATGACCGTGAACTGCTATTAAGGTAGAACAAACATACAATATCTGACACCTTGTTTAAAAATAACGGGACACTTGAGGGGATCAGTCATCTCATGTCCTATATATATGCATAACATTTAGATTTCTTGTGCGCATTCGGATTTAAAATATAATCCAATTAGATTTGCTTTAATTAATTATACACCTTGCTATAATTCTTTAAATAAATATACGCATACACAAGTACATTTATTTAATTATCTATTTGTGTATGTGTATATTTATTTAAAACAATTGTGTATGTGTATATTTATTTAAAACAATGAAGCAAGAGGGTATAATTAACTAAAGCAAATCTAATTGGATTATATTTTAAATCCAAATGAGTTGTTACACTAGGTCAATTACATTTATCTAGTAGCCCATGTAATTAAATTAACTACTAGTCCATCTAATTAATTAAACAATCTCAATGCTTAAATTAATTCAATGTAACCTAGAATATTTAATGTTAGCCCAATGTGTTATTTAAATTGAGCCCAACCAAATTAAATGGAGGAGCCCAATATATTTAATCTTAGAGTCCAAAGTGGAGCGCAATAGGAAGTCAAAATTGGTCAAAATTGCTACATATATGAATATACATATATAGATGTATATATGTATAATTAAAGTAGAAAAATTAAAGAAAAAATGGCTTGAAAAATGCCATTTTGCTGAGATTTGAAGGGGGACCCACATGGGATTGCTTGATTTCCTTGTTGCTTCATTTTCACATAAGTCCAAAGTGATTCAACAACCCTAGTCATTCCATATATCCATCATGTAGTTATTCCATCTATAGTAAGCTCACTTAAGCCTTAATTTCACCAACATTGGTGAATTAGGAAACTTAAAGAAGTATTAGTAGAGTGCTATAAATAAGACACTCCACACTTGAGCCAAGTTTGCTAGCTCATTTCCTAGAGAATACAAGAGAGAAAATAGAGAGCACTTGAGAGAAAACACTTGTAAGTGTGAGAAATAGCAAGAGCAAGGTCTTGGTGGATGTCAAGTAGAATCATCACATACTTTGGTAGGAGAAGAAAAAGAGCACACAAGTCACAAAGGTTTAAAAGTGCTCTAACTTCTCTTTATTTTATTTTTGTAGTCTAGAATGATTTTGAACGGTTAAAATCTATTTTTAACCGATCAAAACTTGTTTTGATGGTCTAGAAGTATTTAACTATGTAATGTATGTATATTCATAGCTTGATATGGTTATATCATGTTTTGGTATGTGTGTAAAGCCTGAAATTAGTATAAATGTTCATATCACACTTTACCGATAAAACCCTAAGTAGGTATGTGCTAGGTTTTGTGTCATTTCGAAATGTACAAGTTAAATACTTGATTTATATGGCTAGAAAGTTTTATGAGTGAGTTATAAAGCCAACACAACTTGAACCTCACAAAAATATGGAATAACAAAGAAGTTATAGTTTTTACCGCAAAGGATGTTGTTTTTAAACTCTAAGTGGTTCGATACGTAAATTTCGTGTATAATGTTTTCCAAAAGATGATTGAACCATGAAATATTGTAAAACAAGAAGTTAGGAACACATCAACACTGATTTGGTGTCATTTGGATGTGTAGATATTATTTTATCAATGTTAGAACCAAAGAGATCAAAATAAGAAAATTAGGGTTTAAAAAATCAGTGTCATCGCCACAGCGGTGGTCCTCACCGCCGCAGCGGTGAAACACACTGTAAACGGAAAGTTTTGCACTACCGCCGCAGCAGTGAAACATTATGTTTGAAAAAAATATAACTCCGTACTAGGTCGGGTCGGGCCGGGTCAGTCGGGTTGGGTCAGGTTCAAGCTAGAAAATAAAAAATGTTCCAAAAAGTATTTTATTATTTTTGGACTTAATAAATATATTTTTAAAATTTTATATAACGGAATTAATATGTAAAAGAGATGAAATATTATTAAAGAGTTAATAATATAATTAAAATCAATAAAATATTATTATTAATATAATAATATTAGAAAATCATTAAAATATTATTAAATGTATAATAATATTATAAAGTGAATAAAATATTATTAAAGGATTAATAATATTAATAAGATAATAAAATATTATTAAATGATTAATAATATTAAAAGATGAATAAAATATTATTAAATGAATAATAATATTATAAGGTTAATAAAATATTATTAAATGATTAATAATATTATAAGATTAATAAAATATTAATTAAATGATTAATAATATTATAAGGTTAATAAAATATTATTAAATGGTTAATAATATTATAGAGCTGTTAATATATTATTAAATGATTAATAATATAAAAATATTAATAAGGTATTATTGAATGATTAATAATACTAAAAGACTAATATAATATTATTAAGTTATTAATAATATTAAATAGTGTATGGATTATATTAAATATTAATATAGGTTCTTATGTTTGAAATATTATCAAATAGTGATAATATCGCCTATGTGTTTATATACCCATAATTAGATAATTATGTGGATCGTAAAAGTTATAAAGGTCATCATACTAATGTGTATATGATACTAATTTAAGATCAAACTGATTTAATTGTTAGGTCCGTTCAAGAATTATTAAATTAAATTGGTTAGCCGTAGATGACGCACGAGGTAAGTTTTCTACATCTTATCTTGTATTTATTGTTGCATGTATTCTTCAACCTTATTTACATTGAGCAATTCAATTATTGTTGAGCAAATATCTACACTCGTAGTTATTTGATAGACCTTTGAGTGAATTAATTATCGAAAATTTATTCACATCGTTATTGATTATTGTATTCGCACATAGTGCTTTTGCAACTGTTATAGTTCATAAATTCACGAACTGTTTAAGAATGTTTAAGCTAATTGTTTCGGCTAGACAAATGTATGTTTGAATTCATTTAATTGAATATCATAAAAGTTTATCCGCACCATTGAATGGTGCAGATTCTTACAGTAAGACAGAGAAAGAACAACCCTAGTTAAAGGGGACTTTTATTTATCGTGAAACCGAATGCGCGTAAGAAATCTAAATGTTATGCATATACATAGGACATAAGAGGATTGATCCCCTCGAGTGTCCCGTTATTTTTAACAAGGTGTCAGATATTATATGTATGTCCTACCTTAGTAGCAGTTCACGGTTATTAAAGACCACTCAGCAGTAAAGAGTCAATCCATTCTAATATTGAACATTGATTCTTGATATCTTTCACAATTGTTATTGTTGAAAACCTTGAAGTTATTTTCCTTCATCATGATATATCTTATGTTGTTGTTTATAAACTTGCTGAGCCATTTAGTTGCTCATTCTTGCTATATCATGATTATATTTCAGCTAAGCCCGAATGCTCTAAATAAGACAAAGGCAAGGGGAAAGCGAATGCGTAGATTAGTAGATGCATGCTAGTTTTAAATTACTGTGTAAATCTTTTATATTTCCCTTAAGATATGTAATGTTACGATTGAGGTTAATAAACCTTGGGAAGTGTAGCCTTTTGATAAGGAACATTTTGTATTATTCCGCGTAGTTTGAATACAATTTATGTATTTTATTGTTGTTAAGTATTGTACAGTGAGAACCAAACCCGAGGTTAAAGAACCCGGATTTGGGGTCGCCACAATAATAATAATAATAATAATAATAATTATTATTATTATTATAGTGATAATAATTATAATAATAATAATACTAATAAGAATAAGAATAATAATAATTAAAAGTATAATAGTAATAGTAGTAGTAGTAATAATAATTATAATAATAATAATAATAATAATAATAATAATAATAATAATAATAACAGTTATAATTATTATTATAATACTAATAATACTAATAGTAATAATAATAATTATTATTATTGTAATAATAGTAATAATAATAATAATAATAATAATAATAATAATAAATAATAATAATAATAATAATAAATAAATAAATAATAAAAAATTGTACGTAAACAACATGGGTCATCCTTTTAGCATTAACGCTCTTTTCCTGTTTTTTGGGTATTGCAGTCATGATGTTTCCACATGCAAATTGATTTGGGTGGGTAATCACAGAGACGATTCAGATTCATTCTAATTAATTTGTAAGTTATTTTAGGTTGCAAAGAGTTTTTAGGTAATAGAGTATTTTTGAAATTTTAATTTATGTCGTGCCTTCAGGCACGTACAATTACGTGTCATCTCTTTGGTATTTTTACGGGCTATATCAAGAGCAACTATTGTATTATACTCTGACTCATGGTATGTGAATCTTTTGTCCAATTTCAAAAAAATATATAGGGAAAAAAATGTTATGGTGATGCGATTTACTTGGTGTTATGACAATACTTTTTTGTTTAGCCTTAGAGACTTATTTTATACTTTTTTGATATATATGCAAGAGTCTTTCTTTTGAATTTTTACATCTTTTTTTTCTCTCATTGGATCCTCCATGGCTTGCAGTACTACCCTTTTTTCACAGGAAATACTGGTTATGAATCATATTGATCGATGGTTAGAGATACTGGAGGCAAATAAATGCTGTCAAACTTCTCATTCTGTTTTGTCAATAAAAGAAAGGTGTGTGTGATACGTGAAAACATTATATTACACAAATTTGAGCCCGCCATCGTCAATCAATTAATTGCTCAAACCTGCCAAGAACTAATTTTAAATTGGGAATAAGTAGCACCCTAATGTTTGCCTAAAAAACAAATTATGACTGAATTAAGTATAAATCTTTTTGTATTAATGGTTGGACTCTCAGTATTGAACTGAGAATCCATAGCAGTTTTAAAATTTTCAATTTAAAAATATTAGATACAGTACTTAACTGTTATATTAGTTGCACCGTGCCTTCAGGCACGGGTTATCCCTAGTATATTGATATGGGGGGCAAGTACAACAAAGAGAGACCATGAGGATAAGTAGTGTAGTAGTTGACCAATTGTCAGCCATCCCTATTTGGTTCCCTTATGGAAGGAAACCTTTTTTTATTAGAACGAAATGAATATAATTTAATATTGCCTTACAATAAAAATTAGCAAAAAAACTATTTTAAAAAATAATAATTTTAAACTATAACAGTTAAACTAAACAAAACTGTTCCCACAAAAAGAAAACGCAAAACAAAACCATTTTAAGAAAACAAAAAACAAAGCTTACCAATAAAGTAATAAACCAATACTTAAAAACCTAAAAAATCCTTGAATTTTATATTTTTTTCAATTTAATTGTTTTTATTCTATAATAAATCTTTCAACTCTAGTAATTGAACAAAATATATCTTTGAAACTAACCACAGATGAACTATGATTTATTAATGAGGTGATATGACACATGCATGAAAAATTATTGTCTATTTCTAGAGTATGGGGAACAGTATGCTCTCTTTCTCACATACATGTAGATTTCTTGTGGACCCCATGTACCACAGAGGGCCCCACATACATGTGAGGGGTGGAGCAAACTATTCCCCATATTCCAGGAGCAGTGAATAGTTTCTCCACATGCATATGATATTTAAAAATATATATTTTTAACATTATTTTTTATGACCTCATTTTGATCATTTAAAAAATATTTATAAAAGAATACCTTTTAGTTGCTTAATTATTACATCAATATATTAATATATATAAAACTGAAATAATTAAAAAAAAATTAAAATCTATAAAAAAAAATAGAAAAAAATTATTTATCAAAATAGAGACCTTTATGTCACCAGCTCCATATTGGGAAAAAAGGGGGGTTTGGAAGAAACCTATTCTCCTTACTCATAGAAACCCAAATCAATTAAGTCATAGCAAACATTAATTAAATATCTATATGAACTTGGAGGTGTAGAGGTTAGGGTTTGCAGTGGCGGGGTTAGAGTAGTGACAACTCCTTACACTTTTCTTGTGAGGCAAATTGGTGGTGGTGACCTGAAGATTTTTTCTGGTTTGGTCTTATTTGTGACGGCTATTATTTCTAGACGGCGATTATGGTTTTATGAAGTGGAAACTGATTCTAGCGCTGCTGTTAAACTCATAAAGGAGGGAGACGTTAAGGACCACTCAGATAAAAGTTTGATCATGGAATGCCGACAACTTTTAAGGAAGCCTTGGAATTTGAAGCTTATACACATGAGACGGAAAAGAAATAGATGCGCGGAAAAGTTTATGAATTTGGGTCATAGTTGTTATTTCGATATTTTTAGTAGTAAGGATCCTCCTTTCGATATCCTAGCTATGCTAGAGATTGATTGTAATGAAACTTTATTATTTTAGTTTTTGGTTGTGAAGCCTCCTTTGCACCAAAAAATGGAAAAGAAGATGGAGATTAAATTGATTAGAGGGGGTGAAGAATATTAAATTAAAAATAAATTAACAAGAACTGAGTTTCTGTGAATAATATTATTTTTGTCTAATATGGTTAAATAGTGCCTTATACTACTTTTATTTTGTTATACTTGTACGGATTTTGTTATATTCGGGTGTTAATTGTTGATATTTAAATTGAAAAACTTGCTAACTTCGAGTACACTTTTATCATTACCGCTTAATTTAGTTAGAATTGAACAATAATCAGTATTCTAAATTATTTTAAAAGTATTATTAATTCAAAAAATTTATTTAAAAACTAAAATAAATTTTCATCACAATTTAAATTTAAACTTTCACAAATTAACTTATTTCAAAACCAAATGTAATTTTTTTGTCCATATATACATAGTACTATTTAATTGAATAAAAGTGACAAGGACATAAATGATCATCTTAATTTTTCAAAAATTACAGTCTTTTGACGAGTGAAAGTATTTGGAATGAATTTTGTACCCTCACACTTTCTTGTCCAATCGAAACAAACAATCATTAGTTCTCTATGATTAATCAAGACCTTCACAAGGCATACGGATCAAAAGAAATTTATAATTTGAGATATCACAGACTAGACAACTGTTCTAAAATAAAGATATATTTTAAAAATTTATATTAGTCAAATTGTGAAATTTTAAGTTTAAAATAAATTAAAAGTTATTCCCTTTAAGTAAACTAACTATCATATTGTGAGCTAACTCAAAAGGTTCTACTATTTATCATATTCATTTGTTGTTTTAAATATTTAAAAGAATCCATGTTAATTTTAAATTTATTTTTTTAAAATTTATATGTATCTCTAATTGTGAGATTATTGGATGCAAGGACGCAGCTACATGGCACGGAATGGGGTCAATTGACCCCACGGGAAAAAATAATTATTTTATAGTGTAGGATAATTTTTTTAAATTTTAAGTATAATATATAAATTTTTAAAAATTGAAGTATAATATATAAATACATAATGTTCATTTTATACATGTGTCATACTTATGCAGTGCATTTGGTTATGTGAATCATAGTACTCGTGTTTTGTATTATAGATATATATGTATCACACTATACAGTTCATGTTTAACAGTCATCTCATCTCATTATCTGAACATTTCCAAATTTATCACATACTTGCACAAAGACACGTTAACACCTTGGTTGCACATAATATTATATATACACATAACAGTTTTACACATAATAACAATCCACATTTTATAACAGTTCACACTTAGGAGCAAGTTTTGAAAACTTTATCTTTTACCATCTTTACCGATTACGCTAATTTTCGCGTCCTTCGATCGACCTACATGTTATGCGAGACCGACAATATAATATTAGTCAAATCTTGATACATAACATAATCTTAAATTAAGACTCTTGTTTTAACTTTCATTATTCCTCGCACAAACATTTTTTTTAATAACCCGAGCTACTTATCGGTCACCATTAGACCCACATCTGTTTATTTAACTTATCCTTAAACCTTCTTTACTTATTCAGACATTGTAAAATGTCTAAACATTATAATTGATATCCCCGAAAATAAAGTTTTTAGTTTTAAAAATTTTTATCGGACCTATCCGACCCGGTGGACCTACCTAACCTGGTTAACTTACCTGACTCGGTCAACTCACCTGACTCGGTCAATTCATCCAACCCGATCAACTCTCCCGACCCGATCAACTCATACTTGTGAATTTATTTCACCTTACAAATTATTTTATAATTCTTTTTGTCTTAACGTTTATTAACGACTTACACCAATTATTGATTCAAATTACCAATTAGACCTATTAGGTATCCACATTAGTTTAACATACTTAAGTATTTAGTTTATACATCACAGACTCTTAATCTTTAGGAAAACATGGCCCGAATCCACCCCGACTCGAAAAACTGAAAACTGAAAACTGAAAACAGTAGGCCTGGGCGCAACTATGCTCGGCCCCACTGCAGTTGCGGTAACCAGCGTAGGTGCGCTCCCCTGCGTCTGCAGGTGCATTCCAATTCATTTTTTTGGATAGTAGCTTTGAACGTAGTTACGGTCATGTCTGATTTTTGAAAACTTTGATTTTTAATTCTGATTTTGTAAACCTTAACTTATTTGATTGAACTATCATACATTAGCATTATTAAGTTTTGAAAATACATCATTAAACATAGAAATCAACTTCTGATCCTTTTACACAAACATGTTCTTACTTGAAAACATTTACGAAATCATAATCATTCATTTCCCCCAAATCATGCCTCTAGGTTAAAATGCTTGAAACCAACATGATTCAAAACACATTTCATACATTACTCATTGATATTCCAATAGATCAACTACATGAAGTACCAATGTTTAGAAAACCTTTCTTTTAAGACTTTTGTCAAACATGTTGTAGGCATTTGAGTCATTCATGCTCAACATTCATCATAGCTTAATATTTTAAGCTTTTCAACAACACCACATTATTAACTTATAGATTCATAAAGGAACTCATGGATCATCTTACAACTTCAATACAAAGTCATTATCTTTTGAAAACAAAATTTAAAACCTAGGTTTTCATTCAACCAAATCATCTATGTTTTCTTAACCACATTAACAAAGAAATGAAATTCAACCATGGATTCACTAACAATAACACCTTATACTATTGGAACCACCATGTTCCACCATCAAAACCTCATTCTCCTACATCAAAACATAATTTCATACCCAATACACAACATAGATTAACTAGTTTAAAGTTAGAAACACGTTTAACCTTCTAGATGGATCATCTTCTTGCTTAGAGTAATTAGGAACTTGCTAGAGCTCATCTTCTTCTCCTATTCCTTTCCCACGAAACCTCATTTTCTCTACTTCTCTTGACAACCTTTCTTTCTCTCCCTTCATTGCTCTCAAGCTTTCTAACTCAAGAATGTTGAAAAATGAGAGCTCTTGAACCCTAGCTCCTCTTTTATAATACAATTGTAAGACTAAGGGTAATTTAGTCTTTACCCCTCACCAACCAAGGGTAGCATGGTCATTAGGTGATATAAGGACACCAAAGTCATTACACTATTTCATTAAGGGCAAGATGACCATCTCCCTATTTCTCTAGACTTTCTTTTTGTGAAAAATTTTCATTTATGGAAAGTTCCTAAACTTTTCCTACTAGGTTTATTTCTTTTTCGAATTCGTAAATAGTGATTTTCGCTAATTCTTTGAGAAATATATTATTTGAAATTACGCATCGCCACCTTATATAAACGCTATTTGTGAATGTGAAATTTTTGAAAAATAAAAAGACGTTTCTTATGTGAATAGTATTTTTTTGAATTTATTTTTCAAGAAAATCTTTTTCTTAATGTAAGCCTTAACACATATTCTTAATCACATAATACTTAATTAAATTAATATACATCCTATACATATAAAATTATATGTATACCAATCTTTTAAAATGACAATAATGCCCTTCATTATCTACCAATTTGGTCCCACAAATATTAACATTTTAAGGACCCAAAAGTCTTCTTTTTTTATGGTTAATAAAGACATTTCTTCATTACTAAGACATCAAGGTCATTACCTAAATTACCTAGGGTAAAATGATCATCTTTTCATTTCTTTAGACTTTCCTTTAATGAAAACTTTTCATTTATGAAAAATTTCATAAAAATCATTTATTTTTCCTTTTCCCTTCATTTAATTCCTTTTAATGCTATATATTAATTAGTCCTTCAAGCTAGTCTTATATACATGATACAAAACCAATTAATTCTCTTTCTTATATTTCATTGTAGCTAAAATTGGTCACAAAATTATAATATGAATTACACCATATGAGCTGTTGAATTTAGTAAACCACTTGGTTAGCCAAAAGTGATACATTAAGTATAACTAACATAACTATTATATTAATACCCCCTCTAGGCTGACATAAAAAATTCGTTGAGCCTTACAAATTTTCACCCCGAACTAAAAAGCTTAATGTGGTATAAGGTTTAATGAAATTTCTATTTATTCAATTCTAACCTTATTCTTACAATTATTAATAATATCGGGTTTACCTAACTTTAATGTATGGGTTCCTCTAAAATACCCAAGCATACATGCATTATAGTTATTTGATCAATAACCTCATATAAATCATAACCCACGTAATTAACCAAAATATTTAAATTACAGGGCTTTTCCCCCTTTTTTTATTTCATTTTGAATAAATAAATATACTCTATGTAAATATTAATTCAATCCTATCATTCGTTAACAATTTCTAGTTAACCTCATTCGTTAATAAAAGTTATTTCATAAAATCTTCGTATTGAAATACATATAATAATTTATATTATACTCATGTTCTTCCCGTATTATAATCGCATGTGAATAAATTTCCCTTATTTATCCATATCATAAACACTTAACTCATATATACATCAAAGTATATTTATCAAATTATCTCTAGGTTTTAAACCTCTAAACACATGTTTCACATTTAATCCAAACATTCGAATTAGGTTAGGATGTTTCGTCACCTCTACACATTTCTCATACTCAATTAGGTTTTTGACTTCGACCTATAAAAGAATTTCATCCTCAAAATCACTACAACTGCATGTATCGTTAAACTTTGGTTTACTTCCAAACCCTTACAACATCTATGTATTTAACTAAACTCATCGTTTGTCTTGTCTTAGGTACTACATGACCTCCCGTTTCATTTACTCTATCCTAATCACACTTGTGGCAGGACTCTTTCTTAGTAGAAGTCTCATTTGACTGGTCTTAGTTTAATATTACATGTTTTATACTCAGGTAGGTATTAATCATTTTTATTTTTGTTTCACAATAGAACTCTCACTATTTTCTTCTAATCGTCTATCAATTTACTAATATTAGGTCTTATATCTTAATCTTTAATCGCAATTAATTACGTTACAAGCATCATTTTTACACAAATGGTTATCTTATACTTCCTTATTTAAGGATTATTGCATTTTATAATCATATTAATCATTTAAGATTATCTTTATCATATTTTCGAGTTATCACAGTATATATATATATATATATATATATATATATATATATATATATATATATACGTGATATATATGTATATTATTATATAT
The DNA here is from genome assembly GCA_947179155.2 of Hedera helix. Lineage (NCBI taxonomy): Eukaryota > Viridiplantae > Streptophyta > Magnoliopsida > Apiales > Araliaceae > Hedera > Hedera helix. The sequence continues at coordinate 52,355,325 of OX359269.1, read as the reverse complement.
TATAAGTATAATTTTATTGATTTATAAATATCGTCTAATTTATTGATAGAAGAAGAGTTTAGGATTGCCTCTTCGAAAGAAGAGTTTTATGAGAGAATAAGAGTTTGGGAAGGAAGGATTATTCGACCTTATCTAAATTGAGTTATGCCAAACTCGGTTAATTAACTCGTGACGAACGAAGTTGACTCGAAATAATTGAATTTAGGATCACTTCTTACGTTATTATAACGAAATTGAATCGAAATAATTAGATTTGGGAATGTTCATGAAAAAGGCGATCAGAATGGTACTCAAATCCATTTACGATCCCAAGTTTCTAAACACATCGCACTTCCGCTCAGGTCGAGGTTGCCACGACCCTAAGACAAATCGAAGAAGAGTGGGGAACCTCTCGCTAGGTTTTGGAATTCGACATCAGTAAGTATTTTCACACCATTGACCGACATCGACTCATCCTAATCTTTAAGGAATAGATCGACGATCCCAAGTTCTTTGTACTTGCCTAGGAGCGAGAACTCCAATTCAAACGATAATTGGATTATATGTCTATTTATTAGATATTTTTAGACTTAATTATTTGTAAATTTTTAAGTATTTTAGGTATTTTATGTATTTTAATTAATTTTATTTATTTTTTATTTAATTTTGTAAGAAAAAGGAATTAAAATAAAGTCTGGTGGCAAATATGTAAATAAGCAGCAAGATAAGGCTTAGGCCCATTGTGCGGGAAGCTATTAAGCAGCAGGAGTAGTACGGCGCCGTTTGGCGCCTGGGCAGGAAACAACAACCGTGTCATGCGCCTTTAAAGGCAGCTGGAACTATAGGTTTGGAACGACGTCGTTTGGAAGCAACAGGAGAAGGTTAAGCCCAGCGCGTTCCGCGCGGAAGTTAAAAGTTGAAGCAAGGGCGCGCTATGCGCAGTCAATTGATATAGAAGCCAGCTAGTTTCTTTGAGCTTTAATTATGCGGGTCCCACTGCCTTTCCTTTTCCAGCAGTTTTGTGCGTTGATTCCACGTGGGGGCCGAGGTGAATTAAAAGGATTCAACAGATTAATTGAGGCCAAGTAAAATAGGAATTTTATTTAATTAGGATATGATATATTGTATTTTTAATAGAATTTTAATTCCTATTAGGTTTAAGAAAATTGTACTATTATAAATAGTTTTATTTTGTAATTGTAACAAGTGTTAGGAAAAAAGCCAATAAACACCATGAGAGATTAATTATTTTCCAAATTTATGGAGTTTAAAAACATGCAAAATATCAGTAAAGGTAAAAGCCATGGATCGTGGAAGCTTAGAGATAGAGAATTGGCGGAAGACTATTTTTTTTCTTTAACGTTTTATTATTTACGTCTTTCATTGATGTTGAATATTTTGTGGGTTTAATTTTATCTGCTATGAACTACTTTTTAATTTAAGATTTTAATGAAACTTATTGTTTAGTTTAAATTGATTATCTTTTCGTTTGATTGGCACTATATGAATTGATCATTATATTTTGTGCGTTCATATAATAATTGCCTGACTAGTAATTAATTTGTGATAATTTATATGATATTAGGAGATTGATTATAGATTTGGATATAAATATAATGATATATGTTTATAATATTCTGCATTAGTGGGAATTTATGTGCATTAGAAATTTTTGTATATTTGTATAATTTGTATAATGATATATGGTGTAATTTTTATAATTTGTATATTTATGTGCATTCGAAAAAATTTTAAGCTTCCAAAAAACTATATTTTGATATGGAATGATAGAAATGAGTTATATAAACCCTAGAATTGATAACAATGATCAAAATAAAGGATGTTAATGTATAATAGAATGACAAATGGCATAACATAACATGCCTAAAGCTAAGCAAAAACATGTTAAGGGTTATGTAAAAGGTCGGAAGCAAGTTAGGATGTATTATTAACCTACATAAGGTATAATACATCATATGGGAAATGATTAGAGACGAATGGTCGTGTAATTATGAGTTAAGTTTGTTAAGTTATATTAAGTTATGATCCTATAATGATAAATATAGATGATATATTTTCAGATAAGGCTCAAACAAGCAACCTGAGTCAATGGAGGATAGCAGGGCCTAGGGCTGTCAACGGACCGGGTCTGGACCCGGACCCGATCCGAATCCAACCCGTTTAGTTAGATCCGGATCACCCTTGATCCGATCCGATAATAACCCGATTCGATCCGATTAGCCGAATTTGCATATATTTTACTATATATTTAATTTTGTTCCATCAGAGCCGTTCATTTTTTACATAATCTAACAATTATTGCTACTATATAAATGACCCGATAAGGACCCGGACCCGATCTGAATCCGATAAAAACCCGACGGATCGGATCCGGATCACCCCCGATCCGATCCGAACCTAACTCGTTGACAGGCCTAGCAGGGCCAAGCGAGGCAACAAAGGTTAAGTAATAAATTTTGTGTTTTTATTATAAATTAAAATATTTATTTCCTTAGATGTTCTAATTTTATTAAAATATTTTTAAAAAAATAATTGCAAATACTCTCTCTCTCTATATATATATATATGTAATGTATAAATATTACAACATTATACATACGTGACATGTATGTATATTATTATATAGTATAAGTATAATTTTATTGATTCATAAATATCTAATTTATTGCGAGAAGAAGAGTTTGGGAAGAACTCTTCGAAAGACGAGTTTTATGGGAGAATAAAAGTTTGGGAAGGAACGACCCTTTGACTCTATCTAAATTGGGTTATGCCAAACTCGGTTAATTAACTCGTGACGAATGAAGTTGACTCAGAATAATTGAATTTGAGATCGCTTTTTACGTTATTATAACAAAATTAACTCTGAATAATTGGATTTGGGAAGGATCATGAAAGAGGCGATCAGAATGGTACTTGAATCCATTTACGATCCCGAGTTTCCAGACACATCGCACTTTCACTCAGGTTGAGGTTGCCACTCGGTCCTATGATGGATCAAAGAAGAATAGGGAACCTCTCGCTGGTTTTTGGAATTCGACATCAGGAAGTGTTTTTACACCATCGACCGACATCGACTCATCCTAATCTTTAAGGAAGAGATCGACGATCCTAAGTTCTTTGTACTTTCCTATGAGCGAGAATTTCAATTCAAACGTTTAAAGTGAAGCAGAAGAAATGTAGCGATTAGTTATTGACTTTTATAAAAGCAAGGTAATGCAATTAAGATCAGAGTCAAGCTAGGAAGTCGGAGAGTAAAGAGAAGTTCTGAAAGAAAAGACATTCACAGCTATCTCATATAGGAGAATGCGTATAATTTTAGACACTATTGATTTTCCTTACTTTAAAGAATGATTAAGTCAACCATAGAAGTGTTAAGCAAATTGGTAGTAGCAGTAATAGTAAGTGTTGTTATATATTAGTATTTTTATTTAAATATTGATCATCATTTGTTGTTATTATTTTTATATAGTACAATTTAGTGTTTTTATTATAAATTAAAACATTTATTTCCTTAGACGTTCTAACTTTATAAAAATATTTTCAAATCATTTATTGTTAATATTCTCTCTCTATATATATATATGTAATGTATAAATATTACAACATTATACATTCGTGTTATATATGTATATTATTATATATTATAAGTATAATTTTATTGATTCATAAATATCAAATTTATTGGGAGAAGAAGAGTTTAAGAATGACTATTCAAAAAAAAAGTTTTATGGGAGAATAAGAGTTTGGGAAGTGACAACATTTCGACCTTATCGAAATTGGATTATGCCAAACTCGGTTAACTGACTCATAACGAATAAAATTGACTCAGAATAATTGAATTTGAAATCACTTCTTATATTGTTATATATTAGTATTGATATTGTCATTGTAATAAAATATATCTTTTATATATGTGATTCAAATATACACAAGTATCTAAAAAAAATTGGTTGGAAGCAGCAACCACCGCTAAATTATTTATAGCTTAATAATAATTTTGATCCACTAAAATTAGATGGTATATATACATGTATGTATGTCTATATGACGGAATGTGAATGTAACAATCTAGTTAAACACTATTTCAAAAACATGGTATGTGCAAGTGATCGTTTAGTTTATGTGAAACAATTAATTAGACTAGATCATATATATGATACTTTATTAATTCATATGTTAGGTACTTTCTTGATAAATGTTAAAAAGGAATAATAAAACACATAAATACTTTCAATATTATAGAGATTTATTTTAGCATGCACTTAATTTTGTCATAAATAATTGTATGCAGCTTATTACACAAATTAATCATCACATGGATGATAGTAATTTTGCATACAATTAGGAACCAAATTCAAAATGGTGACAACAACTAAACATGACGATCACTCCTCGGGGCGTCTAGGTTTGTATTCAACCGATGAATTGATGGGGTTGAGGAATTTGGCATACCATTTAGCAGTAATTTTGGGATAACGCTTACAATAGTCAAAGTAATCTGTAAACACCAACCCCATTCGTATATCATACCCTTGATCTGGTTCCATGCTATCCATCAGTGACCATACACAATATCCCGTTATATTCACTCCCGCTCTACAAAAACATTCAATTAAACATTCATCTTAATTCCTCTATTTTAATGATATTATATTATCAAACTGTTAAACAAGGAATGATCGCATCGGCACAATAAATTATACATATATTTACATATGAGACATTTATAAATTAATTACCTTTGCGCCTCGAGTAGAGCAATAAGATGATTTATGATAAAGTAAAGACGACCTTCATCAACTAATGCTTTTGTTAAGTCATTGGTATTTCTAGTCGCCAGTGATTCCTGTAGGGATGTTGTGTATACTTGTTTCTCAGCCCATCCTGTCAAATCAAAAATAATTTAATTAATTTTAAGTCAGTCAAGTAATTTTTTTAATTTCTCATGATTAATTGTACGTGGCAATATGTGTAGCTAAATGTGTTTATATACGCGCATAATATGAAATGGTACTCAAATAAAATTGTTGCATTTATAAAGAAATTGTGTTACATAAAAGGAGTTCACTTTTTAATAATAATAATAATATGGAATAGTACGATATATTATTAAATTTGTTATCATATTTTTATTATCATACAACGCTACTAAAATAATAAGTTATTATTTTAAGAGTATACATAGTAAAAGAATATATCCAAATTTTATAGATGAAACCTTTTTCTTTGTGTGGAATAGAAAGAGTATTTATTTATTTATTTTGTAAGAGAAACACTATATAATTAACAACTTAATTAACTCACTCACCAATTTCAGTAATGAAAATTGTAGGGTTTTCATAATTTTCTTTGACATACAGGAGCATATCACGAAAGCCTTCCGGATACCCCTGCAAAATTTAAGTTCCACGTATATATATTAGCACTGACAAATTAATCGGCAACGCGTAATAACAACTATATTGCATTTAAATTTGCATGAAGTTATTTGTGTAAAAAATTATTGAAGGTCTTAATTACCAAGTTATCCATGCAAAATCCATCTGCGTTGCAATCTGGGACAGAAAATAAGCCACAGTTAGAAAAGCCTAAATAATGGGGTTATATTATATGTATATATAGATTAATTCCAATTGTAATCAAGGTGGCCATTAATTTACCTCCCTTGGTAACATATTTTTGCTGAATAAAGCCTTTTTGGGGATCGATGCTCCAATTCTCAGCGGGTTGGGCATATTTGGTATTATAGTAATTAAGTCCAAGAAAATCAATGGAACCTTTAACTAATTTCGTTTCCTCATCAGTGAAATGGGGGAGTTCAGGAATCTCGTCCCTCATTGTTTTTGGATATTCACCATATGTTAATGCATTCATATACCTGATCAATCGATATCAATAATAAGGGGACAAATTAAGAAAAATAAGTTTAAATCAATTACTAATAAATTATAGTGTCTTGATATATATATATAAATACAATAACTTAATTACCATCCAAACTCATGGTCTCTGGCATGTTGTGCCGCATTCTCATCCTCGGGGCTGCTAGCGGAGAATGGCTCAATCCAGTTGAATGCCAATGCAATTCCGATTTCTCCACCTTGTTGCGGCTGATTATTTAATTAAGGGACAAATTTGTGTAGGTTAATATAAAGGTGACTTTAAACACTAGTAATTAAAACACGTTAACTTTTGGATTACATTCTTTTATCGTTTTATTTGTTATAATTTGATATATGATGAATGATTTTCTCAATATTCCTATATATATATAATTAAAACGAGAAATGTTGAGATGAATTTATTCAATATTTTTACTACCTTATAAGTAGTTCTGTATACATCAACGGCATAAGCATGAGCTAAAATTAAATTATGTGTCGCTATGAATGCACCATCTTCAGGTTTAGGTTTAGTCTCTTTTTCAGTCGACCACATAAATGCACCCATGTTAAATGGTTCGTTAAATGTATTCCAGTGCTTCACACGGTCGCCAAAATTCTTAAAACAAACATCCGCATAATCTTTGAAATCGTCTCTGCAAAATAAATTAATAATTAAAAATGCCTCATAATAGAGTTTTGATTAAAATGTTTAATTATGCAGACAGAGACATTACTAGAATTCCTCCTTTTTTATGGAGGACTGATCGATCTCAAGTAATTAATCGAGAAGAAGAACGCAGAAAATTAGAAGTTTGAAAAGTCATATCGATCAAGAAACTAGGAAATATATAAATAAAAAAACAATGAAATTAAGGCTTACATAATCTGTCTGTCCAAGAAGCTAGAATATGAATCTGCCAGAGCTTGCGGTATTTCGAAGTGGGTTAGGGTTACATAAGGAGATATTCCTTCATGCATGATGAGGAAAAGAAGTAGTTAGCATTATACATAAAAATTGAATAAATCCCGTACTATATAATACTCTATCCGTTTTAAAATATAAAATTATTATTAATTTTTTAAAATCAACTAAAAATATTTTTAAATTTAAAATTGACATAAATTCTTTTTGCTTTAATCAATACAATAATGAATATTGTAAACTATCTGAAAAGTACTATTTATCATAAGATTTATTTTTAGAATTTTTATTTCTACAAGCAAAAGTGATTGTTCGATAAGGTCCCTCTCAGATAAATAGTAGATAAATCTTACACTTATGTGAGAGATACATTGTGAAAATATAATTTTTTACTTATAAAAATAATAATTTTTTATTTTTTTTATAATTATTAATGAGTAATCTCAATTTTTTTTTGAAAGTTAATAATAATATTATAATTTAGAACAGAAGGATTACAACAAAAAAGCTGAAAACCTACAAAAAAAAAAAAAAAAAGCACTTGGGAATTAAAGGTAATCAATGATACATAGTTTGAATTGAAGAAAGGGATCATGTCATGTGCTTACCATTTGCAACTAGCGCATTTATCAAGTTGTTGTAGAAGTCAATTCCCTCTTGATTTACTCCCCCTGCCAGGTTTCCCTCTGCATTGATTTATTTATGTATTAATTTTTTTTAAAAAAAAAGAGCAGAGAAATTATATTTATTAATCAAATCCAGTGAAGAATTAAAAAAAGAAGGTAGGTAACTAATAAGAAGAAGTAGATTAGATGCATGCATATATACGTACTTGGTAAAATTCTAGTCCAAGAAATCGAGAATCTGTAAACAGTCATTCCCATGTCCTTCAAAGACTTCACGTCATCCTGCATATATATATATATATATATATATATATATATATATATATATACCACATCAGGTTTTCAATAATCTACCTATATATCTTGCTACGTACATTACTAATAAATTAATAAATTATTATGAATAAATTTTCTTTTCAAATAAATTTCTTTTGCATTGAGTTAGGATACATACCACTTGAATGACAACTTACAACTTTTTCTATAACATATAATGGTCCTTCTAGTTGATGTTCGTTGAATAAATATAAGTGCACAATATTCAAACACTATATCTATTTTAATAATTAAAAATTTAGATATAACGTTGAAATTCATGTCATACTTTATTTTTTTAGGGGTTAAGATCGATTTAGTATTTGATTTTATATTTAAATATTGTGTATATAAGTTTGTCCATATTTATTTGTCAAAATTATAGAGGTAAAAAGATAATCTAAATATATTAAGAATAAACTACTTAAAAAGGAAAATAGTTGTGCATGAAATATATTGGTTTCCCGAGACCTATAGACATGGGCGGAACCGGGAAGATGCCAAGTGAGGGTCGGGATGAGATTTTTTTAAATAAAAAATATAAAAAAAATAGTTAGGGCGGTGGCCCTCACGAGCTCAAATTCTTTGTATTCATGTTTCTGATAACAGAAACATAATATAGAGAATGAATACAAAGAATTTGAGCCCGTGAGGGCCACCGCCCTAACTATTTTTTTTATATTTTTTATTTAAAACTCTTTGCACACTTTGTGTTTGGGCCCTCTCTACATTTATATTGTCTATTAAAATCTTTTCCTAATTTTATGTCAGTATATTTATCATACAAATTTATTTATATAATTATTACTATATTAGTATTAATTTTTCATATTTTTATTATATATATTAATTGTACCTAATCCCACTGTAGACATGCCTCTGTCCTGACTGACTATAGGCACAAAATAACCATTAATTACATCTCGGAACAATATTCAGAAAGAAAAAAAAAAGGGAGAAGCAAAAATCTCCATTTCCAATCTTATATTTCCTTTACCCATCGTTATGTAATTTCAATTAAAAAAAATGTAATTTCATACACAAAGAACTACAAAAAAAAGAATATCAATTGGATGGATGATTATAATGTTGTGAGATATTGTCGTTGAGGTCTTAATCTAGCCAGTGGTTAAGACTGAGTTTATGTGACTGCGCCCAAATTTAATACTAACCTGTGTGAGTTTATTTTTTATTTTATGTAAAGTTTGTTTTCCCTTTCTTATTTACGTATGAATTATTTTTTTATTTTAAAATTAGAGATATATTTTTCTTTTTAGTATATTTTAAAATTTGAGATATATTTTTAAATTTAGGACTATAAAGTGACGTGATGTTTTTAATTTATAATTATTTTTTTACTGTTATTTTCTATATTAAACTATCATAACTAAATTGCTAGTTAATATTAAGGCTACATTTGAGAACATAAAATTATTTTTAAAAATAGTCATTTTATAAATACAATATACATATGAACAAAGATAGATACCGGAGTTGAGAAAAGATACTTTTAAACAAACACCACGCACCTAGACCGCAAGCTAGAAACCCTCGCCACATATATATATATAAAAAAGCCAGAGCAATTAACTCGATCTACCGCATTTAAAATAGGACATGGTCGAGTTTTTTTTTTTTTTTTGTTATACACCCCTACCTTGCCTTTATTAAAAATTGAACCTCTAATCTTATGAATATCATAGATTAGTTAATACTATTCGGACCAATAATCTTCGGTTGGTCGAGTTTTACAAAAAGAATTAAGCAAACGTTCGTATTGGAAGTAGTTAAACATGGAGCAAGCATTAATCTCTTCATGCATGCGACTCCTCTAGTTAGTTCCTCTTAATTTCTGCCTAGCTACAAATCCAAAGGCCCCGCTTTCTCTGCATTATCTTTACTAAATTCAAACGTAAAACACATCTGAAGTTAAAACAATGCAGGCCGAGTCCAAATATCATGTCTCATCCTTTCTGCCATGTGTAATATAGTTATTGATTATTTACAATTAATCTTTTAGTAAATAAATATTATAGGGCATGCAGGACACTAATGCATAGGATGAGATACTGAAGGGGAAACGGAGAATTCATGCACGCTCCGCATGCATAATTATTATGTATTATGTATACGGACGTTGTCTTTTTTAAATCGTGAACATTTTATTTATGCAAGATTATAATAATTAATTAACAGATGAGGCTAGATTGCTTGACCCTGTATATAATCTGTGTACTCAATGTTGACTCTATATGAATCGGTCTTTATATATGTGTATATATTATAAAATATTTAATTTGTCCTTACTCATATTCATACCTTGCCCATTCCTTTATTTTTTCTTTGTACTAATTGGAAACCCTTTTTTGCTATGGCAATCTTAGTCATGTTCGGGGCAAATTCATACATAAATTTGTGTGGTTAGCTCACCAGCTTACTTATTTTGATTGTTCAAAATTTGTGGGACAACCACGATGAAATATTAGAATATTAAAACTAAAAATATTATGAAAAGTAAATTTTAAGTAGGTTCGAAACAAAAATGTTGTTGTGATTAAGAAAATAAAGTGTAGGTCAAATGGGAATCTCCATTACCAGATAAAGGTTGTAAGAATCAGCTCCATTATATCCCTGATCGGCTTGAACCATATAGTCATTAGTGCTCGGTCCTCTCCCTCCAACAGTTATATTTCCTTCAGACTGCATTCAAGAAATACAGTTATACATATATTATATAGGCATGCATATTAACCAAATGTACTAATATATATATATAGAGAGAGAGAGAGAGAGACCTGAAAAGCAGAACTGGAGGCACCAAACTTGAAATTACTTGGGAAGTAATCTCTTTTTATTGAAGTGATTTCTCCTTCGGGTATTGGTTCCAACGGCATTGGAGTAGGAGTACTTTTGTTGGTGGGTGATGAAGTTGTGGCGTCTAAGCATTTCACAGTATTAAGAGATGGCTTTCCACGTCTCACCACCAGCCTGTTACCGTCCGAGCGGAATCCCGTTAGGTTAATGTTATTACTACTTGGTCGTGAAAAAATAACATTAAAATTTAGATTGGAAGAAACAAGATTAAGAGCAGCCATAGCACGAAAATTAATTTCTATGAATATATCTTTATATTTAATAGCTAGCAGCTGATTGCATGCATGAACATTTTTTTAGCTGCTATTTATAGATAAGCAGAGGAGTGGCTACAATTGATATTTCGATTGGCAAGGCCGCAAGGGTATTATCTCAATCGATGTGTGGCAGAGCTACAGCTTGCGTGGGCCCACCCTCACTCCCTTTAGCGCGTGTTACTTATGCGAAAATTATCCGTCGTACACCTTTGATTTTTCCTTTTTGCCGTTTCAATTTTCGGGAATGTAATTATTTGTTATCTAAATATAACTTTTCTTGTACCTTAATTAAAAAATTAATCAATTTAAAACTTTTTGAAATTATGATCCATCTAACGTTGATTTTTATAATTTAAAACCACAATAATCAAATTTTAAAACCCACTTCCAACGAAATCATAGTGAGGGTACTACAGTGAGGATCAATATATATATATATATATATATATATATATATACCTTTAGTTTTCGAATTTTTATAATTGTTAAATTTATATCTTAACTACTACGTACTTACAAGCCCTAGCTAGTATATACTGCCCCATTAATTATCCGATCACAGTTAATTATCGAGGTACATTTAAAAGATAGTTAGAGCAATGATATATGTATCTCCTAAATTAATTACGAGTTACATATTTAATAAAAGTGAGTGACTAATTTATTTTTAATAAATGAGATCTTAATTCACGTTACTTATTTAACATTTTTCAAAAAAAATTTACTCTTATTACACACAATAACTATAAAATAAATTACAACTCAAATAAATATAACAATTATATAAGATGGAATCAAATAAATATAACAATTATGTAAGATGGAACCAAACATTACATAGGACTTATTAAAAATAAAAGACAGATAAAATCTTATTATTACTTCCCCAAAAAAATATAAAATATTCATGTCTTAGAAGAAAATTAGACCCAAAAAAAAGTCTTATTTTTCTCATAATAATACTAGAAATCTCATTATCTGATACTAAATAATTGAACTGATGAATGAGTGAAAGATGAATAATTATTTATTTTATATTATTATCAAAAAATACAATGACCATTAATTATATATTTTTTACATATACAATTATAAGGTTAAATTTTTCTTTATTTTTGTATAAACATTATGTATAGTAGTGTTATTTTTATTTTATCGTTATTAGGTGTAATAAGATAAAGCTCAAAACTTAAAGATGATAAAGAAATGAGTTAAGTCTCATTGATTGAGTTACTTGTATTTAGGTGTGCAATTTGTAATCTAGAATGTGTATATATCATTACCCAAAAAATATTTAGCTAGCTAGTTGTATAGCGCTAGATAGATTATCTTCAGATAATCTCTCTCTCTCTCTCTCTCTCTCTCTCTCTCTCACTATATATATATATATATATATATATATATATATATATATATATATATATATGACTTGGTTTAAGGATATATCCTCTTAAAAAGCATACCAAACATACCCTCTTTAACGACGAACTCGACGACGATTTGGTCTGTCGCCATAAGTTCTAAAACTTTTAACGACGGACAACATATCGTGACGGACAAACATATAACGACGGACGAATCTATGACGACGGACCAAATCGTTGTCAGATTCGTCGCTAAAGGGAGAATAATTGGTATGTCCTTTAAAAAAATGTGTTATTGAACTTTACTCATATATATATATGGGAAAAATGTATATACACAGCTGTGTAGTGCACAGTCGGCTATGGCGACGGTTTTTTTGAGCTATGCCGACGGTTCAACCGTCGGCTTAGTTATTTTTGGGCTAAGCCGACGGTTGAACCGTCGGCATAGCTCAAAAAAACCGTCGCCATAGCCGACCGTGTATTACACAGCCGTGTACCTCTATATATATATATATATATATATATATATATATATATATATATATATATATATATAATTCATAAAAGTAAAATATGACAAACACCGTCATTATCATCCAATATACGAAGCAACGGCCTAAATTAAAATTACAAAAACGCCATCTGCTAGTATCGATAGCAGATGAGAGAATTAAAAAAATTCAGCGTCTGCTACTATTACTATTAATACGTTCTTTATTATTAGTAGCCGATTGTTTATCCGTTACTATTAATTTTAGGCAAGGGGTTAAATTTTTTTAATCTCAAATGTTAATTTTTATAATGGATAGTATAAATGATATTTATTGTATTTTAATTCATAGCAAAAATTTACTATATATGCATCATGACCTTGTGTGGGGAAGATAATCTAATGGATACACCGGCGTACGTAGCAAAAAATCGTTTTGTTAAGATAACCTTGTGTGTGTGTATGGCCAACAGAGATTGAACGTTTTGACAAGAGGATAGATGACTAGGATAGATGACTTTTTAGTCGATCGAGGAAAGTAAAACGTGTGCTGAAGATATATGATAGACAGGAGTTATTAATATATGAAACCTAACAATTGGTGAAGCCAGCCGTGAGGTGAAATAGCGTTAGGTGCCCGTCACGATCACATGTTAAGTTTCCCACCGGTTTGATATGATTCAATTATTAAATAAGAAAATAGAAAAAACAATTTCTCTATATATTCGATAATAATTTATAAACCTAAATTAAAAAATCAATAGAATCATAATTCAGCTCAATATATCAGTCAAAAACTAAACTAAGTGATATAATTTTTTATCCAATAAAAAAAATCAAAAGATCATCTTACCAAATACAAATTCGTTTATATTATTAAAAAAAATTAATTAGATATATACTATAGTTTGAGAAAAAAATAAATTTTCATTAAAATGTTTTTAACTAACTTGAATTTGTTACTGTTATTAAAAGATAAGAATAATTATATTTCAAGTATAAGTACAATTTTGTTATTAATTAATTAGATAATATAATTTTAGAAAAAAAATATTTTCTTAAGAAGATCATTTTACATAATACAAATTTATTATTATTACTAAAATATAAGTATAAATGTAATACATTGGCCAACCATAAGCTCAAATTATTAAAGAAACAAATAAAAAATAATTATCAACATCATGATTGTGCAATAAAATAATGTGAAACATATATACTTAAGTAATATAGTTTACGATGCGAGAATTATAAGATCATCTTATTTAATTCTAATTTTTGTTGTTGTTAAAATGTAATCATAATTATATTTAAAACATAAGTACATAGGATTTTATTATTATTACTTATATATAGAAAGAAACTATAATAAAAAGCGCAATTTGGTTACTTGGATTTAACCAAGTCAAGAACAAGGATTAATATAATTTTATAAAGAAATAATTATAAAGTCATATCGGTTGTCTTGAATTTATTAGTATTGTTAAAAGAAATTATAATTATATTTCAAGTATAATTAAATATTATTTTATTAATACTATTATTAATTAAAATATTAGCATTAGGATTATTAATACTAAAATTACGTATACATATAACACATTAAACGACTATATAATTTAATTATTAAATTAAAAATTAAACAATTTATCTAATAACATATTCATAATAAAAAATTATTCATATAATTTATAATAGTATAATTTTTGAAGAAATTATATTTTTTCGTAAAGATTATCTTATCTAACTTGATTTTTTTTATTATTAAATATAAATATAATTATATTTCAGGTATAAGTATGATTTTATTATTACTTAAATAAAATAATTTTAAAAGCAAACTATTTTCTAACGAGAACCTTATAATAATTAATTTTAAAAATGGAGGGAAAAAAAACAACGCAGTAACATGTAAAAAAACAAAATAGCCCGGTAATTCAAAAAATAATATTACTTATTTTATTTTAAATATTATCTAAAAATATATATATAATTTAAAAATCAAGAATAAATATATAATTTTTAGGCAGATCCCACGCTCTTCGCGTGGGAACTTTTTAGCGTCCTTCAACATAAATATTTTATTCAATATGAATGATTTAATTGTTTAAAGTCAATTCATGTACTGAATATGTTTCATGTCCAAAAATTTGTGAAATTGGTTTTAATTATATAGTTGATGTATATTTTTAGATACAAGTTCTTTTTACTCCTTTCATGAATGTGTTCTACAGATATTAAAATTTGTCTATTTCATATACTGTAACGTAGTGTTTTTTATTGAAATAAAAAAAAAATTATTATAAATGTCACAAAATAAATGTGTATATCTGATTCATACTTTATATTTATTATAAATTCTTATAGGACGTATATTATCTATATCATTTAAAATAAAAGTAACGAATAGAGACGTCTACTACGATAAGTAGCGGAAATTAGAATAAGAGTGACTTTATTAACTAGAATTTAAAGTTTATTAACTAAAATTTAGGATTTAATAGTTAGGGTTTAGGGTTTATGTATAAATCAAGTTTTAGTGTTTACTAACTAAGCTAAAGGGTTTATTAACCAGGGTTTAAGATTTATTAACTTGGGTTTATAAATTATTAATCAGAATTTAAGATTTATTAATTATGATTTAAAATTTATTAATTCAAATTTAAAATTTATTAACAAGGATTTAAGGTTTAGTCAATAATTGAGCTGCCGGCCCAGTGATATAAAAGAGTGATTTTTTTTTGCTTTTATTTAATTAATTATATATAAACGATCGAGTAAATATTAACAGGGATTGTTTCCGGATAAGAATGGCATAAATGTTGTACCCTGAAACGTATGGCCGCCAGAGATGAACTACAATATTAATATATATATATATATATATATATATATATATGTATATGTATGTATATATGTATGTATATATGTATATGACAAAATGCAAAATATATTTCAATCTGAACATTTTGACGAGAAGATTGATGATTTTTTAGTCGATTGAGGAAACTAAAACGTGCGCTGAAGATATATCATAGATAGGAGTTATTAACATATGAAACCTAACAATTGGTGAAGCCAGCCGTGAGGTGAAATAGCATTAGGTGCCCGTCACGATCACATTTTAAGTTTCCCACCGGTTTGCCTGCATGCATCACATTTTAAGTTTCCCACCGGTTTGCCTGCATGCATTTGATATGATTCAGTTATTAAATAAGAAAATAAAAAAATCAGTTTCTCTATATATTCAATAATAATTTATAAACCTAAATTAAAAACATCAATAGAATCATAATTTAGTTCAATATATCGAGTTAAAAACTAAAATAAGTAATATAATTTTTTACCCAATAAAAAAAATCAAAAAATCATCTTACCAACTACTAATTTGTTTATATTATTAAATAAAATTTTATTACTACTTAATTAGATATATACTATAGCTTGAGAAGAAAATAGTTTTTCATTAAAATGCTCTTAACTAACTTGAATTTGTTGCTGTTATTAAAAGATAAGAATAATTATATTTCAAGTAGAAATACAATTTTATTATTAATTAATTAGATAATATAATTTTAGAAAGAAAATATTTTCTTATGAAGATCATTTTACATAATACAAAATTATTACTATTACTAAAATGTAAGTATAAATGTAATACGTTGGCCAACCATAAGCTCAAATTATTAAAGAAACAAATAATAAATAATTAACAATATCATGATTGTGCAATAAAATCATGAGAAACGTAGATAATTAAGTAATATAGTTTATAATACGAGAATTATAAGGTCATCTTATTTAATATTAATTTTTTTATTATTAAAATGTAATCGTAATTATATTTAATTAAAACATAAGTAGATAGGATTTTATTATTATTACTTATATATAGAAAGAATGTGACGCCCCCAAATCTGAGCCCACACAGCCCAAACTTGAGTCGTCAAAAGACTACAACAAAATTATTACAATGAAATACAACGTACAACAATACAGTGGATAATACAACACCACTAAGTCTTCATTATTATTGCCACACTATTTTATAACACGTGAAGACTATGATAACTATCCCCGCACTCTCACTCCATTCCCCGGCTAGACCCCGTTACGTTCTCATCTCCTGTTGAAAAACAATGGAACGAAAAGAAAGGGTGAGCTCAAATAGCCCAGTAAGAAATATCATGACTAAGATAATGACGAATAATTTATCATTAGCCTTCAACAGTTGAGTTCTTGATAGAATACAATAGACTACAAGGTTTATATCAAAAACCGCAGTTAAATTCTTAAACAACGTTCAGATCAATAATAGCAGCGGAATGAGCAATCTATTAGAAGAATAATGCAGACTATAATGTCCACTCGCTTCTCTTTTTAGTAAAAATATCATCAACTTTTATCATCTGAAATACCATTAGTCAAAATAATACAACTTCACAGTTCCTGGTCATAATCATGCAGATCAGCTGTTCATCTTTGCACTACGGGCCAAAGACATTTAATATAACACCAACGGTCATGATTATACCAGATTCAGCCTTTGGTCATAATCATACCAATCAACAGTTCATCTTTGCACTACGGGCCAAAGAGAACATTAACCACGTGCCATAAAAGACACCGAACAGATGTATCGCCTTTAACCTAGTATATCGCCTTTAACCTATCATCTGTTCAACAATTATATCACATTTGTGCCCCCGGCCACAGATATTCACAACAGCTTGATTCTTGATGATTAATACAAATAACAGTGATACAAATGATGAACAGAAGAACAGGATACACAATAAGTATCAGAAGTTTACTTTGTGCAGATTCAAATAATGTCCAAATTGTCAACATGATGTGGAGTGAAATTTAAAAATGATATTCAAGATCCACAGTTCAGAATAACGGTTACAGTTCAATAGAAAGGTTCACGTAAATAGGAAGGTTCAGTTGAAATAATGAAGTTCAACTATTATGGAACATATAATATTTTCAGGAATTATAGAAGCAATAGTTCCATAATAAGTTTCGATTTAGGAGTATGAAAGAAAATAATATCCCTTACCGTAGCAGGTTTGATTAACAAAAGGTGAAGGGAATTAATATCCCTTACCATAGTAAGTTTGAATAATGGAAGATGAAAAAGATGGTATCCCTTATGAGTATAAAGGAAAATGATATCACTTACGAATAAGGAATAAAAGTGTCATGTGATAATTCGTGTAGACAAATTATTTCCACACGAGACAAATAAAAAGGGTTATTCACCAACAGGCGATAATCCGCACCGTAAGGTTATTCCCATCAATTTGAATACGAATAGTTATTCACCAAACAGGCGATAATCCGCGCCGTAAGGTTATTCCCATCAATTTTAATACGAAGAGTTATTCACCAAACAGGCGATAATCCGCACCGTAAGGTTATTCTCAAAGATTAATAAGGAATGAATACAAAAGGTTATTCACCAACAGTCGGTAAACCGCGCCGTAAGGTTATTCCCACAATTTAATACATGGAAGTAAATGGCACAAGAAAGAAACGATATTATTTTCGAGAATCAAAGAATGATAATCCCTTCAAGTAAGAAAGAAAATAATATCCATTTATGATGATGAAAAGAGTGATACCCCTTACCGTAGTAAGTTTAAGAGTGTGAAAAGATTGATATTCCTTACCTTAACACGTGACTGGATATTGATTTAAATGAGGTTGATCAACCTATATATTTTTAATAAAATTAGTAATTACCACATATAAATTTCAAGGTGTATGATAATTCATATATTATGAACTATCAAAATTATATATATTTAACATAATTTTTGTAGTATAATATAACAACTTTAAAATAGTTTTTAAAATAATATTTCAAAATAAATCTTCCAAAGAAAGCTTTTATAAATGAATTTTCTCAAAGAAGAGTCTTCTAAGGGAAGATTTGTGAATACCGTGAAAAATAGGAATTTATGAAATTATTACTCTTTAATAAAAGACTTACTTGAAAAATTCCTGCACTCCTTTTGGCTTTCAAACTCTCAAAATAACCTTACTATTCTCAGAGAAAACTCATAAAATTCTTATAGAAAAATTTTATGTTTTAGGTGTGCTTTTTCTATTCAGCTGAGCAAGCTATTTATAGGAGAAATAAGTTACTATGCATGTGGTAGGTGGCTGACGTTCTGCACGCCAGCCTTACTCTTTCAAAAATGGCAGCGCAGTCGGCTGCCACCAACTCCTTCAGCAACCAAATTTTCCATGCTAAAATCTCATGTGGCCCCCACAGAGGGTCCACATGTTTACTATTCCAAATAGTAAAAAAAATAATTATTATTATTATTTTTTTTTTTATATTTATTTATTTATTCTTCCTGTGGGTCCAATCATATAATAAAATAATGCTACAACAATAATTCAACAATAATGTAATAAACACGTTACAGATTATTATTAATTTAATAATATAAATTACAGTATATTTGCAACCGTGACAATTATTAGGTTCAATAATTTTAAAAACAGTGCAGCAACAATTATTGACTCAGTGACAATTATTAAATCAATAATGCAAAATACTGTGTAACAACAATTATTGGATTGATAATATAAAATATTATGCAGTGACAATTATCGATGCAATGATGCGTAACAGTTACGGTGTCAATTATCAGACCAATAATATGAGACACTAAGCAATACCGTGTGCTACTGTAGAATACCGTATGCTACAATGAAATACCATAAATTACCGTATGCTACTATTCTTTTATCACCGGTATTTTAACAGTTAACACCGTTGACTATTTTTATTTAAAAAGGTTACTTCTGTCGTTTTCTATATCCGACAATTATTCCGTTGTGGGCTCCACCAATAATTTGTTATTTCGGCGCCGTCGTACGGCACGAATATTCCCCGACCAAACGAATATTCCCCGACAAAGCGAATATTGTTCGACAAAATAAAATTTGCACAAAACATCCTTAACTTTCAATTTCGTCAATTTAACCACTTACTGTGACGCCCCCAAATCCGGGTTCCTCAAACCCTAGACTTGGTACATCACGATACATCATCTTCATACATGTTCTATAACTAATGCGGAATATATAAACATAAATTGTTTATTCTACAACATTTCCCAAGGTTTCTAACCTTAACTTACATATATACCTTTAGATTCATAAAAAGGTTTACAAAATTACTTACATCATATAACAATTTAGTTATAATGAATAACACTATAATCTTGTCTTTTGCGTCTGTCTCCGTCTCTCCTCGGACATTCGTATTATTCTGAAATTTGTTATCATGATATAGCAAGAGTGAGCAACGACTTTGCTCAGCAAGTTTAAATACAATAACGATATATCATGATTGAAAGAAAGAACAAGCTTTCGGATTTTCAACAATATAATAATCGTGAAAGAGTACGAATCATAATTTCAATAATTGAATGACTGAATCAAGTAATGTTGAGTGTCAATAATGACCATGAACAATTTTAACTGAACCTTATGGTAATGAAGGTGATCAGCCTTTCATACCTGATGAACACATGCAACAAGCACTATGTGCGAATCAACAATTTAAAGATGTGGAATAATTATACAGAATTAAACCATAGCATGCTTGAAACGTAATAACTTGAATTTGAGTTAGGGACTTGAACAATAAAATAATATATCCTGCTCGAATATAAATTGAGTAGGGTTTAGGAAACTTGTCTGTCTGCTCAGCTACAATAAATGTCTAGCTTTAACTAACTGGCTCTGAAAGACCTAACATTAATAAAGTTGGTCTAATAATTAGTACGGCGTATTTGTACAACTATACGCTCACTAAGGAACTTATCTACCACACATAAGTATTAACACATAATTTACATCTGTCAAAACGATATTATTAACCTTATAAACCCTCAATCAAATTAGGTTAATAATTTAATAATTTAGAAAATAATTTTCTCAAGTGTTAAACACTTATTAAACTATTAAACAATTTATTATAATTGTTTAAACAAAAGAGTTAAAAGACATTTCCTTTATTCCATTAAATCTAATTTCATTTAATTACTATTTATCATTAATTAAATAGTAAGTAATTAACTACCTTTAGTTATTATTTAATAATAAATAATAACTTACTAGATTTATTTATTATTTAAAATTAATCAAATAATAAATAATTATATTATATTAAAAATAATCAAATATCTTTAGTTATTATTTAATAATAAATAATAACTAATTAACTAGATTCATTTATTATTTAAAGTTAATTAAATAATAAATAATAAAATTATATAGTAAATACTCAAATATCATTAGTTATTATTTAATAATAAATAATAACTAACTAAAATTATTTTTTATTTAATGTTAATCAAATAATAAATAATTAAATAATCAATCTTAGTTGTCTTTAATTATTATTTAATAGTAATTAAATAATAATTAATTAATTTATCATCCTTGTTTATTATTTAATATTAATTAAATAATAATTAGTTTAATCGTAAATTCAGTAGATATAATATTAACTAGATTAATATTTACAACATTTAAATATTAATCCTAAATACTTATTATATTAAAAAAAAATATAATATTAAACTAACTAGATTAATATTTACAACATTTAAATATTAATCCTAAATACTTATTATATTTGAAATAAATATAATATTAAACTAACTAGATTAATATTTAACATTTAAATATTAATACTAAATACTTATTATATTTGAAAAATATAATATTAAACTAACTAGATTAATATTTACAACATTTAAATATTAATCCTAAATACTTATTATATTTGAAAATATAATATTAAACTAACTAGATTAATATTTAACATTTAAATATTAATACTAAATACTTATTATATTTGAAAAATATAATATTAAACTAACTAGATTAATATTTACAACATTTAAATATTAATCCTAAATACTTATTATATTTGAAAAATATAATATTAAACTAACTAGATTAATATTTACAACATTTAAATATTAATCCTAAATACTTATTATATTTGAAAAATATAATATTAAACTAACTAGATTAATATTTACAACATTTAAATATTAATCCTAAATACATATTATATTTGGGAAATATAATATTCAATACCTAAATATCATTTTTGTATTATTATTATTTTTGTTATAATTTTAAATTAATTTTTAAACATTTAACTTAATTAAAATTATCCAGAATGGCAATTCTGTAAATAAGCCGAAAAACGAACGGAGGGGCATTATCGTAATTTCACCGGGAAATCAACTTCCGCGCATTGCGCGCTTAGAAAAATAAACTGCCCAAAACGGCGCCGTTTTGAGTATCAGCCGAACGGCTTCCGCGCATAACGCGCGGGTTACCGTATACGCTCCAAAACGACGTCGTTTTGGCTCCGCGCATTTCCGAAAAACCACTGGCGCGCATTGCGCGGCCAGCCCCTTTTTTTTTCCAACTAGCAGAATGTGAATAGTAGTTTTAATACACCACTTTAATAAAAATTACACCTTCAAGTAAGCTTTAAAAATCCAAAAAAATTACCAATCACTTAATATCAATTTATAACATGAAAATTTAATTTTTCATGATTTAATATTAAAAAAATTTTATAAAAATTTTTACATCACATAAACTACCACAAATCATAACTTTTTGTGTATAACTCCATTTTGAGTGATTCAAGCTTTGTTTTTCTCATGATTTAATGTTCTATAATATTATAACATTAAATCTAAATTTTATAAAAATATTTTTCTTGTCATTACTTTGAGACTTGATTTAACACCACCAATCACATGTTTTTAGCATATAAATTATACCAAAATACAAACCAAGTATATTAAACTCAAGTATGACATAAATATTACCACTACACATTATTAACTATATTAACATGTTTATACTAACATGATAATTTATTTAATTTAAAAACAAATTACATTTAAAATAATCATTACCTCATTTTAATGATTATCTTCAT
This sequence comes from Hedera helix, assembly GCA_947179155.2. Taxonomy (NCBI): domain Eukaryota; kingdom Viridiplantae; phylum Streptophyta; class Magnoliopsida; order Apiales; family Araliaceae; genus Hedera; species Hedera helix. Next base: position 52,332,589 of record OX359269.1, on the reverse strand, counting down.
TTTTCTTCCAAAATGAGTTGTGAAGGAGGATGGCATGAACCAAGAATTCCTTCTCCTTCCATATCCTTGCTCTCAAATATTTATCCTCTCAATATTTTGCTCTCAAGACTTAGAAGATGAAAGATAGAAAATGAATAACAAAACTCCTAAATTGTAAGTATACTTACAATTTGGATAGATATAAATTCTATATCTATTAAAATTTACCATCATGAGAGTGGTTGGAGACTTGTGCAAGAATTTTAGCTAAGGACAAAGTGGGTGAAAAGAAGAATGGTGCTCATGTCCTTTGAAAATAAAACAAGCAATCCTTTTAATTAAATAAAAATAAATAAAATAAAATATCAACTTTCTCTCTCTTCTCCCACATCATGGTCGGCTGATAGCATTCCATTTGTCCCACAATGTTTGTCACTTTCTCATTTTTTTTTAATAAATAATAGTTTAATTAAGTATTTTTCAAGTGGGCCAATCATTGGGCTTTAATTTAAAATACCAATTGGGCTTCTATTAAATTGTTTGGGCTACTAAATTGTCAAATTATATTATTCTCCACTTGGGCTACTAATTGACCCATGTTGGGCTAATTTAATAATTTACACATTAATTATTCAATCCATGATTAAATAAATAATTAGATTGAATAAATAATTAAATATTCTAACCCATAAGTATTAAATTACTAAATGGACTAATAATATTATTAATAATATTTTACATTATTTACATTAATTAATTATCATATTAATTAATTTATAAAATTTAATTCACTCATTATATTCAATTTAATTGAATATTTAATTAATGACAACTTGTCAATTATTTTGATATTAAAACTTTAGAGTGTGTTTGCTAAGAATGATATATATAATCTATATATATTATTTATACACATTACCTTACCTCGAAAATAATTTCACAATAAATTATGAAATTAAAATAAATACAATATATAATTTAATATATATTATTTAGGCCACAAATTAAATTATTTAATACATTTACATTAAATAATTCATTTATCATCAATTATGGAAATAATTCCATTTACCCGAAAATACATTGAAATAATAATATATTTACTCAATTTTTTTTTTTATTTAAATAATTTATTAAATTATTTAATTAATATTACACAAATAATTGTATAATTCAATTTCTCACTCTCATAAATCATTTACAATGATTTATTTAATTATAGAATATATTCATTTAACATATTCAATTACTACTTAAAATTACACAATTAATTTAATCCCTTTATATATATGTACATATATATGAACTTAAATATTGTACATATATACAATTACTAATTTCCCTTCATTAATTCAACTACTTTATATAATTTATAATTATATAAATTACATAATTATTCCTCACAAATAATTTATCAACAATTTGCATAATTGTTGATTAATGAATATAATTAATTCCACAGTAAACCTTTTAATTCAATTTGGATTAATTTAATGTTAATCTATCTATTTATCACAATTTAATTAACCATTAAATTATGTTACTAAATATGCACGCATATATATATTCATATAAATACATATTTAATTTACAAGCAACCACGTCGCATAATTACATAACTCCACTAATTAATTCTCTTAATTTAATTAGACTTGTTGTTAGTCAAGTTTATTGAATTATCACTTTGCTTGCTAACGTATCAAAAATTTTGATATCACCATATCTAAGTTAGTCCGTTAAATTTAATTTGGACCTCTATTTATCTATCACTACTAGGTTATCAAACTTCAACCTTTATTAAATATTAAATATTTTATTTCTAATTTATTTAAATATCTGGGATATTACACTTACTGTTTCATGAAAAAAAATATATGAAGAAAAATTAAATTTTGTATTTCATAAATTCGGGGTCTTACAAAGAAACTATAATGAAAAGCACAATTTGGTTCGTTGGATTTAACCAAGTCAAGAACAAGAATGAATATAATTTTATAAAGAAACAATCATAAAGTCATATTGGCTAACTTAAATTTATTAGTATTGTTAAAAGAAAGTATAATTATATTTCAAATATAATTAAGTAGTATTTTATTAATACTATTATTAATTAAAATACTAGCATTAGGATTATTAATACTAAAGTTAGTTGCTACTATTATTAAAATATACGTATACATATAACACATTGAACAACTATATAATTTAATTATTAAATTAAAAATTAAGAGTTAAAAATTAAACAATTTATCTAATAACATATTCATAATAAAAAATTATTCATATAATTTATAATAGTATAATTTCCGAAGAAATTATATTTTTTTCGCAAAGATTATCTTACCTAACATAAAAAAATTTATATTATTAAATATAAGTATAATTATATTTCAAGTATAAGTATGATTTTATTATTACTTAGATAAGATAATTTTAAAAGAAAACTATTTTCTTACGAGGACCTTATAATAATTAATAAAAAATGGAGAAAAAAAAAACAGTAACATGTAAAAAAACAGAACATCCCCAGTTATTCAAAAAGTAATATTATTTATTTTATTTATAATACTATATAAAAAAATATTATCTAATAATAAATATAAAATTTTTAGAATCAAGGATAAGATTTGGTGTTTTGTACATATTTGCTATAAAATAAAATAAGATAAATACCATCAGCATCCGATATATGATGCAACGACCTAAATTATTATAAAGCAACGGCCTTATAATAATTAATAAAAAAATGGAGAAAAAAAAAACAAAACAGTAACATGTAAAAAAACAAAATAGCCCGATAATTCAAAAAGTAAGATCTTGTGTTTTGTACATGTTATAGTGCTAATTTTTATAATTTTTAGGCAGATCCCACGCTCTTCGCGTGGGAACTTTATAGCGTTCTTCAACATAAATTATTTATTCAATATGAATGATTTAATTGTTTAAAGTCAATTCATGTACTGAGTATGTTTCATATCCAAAAATTTGTGAAATTGGTTTTAATAATATAGTTGATGTATATTTTTAGATACAAGTTCTCTTTACTACTTTCATTAATGTGTTTAACAGATATTAAAATTTGTCTATTTCATATACTGTAACATACTGTTTTTTATTTAAATAAAAAAAATTATTTCGTCCTAAAAGCTAGTTATAAAATTATTGTCACAAAATAAATGTGTATATATCTGATTTATGGCATGTATTTGTTATAGATTTTTATAGGTCATACATTGTCTATATTCTTTAAAATAAAAATAACGATTAGAAACGTCTATTACTATTAGTGGCGGACTGTAGAAAAAACATGCTACTAATATTAGCGGACGCTAATTAGAATAAGAGTTTGACTTTATTAACTAGAGTTTATGGTTTTTTAACTAGGGTTTAGGATTTATATATAAATCAAGGTTTAGTATTTATTAATTAGGGTTCAGGGTTTATTAACCAGAATTTAGTATTTATTAATCAGAATTTAGGGTTTATTAACTCGGGTTTAGAGTTTATTAAACAGAGATTAATAAGGTTAATAAACCCTAAACCCAATTAAAAATGAGTTAATAAATCATAAACCATAACTAATAAACCATAAACTCTAGTTAATAACGTTAAATCCTTATTTTGATTAGCGTCCGCTACTATCAGTTTTTAGAGTCCACTACTAATAGTAGCGGATGTCGATTTTCAGTCTCAAATCCTAGCGTTACTTTTGTTTTAAAGGGTATAAATAGTGTATGCCCTATAAAAATTCATAACAAATACATGCTATGGATCAGTCCTTATATATATATATATATATATATATATATATATGTGTCTTATTGTGAATTAAAATATTAACAATATAGGGATTTGAAATGAATTAACAGAGTGTGTAACTACTATTTATCATGTTATTGTTATTATTGGTTAATATAAAACACTAATTTTATGGGTCATTGATCATTGTAATAAACTGATAGAACACCAAATAAGGGAAAATGATTATTATATTATTGTGCATAAAATAATAGTACATCATCCTAATATATATTCATGAGTTTGGAGAGTTCTCAAATAATACAAATACTTGAATAATTATCTCCTAATTCAAAGTCTACTCTATTCTAATCGTAATGTAACGATAAGATAAAATTACAATTAGATAGAATTAACTGATTATAGTTATATTCTCTAATACGCTCCCTCAAGTGAAACGGATGTAATCAGAGCTTAAGCTTGAACTTAGAAAAATTGTCATGTGCCTATAAAATTAGTGAAATAATAACACCTCGAAGAATAGAGAACACAAACAATTTTCATGAGAGAGGGAATGAGAATATAATATGGCTGACAATAGTGAAACATAAAGAATAAGTAAACTAATTTTGGTTGTTCCATTTGCAACAAAAAATAACTTTGTCTTTCCTGCGTTAGACCTCCATATATAAAGTTCTTTACAAAGCACCTTAAATCCATCAAGAAATGAAATGCGATCTATATCCAAAGACACAATTATCCCATTATTGAGCGAAAGTGGAGACGACAAAGAAACTAAAAATGAATATTTAAAGACATTCAAGTGAAAATGAGTGTAATAACTCATATTTGAGGCTAGTATAACTTATGGGAACTGCTAATGTAAGGTTGTCAGTCAATAATGAAAAAGAACGAATCAAACTTGGTGCAATAACAATGTCGGTGTTTTGTAGTACTCGATCAACATCCAAAATGTTGGGTATATCAATAATAGAATAAAGTTCCTAGGATGTGTACCAATGGATGGGATTGAAGTGAATTGTTGTAGCATTTTTTCATGTCTAAAGATTAGAGTGGACAAATCATACAAGGAATGATTCATCAAATAATAATAAATATAAAATCTTTTGAAAAAAGTATCATTAAGGCCTTGAACTAAAAAATTGGTAAACTCTGACTCACTCAAAGAACCTCCCGCGCTTTCAAGCGCATAAAGAAGCGATGTCGCTTCGTCAATATAACTTTTGAACTATTAAGTAGGTAGCTTTTATAAGCAAGCAAGTTGATAAAAAAGATCATTTATATACTAATTTGATGTTGCATCATTTGAAAACTCGCAATCATCATTTTCATCAACAAAAAAGTCGTCAAAATATGAAAATGTACCATATATTTGATCGGCCATAAAGCCAAAAACTGTTTAAGATAAATGGTTTGGATGACGGCCAAAATGGCAAACAAGAAACTAATATGGAAGTAGTTGTAAGACCCCGAATTTTATGAAATACAAAATTAATTTTTCTTCATATATATTTTTTTCTGAAATAGTAAGTGATTAAATTGATAAAGTTAAAAGTTAAGGATGTTATGTGCAACTTTTATTTTGTTGGACAATATTCGTTTTGTCGGAGAATATTCGGGTCGCACAATAGTGCCGAAATAACTAATCATTGGTAGACCCCACAACGGAATATTTGTCAGATATAGAAAACGACAGAAATAACATTTTTTTTAAAAAATAGTCAACGGTGTTTTCACTTTTAATTGTTAAAATATCGATGATAAAAGAATAGTAGCATATGGTATTTAATTTATGGTATTTTACTATAGCACACCGTATACCGTATTCTATAATAGCATTCAGTATTGCACAGCATCTCATATTATTGATCTGATAACGTGGTCATTGCACAGTATTCATCACTAATTGTTGTTACACAGTATTTTGCATTATTGATTCAATAATCATAATACTGTAATTTATATCATAGAATCAATAATTGTTATTGCACTGTATTTTAAAATTATTGAACCTAATAATTATCACAGTAGCAAATATACAGTAATTTATATTATTAAATTAATAATAATCTATAACTTTTTTCTTACATTATTATTGAATTATTGTTGTAGCATTATTTTATTATATATGTTGGACCTATGGGAAGAAATAAAAAAATAAAAAAAATTATTATTATTTTGAATAGTAAACATGTGGGCCCTTTGTGGAGGCTACATGGAAATGGCATGAAAAATTTGTTGAAGTTTGGTGAAGAAAGCAGACAGGCGGCTGCTTAAATTTTCTCAGGCTGGTGTGTATCACGTCAGCCCACCTACTGCGCATAGTGACCTCTTTTCTCCTATAAATAGCTTGCTCAGCTGAATAGAAAAATCACACTTAAAACATAAAATTTTTCTACAAGTATTTTATGAGTTTTCTTTGAGAATAGTAAGGTTATCTTGAGTAATTGCAAATTAAAAGGAGTGCAGAAATTTTTCAAGTAAGTATTTTATTAAAGAGTAGTAATTGCACAAATATCTATTTCACACGGTATTCATAAATCTTCCTTTATAAGACTCTTTTTTGAGAAGATTTATTTTAAAAAGCTTTCTTTGGAAGATTTATTTTGAAATATTATTTTAAAAATTATTTTTGAAGTTATTTTTTTACACTACAAAAATTTATATTATATAAATAATTTTGATAGTTCATAATATATGAGTTATCATATACCTTGAAATTTATATGTGGTAATTGTTAATTATATTATAAATATATAGGTTGATCAACCTCATTTTTATCAATATCCAGTCACGTGATAAGGTAAAGGGTATCATTATTTTCATCATCATAAATGGATATTATTATTTTTTCTTACTTGTAAGGGATACCATTTTTTTCATCTTTCATTATTCAAACTTACTACGATAAGAGATATCATTTCTTTTATACTCTTAAATTTACTATGGTAAGTATTATTCAGTAAAACTTTTGAAATGATTATATGTTCCTTAATAGTTGCGCTTCATTTAATATAATTTCAATTGAACCTTCTTATTTTCTAAATCTTTCTATCGAATTATAATCGTTATTCTGAACTGTGGAACTTGAATATCATTTTTAAATTTTATTCCACATCATGTTAACAATTTGGATATTATTTGAATCTGCACAAAGTAAAATTATAAACTTTTGATATTTATTGTTTATCCTGTTTCTTCTGTTCATTATTAATATCTTTGTTATTATTTTAATAATGAAGAATCAAATTGTTGTTGATATCTGTAGCCTAGGGCACAGATTGGATAAAGGTGTTGATAGGTTAAAGGCGATATATTTGATGATGTGTCGTTTAAGGCACGTGATGAATATTGTCGTTGGCCTGGGGCAAAAATGAACTGTTGTTTGGTATGATTATGACCAAATGCTATAGACTGGTATAATCATGACTGTTAGTGCTATATTGAATATCTTTGGTTGTAGTGCAAAGATGAACTGTTAACTTGTATGATTATGACCAGGAACTGTGAAATTGTATTATCATGGCCAGTGGTATCTCATATGATAAAAGTTGATGATGTTTTTCTTAAAAAGAGAAACGAGTGGACATCATGGTCCATATGATTTTTCTAATGGTTGTTATTCTGTTGCGGTTATTGATATGAACTTTGTTTAAGAACTTAATTGCAGTTGTTGAATTAAAACTTGCTATTTAAATTATTCTATCAAAAACTCAACTGTTGAAGGCTAATGATAATTTATTTGTCATTATCTTAGTCATAATATTCTTTACTTGGCTATTTGAGCTCACCCTTTTCTTTTGTTCCATTGTTTTTCAACAGGAGATAAGAGAGTAGTTGGGTCTAGTCGGGAAATGGAGTGAAGGTCCGAGTTGTAGCTGTATTAGTCTTCATAAGTTGTAAAATAGTGTGATAATAATAATGAAGACCTAATTGTGTATTATTTGAATACTGTATTGTGGTACGTTGTACGTTGTATTGTAATAGTTGTTGTGTATTTTGACAACTCAAGTTTGGACTGTGTGGGCCCAAATTTGGGGCTATCATAGCAGCGGTGGGTTTATGAAGTATGTGGAAGATGAAAACACTGTTGTTGTTGATGGCCTGATGAAATTTAGATCGACAACGGCTACGAGTTCTGATTATAAAATTATAGGGAAAAAAATAGAAGGCCTGGCCTTTTAGAAAATGGAGAAAATGACTCTGATTGTGCATCTATTGAAACTATTGGTGGATGCAACGACCAGAAATATGAGCTCAAGGGTGCCAACGGATTTAAACATTTTACTATGAAGTAGGACAAAATAAATGCTTCAAAACAGAATTTTGCGAAAGAGGAATCTCTTGTCGTTGGCATGGAAGCTGGTAAAAAGATATGGGTACAGTGCCAAATAATGGTGGGAAACACGGTGATAATCTTGTCGCCAATGTATCAAATAGTTTGAGCACTGTTCTATTTGATAGCTATCAGGATTATCTTAGTCGCAATAAAGTGCGTGATGCAAGAGGAATGGGAAGAATGGAATACTCGTACAAGTGGGTTACTCTTGTAGGTAAATAAAATAAATAAAAGTGGATCAAGGAATGGTGAAACTATTTTCCTCTGATACCATGATAAAACACCAAATAAGGGTAAATGATTATTATATTATTGTGTATAAAATAATAGTACATCATACTAATATATATTCATGAGTTTGGAGAGTTCTCAAGTAATATAAATACTTGAATAATTATCTTATAATTCAAAGTCTACTCTATCCTAATCATAATATAACATTAAGATAAAATTACAATTATATATAATTAACTAGTTATAGTTATATTCTCTGATATAAACTATATATGATAAACCATATAAAGATCGATGGCTTGTAAAATTAGCTAGTGTTTTACATCATCCAATAACCACATGCCACATATAGAATTTAAGGAAAAATCAAAGGATTTGAATTTAATTTATAAAATAGTGTAATTACTATTTCCCTAGTATTTTACATTATCAGTTAGTACTTGCATTTATATGTTTTATTTATTTAATTTGATGATGTGGAGAATATTAATGTAAACAGAAGTTTCGTCGAGCTGAAGTCAAAATAACTCTAAGATCGCAGAGTAAACAAAAGTTTCGTAGAGATTGTAAAGTGAAATGTCATATTCTAGAGTCAAATCACATAGCCATTACAAATTATAAGACATATATCGTTGTGATGTTATTCAACGATTTATGGATTAAATCTACAATCCAAGACAAACAGGACAAAAATTGTATAGTGCAAAACCCTGACAAGTTAGTGACAGTTTATGATAAGGATCATAAACCTTAGGTATGCACTCCTCAATGTTGATTTTTATGTGTGTTGGCCTTAAGGATAAGAGACAAAATAACTTTATCCAATAACTATATGAGAAAGGATAAAGGACACGTGTTTGCGGTTGTACCAAACATATTACTATCAAAAGTAATGGCATGTGGTCCTGCAGATAACAATTTAAAGTCAAAGGAATTATAATTTGACAAATGTCGTAAACAAATTAGAGCAATAATAACAATCTAATTAATGGGAAATCTCAAAGAGATACTATAAAAGGATTGTTACCTCAAAGATTGAAGTTAACGATTGATCAAGAATAAAAGTGTTAAAAGTTCAAGTGTTTGACAAGTTTCACTCTACGATAAAAGAAAAATAAAATATGTTAATAAGTCATTCGAATGAAAGTTTAAAGTAACTTACCAGAACAATATTCATTCCTTAGTGATTTAAAGATCTTAGTGATATTTGTAAAGCCAATTATAAATGACTTGCCGATTCTTAGTTAATCAACTGTTGTAATGGTTTTTAGTGAACCAATGTTATTTGTAACCTCTATCTTTAGTGGATTATAACTACTCGCAAAGTAAACGAGATGATTAAGAGACTTTTATACTTCGATTAAAATTTATGTGTTCTTTCTCTATTGCCTTTATATTTCTGCACTTTATATTCTTGTCACTCTTTGATCTTCTCTCTGTGACTAGTTTCCACATCTTTATTAAATTTAGAATTATGAATTTTTATTATATTTTTTAGGGGATTTTCTAATACATATTCTGCAGTGTTAAACTAAATAAATTAACTTGTTTAACTTATTTGGTAATTAAATATTTAAAAAAAAGAAGTAAAGAATCTATTCAACCCCTATATTAGATCTCTTTTAGTATCTTTGAGTTTAACACCATCTAATAATAATATGACACATAAAAAATTTAGAAAAAATCAATTGATTTAAAATTCAACATATAGGGCTCATCATTATATAAGTTAACCAATACATTTGAAGTTCAAATTCATAAATTTAATGCCGCCATTAACATTATTATACGCCTTACATTTTGCAAAAATAGACTTATTTGGACTTTAAAAAGATTTCTTATTTTGATTTAATTTGAGAAGTTAATTCGTAAAATCTTATAATTTAAATAAAATAAATTTATTTAAGTTTCAAAAATAATAAATTTATAACTAATAACATTTTTTAAAATTGTTCATAATATTTTTCAATTAAATTAAGCCAAAAAAGGAGATGAGAGATAACCCATATCATTAGGTGAACTATTATACAAAAATAACATCATTTTGTTTAGTTTATACTAATATATTACAAGCAAATATCAAATCATTTTGGTTAATACTGAGTCAACTTATTGGTCCAAATTTGATGATTTGGTTGCTCAAAAGTGTTTTTCCTCTTGATTTTATGTCTTCTAGGTCATAAATTTTGGTATTCTTAAAAGTCAACTCAATAACTCAAAAGTTGAGTTCTTCACCAAAATTTTAGTGCACATTTATTACTAAATATATATTTAATATATTTTTTGTCATCAAGAATTGAGTTAAAAAAAACATAAACATAAAGAAAAAACTTTCAGGATATCAAGTTACTAAATTTGGATTGCTGAGTTAATTCTAGACTAACTAAAATGTTGCTAAAAAATATTATATATAAAATTTACTTGATATGTCGTCTTTAAACTTATCTGTGCTTTGCATGAATTATTCAGCTTGTTGTATATATAAAGAATACATTTTCTCGTTTGCTATATACGAAAATTTATTTTATAAATCAATGTTATTTTGGGAGACAACTCACGCAGTGACATGAACTCTCTCTCACCTCCGGTATCCTTTTAAATTAATTAAAATCAAAATAAATTTATATTGATTTCAAATTTATAGATTCATTTGAAGAAATTAAAATAGCTTTATTTGTGTGGTAACTGAAACCAGATACCTTTACGTCAGACAAGAAAGGACCGCCGAAAGAAATGTGCAAGTATTTATAAATTTCGTGAAACACAGCCCTTATGATAGGTACCTTAACCATCTAACAGTACAAGCTAATTACCGATGCTTTAAGTTTTAAAAATCACATGTTCGAGAATTAGAAATAACAATATATACTTATGCAAGTTTATTGATTAAAAATTTCATATTATTTTTTAATATAATTTAATGTGTAGTTAAAAATATTATTTATAATGTATTAGAGTAAATTGAATGAGATTTTATACTATTTAGGTTCATAAATCAAGAAAGTTAATGGTCAAAATATTATAATAAATATTAATAAGTTTAAAAATTTTAATTTAAATATGATGTATGTAACAATATTAATGTGTTATTATAAACTAAAAGTATATTAAATTATATAGTAGCTAATTAATTATTATGAATAACACTTGGCATTTTTTGGTATAAGAACAATGGATTTGTATTATTAAATTCTAATAATTGTTATGGCAAAGTATTAACTTCGTGTATAATAAGAATACATTGCATGTATAATAACGGTATATTAATTGTGTATACAATAAGAATATATTGTATGTATAATAGTAAAATAAAAATAAAATTTTGAACAGATAAGTTGACAAAAATAAATCTTTAAATTATTGAGTCGACTTAGGACCAATGAAACTTGTGACGACCCTGAATTCGGGTCCCTTGAACCTCGGATCCGGTTCAACACGAGTACAACATTTTTCTTATTGTTCATGAATTACAATAATATTGTAATTGCTAATTAATCATTTATTTATAATTTTACAACATCACTGTATATTCCGGAATCAAAATCTTTAAACATTCCTAGTATGTCTCAATATCATACATGATACGACATTCTATTACAATCAACTTCAGTATTTAACACTCATATTTCATACCAACTAATTCTTATACTACACAATCATTTTACCTGTCCAATTCGGACTGATATCTACAATGATTGTGCTAGACCTTCAGTGAATGTAATACGCATCCCTGTTTCTTGATCTTTATCGAGAACTGCAAATAACTTGTACTATCTGAAAACGTTAGTTTTAAGCAAGAGTGAGTACGACGGCTCAACAAGTTTAACAGTTACATATAACACATTACATATTTCACATAATATACATGCATTGCATCTTAATCATACCTCATGCTTTTCATACTAATAATACTTTATACCTCTCATGAATCACATATAATTATCAACTAGCACTTAGCAAATCATGTTTCATTCTTGTACATAGTTTTCATGTAGTCATACCACATGTTGTTCATCTACCACAAACATCATCAATATATCTTCATACTATTAATTTAAATCACATTATAACATATTATTGCACATAGGAGCAAGTTCTGAAAAATTTGTCTAGTTCGCTTCTACCATTTACGCTTGTTTGCGTCTTTCGTTCAACCTACAAGTCATATATAAAATCGACATAATCATTAATTGCAATGACTATAAATTAATCTTAACTTAAGACCTTAACATCAATCTATTAACTTTTAAAATGTTCTATAAACGAACCTTTAACTTCCAGACAAAAACCTTAGCCCAAACTTAGTTGGACATGTCGGGTACACTTAACCAACTTACGCATTTACTACACATTTTTCGTACGACCCACTTTTAATAAATTGTATAAATTAGTCACAAACGGACTATTTACTCTGGTTTTATTCAATTAAATTTTCTTCTTTTACATAACTTAATGATTTAGACATTTAATAATGTACCAAATACTTCAAAATATTATGTATCTTTGATAATATATAACTACGTTAAAATATTATTAATCATTTAATAATATTTTACTCACTTATTAATATTATTAACCATTTAATAATATTTTAATCACATATTAATATTATTAACCATTTAATAATATTTTAATCACTTATTAATATTATTAACCATTTAATAATATTTTAATCACATATTAATATTATCAACCATTTAATAATATTTTAATCACTTATTAATATTATTAACTATTTAATAATATATTAATCATTTATTAATATTATTAATCATTTAATAATATTTTAATCACTTCTTAATATTATTAATTATTTAATAATATTTTATTGATTTCTTAATATTATTAATCCTTTAATAATATTTCATCACTTGCTATTATCATTGAATATTTAATAATAATTCACTCATTTAGTAATATTTAAAGATTTAAACAATTAAATATAAATTGTTTAATCACCTCCTTATTCCTTTATTTCTTCCTTTTATTTATTTAATATTAATTAAATAAATAATTAATCTAATTAACTTTACTTGTTTATTTATCTTTACATAAACAATTATTTTCTTAGCCTTATTTCCCTTTAATTATTATTTAATATCATTTAAATAATAATTAATAAATTAATTATCATCAAATCCTTTAATAATTATTTAATTAATAATCTCTTAATTAATTAACCTCATTTATTATTTAATATTAAATAACAAACGATCATTTTATTCACTTCACCTACCTTTAATTATTATTTAATATCTTTCAAATAATAACTAATTAATTATTCTTATTTATTAAAATAATAAATAATTACCTTATTATCTTCATCTTTCTTTAATTACTATTTAATATCATTTAGTTAATAATTAATAATTATCCTTATTTATTATTAAATAATAAATAATAAATAATTATTTATTAACTTCATATCCTCATTTATCTATTATTTAATAATAAATAATTAGTTATTATATTTATTTGTTTTAATTATTATTTACTAGTAATTAAATAAAAATTAATTATAATAATGACTTTTATTTACTTTATTTATTATATAAATAATAAATAATTATTAAACTTGGGTCCCAAATTAATTATATTAATTTTTAAACATTTTTACTCAATTTGGACCTAAATGACCCGAACCGACCCGAATGACCCAACCCGACCCGGAACGAAAATTTCATTTTGCCCGTGAACAGTGACAAGGGCCCCGACCCTCCTTTATAGTACAAAACTAGGGCCCCCGCCCTAGTGTTGCAGAAACTGCTGTCTTGCCATTTCAGATTTTTCAACTTTTGTTCATTTGATTAAAACTTTCATAAAATGAAATCTACAAATCCAAATGACCTCAAATTGGTATCGATGGATTCGTATCTTCCTAAACTATAATATTCCATCATTGGATCATATTTTTGGAAAAGTTTTGGTTATGAAAAATATCCACAAAGTGGATTATTTGCACATTAGGTTTTTTAAACAAAGTGGACTGTTTGTACATTAGGTTTTTTAAATTAGCCTCCTTGGTTTAAAAATCATATCTTAACCATAACAACTCACATGAACATTATTAAATAATTTAATTTTTTGATAAAATAATTATAAAAATTGTATCGATATAAAAAGTATCCTAACTTTACTTATAATGTATCCATAGTTCTTTTAAGAGAAAAAAATAATTTTTCAAACATATCCTAACTCCAACTTATAATTAATCTCTCCATCTCATAGTAAATGTCTTGGTTTGATTTTAATAGTCAAATTGATTATTTTTAATATAAATAATTAAAAATATTTGTATAGAATTTTTAAATTAAGCAACTTGACATTAGTAGTACATTTTTTTATAGTTTATTATGATTATAATTTCTTGACGTGTATCTTGAATTTTTTTTAAAATTTATTAATTTTAAAAATTATTAATTTGACCATAAAAATCAAATTAAGGCGATTATTATGGGACAGATGGAATAGTAGTTGTGGTATAATGGTGTGCTCAATTAACCAAAATAAAAATAATGACATTTTAAGAGCCTCATGTTTGGAAAAAAAATGCATCTCTACTCGTAGAATAGAGAGAATATTAATTACAAGATTTATTATTTAAAAATTTATATGCATCACAATAATTTAAAATTTAAAAATATTTATAATAACTTGGAATGTATTGAGTACTACTTAATAATTTTGTATTACAATTATTTTATTGGTTTAGTTTTTGAAATCTTTGCTTATAAGTTGTCTTATTTATAAAAAAGAAAAAAATTTAAATATAAATTACATGTCATATCATACTTTACTTTCCACTCTCTCTCTCTCTTTATATATATATATATATATATATATCATGCTTTTAACTATTTACTAAGTAAAAATAATTAAAAACTAATGAAAAGATACTTTTCAGCTCAAATCAATTTAACTATTTCAAATGATAAGATAAAAAATGAAAAAACAAAACAAAAAGAAAAACTTCAGCTAGATAAAATCCAGTATTATACAGTGATCAAACATTTATTCAACCCAACCATGTTACCAAGTTTTTATTCTCACCACAAGTCACATGTGAACAGTAGAATGTATATAGCACGTTATTTAAGTTTGAATAATAAAATTCGACTACGTACTGGTCTAAAAGCACAGTTGTTAGATGGACGTCATGATCACATTTAATTTTCCCACCGGTCTATCTGGGTTAAGCGAATTAGTATCGTATAATATTATAATTTATGTATTATATTAAATAAATTAACATCAATATTATTTATTTAATTATTCATATTAAGATATTTAATATTAATATTAATATGTTTATTAATTGTGTTAATGTGTCAATCCTTTTAATCCGTTGATTATATAAATTAAAAATTGTAAATAAAAAAAATAAATATCATTTACTTATATATATATATATATTATATATATATTAAATAAAAATGTATTTTATTCATCACAATAATATTTATTTAACAAAATATAAGATAATATATTTAGAGAAAGTAACTAAAAAGTTAAAGCTAAATATTTAAAATAAATTATAATGGTATGCCATATTTATTTTAAAATTATTTTAAATAAATTAGTTCAATCTTGTTAAGTGTGACAACTCGTTGATTATATATATTTGATCCATTTAAATATTAAACGTGTCGACCTGCTTATGACATATAAATTATTTATAATTAACATTAATACTCTTATTTTATGTTGTCTTTAGATTATTATATCGTGTAAAAAATTATCACTCTTACGTGCATTTGTGCGGCACTATTGAAGCTACTACTATTAAAATAAACTACAAGTTAAAGCATCACGGACGGAAAACAAGACATTTTTATAATTAAATGAAAATAATAAAATTTACTCTCTCTATTATATAAAATAATCTTATATATTATATATACATATATTGATGATGTGTATTTATTTTATATTTATCGCTTAATATAATAAGATGTTAATTTAATAATAATGACATTTAATGAATTTACGATGACAAATTTAATGATATTATGTCATTGACTTTCTAAAATTTATGAGAAATAATTTAATTTAAAATTAACATAAATTATTTTAATTTTAGACAATATATACTTACAAACTATAATACTGATAATCAGAAGATTAGTTATTTTTAAAAATTAAATGAATTAAATTAATTTTAAATTTAAAAATATGTCAATAAAATTCTGAAAAATCAAATTTTATATTATATTATATTTTAAAACCAAAGGAATGAGTATGTGTGTGTTGCAAATTTTACTACGTACTAATAAAAGCTAGCTACACTTTGTGTTTAAAGTTTAATCTTTTCTCCATGCATCCCTCATGAGCAGAATTATAGGTACAGTGAAAAGGTAAATTTATCTATTTCATTTGATCTGGTTGTGCATGAGCAATGCCATGATCTAACCATTTAAGACTTTACCCAATGCGCAAAATGGCTGAACGTTTAAAAATTTATTTGATTAATCATTAAGATAAAAAATGAAATGTATGGTAAATATAAATTTAATTAGAACTTTGATTTAGAAGGTAATTAGAATGTTTTTACGTGAGTTGTCGCTTATAATAACAAGATTTTAAAAAATTATAAAATATTATTTTACATATAACATAGGAGAGAGCGTGTTAACTCTACTAAAAGACGTTATTTTTGTATAATAACTCACGCAATTATATACGATATCCTTCACTTTCTCCTTTTGCCATAACTTATTAAATACTCCATATATCATAAGTTCTTTAATAAATACAGTACTAGACTCTTAATATTTTTAGAGCAAAAAATAATAATCCAATATCTATTTTAGCAATATTTTTGCAATTGTTCTAGTGACTATTGACATTTTAAACGATATTTATTATTGTGACAATATAAATTATCCTAATTAGTAAGGAATCCAATGTTATTATTTAATTAAGACACAAATTTAGTAAGAAATTCATTACTTAGTTTTAAAATAAATTTTATTTTGATTAAAAGTTTAATTTAATATAAAAAGTGTAAAATAAAGTTTTTAAGGTAGCCAAAATGAACTTTTAATAAATTTTCGACAGAGGCATCTGTTTTTTAGGGGTAGGGGGGGGGGGGGGGGTGGGGTTCCTGAAAATATTTGCCAACAACTCGTACAAAACAGTATTTAAATCAATTAAATTTAGGACAATATTACGTATATAACAATCAAACATAATATTAAATATTATATTTATTTTAAATATTAAAAAATAGAACTAAATATAAATTTTTACGTCAAATTTTATTTTATAGTAATTAAAATTGATTTTGTTTTTAAAGTTGTATTTTATTATTATATTTGTAAATGTATTCTTAAATTTAAAGTGATCACATTTATTGGCCTACGTTTCCACGTTGAAAAGGCCATTTATCATGTGTTGCCAGTTTTTAATAAACATAATGTAATTTGAATAAAATGCCGACACTCTTCTGTCATTTAGACTTTAGTTTGCCAACAACTCGTCTTCCAACGAATTAAATTTAACGTGACCACCTTTGCGGATCACTTCCACGTTGCATAAGCCATTATCATACGCACTGGATTCTCTACTTGTTATCCCTCCGATTAAAAAAAAAAAAGAATTTCCCTAATTATATTTATAAATTTTAAGAATATATAATTTTGTACATATATATTTCTTATATTTTGTCTAGATTGGCAGAACTCTTATATCTATAATTTTTTTTTGTATAAGCTGATAGAAGAGTTCATTTTTGTAAATAATATATATATATATATATATATATATATATATATATATATATATATATATACATGTATAATGCGAATTTTCATATTAGATCTTAGAAAATAATCTCAGGTCGATTGTAAATATATAACTTGATGTAAGTTGATGATTTAGATTTTAACATCTCTCCTAAGATAATTAATTTTTTAAAGTAGACTCGTAAACGAAATGACTTTGGATAAATACAAATATTTTTATTTATATACATTTAAATTATATCTAAATTATTAACTTTTATAAAAAAAAAATTATCAAAATAAATATTATAAAAATCAAAAAATATAAATAAAAAATGACACCAGTTATTATGTGCACATTTACCCAATAAAAAAAATTATCATTTAGAGACCGAATTAAAAGTTCACTTTCAATAATAAAAAAATGGGTTATTTAGAGGTGGAATTAAATACACAGCTGATGATATCAAGGAGAAACGAAGCATTACCTACAATTTTTTTTATTCCAATTTTAGAAATATTGGAAGAAATTTTACTAAACACTTAGCGTACAAACTAAAATATCATAATTACCCTTATAATAATTTTTAAAATGTAATCTCATAAGAGTAAAATAATAATATACTATTTTAAGTTAAAATTTTCTTCACGTTCTTTTCTATAAAAAAAATTTAATTTTTCTTTTCTTTTCTCTCCAAATTCACATACAAAGTGCTACAGTTGATTAATAAATGGTTCAGCCCAAGTTAGAAAAATCTAGGCTACAGCTACAATAAAAATTTAACCTGTTGTCGAAGCCCTATTAATGAATCTCCTTAGAATCCATGTTTTGATACCGTGCAAGGAATTGGGTTTTGAGTAAATTTGATTAAAAAAAGAAAAGAAAAGAATTTAGTAATTAAGAGAAATAACATTAACAAGCAATAGATTATTTTATGTTGTGTTCATCTTAGATTATTATATCGGCGTAAAAATTTATCACTCTTACCTGCATTTGTGTGGCACTATTTAAGCTACTACTATTAAAATAAACTACAAGTCTAAAAGCATCACGAACGGTAAACAAGACATTTTTATAATTAAATGAAAATAATAAAATTTACTCTCTCTATTATATAAAATAATCTTATATATTATATATACATATATTGATGATGTGTATTTATTTTATATTTATTGCTAAATATAATAAGATGTTAATTTAATAATAATGACATTTAATGAACTTACGAAGACAAATTTAATGATATTATGTCATTGACTTTCTAAAATTTATGAGAAATAATTTAATTTAAAATTAACATAAATTAATTTAATTTTAGACAATATATACTTGCAAACTATAACTGTGACGCCCCCAAATCTAGGCCCACACAGCCCAAACTTGAGTCGTCAAAAGACTACAACAAAATTATTACAACAAAGCACAACGTACAACAATACCGTGTATAATAATACACAACTAAGTCTTCACTATTATTGCCACACTATTTTACAACACGTGAAGACTATAATAGATATCCCTCGGACTCCCACTCCATTCCCCGACTAGACTCAGCTACGTTCTCATATCCTGTTGAAAAATAATGGAACAAAAGGGTGAGCTCAAATAACCCAGTAAGAAATATCATGACTAACATAATGACGAATAAATTATCATTAGCCTTCAACAGGTGAGTTTTTGATAGAATACAACAGAATACAAGGTGTATATCAAAAACTGCAGTTAAATTCTTGAACAATGTTCAGATCAATAATAGCGGCGGAATGAGCAATCTATTAGAAGAATAATGTAGACTATAATGTCCACGCGCTTCTCTTTTTCGTAAAAACATCATCAACTTTTATCATCTGAAATACCATTAGTCAAGATAATACAAATTCACAGTTCCTGGTCATAATCATGCAAATCAACAGTTCATCTATGCATTACGGGCCAAAGAGAACATTCAATATAGCACCAGCGGTCATGATTATACCAGATTCAGCCTTTGGTCATAATCATACCAAACAACAGTTCATCTATGCACTACGGGCCAAAGAGAACTTTCAATATAGCACCAGCGGTCATGATTATACCAGATTCAGCCTTTTGTCATAATCATACCAAACAACAGTTCATCTATGCACTACGGGCCAAAGAGAACTTTCAATATAACAACAACGGTCATGATTATACCAGATTCAGCCTTTGGTCATAATCATACCAAACAACAGTTCATCTATGCACTACGGGTCAAAGAGAACTTTCACCACGTGCCATAAAAGACACCGAACAGATGTATCGCCTTTAACCTAATATATCGCCTTTAACCTATCATCTGTTCAACAAATATATCACATCTGTGCCCCCGGCCACAGATATTCACAACAGCTTGATTCTTGATGATTAGTACAAATAATAGTGATACAATTGATGAACAGAAGAAACAGGATAAACAATAAGTATCGGAAGTTTACTTTGTGCAGATTCAAATAATGTCCAAATTGTCAACATGATGTGGAGTGAAATTTAAAAATGTTATTCAAGATTCTCAGTTCAGAATAACGGTTACAGTTCAATAGAAAGATTCAGAAAATAGGAAGGTTCAGTTGAAATAATGAAGTTCAACTATTATGGAACATATAATATTTTCAGGAATTATAGAAGCAATAGTTCCATAATAAGTTTCGATTCAGGAGTATGAAAGAAAATAATATCCCTTACCGTAGCAAGTTCAAGAGTGTAAAAAAAATGACATTTCTTACCTTAACACGTGACTGGATATTGATTTAAATGAGATTGATCAACCTATATATTTATAATAAAATTAGTAATTACAACATGTAAACTTCAAAGTGTATGATAACTCATATATTATGAACTATCAAAATTATATATATTTAACATAATTTTTGTAGTATAAAATACCAACTTTAAAATAGTTTTAAAAATAATATTCCAAAATAAATCTTCCAAAGAAAGCTTTTAAAAATGAATCTTCTCAAAGAAGAGTCTTCTAAAGGAAGATTTGTGAATACCGTGAAAAATAGGAATTTATAAAATTACTACTCTTTAATAAAAGACTTACTTGAAAAATTCCTGCACTCCTTTTGGCTTTCAAACACTCAAAATAGCCTTACTATTCTCAGAGAAAACTCATAAAATTCTTATAGAAAAATTTTATGTTTTAGGTGTGATTTTTCTATTCAGCTGAACAAGCTATTTATAGGAGAAAAAAGGTTACTATGCGTGGTAGGTGAACTAAAAAAAAATTCAGCAGAGGCTGCGCAAACGTTTTTAAAAATTTTCAATACTTGCACAGTAACTTTAAAATTTTCAAAAAGTGAACAATAATGAACAGTAACTTTTGTCGGTAGATGAACAGTAACTTCCCCCGAGATGAACAGTGACTTCCGTCAGTGAATAGTAACTTTTCCGGGAATGAATAGTAAATTCCGGGAGTGAATAGTAACTTTTGAAAAATAAAATTTTTTATTTTTCCTGTGGGTCCAACATATAAAATGAAATAATGCTACAACAATAATGTAATAAACACGTTACAGATTATTATTAATTTAATAATATAAATTACAGTATATTTGCAACTGTGACAATTATTAGGTTCAATAATTTTAAAAACAGTGCAGCAACAATTATTGACTCAATAATATAAAATACAGTGTAATGACAATTATTAAATCAATAATACAAAATACTGTGTAACAACAATTATTGAATTGATAACATAAAATATTATGCAGTGACAATTATTGATGAAATGATGCGTAACAGTTACGGTGTCAATTATCAGAACAATAGTATGAGACACTGTGCAATACCGCGTGCTACTGTAGAGTACCGTGTGCTACAGAAAATACCATAAATTACCGTATGCCACTATTCTTTTATCACCGGTATTTTAACAGTTAACACCGTTGACTATTTTTATTTAAAAAGGTTACTTCTGTCATTTTCTATATCCGACAAATATTCCGTTGTGGGGTCCACCAATAATTTGTTATTTCGGTGCCGTCGTACGGCACGAATATTCCCCGACCAAACGAATATTCCCCGACAAAGCGAATATTGTCCGACAAAATAAAATTTGTACAAAACTTCCTTAACTTTCAATTTCGTCAATTTAACCACTTACTGTTTCATAAAAAAAATATATGAAGAAAAATTAATTTTTATATTTCATAAAATTCGGGGTCTTACAACCTCCCCTCCTTATGAAATTTCGTCCCCGAAATTGACGTACCGGGCATTTCAAAGTTATCCTCCTGATTTCCAGATGTCATACTAAACTGTGGCCACAAAATAATTGTTAGTTCAAACAAACTGACTCATCACTTCCTGTTCCTACATTCAAATCGATTCGTTAGATAACAAAAACTAATTTAGGTGGGATACACTAGTGACTGATTCTATCCGTATCTCCCCTCCTAGTTTTAACCCCAGATCTCCATTAAAGACCATATCCCTAAGCTCTGATACCAACTGTGACGCCCCCAAATCTAGGCCCACACAGCCCAAACTTGAGTCGTCAAAAGACTACAACAAAATTATTACAACAAAGCACAACGTACAACAATACCGTGTATAATAATACACAACTAAGTCTTCACTATTATTGCCACACTATTTTACAACACGTGAAGACTATAATAGATATCCCTCGGACTCCCACTCCATTCCCCGACTAGACCCAGCTACGTTCTCATATCCTGTTGAAAAATAATGGAACAAAAGGGTGAGCTCAAATAGCCCAGTAAGAAATATCATGACTAACATAATGACGAATAAATTATCATTAGCCTTCAACAGGTGAGTTTTTGATAGAATACAACAGAATACAAGGTGTATATCAAAAACTGCAGTTAAATTCTTGAACAATGTTCAGATCAATAATAGCGGCGGAATGAGCAATCTATTAGAAGAATAATGTAGACTATAATGTCCACGCGCTTCTCTTTTTCGTAAAAACATCATCAACTTTTATCATCTGAAATACCATTAGTCAAGATAATACAAATTCACAGTTCCTGGTCATAATCATGCAAATCAACAGTTCATCTATGCATTACGGGCCAAAGAGAACATTCAATATAGCACCAGCGGTCATGATTATACCAGATTCAGCCTTTGGTCATAATCATACCAAACAACAGTTCATCTATACACTACGGGCCAAAGAGAACTTTCAATATAGCACCAGCGGTCATGATTATACCAGATTCAGCCTTTGGTCATAATCATACCAAACAACAGTTCATCTATGCACTACGGGCCAAAGAGAACTTTCAATATAACAACAACGGTCATGATTATACCAGATTCAGCCTTTGGTCATAATCATACCAAACAACAGTTCATCTATGCACTACGGGTCAAAGAGAACTTTCACCACGTGCCATAAAAGACACCGAACAGATGTATCGCCTTTAACCTAATATATCGCCTTTAACCTATCATCTGTTCAACAAATATATCACATCTGTGCCCCCGGCCACAGATATTCACAACAGCTTGATTCTTGATGATTAGTACAAATAATAGTGATACAATTGATGAACAGAAGAAACAGGATAAACAATAAGTATCGGAAGTTTACTTTGTGCAGATTCAAATAATGTCCAAATTGTCAACATGATGTGGAGTGAAATTTAAAAATGTTATTCAAGATTCTCAGTTCAGAATAACGGTTACAGTTCAATAGAAAGATTCAGAAAATAGGAAGGTTCAGTTGAAATAATGAAGTTCAACTATTATGGAACATATAATATTTTTAGGAATTATAGAAGCAATAGTTCCATAATAAGTTTCGATTCAGGAGTATGAAAGAAAATAATATCCCTTACCGTAGCAAGTTCAAGAGTGTAAAAAAAATGACATTTCTTACCTTAACACATGACTGGATATTGATTTAAATGAGATTGATCAACCTATATATTTATAATAAAATTAGTAATTACAACATGTAAACTTCAAAGTGTATGATAACTCATATATTATGAACTATCAAAATTATATATATTTAACATAATTTTTGTAGTATAAAATACCAACTTTAAAATAGTTTTAAAAATAATATTCCAAAATAAATCTTCCAAAGAAAGCTTTTAAAAATGAATCTTCTCAAAGAAGAGTCTTCTAAAGGAAGATTTGTGAATACCGTGAAAAATAGGAATTTATAAAATTACTACTCTTTAATAAAAGACTTACTTGAAAAATTCCTGCACTCCTTTTGACTTTCAAACACTCAAAATAGCCTTACTATTCTCAGAGAAAACTCATAAAATTCTTATAGAAAAATTTTATGTTTTAGGTGTGATTTTTCTATTCAGCTGAACAAGCTATTTATAGGAGAAAAGAGGTTACTATGCGTGGTAGGTGAACTAAAAAAAAATTCAGCAGAGGCTGCGCAAACGTTTTTAAAAATTTTCAATACTTGCACAGTAACTTTAAAATTTTCAAAAAGTGAACAATAATGAACAGTAACTTTTGTCGGTAGATGAACAGTAACTTCCCCCGAGATGAACAGTGACTTCCGTCAGTGAATAGTAACTTTTCCGGGAATGAATAGTAAATTCCGGGAGTGAATAGTAACTTTTGAAAAATAAAATTTTTTATTTTTCCTGTGGGTCCAACATATAAAATGAAATAATGCTACAACAATAATGTAATAAACACGTTACAGATTATTATTAATTTAATAATATAAATTACAGTATATTTGCAACTGTGACAATTATTAGGTTCAATAATTTTAAAAACAGTGCAGCAACAATTATTGACTCAATAATATAAAATACAGTGTAATGACAATTATTAAATCAATAATGCAAAATACTGTGTAACAACAATTATTGAATTGATAACATAAAATATTATGCAGTGACAATTATTGATGAAATGATGCGTAACAGTTACGGTGTCAATTATCAGAACAATAGTATGAGACACTGTGCAATACCGCGTGCTACTGTAGAGTACCGTGTGCTACAGAAAATACCATAAATTACCGTATGCCACTATTCTTTTATCACCGGTATTTTAACAGTTAACACCGTTGACTATTTTTATTTAAAAAGGTTACTTCTGTCGTTTTCTATATCCGACAAATATTCCGTTGTGGGGTCCACCAATAATTTGTTATTTCGGTGCCGTCGTACGGCACGAATATTCCCCGACCAAACGAATATTCCCCGATAAAGCGAATATTGTCCGACAAAATAAAATTTGTACAAAACTTCCTTAACTTTCAATTTCGTCAATTTAACCACTTACTGTTTCATGAAAAAAATATATGAAGAAAAATTAATTTTTATATTTCATAAAATTCGGGGTCTTACAATAATACTGATAATAAGAAGATTAGTAATTTTTAAAAATTAAATGAATCAAAATAATTTTAAATTTAAAAATATGTCAAGTAAATTCTGAAAAATCAAAATTTATATTATATTATATTTTAAAACCTAAGGAATGTGTGTGTGTGTTGCAAAATTTACTACGCACTACCAAAAGCTTGCTACACTTGGTGTTTACAGTTTTATCTTTTCTCCATGCATCCCTCTCATGAACTGAATTATAGGTATAGTGAAAAGGTAAATTTATCTATTTCAATTGATCTGGTTGTGCATGAGCAATGCCACGATCTAACTATTTATGACTTTACCCTATGCGCAAAATTTATTTGTTTAATTATTAAGATAAAAAATGAAATGTATGGTAAATATAAATTTAATTAGAACTTTGATTTAGAAGATAATTAAAACATTCTTGCGTGAGTTGTCGCTTATAATAAAAATATTTTTAAAAATTATAAAATATCATTTTGTACATAACATAAGAGAGAGCGTGTTAATTCTACAAAATGATGTCATTTTTGTATGATAATTATATGCGATATCCTTCACCTTCCCTTTTTGCCATAACTTATTAAATACTCCATATATTTTAAGTTCTTTAATAAATACAGTGGACTTAATATATTTAGAGCAAAAAATGATAGTCAAATATTTATTTTATCAACATTTTTGTAATTGTTCTAGTAACTATTGACACTTTAAACGATATTTATTATTTTGACAATATCAATTATCCTAAATTAGTAAGGAATCCAATGTTATTATTTAATTAAGACACAATATTAGAACCAATTAAATTTAAAGTGGAATAAGTCTAAGTACACTATATTAGAACAATATATAAAATATTATATGAATTTCAATTATTAAAAAATGGAGTATGTCATAAAAAATTTATGTTAAATTTTATTTTTTAATAATTAAAATTTATGTAATATTTTAATATAGTGTACGTAATATTGTCTTTTAAAGTGATCACATTTATTTGCCCACATTTCCACGTTGAAAAGGCCATTTATCACGTGTTGCCAGTTTTTAATAAACATAATGTAATTTGAATAAAATACCGACACTCTTTTGTCTCTTAGACTTTAATTTGCCAACAACTCGTCTTCAAACCAATTAAATTTAAAGTGACCACCTTTGCGGACCACTTCCACGTTGCATAAGCCATTATCATATGCACTTGATTCTCTGGTTGTTATCCCCTCCAATTCACAAAAAAACGAATTTCCCTAATTATATTTATAAATTTTAAGAATATATAATTTTGTGTGTGTGTGTATATATATATATTTCTTATATTTTATCTAGATTGGTAGAACTCTTATATCCATAATTTTTTTTGTATAAGTTGATAGAAAAGTTCAATATATATATATATAGTGCGAATTTCATATTAGACCATAAAAAAATAGTATCATATTGGTTATACATATTTTTTTTCTTCTTATTATATAGATCATTTTAGAAGTTTCTTTTCTTTTTAAAATATAAGACGTTTTATATATATTTAAGAGAAAAAATCTAATCATTACTTATTTTACCATTAAAGATGGAATAATTGAGAGAAAGAAGACGATAAATAATTAATTAATGCATAGATAATAATAAAATTTTAAATAAATATTAATTATTTAATATTAATAAAAAAAATTTAATTTATATAATTATATTTTAAACAACTTATATAATAAAAAAAATATTATAACTTAATATGAATTAATATAGACTTTAATATCTCTCTTAAAATGACGAACTTTTTAAAATAAGTTAAAAGAGACTAAGATTTGTAATATTGATAATCGGGACTCGCAGATGAGACGATCTTTGATAAGTACAAAAGGTATCAAATCAGTGTGGGTAGACAAAAATCTAATTGTAATTATAATAAAGTCTGATATTGTAGGACTGATGATATGACAGTACACATTAAATTATGTGCACATTTGCCCAATCAAAATAATGCACCGAATTAAAAATACACTTTCAATAATACTCCCTCCGTCCCGAAATATGTGACGTTTTAGATGATTTTATTTTTCCCAAATTATTTGACGTTTTATGTAATCTAGGAGAATTAGGCCCAATCTTTCCAAAATTACCCCTCGTCACAATTTCTGATGCTTTTAACTCTCTCTCCTTATCAAAACAAAACTCACTCCTAACATTACAGTTCCCCATTTTTTCTTTTCATCTTTTTCTCTTCCTCTTTATCTCTCTCTTGTTTATAGTGTATACTCCTTTTCAACAATTTTTGGTCTCTTCCTCTCCTCAAATTAATTATGGTGTTCAGAAATTTTATTTTTTCTAAGATTCTCTTCCTCTTCCGATTTTCTTCTTTCCCAAATTCCTCTTATATATGAATTCTTCAATGGAGATCTTCTCACAGAGTTTGTTTAGTCACAAACACCATGGATTGCAAAGAAAATCCTCAATATGACAATGGAATGACTTTTTCTTCTTCCGATTTAAAAGATAAATCCACTGGCAAGACTCCTAAAGTTGCACGGGACTCCTAAAGTTGCGCTAATTTGAAAATGAAGTTTTCAGGTGAGGCAAAAAAAATTTGAAAGTGCATGACGCTAATTTGAAACTAAATAATCTGACAAGGTGTTTTATGGGGAGGGAGAAAGAGAAAGAAAATAGGAGTAAATGAGATCAATGAATTTTTTTAGGAGTAAATCATGGGAAATTGTTACAGATGAGAGAGAGTATGAGATAAGTATGGTAAAGGGTATTATAGACAATTGATATTATATTTAATGCTACACAATCATTTCCTTAATTGTTGTGCACAACTCTAAAACGTCATATATTATGGGACGGAGGGAGTAATAAAAAAGGGTTATTTAGAGGTGGAATTAAAATAGTTGAGTCAATGTGGGTCCAACTTGTGTACTAAAATAAACAGCTGATGATATCAATGAGAAACGAAGCATTTATTTCCTATACACAAGGGCATATGCCATACATTACCCGGCTGTGCCAAGAGCCCACATGATACGATTGAGAACAGCAGCGGAGTCAAAAAAAAAAAAACATTTAATTAGGATAAATTAAGAATATTATAATATTAAAATTTAGAATTATAATTTTTAAATCATAGTTAAATCAATAATTCAAGGTTAATTTTGCAATTAGTTAGCTTGGTTTGTACGGACAGTATAAATGTAATAGTGCTAGCTATCTCTTGTATTTCATTTTTAGTAAGCTTTTCATTAGTAATGAAAAGATCATGTTCATCTTCTAATTATTCAGAGCTCTCTAGAAGCAGGTTTGGCATTTGTATCATATTATTATATCATGTCAAAAATTATCACTCTTACCTGCATTTGTGTGGCACTATTTAAGGTAGTACTATTAAAATTAAACTATAAGTCTAAAAGCATCACGGTCGGAAAACAAGACATTTTTATAATTAAATAAAAATAATAAAATTTACTCTCTCTATTATCTAAAATAATCTTATATATTATATATAAATATACTGATGATGTGTATTTATTTTATATTCATTGTTAAATATAATAAGACGCTAATTTAATAAAAATGACATTTAATGAATTTACGAAGACAAATTTAATGATATTATGTTATTGACTTTCTAAAATTAATGAAAAATAATTTAATTTAAAATTAATATAAATTAATTTAATTTTAGACAATATATACTTGCAAACTATAATGCTGATAATTAGAAGATTAGTTATTTAAAAAAATTAAATGAATCACAATAATTTTAAATTTTAATATATGTCGAGTAAATTCAAAAAAATCAAATTTTATATTATATTATATTTTAAAACCAAAGGAATATATATGTGTGTGTGTTGCAAAATTTACCTACGCACTACTAAAAGCAGGGGCAAAGCTACATTATAAGTTGGGGGTGTTTGTAAGTTAGTTGATTAGTTTATTTTATATTTTATAAGTTTAATTTTTTGATCTTTTTTTACACTTTAAATAATTCTAAAAAAATAAAAATAAAAATTTTCTATTTTCCCTTCTCTCCTTTTTTTTGCTCTATTTTACTTCACTTTTTTTCTTCTTTTTAATAATGCCTTTATCTTACCAAAGCACCCTAAAAAAATATTCTGGCTCTAAAAGCTAGCTACACTACTTTTGTTTTTTTGACAACAACTTTTTTTTTCTTTTCTTGTCTGAAAACGTTTGCCGACAACTCGTACGAAGCAGTCTTTAAACCAATTAAATTTAAAGGCCACATTTCCACGTTGCAGAGGCATTTTTATCATGTGTCGCCAGTTTTTAATAACCAAAATGTAATTTGAATAAAATTCCGACATTGTCTTTTAGCATTTGGTTTGCCAACAATACGCACGTAGAAGTCTTCAAAGCCAATTAAATTTTAAGCGACAACCTTTGCGGACCACGTCCACGTTCCATAAGTCATTATTGGAGCATCTCCAACAGTAATAATAATAAGAAAAAAAATTAAAATTTATTAACTTATGTGATAATTTAAAAAATATTATTTATTATTTTAATATTTTATATCTCATCAGTCTCTTCAATTCAATTAATACAGTATTTGACTTAAAATAATAATAATTAATAACATTCATTTTTTAAAAGATAATATTCTAGAAAATAAATTATATTTAAAAATTAATATTTAATTAAAACTAAATTCCCTTCCTAAAATTTCATAATTCAATCTAAACGACATTGTTTTCAGACCGCTACTTCTATTGGCGACTGGTATTGTATAATATCCTCATTTTATCTCTTTCTCTCTAATGGGAGATTTATCTAAACGAAGTCATTTTCAGACCGCTATTCTTATTTGTGCCTGAGACTGTTTTGTCGATTCCCAACCGATAATAAGGTATTACATAATAAATCAGAAAATGAGAATTTTGAAGATAAAGGCCAATTAATTACGTGGCTATATCTTATATCTAGTCATTAATTTTTTTCTTCATTATATTTATTTTTGGATAATATTTAAATTTAAGATTTAAAGATAAGAAGTTATTTAGCAAAAATAAAATAAAATTGTTCTTAAATACTATGAAAAAAGGAAAAAATACCTAAAAAGTACTACTTTGTTCTAAAGATTAGATTATATTTTATTTTTTAAGTTTAAATTTTAGTATTCAATGCTGGTATAATAAGCTTAAAAGTTGGTATAATTAGATTAAGTAAAGTTGGTTTAATATTCAAAATTGGTACAATTAGATTAAAAGTTGGTTTAATATTCAAAGTTGGTATAATTAGATTAAAAGTTGGTAGTAGATTCAAAATTGGTATATTATTAAAAGTTGGTAGTAAATTCAAAATTTGTATAATCTAATTATACCAACTTTGAGTATTAAAATTTAAACGTAAGAAAATATAATATAATATAATTTTCAGAACAAATTTGTACTTAGGTATTTTTATTTTTTTAGTATTTAAGAACAATTTTTTTTAGTTTTTGATAAATAACTTCTTCATCTTTAAATCTTAAATTTGAATATTATTCAAAAAATATATATAATTAAGGAGAAAAAAATGATGGCCAGATGTAAGATATAACTGAGTAACTGACCTCTATCTTCAAAATTCTCATTTTTTGTTTGATTATGTAATATCATATGATCGGATGGAAATCGACAAAACGGTTTCATCCGCCCATAAGAATAATATGAGAACGAAGTTGTTTAAATCAATCTCCTAGGCGCTATTCCTACTAGCAACTATAGAGGAAGAGATAAAACAACGTTGTATAGTACCAACCGCCAGTAGAAGTAGCGGCCTAAAAACGACGTTGTTTAAACTACGATTAAGATGAAGGAAGTGCCAACAGTGGTCGTCAGTAGGAGTAACGGCTGAGAGGGTAAACAAGTAATTGCCCTTAGTTGTTACTCTCACTGGAGGGTTGAGTGTTGTTAGAATTTAAGATCGAATAATAACACAATCACACAAGAATAGAAAAATTAAGAATACACGATATATTCAGGTTCACTAATTTAGCTAGTCCTGCTTGTCTAACATATTCATTAGATATCTCACGCGCTTTATGATGATTCACACACCAAACAATTATTTTATTGTAACTAAAAAATCATAATTGCTATAATATGAGCTTAAGCCCAATACATTAGTAAACCATTAATCGTAATGACCATTAGTCGAATCCGCAGAAATATAAGTCAATTTCAACAAGTGTTCCCGCCGCTACTTCTATTGGCGACTGAAAAAAAAAATTCTTTTAATTTACACCCTTCAATCATCATGTGAATGATGTAAAATTAATTTACTAGAATATTATTATTCATAACAACTATTTGCTATGATCATTTCAAATATAGGTTACAAGTACAACTTGGTATGGATTGATATATGTCTTAACATCTCGTTTTGGATAGTTAACTTTTTATAGTAGGTCAAAGAAACTAAAATGTATAATACCGATGCTTTTATTGAGGGCCCATACCTATAAGTGGAGACTCGTAAAGGAAGTGTGTAGTACGTAATTTTTCCAAGTTACCATGTTAATTTGTTTTAGATAAGCATCCGCACACTCGTATATAAAATAGCCAATAGTATAATTTGGAAACTAAAAATAAAAAGAAAATTACTTATGAATAAGTCAAGTATAATGTGGAGTCCGAATTAAGTACTGTATTAAGTTTAAAAGGAGTTGTATAATGTGGAGTCCGAATTAGTTGTTCTAAATAATATCTCCCCTGTTATCCCAACAAAGAAATTAGGTCATGTGATAATTTTTTTACCAACAAACAAAAAGATTCGGTTAAAAAAAATTAAAAAAGGAAACCAAATATTGCCTCCCTATTTCTATGCCAATTCTCCTTCTTCCTGTGTTCCAAAACACCTTCTTTCTTCCAATTCTCTCCTCTCCTCTCCTCTCTTAATAACTACCGAAAGGAAAAAAATAAATTGAGAACTAATTATCACAATAGGTTCTACAAATGATCCTAAATGCTGATAATTTTGAAGGGTCTTAATTCTCACCTACATGCTATTACACATAGGACTAGTTATGTAAATCTATGTAAAATATATCAGAGGCTTTGTACAAATTTAAATTATAAGTCATTTGAATGATATATAGAGTACGAAAGTAATGATGTGACAGGATCTTAATGGGGGAGGAGAATGTATTTTCAGCCAACTTTGGAGCTGAATTTCATATCTACAACTTTACGAAGTGTCACACCCTGATCCACCAAAGGTCTTTTAATAATTAGTTACATGCAGCTTAATAATACTTCTAATTTCAAACCATGTTGGGAGTTTTAATAAATTTAGAGATAAATAGTGTGAAAATAAATGATAATTCAAAATTTTGCTCTTTTTTTTTCTTTCTTTCTGGCAATCCTTCAAAAAGAGGAGAGAAGTGTGAATTGGAAAAGGAAAAAAGAAAAAAAAAAGAAAAGAATCAGTACTGAAACAGGAAAAGGGTGTACAAATAGGGAGGTAATATTTGGTTTCCTTTTTGAATATTTTTTAACCAAGTCTTTTAGTTCATTGATAAAAAAATTATTCAAAAAATTGGCATATGTCATGATCTCTTTATTAAAATAGCATATGAGATATTATTGGGACGACTAATGCAGACTTGTACAGCGTGATGAGAAACTTCAAAATATAATAAATTATGAATTTTACTATATGTAATGATTTATACGATAATTTTTTGAAAAACGGTGAGTCTCATAAGATAATTAAAATATGAGACCCACTATTTTACAAAGAATTATTGTATAGATCATTACTTATAAAAAAATTCATAAATTATGTTTTATCCACAAAACTGTTTGCTTCAGAATGGTGCGCATTTAACTGCTTTTTGACAAAAAATTTGGACTGCAATATATTAATCGTGCGTGCATGAAATTTAAGGCATAATTCTGTTAAAAGCAAAGGAATTAAAACTAAAATTATTTTGAAAAAAGGTGATCAAGTCCACTAAAATTGTGAAGTTATGTTCCCCGGCCTCCCGAACTCATTTTCTAGTTGTTAGCATATACATTATCCAGGCGTATATGCTTACACAAGCTAAAAGGGCAAGGAGCTTAATTCGCCGCTGTTGGCCAACCGTATTAATTTCATATTTATTTTCCTTCAGTGTATTGAAATTATAGAACCATTCGCCAGATTTCTTTAAGTAGCGTTTGTGATCGTCGAGATAATCCGTATAGCACAATCCCGTCCGGTTGTTATAGCGTCCTGGGAATTCCAAACTATCCAACATTGACCATACAAAATATCCTTTCACTCTAGCTCCTTCGCTGCAAATATAATATATATGTGCGTGTGTATATATATATTTTCTTGAATTAATACGTACTTAACATAAAATTTAATTATAAATTTTAATGTGCAGAATATATGAAAACTTACTTTATTGCTTCACGAATAGCAAGAAGGTGAATGATAATGTGATCAACACGGTGATCGTCGTTTAAGGTTTTATCTATCTCTGCTTGATTTTCAGTAGCCACTGCTTCCTTAATCGACATTTTGATATCCAGATCAGAAGTTATACCTGTTTCGATACCTAATTAATATTTTGAAATCGATATTTTTTTCATTAAATTTTTTTTTTGATATTACAACAGGTGACTTGCCATTTTCAGTGATATATAAAAGAGGGTCATTGTATTTGTTTTTCATATACAACAATACATCACGTAGTCCATCTGGGTAAATATAACAAACAATCTGTACTCCCAGGAGCCTGCATACAGTATTACTTCCATACTTTTAATCATTAATTAGTGACCAAGAAAATTACAAATGACACGTTAATTATCGATCATAGTAAAATAAAAAGATCTACACATAAAGGACTTAACAAAGGTCCAATTAATTCTCCATTTCTGTCCACTGTTAAAAAAATTAACTCAATACAGTGATCACCTGTTTACAAGAAATGTGAAAGAATTACTTGATCTATACCTTTCTCCTCAGCATAGAAGACTTTTATATGGCCTTTTTCACGATCTACTGTTGAATACGCTGCCAGCGTTACATATCTTGCAGTATAGTAATTAATTCCAATCCAGTCATATGAACCTTTTACTAATTCACTTTCTTCCTTAGTAAATACAGGGAGTCCGGCCAATTTGTCCTTCATTATTTTTGGATAATCACCATAACACAATGGGTTAATGTACCTGCATGCCACATTAATTAACATGAAAAATAAAAACAAAATTAAGTATAAGTTACAATCGATAGACATAAGCATTATTTTAATTTATGTATAAGTAAATATGTCAACTTACCATCCAACCTCAAAGTCTATGGCATTCTGTGCCGCGACCTTGTCTTGAGGGCTATCCGAAAGTGGCTCCAACTACTTGAATGACAATGAAATTTCTGTTAGGGTTTCGACATAGTGAAAGCAGCGGAATTTAAATTTTTTTCTGAAACTCTAAGACAGGATCCAAGTGAAAACAGATTAATCAGAGGTTTAGATTATTTTACCGATTATCCTAGATGGACAGGAGACGATGAGATTCTGGAGCGGCTTCGAATCTTCAACGTAATCCAGCGACTGCGTCCCTACGGTATCCACACGAACGCTCCGCGAACCGTCACACGATCTGCAGCGAAAGGGATCTGCGGTACTAGCCACCAAGATCAGAATTTCTGAAGTATTTTTCTCTTTAGCCTCTTTCTGAAAGCAGCTAGGGTTTTTAGTTTTTTCCTTACGTGAATTAGACTACTGATATATCATATATATATAGTAGTTAATAGGAATTAACCAAAACCTAATTTAATTAGAAAAATAAAATTCGAATTTATATATATTATATTTTAATTAAGTCTTACTTAATTAATATACATATATACAAATTATCCTATTAATTTAAATTCGTAATTTTAAATACTATTAATTATATTGACATATTTAAAATACTTACAATTTAAATTAATTTTCTTTTAAATACGTTCTAAGTGTGTGACCCAATAGGTTATTATTATATTGACAATAATTTTAAAATCATATTATAAAATTATAAACAGCGAGCGGCATCTAGTAATGCATCACTGCTACTCAAATAATAATAAGATCGGTGATTCGATACAACCTTTTCGTGACCAATGTTTCAAAGTAATTTAATCCTTTAACCTTGACATCCTAGATTAAACTTGAGACATGGAAAATGTCATACTCTTCATAATTTAATCTGAGTTTTTTTGATCAATGAGTAAACTATATGAAACAAATCACTATTTGAGTATGACCATGCATTTCATAGTCTTACTCAATCAGGAGGCCTATGGATATCACCCCTAATATATAGGAGGGTTAAATTCCATCTAGATCACTCATATTCCTCACACGATTCATGATGTACCCAATAATCACCTTTATTGTCCACTCTATTAAAGATGACCTTTGATAATATCAAAGTACACAATTTCTCGTGTAATAATATAGTGACTTCAGGTCGGAGGATCATTACATTATTGTCACTATGAGAATTTCTTATAATACTTTGCATAATGCTCCATGTAGAATTCTCATAGTGGGTCTGTCCAATACATTATTCTCTAACATGTACCTATGCATTAACTCAAATATCTCATATATTTATGACCAATGAGATTTGGCCATCAGTCAATCCACATACTAGTCTCAATGCATCATTGTTGTCCCATTAACAATGATACTCGACTAGGGACATTTAAGAGCAATGATACTAATTGTAATTATATAATCTCATGTTCAAGTCACATACTTGAAACTATATAATTCGTATCACTATTCTAAGGACTTTTATTATGCTAACATTTATATAACGCAGTAAATGAAATCATAATAAAATAATCCATTTATGCAATCAAATATAATATCAAAAATGTTAAGCAATTACATCAAATAATTAGCCTCTAGGACATCAACTCTAACAATTCCAACTTCCCCACCTTGAGTCATCTAATTAATTAATTAGTTAATTAATCATGTTAATTTTGCTTGTCAGTTTTAAATTAACAAACTACTTAATTAGGAACTAGCTAGTATCATGCATGCATTCACCTGATAGTTTTGTTTGTATGCCTTTGCAGCAGCAGCATGGGCTAATAACACATTGTGTGTGGCTTTGTATGAGTTGCTGCGCGGTGCCAACTCAGGAATAATACCGATATTATTGTAACCAACAACAACAGATGGTTCATTTATTGTAGCCCAAAGTTTCACCCGATCACCAAACGTTTTAAAGCAAAGCTCTGCATAAGCTTGAAAATCTTTTCTGCAGCATGTATAGTAAACATATATATTGGAGTACTGTACGTGTATATATTTATTTTTATATATAACTAATTAACCTACCTAATTAATTAATGATACAGAAACTACAATTAATACAAGAAATAAGTAGATGGAATGATTTAATGCTTCCATACGTACCCCTTTTGCTTGAAAAGCCATGATATTCATCTTGTAGGGCTTGCGGCATGTCAAAGTGGAACAATGTCACCATCGGATTTATCTCTTCATAGTTAGATGAAGTCGAAGGAAATTAAGAAGGAAACAATTATTACGAAACATAATTCTAATCCATTTTTAAAATTAAACAGTAATATTGCATAGTAGTATATGTTTTTAATTACTGTATAGCAATTAAGAATTACTAATAAAGCTGCTTCTTTTTTTCTACTCACACTTGATAATTTCAATGCAAGTACTTATATATATGGAGAAGTGGACAATATATATATATATATATATATATATAGAGAGAGAGAGAGAGAGAGAGAGAGAGAGAGAGAGAGAGAGAGTATGTGTTCACCATTTGCAATGAGTTCATCTATGAAGTTGTTGTAGAAGTCAATGCCCTCTTGGTTTATTCCACCTTTTATGGTTCCCTCTGCATATTATATTATTATAACAATAACAACATCGATCAGCCACAAGAGAGAGAGAGAGAGAGAGAGAGAGAGAGAAAGAGAGAGAGAGAGAGAGAGAGAGAGAGAGAGAATTTGTTAATCAAAGGGAGGACATAGAGGTATATATATACTGGGTAATATTCTAGGCCAAGAAATGGACATTCTGTAACTATTCATTCCCATTTTCTTCATCACCTCCACATCCTCCTGCACCATATGCCATAACAAGGTTTGTTTGAGCGATCTACGTCTGTACATTATACTAGTAGTAAATAATTTTAGTTACATGAATTGATTGAATTCTAGTGAAAATTTAATATTCGTATAATGCACCATTTTTAATTAACCTTAGTACTTTACATCAAGTCCCATATATATATCCTAGTATCACAGCAAACATCTATATATTACTAGGTGCTTTATTTCCGGCCCCTATCATAAGGTCCAAAGTACTCGGTCCCCTCCCTCCTTCGGTACTAGCTCCTTTCGTCTGTACATAATACCAAGTACAATTTAATTAAAATATGTATGTATGTATGTGTAATCTTTCAAATAAAATAATTTGATAATTTAATTATATGACATAATAATAAAATTAAAAATATTGTATTATTTTATATACTCCATTTTTTATTTTTATTTTTTGCTAAATATATACCCCAGTTATTAACTCATAAGCAGCGTATATAAACATTTCTCTTAAAGCAACTGTTAATACGAATATGAGAACTGAGACTCGACGACAAACGGACGGAGTAATTTAGTCGCACGAGTGTTTAATAGAGAATTAAGTAATGAGAAACTAACCTGAATTGCAGAAGTGGAGCCACCAAACTGGGAATGAGGCGGGAAGTCAGATCTCTTCACTCGCTGGAGTTCAGGCGGCAGGGTAAGAGCAGTGGAAGTGGTGGACCAGGTGGTGACAAGAGGAGCTTGAGCTACAGAAATGGCCTGAGAAGTGGCATGCGTCTCTGTCTTGAGACTACTTCTCACACTAACCAGACCTCCTTTCTTCTGCTTCTTAACAAATGTAGTAGAAGAGTAGTAGTAGTAGTTTAAAAATAGAGCTGCAATGTTGTTTCGGTGTTTGTCCTTCAACTCATAATGATGACTTGACATAAATGGAGGAGGAGATTTAGATCTGGACTTAAAATTGAGCAACGCAAAATCAAGATGGGCCATTTGTAAAATACTAGCTAGTAATGTCTAATCGAGTAAAAAGTTAACGGAATGACTGAAGTGGCTAGCTAGTAAATCATTTAAAAACTCGATCCATTTCTCCAGATTGTTGAATGAGATATTTCTACAAATGAGTGATGGAGACTTAATTGAAGAATCTCATTCATATCTGTACTGAGATACGGGAAATTAATGAAGAATTCTACGTATATATTATTTAAATATTATATTTAAATATCATACACTTATATTTATTCTAAATTAAAACACATTATTGTGCTTGTGTTTCACGTGTCTAACTAGTTACGTACAATCTTAAGTCAGTGAAGAGCATATAGTCAACTTTCAAGTCTTTACAATTTTTCATAGCTCATTTTTATAATCTTAAAATTTAATGTAATTTTACTTTGATCAATATAATACTCACTGTTGTGAATTATTACTTGTTTTAAAAGTATTATTAAGTGTATAATATTAGTTATTTTTAAATTTTAAACAATTTACATTACACTTTGAATTTTATTTCACGCATTATTTAAAAATAAAGTTAAATGGGATTTGTTTTTTAAAAAAAAGATAGAAAAGAATACACACACAGAGGGATGATCCAGGACCCACGCTAACCTTAACCCTATTTTTGGCCAACAGATCTCCCGCCGTCCATCTAAAAGTTGAATGGCCACGATTAGAAGGTTACTTAAAGTATTGCAAAAAAATTCTTGTGCATACCCAAATTACGTACTTTTTGCGGATAGTTTTTACGCTGAAAACTCACGAAGGATCATAAAAT
Source organism: Hedera helix (assembly GCA_947179155.2). Taxonomy (NCBI): domain Eukaryota; kingdom Viridiplantae; phylum Streptophyta; class Magnoliopsida; order Apiales; family Araliaceae; genus Hedera; species Hedera helix. The sequence continues at coordinate 52,293,357 of OX359269.1, read as the reverse complement.
CCTTCTCTATTTGAAAATCCTTTTTTCTCTTCTTACCATTAATCTTTAAAATACAATAATTTTCTTGTTATAAATTTAAAATTATTCATTTATTTATGTTGAAAAGTTTTCGTCAAAATCTTCAAAACAAGATGTACAAGATGTGTTGTTTATATATTTTAATTTAGTTAACATGACCAAAATTGAGATTAAATTTTATATTTTAAAATACATTATTATAGACTTTGGTTACATTTTTTGGTATTTTAACTATTTCAAAACATATCAATAATACCTTATCTGAAGATCTTTTTTGAGACCTTAATTTCAAATAATATATAAATTGACAATTTTAAATTTATAACGAAAAATATATTGAATTTTAAAATTTAATTGAAGAAAGATAAAATTTTTAAGAGAGTGAAGAAATAGTCCTTCTTCTGATAGTATTTTTTAACGTAAGAAGTTACTCCCAAGAATTAGTTGCGGATACATAATTAAAATATGAGTCATTTACTTATAGATAAATTAAATACTTGTTTATGGCTATCATTTTTGTGCCAAAAAGTTGTATTTTTTTAGTTGATGGAATAGAGAGTTCATTGCATGGATAGTAATTCCGTACATTTTGGTGTAAAATCTAATAATCAAGTGAAACCTAGGAAAAATAATTAGAAAAGAATTGTTAACCATTCCATACAAAATGTTTAGAGATATTTTATGTACGCACAAAAGCATTAAATAAAAAAGTGATGTTTAAATAAGAAAAATTTTAAATTTACTCATAAATTTTATCCAATAAATTTTTTTGCATAAATAATAAAAGAGTATGACTTTATTTATAATTATTAAAATAAATATAATGAGATTATATTTTTTTATTTTTTCTACGAATAAATTTTAGGAATAAAATTTATAAACAAGTATAGAAGGACTATTAAGTAAAAGCACATACCAGAAATCATATCCCATATCTGGATCAATCAGGATATTTTTTTATATCCATTTTAGGATTGTTTACTTTTTAGGATACCGTGTAACATTGTAAATAAGTAATAAAGCTTCTAACTTTAATTGTAGATTTTCGAAGCACAAAATAGGCATGCACAACAGGTTGATTTGGTTTAGCTCGATCTGAACTTGTCAGACCTTGGTTGTTGATCAAGTCGGGTTGGGTCTTTGACTTTCGGCCTGCAGGCCAGGCCAGGCTGGGCTTGACGTTCAAAAAGGGGGTCTGTTGAGGCCTACAGACCAGACCAGGCCTTAGGTCAGGTCAGGTCAGGTCAGTCCAGTTCGATTAGATTCATTTAAATAATTTTTCTAGTAATTTTAAATATTATTAAAACATCAATTAAAATTTTAAACTTAATTGATGTATTAATTAAAAGTAATGTATTACAAGTTATAGCTTTCAAATTACAATAATGAAAAATATTTTATTATTATTATTATTATTATTATTATTATAATTATTATTATTATTATTATTATTATTTGCAAATGACTTTATAGTTGTTACGCTAAGTATCTATTAAAATAAAGATGCAACGAAAGATCTGTAAGAAGTGTAGGTTGCTAGCTAGGTAAAGAAAATATTTATATATTACACTAGTCAATGTGTTTTTATGGATTTCTTTATTTGTATATAAACAAACATGCATGAATGAACGTATTAAAAGATGTCAATTTTATTTTGTTTATTGAATGAGTTGTCACAAAGATGAAGTTTTCGTCTACAGTGAGAGAATTGAAGTAGTGAATAAATAAAATTGCCAGACCGGACCAAGCTTTTGGGGCCCAGGCCAGGCCGGGCCAGGCCAGACCTCAGGCCAGGTCAGGCCGAATTTGAGCCAAAAAAATGTGGTCTGTTCGTGGCCTTCAGGCTAGGCTGAGTCAGACCGGACTAAGGTCGGGCCGCAGGCCGCAGGCCATTTGTGCACCACTATCACAAAACAACGGGTCTTGAACGCCTCAGACCTCAATATTTATTGAATAGACTAAAAGGCAATGTAACTTAATTTTGCATTAAATATCTACTTTTTAAAAATGTTTTCATCATAAGATTATCGAACACTAACATATTATCATCTTTAAAAAATGAATAAAGTCAAAATATTAAGGAAATTGATATTTTCGTAGTATTTTTTAATATTTTTACATAAAAACTGTTATTATAAGTTTAAAACGATAATTTTTATATAAAAATATAAAAAAATACTGTAAAAGTATCAATTTTCTTAATTAATCATATAAATTTTTGTACGGACTAATTTACTATACATCTCTCATATTAAAAATGAGTTATTCACATTAATTTGCTTTCTTTCTCTGAATCCGAAACTGAATAATAGATTAGGAAAAAAAATTATGCTATCTTCTAATTGTACTTTGTTCGTTATCTTAATTTTTGTGAAAATTATCTTTTTTTGTTATTTTGATTTGGGTAAAAATTATCCTTTTGTCATTATTTTGGAGTTGGGGGTACTATATTGATATTCTCCAATCTCAAAGGTGAGTCAGCTGTGCTGCCCCAAAAAGTTTATTACATGGCGCACATGTAGATGTAGGCAAAGGTTTTTTTGTTTTTAAAATTGATATTTTTATAACATTTTACCGACACATGACTTACTATTTATTAAAAGAGAATCATACAAAAATATCAATTTGCTCGCATAAATATCAATTGAAGTTGTTACCCCGCCCCAAGTCACACCCAACTCTTCTCATTTATTAATTTTAACTACCGAAGTTGTGATCCTAGCTGTTATTCCAGCTTGTTGGACCAAAGATCTCCGATAATTGTAAGACCTTGCTTATATACATATACCTTTATATAAATGCTTACGATATATATATATATATATATATATATATATATATATATATATATATATATATATATATATATATAGAGAGAGAGAGAGAGAGAGAGAGAGAGAGAGAGAGTTCCTTTCAAAAGCGGACTCAAGTGACGAACTAAGAATGAACCTAAATGAAAAACACGCGAAAAAGTTAAAAAATCGGCAGGTCAAACGTAGATTGAAAATGGGTCAAATGAAAAATAAAATAAAACCAAATAGTCATAAGATGTAACCATCCGTGTCTCTCTCTAACTTTCCCCTATCTCTCTAACTTTTCCCCCTCTCTCTCTTTCAAAGTGAACTTGTACTTTTCCCCTTCTCTCTCTCAAAGTGAACCAACACTTTTTCTCCTCTCTCTCTCAAAGTGAATCTGCTGCAAATCGGAAGGTCTTTCCTACAAAGAGAACTTGTTGCAAAAAATCGGAAGGTAAATATTCTAACTTAATTTTGTAATTTTTGTTTGATTTGAAAGAAACCTAGGGTTTATTAGGGGTGAGTTTTCCTCATATGGGTTGTCAGTAGAGATTAAAGCTTTTGTTGTATTTTCCCCAAATTGTATATTTCTTGTTAGTCCAGCCTTTGAATTTGAATGACTTTCTTTAAACAGAGCTCTTATTTATGATGATTCCTAATTTTATGGAATTTTTTTATCCGTTTTCCCTTATATTCGATTCTCCTTGTTCTGTTGGGTGTACTAGTAATTTTTCTTTTTTTTTTTATTGCTTTGTTTGAACTATTTTCTTAGTCATGTTGACATTTTTTCATGAAAGAAATAAGGGAATCCCCCTTTTCTGTCCAACTACACAATAATACTAATAGATGTTATAGAAATAATATTATATTTAAAATAATATTTAAATCGTCATATGAAAGAAATAATGGATATCCCCCTTTTCTGGGATGGGGCGCTGAAATGATGTTATTGTTTTTATGCTGAAATGTGTGGATTTTGGAACCTTTTGTGGGATAGGCATTATCATTTCAGCATAGTCAAAATTCCAGATGCAAAAGAAGTATATGTATGAGAATTATCAATTTGGAATTATTGTTGATTTGTTTTTATATCTGTCTACTGATAGAAAATATGTCATCAAATTCGTCTACTGCTACATCCGTATAGCCTCCGTTCATATGTCGTTGTGGTATGGGCCTTTGTATAGTAAAACTTTCAATGTCGAAAAAGAATCTGGGTAGACACTATTATTCTTGCCCAAGATTAGTGGTATGCATTTATTTATTATTATTTTTTTGTTTATTTGGTCCTTTTACAACACAAGTGAATAAATTTATTGTCTTCCAAAATGTGCAGCAATGTGGTAACTTCATCGGATGGTGTGACAAATATGTTCGAGCATTGCATAATCAAGGGAGGTTGCAAATGGACACATCCGAGCGTTTAAATGTAACAAGACATCCAACGAATACTAACTACTCCAGCGAATTAGCAAGGGTGCAAATTGAAATGCGTCAATTGCAACTAATCATGCGATTTGTCATAATTGTTATTGTTATGTATGCGGTGTTGTTGTTAATGTTATTAAATAGGTTGTAATTTTGATAATTTTCATTATCTAACTAGCATGTTATGTGCAAGTTATTAGTTTATAATATATATGAGCTAAACTCTTTCAATTTGTAGTTATGTGCAAGAATTGATGTTATTGCTCACTGCAAATGCTGGTTGCACTATAACAATTGTAAAGAATATCAAGATATGCTAGGATTGTCACTTATTTATGTGTGGTGCATCTTGGGTCACTGGCAGGGTAATTGTAATTAGGGATAACATGAGATTCCACCATTTTTGTGATGGGAGATGCTCCTGTAATAATTTTTTTGAGATTGTTTAGTTCTTTGAGATAGCTTGTGACCTAAACATCATTATTAAGAAACAATGATATAATACTATTGACTGGTTCAAAATGATAGCAATTTTGAAAGTCAGTCAGGACACTTAAAGTAACTCATGCATCATGCGGACATGGGGAGTTGATATAAATTGCAGTAATTTGGTACAAAAATAGGTGTTGCGGACATGGGGAGTTGAGTTTTGCAGTAACTCGTGCATCATGCGGATATGAGGAGTTGAGTTTTGTCTTGTAATATTACTCTGTTTCACCAGAATGTCGATAAAAAATTTAAGGCTACTGTTTGGACATGAATGTTATATTACATGGACAATAATAAAGTTCTTACCTTAGACTTGGTAGTTTCAAGCACGTTCTTTTACCACAATAAATTGTACAAATCAATTTCTGCAATTTTGCTATCCGACTTCAAGTGTCCTGGCTTTTCCTGGTTTAGTTGTACAAAATAAAGGAATGACATCAAGATATTATGCAAATCCAGCACCAAATTACTGCGATAATTTTATGGTACAATTACCATAAAATTACTACAATTATACCACAATAAATTGTACAAAATAAAGGAATGACACAATAAATTACTGCAATTTTACCACAATAAGTTGTACAATTAGCAGTCAATAGGTGGTACAAAAATAGCCAACCTAGCTTTTCCTGATTTAGTTGTACAAAATAAACGAATGACATTGAGATATTATGCAAAATCCAGCACCAAATTACTGCAATAATTTTATGGTAAAAACATTCAGAATATGCTAGAATAGCCTCCATAGTAAAGATTAGGATAACCAACAATAGCTTGCATCTCTAAACCTGAAAATAAAATAAAATATATGTATATTAGATATATTGATATGTAACTCATAATATTAAATAAAAGAAATGATCAAACATTTGGAAGTATGACTATCATCCTCTGAACTTGAAGATGTTACAGCTTCATTGTCAGGAGAATCTCTACATAAAAGCCAAAATAACAGTCATCATTTAACGATTGAGATCATTTAAAAAAATGTTTACTATTACTTAAATATTACTTACCAATATGCAACCATTGGACAATTCCTTTTGTCATGTGATTGTCCAACTTTGCCACAACCATGACAACGTCTAGCTTTTGAGTTCTTTGCCTTCCATTAGCCCTTTCTTTCCCTCCTTTTAAGTCTTTTGCCACATCCTTTCGCCCCCACTTGATTTGGTTCATTGTACATATAGTCTTTATTGCAACTCATCTTCCCGGAGACTACACTTGCACCAGTTCCACATTGTGAACTTTTACCACTATCTACAACAAGATTGATTGATTCAAGTGCACAAGCCAAATCATCTTTATAAGTATTAATTCCTTCTTGGCTTGTGAGGGCATTATCAATAACATCCAAAGAACATTGAATTAATTCACTCCGCTTGATTAAATATTTTTTGCCACTATTTATCATTATGCTACTTTCATTATCGACCACTATCCTAGAGTTTGCCTTCTTAGTCCAACTTTTCAAGATGTATTGTTGTGGTAATTCATCAAAATCATGCATTTTTTGCATGTAACCAAGCACATGTCTACATGGTATCCCCATACTCTCAAACTTGTGGCAACTACATGAAGCAAAACCCAATTCTTTGTCATAAATAAGTTGTCGAACTTTATGTGTTAACATTTTTTTTCTATGAACTTGAAAAACGCATTGATTGTCACTCTCTTTGAGAAGCTCAAAACGGTAATTCAAGCTTTCCCATATCTCATCTTCAAATTTATAAAACATTTTCCGAGTATAAATTTCAACCATTTGGAACAAAAAGTCATGATTCATCTTCACTTTAGGCTTCTCAATCAAATCTTTGTGATCGGCCAACAATTCTTCTTGACGTTGGCGTACTAGCCCCCTATTAAATTGAATCATAAAATCAACTAATGAATTCTTCTTAGATACATATCTTTTGAAAAAAGCGTGAGAGCTTTCCGCTCGTTGGCTACTTGATATATTGACTGAGAAAATATGATTACAATAAGCAGGCACCCAATTTTTACGAATTTCATACATTGTTTGTAACCATTTGTTGTCATGTAACCCGCTCCTCCCAACAAGCTCCGTCCATGTCAAATCAAACTCTTCTTTAGACTCCGAATTCCAAATACAATCGGCAAATTCATTATAATGAACATTATACTTCACCGAGTCTAATTTTTCAGAAAATGTTGTCAATATGTGCCAACTACAGTATCTATGAAAAGTATCCGGAAGAGTTTCTAAAATTGCTTTGGACTTCGCGGGATCTTGATCAGTAATGATCATTTTAGGGGCATCACCTGGCATAGCCTCTAAAAATTGGTTGAATAGCCAAACAAATGAATCTGAGGTCTCGTCACTTAAGATTCAAAAGCAAAAATTATGGTTTGACCATGTTTATTAACTCCCATCAGTGGTGCAAAAATCAGCCCTTAACGATTAGTGTTGTATGTCGTATCGAAGACCACTACATCACCATAAAAACTATATACCCTTCTAGCGGTAGCATCAGCCCAAAAATAATGTGTTATCCTTTGTTCATTATCGACCTTAATTTTATAAATGAATGATGGATTCTTGCCCTTTTCTAATTTGCAAAAGTCACTAAACATTTCTCCGTCATTCCCCTTTAACTCATTACGTTTATCCCTTTCATAATTATATAAATCTGTTTGTGTACACCCAATGTTTTCAAACCCTCCAACATGTACTCCAAGGAAATTAAATTGTTGATGTGAAGGTATATTTATCATGGAAAGTTGTCGAGTCAAACACTTTTGCGCAGCCGAAACACTTCGGTGAGATCTTAATAGATGCTTCTTTGATGGAGTTGCCAAAGGGTGATTACGACCCTCAATAAATTGGGTGACTACATATGTCTCATAATTTATTTTCAACACAGCTATCTTTGCTTTACAACTTTCTTTTGTCGATCCCTGTCGCCTTTTAGTTTCAACATCCGCAATTGTTATTCCCTTACCTTGTTTAAAACAGACATACTCTTTCCTTTTCACTTCATCACTTCCTTTGAATTTCTTAGTAGTCCAACTTTGAATACTAAATCCCGCCTCTTTAGCATATGCATTGTAGAAATCCTTAACTTCATCTATTGTTTGAAATTCTTTTCTAACACTAGGTTTGAGATGGTCGGGTACTTGCGGATTATAAATACAAATTTCCCTACCTTCATTACTCTCCCCTCCAATTCTCCTATTCTCTACTTCTATTTCATTATTGTCTACATTATCACCATATTCATCATTACCCCATACTTCAGCCTCTAAATTATCATCTATCCCTACAGTTAAAAAAACAAACATTGATTCTTATAATTATAAAACCAATCAACAATAATTTTAATTTAGCCTATGAGCATAAATTGACCCTGTTATTATTCTTGTGAACAAAATTCTTTCACAAAGAAAGTACATCTCAATGTGATTATATATTAGTATATATTAAGAGGTCAGGTAACAACTAAAATAGATGGAGACATGGCATTAGGCATTTTTCAACTCTTTTCCAGTTCAAGTTAGTCAGATGATTAAGGGATTGAACAAAATCTAATATAAACAAAAAGGGATCAAGCACTGAGTGACATAACAACATAACCTAGCTAGCCAAAATATGCAAAATTGCATATAACAACAACATAACCAAGCCGACCAAAATAGCTCAAAATTACATAAATAAGAGCTCTGTTTAAAGAAACCCATTCAAATTCAAAGGCTGGACCAACAATAAAAATTCAATTTGGGGAAGATATAACAAAAGCCCATATGAGGAAAACTCACCCCTAATAAACCCTAGATTTTTTTTTCAGATCAAACAAAAATTACAAAATTAAGTATGAATATTTACCTTCCGATTTGTAACAAGTTCTTTTTGTAGGAAAGACCTTTCGATTTGTAGTAGATTTACTTTGAGAGAGAGAGGGGGAAAAAGTGCAAGTTCACTTTGAGAGAGAGAGAGGGAAAAGTTAGAGAGATAGGGAAAAGTTAGAGAGAGGCACGGATGGTTGCATCTGATGACTATTTGGTTTTATTTTATTCTTCATTTGACCCATTTTGCAATCTACGTTTGACCTGCCTATTTTTAATTTTTTCGCGTGTTTTTCATTTGGGTCCGTTCTTAGTTCGTCACTTGTATATATATACACGCGGGCTTTGTATTCACCGAATTGATTTTACTAATCTTATTGTTTGTATTGTTATGATATTTTCAAATTCGGGTTATTTGTATCAATTCAAAATGTTAACTGTACAATTGATTATGTTTCTTCTATAACTTGATTTAGACATGGATGCGATTTGGAATCTTTTTATCGGCGTTTATTTATGCATAAGGTTCTCTTTTTTCGTATGTCTGATTTTGAATGTGTATTTATATAATGTGCACGGGAAAGCATGAGACTTTGTGAACGGGGATACTTATGAATTAGGTTAATATTGATTTAATTTAACTACATTCTAACCCATTTTAAAACTTTGGTTCATAATATGACTGGAAAATCTTCCGCGAGATCTGAAATACATTTGATTTGGCAGGACATAAGTTGAACCCCATGAGATTCCACAAGTAACTCAGCATGTTTCTAATACGGGTTTGGCTTTAGTTAGGTTGTGAAATAAGCTCAAGACATGAAGGAAAAAGCGAATATAGACCACATCCCGCTTTACATTACGTACAAGGCAATCCACTATTTGAACTCCTCATAGTGTGCCTTGAATTCAAGCCTCACGCATTTAGCCTCCAATTCTATAAACTCTTACTTCAAATTCGAGAATAGGAAGACTAAGTACACTGTATATATTCTAGAGAAAACAAGGATTGACCCAACTCTTAATTTTTTAGTACAGTAGCGTGGAGCAGGAAAGAGAACCACGGGAGCAAGTGAGTGACCAGATTGAAAAACTATCGCTCATGGCTAAGATCCTTTCCTCAGTCTGGTTCTAGGAACTTCACTTCTATGGTTTAGTTTGAAAATTAAGAAGAAACAGAAGCCAAAATGTAATGTAATAATGAATACGTGACTCTCAATTGACTGGTTGTAAATTGTAATGTTCAAAATTAAATGATCAGTGAGGACTTCTACTGGCTGATTGGCTGGACATATAAGGATCTAAAGCTTTCAGTTGCACTTTAAATGTTCAATGAAGAACTTACAACTAGATATGCTTAAAAATAGTTTTAATTATGTTATTCATTGTATATTATAATTTTTTGGTGTATTTGGTTTTAAATTACCATTTATGTGCAGTGTGCTACTTTATATCCTAGATCTACTCTATTCTTTCTTGTCATTTTTCTTTTGAACGTCATCTCTGGTATATGTACATATGCATACATTTTAGCCATTACTTTTGAGAGTATAATTCATTGAATAGTAGACGTCTGACTTTGTATTTGCAATCATTGCAGAGGTAGTCCCAGCATTTTTGAACAGTCCGGTTGGCCCTAAAACTACTCATTTTTGGGGTCCTGTAGCCAACTGGGATTTGTTATTGCAGTATGCTTCTTTTCTGTTACTAATTGATAGTTTTATGCTTGTTGCACAACCATTTACTGTAGAACTCACAAATTTTGAATTGGCTGCTTTATTTTTTGATGCATGTTTAAGTTATTTATGGGCAATTTGGCAGGGGTTGGTGGACACACAAATGTCCCCTGAAATGATATCAGGCAACATGACTGGAGGTTGCTAATGTCTAGTTTAAAAATGATGGTTACTTTTGATGGTTAAGAGTCTAATACACTGTTATTGGTTCTGCAGCAATGTGCGTATATTCTGCATTATTCATGAGGTTTGCATGGATGGTTCAGCCTCGCAACTGTCTACTTCTAGCATGTTACTCCTCAAATGAGTCCGTGCAGCTCTATCAATTATCCCGTTGGGCAAAGGGTCAGGGATAAGTAGTTAAGAGTGTTACTCTTATGCATCCATGTTGTGCACCAACTAATTCCGTCCCACCGCTGCCATCATGCTTCTGTCGACATCCTAATCCCACTTTACCTTCTCCTTTGGTTCCCTCTCAGATTTTAAGTCCAAATATCTCAATTTAGGCCTCACGTCATATCTATTATCTTTAAAGTTTAATCACAAATACTTCTACATTAGATGCGACCTGAAACATTTGTTGCCCTTTCTGTAAAACATAACTGGCTGAACACAATCAGGTGATTGATTATACTAAATAAAATATTCAGCCCGTCTGTGGGTTGGCCTGGCAATCAAGCTGCCTTGTTGAAATGGAGGAAACAGGGACGTTATTCAACCCTGTTTGTTATGATCAACCTGTCTTTCTCATTGGATAAAAGAGAAATTGGATTTTCTAAGGCTCAGGTATGAATAAGAGGAACTGGTTAAATAGACTTGACAGTGAGAGGTTTGGTTTTCTTTTAACATTGTAGAAGTTTAGAATATTCTGCATTTTATTGGTAAAACTAGAATTATAGATTTCATGAAATTTAATATAATTCTTTACTCTTTTGACCTAGCTTGTGAATCTGTGGATGGATTTATTTCGCTTAATATTTAGTTAGATATTCACCTAAAGCATGCATGTACAAGCACGATTGACTATATGCAGGCTAGCATGCTGTGGTTCTCAAATCATGCACCCTCATATTGAGTTGTCCCAACTCCTTTTATGTTATTTTTTGTTTTAATTTTGGTCTATTTTGTTCATTAGTAGAGTGAGCAATTTCTCTGCTGATGCCTAATTCATCTTCACGAATTCTGTTTACATTCTTATGCCTATACTTTATGTATGTGCACCATTAATTTTTATACCACTGTTATCTTTACCAATAGGTACTTGCAATATACGGGTGACAAAATTGAATCCCAGTGACTCGCTTCTGATGTATTTCCTTTTCTCGAGTACGTTTTTTTGTGATGTTTGCCACTTGAAGAATCACTATTGTGGCAGAACTTGTATTTTCTTAAAAGCAAAACAGTGAAACTCGGCAGATCACTTTTGAGTAAATTTTGTTCATTACAACTTTTTGTAGTGCATGATCACAAGCAAATGGACAATAAACGAAAACAAGAAGAGCTTCAAAGAATTGGGCCTTAGGGCCCTTAGCTTCTGTTGTGTTCTAATTGTAGTCTTCTGTACCAATCCCAAAAACTAAGTGCCAACTCCATCACAATATGTACGCAAATAACTGATTGAACATACTTTCGGCCCTAAGTGGTTCAATTAAAATCTATTGGCACATCAATTAGGCATTTCGTAACAGATGCCAGATAGTTCTTTACTTTGATAAACTAGGGATACAGGTTCAAATGATATTTCATGATAAACTTGGGAGTTCAAGAAAATGAGACTTGGAATCTTGAAGACTTTAAATTTTTGCCAGCCCTTCAGATACTTTTCAGTGTCCAAATAAATTATCTTTGTTACGACTGTTATGTTAAATGCATGAATTAAGATGTACACAATTTATTAGTAAAATCTTGGTCAAAGTATTTTAAAATAATGGGATTTCACCACGAGAGTAGTTTGAACTGAAAGAGATATAAATTCGAAATATATCAAGAATATACCCATCATACACGTACTAATGGAAATAAGAAATAAACATAAAAGTTTAATTTGGGACAAGTATCACTCTCCCAAACCCACTGGTTGCACTTGCCACGCTACTTGAGTTAGATATGACCCAGTTAACTTCCCAACGGACCTAAAAGCTTTGCTTCCATTAACAAGGTCTTGGATGCATTGCATGATTCCCGAGTCTAGATATGTGTCGATCCCCAACAAACATTTGAAGGAATTTCCAACAATAACCTGGGTCATGATGCATCAATATTCTTGCCTTCCATCTTTGTGCTTTTTTTTCATTGTATTTTAGCTTCTTGCCTTCTTGTGTTGGATGCCTTTATCTGTGTGAGAGGTAATTGCTGTTCAACATCTCCATCTACTGTGTAATCGTCTTTTTTCTTGAATTTTTTCTTCTTGCTTCCATTGTGTTCTTTAGATGTCTTCTTTCTCTTAACAGGAAGCGAGTCTTCCTTGTCCTTGTTTTTTTCTACCACCTCATTAGATTCTTGCGAAGGTATAGGGGAAGCAGAACCAGCAACTTCTGTTGAAACAAAGTGATGCTAAAGCTTGTTAGCAACACCCAGTTAAAAGTCTTCTCCATACCACAACCAACCTCAGAAAGAAAATTCGTGTAAGAATACTGCATCACAGTTAACATTTTCAAAGTGCAACACTGCAACTTGCAAAATTCACTTCTAAATAAGATACGTTCATTAACTAAAGAAAAAGTGTTCTTACTTTATTTAAACTGATTTTGGCCAAGGAGAGGCCCTCAGTTCTCCATATTCAAGTCAAGGAAGAAATAGGTCGAGTAAAATTCATCAAACAAGAAAGCTCAATTGAACATTCCTTGTACATGGAATGACATCCAAAGGCTAATCTCAAGTTTTGCATACGGTGGTACATTTTTGTAAAGGGGTGACTAGAATCAGAATATATATTTCTTATATTTTGTCTAGATTGGTAGAACTTATATCCATACTTTTTTTTGTATAACCCGATAGAAGAGTTCATTTTTGAAAAACATGCAAAGTAGGTGTGTGGATATATATATATATATATATATATATATATATATATATATATATATATGTGTGTGTGTGTGTGTGTGTGTGTGTGTGTAATGCGAATTTCATATTAGATCGTAAATAATAGTCTCAGATCGATTGTAAATATATAACTTGATGTAGGTTGATTTAGATTTTAACATCTCTTCTAAGATAATTAATTTTTTTAAAATAGACTCGTAAACGAGACAAATTTTGATAAGTACAAACAAAAAGTTTAAGGGGATCAATTTTTAGGATCGAAAGTTATGATCGGTCTAATTATTTTTATTATTTTTTATTCTTAAAATACTTATAATATTTATTTTGACAATTTTTTTTTATAAAATTCAGTGATTTAAGTATAATTTAGATGTATGTAAATAATAATATTGTATACAAATAAATTATTGAATTTTATATAAAAAATTATCAAAATAAATATTATAAATATTTTAAAAGTAAATAAAAAATAAAAAAATGACACCGACTATAACTTCCTGTCCCAAAAATTAGTCACCCCAGAATCACTCAAGCACAAAAGGTATCAAGTCAGTGTCGATAGACAATAATCTAATTGATAGAGCTGTATTGTAATAAAATCTGACATGGTAGAGCTGATGATGTGACAGTACACATTGTATTATGTGCACATTTGCCCAATAAAAAAAAATGCCATTTAGAGACCGAATTAAAAGTTCACTTTCAATTAAAAAAAAGGGTTATTGAGAGGTGAAATTAAATACACAGCTGATGATATCAAGGAGAAACGAAGCATTACTTATATACAAGGGCATATATTGCACATGCACAGTTAGACTTGACAAACGGATCAAATCAATTCATAAGCCATTGAAGAGTTTTAGTTTGTGGCCTGGATAGGCCGGGTTAGCCCACGGGCTATTTTTTTTATTTTATTTTTAATTGCTTGACATTGTTGACAAAAAATAAATAAATTATTGATTATATATGTATATATATTGTTCACATCTAGAATTCTTTCCCCATTGTTAGTGGATTGCCTTCTCCTACTTGATTGGTTTGGAAGCTTTTACCTGAAGAGGAAAGGTAGTGGTGACACAAGAAAAATAAATTTCTAATATATTTTTTCCAATTGCTCATCTCCTAACAAGTTAGTGGTCAACTTAATTCTTCAAGCTGACACCAGTTGCATAATTTTTATGTGTCCCATGCATAAATATATTTTTCTGTGAAGGACAATGAAATCGAGACATGAATTAAGTGGAATATTTCCTTTTGTTCTTGGGTTATGTATAAAAGGTAGCTAGTGTGACAAGAGTTTTGATAGCATCAGACCATCAGTATTGAATATCATGACAAATATAGAGAGGTGGGAGATTTTGATATTTGAAACAAGTTTGGTTTTAATATAAAATTATTGATTGTTCTATTTTATTTATTAATAATATTATATGATTATATAGAAATTATGTGTCATAATTATAAATAATTAGTGTTAGTATTTATTTTAAATTATAAATCATAATAAATATTTTTTTATAAATATATATATATATATATATATATATATATATATATATATATATATTCAAATGGCCCACGGGCCTAACATTTCTCAGCCCGCAAAAAACCGGACCATTTTTGGTCGGCCTGACCCATTTGCCAGGTCTAATAGCGACGGTCCGAGACCGTCGCTATAGGTTTATTAATTTGTGAAAAACATTTACTACAAGTATTGTAGCGACGGTCATGACCATCGTTATATCATTTGCAAATTTATTATAAATATTATATGAAGGACTTTAATGACGGTCTCCGACTGTCGCCATAGAGTTTCTAGTTTTTTTTATTTTATATTATTGTTATTATCTTACAATATTTCTTATGCACATTAAGAAGCATACTTAAAGTCAAACGTACAATAACAATTTTAATATAATATTTGCAGCTAAAAGAACAAAATGAAAAAATCTATCATTTAAATTTACAAATTAAAGTATATAATTTCACCACAATACATAACTATATATCCAAACTAGTGTTACCATTAAGACTGTACATCAAAATTAGTTTACGTCAAAGTCTTACAAAACTAGTAACTAGTACGAGACATATCTCAAAGGTCATGTGGTACATTATTCGAGGCACTTTGATCTCCTTCTGTCAATCGAGCCTACAAATTAATTAACAAGTGTTTAATGAACAATATTAATTATAGGTGAAATTATTAATCCATACAAAGAAAGTAAGAGAGCTAGACCTAAATGTTGGAATCAGCATTCGAAATTGACACTCTTTTAAGCAATTCTACAACAATCGCTTGCAAATCATCCACTTTCCTTACAACTTCCTGCATTATTTTTACTTCAGCTCTCAATTCTTGATTCTCACGTTCTAGATCTTTATTTGCGTTACGAGAACCCCAAGTGTTTGTAGCCGTTGCACCAACTCCACCTTGTCAAAGTCGAACATGGCGTTCCGGCCCAAACACTTGTGCAAGTATATCATTTCGGCCCGTAGATTGTACATTACTGCTTCCCCCAGCCACAACCTCAGCTTTCTTTAAGTCTATAATTTTTTGCTGTGAAAATATATAGAACGCTAAGTCATGATGCTAAAATGAATAAATCTAGTGACTGTAGAACTTAAATATGAACAACACACATATTCATCATTTAGCTAATAAAAAGATGACAATACAGGTAGTTTCCAATGAGAATCAAAATAATCCAGACGTTAAAGAAACACCATTGTCAAATTCCAACTCAGTATGCAATCAACTATCAACAAACTACATTAATACATGTAACTTCCTGAGTGGTAGCCTATACAATACATGAATTCTTTATTCTAACGACAAACATTACAGGAGCAGAAAATACGTTTCACAAACAGATTATATTGACCAAATTCAACTATGTATTGGATACAAGTCTTGAGTTACACACATCCAGACAAACTTAAAAAACATTTCAGTTAACTGTCTGTCAAATCAGGCACTGAATCAACCTCATTATGTAGAAAAGATACATATAATAAATAAACTAAAATAGATGGGCATCCATGCTCAGCTAGATGCAATATAGTCATGTGAGCCCAGTTGGCATGTGCTATTATAAACATTTAAAAGGCAGCAATTTGAATGATTTTGAGGTCATCTTTGCAATATAATTTGAATGGAAGATGGGGGCCTACTGAAGACTGGAAAAGTCCAATGCAGTGCATAAGATAACCTCTATTTGTGATAACAAGTCGACATTCTTTGCAGCTGTAAGTTTTGTAAGAAACACCAACTGCTCACCCACCCCCAACCCAACCAAGATATAGCACTAAACAAGGTGAAAGCAATCAGAAAAAGTTCGAACACATCTATAATCACCACTGCTATATAGACAAGGCGGCATGAACTGCATTATATAAAAACATAGTATGTCATAGCTAAGATCATTTTCTTACATAAATAGCAACAAACAAGACAACACTACTAAAATAGGCTATATAATAAAATGAAACAAATGCCAGTATAACATGTTGTGAATAGTTTTGTAGGTTATATACATGTAATGTGGATGATATCTCCCTTCTTCTTATGCCTGCAACTTTAATTGGTGTTTGTTTTCTTGTTTTATGATATTTGTTTGCCTTGAATGCAAGTAAAAATAGTATGCAAAGTACCAAGTATCAATGCATACCACATTTGAGTCCGTTCCTAGTACAATTGACTTGTCACTTCGAGTGTGGGACTCTATGTACATATCAGCTCGATCCATCTCTTTTCCTTTCTTTTGGTACTGTAAATAAAACACACAGAATATAATTAGGAAATACTCTACTAATAGATGTCTAATACCCGATAAAAGGAAGAAAAAAAATATAAATAACATCAAATATTACCAATTCAAGCTTCTTTTTTGGAATTGATTTAGTGCCCAAAGTATGACCCACCAATAATTTTTGACGATTCTCACGATTTTGAGTTGCTATTTTCTACATTGTAAGCATTTATAAATTAATAATGTTTATGTAGTTTGTCTTCTTGCTTCTTCCTAAATATTTTAATTTGATTACGAAAATATTTATTTTCTTTTTTAAGCTGGAAATGTGTGTGTGTGTGTGTGTGTGTGTGTGTGTGTGTGTGTGTGTATATTACAATATGATTCAACACACATGCTGTGATTTTTTTTTTCAAGGCAACATCAAATCTGTAGTTAACATTGAGAAGTCTTTTGAACAGAAAAAACTTCACATTTTGGTCCACAAGGATGCTGAAAGTAGCATATCCCTTCGTTATTTCTATTTACATGAAGATGATTGGGGTGGGGCAGCGTGTACCAACAATTCGGTACAATTGCCAGATATACCTCCCCGGGCCGTACGTGAACTTCAACACAACAATAAAAGTATAAAATCAGGCTAATTTAGTGCCTAAAGCTGAAGTTAGTGCTAAATCATCAGAGCATTTACCATGTTTTTACAACACCCCAGTCTTAATTTTTATCCCAGGTAAATGATAATCTTTACAAACAAAAAATGCTACAACTAAACCTATGAACATACGTAGAAAATAAAAATGATAAGTAAGCAGTATATTGATTGTCCAAAATAAACTCCATAGCAAATCAAAGACAGAGAACATGGAGATGAGTTTTATTAGAACCATATAACCGGTGAATCATACTCATCTACCCAAATAGTTTACCAAGTTAAAAACCACAACATGTCGTTCTTCATAAAGTAGAGCCACACAAATAAATACATTTGCATATATAAATATTTACAAAGAATTAAAATTTATACTTGAGTTCAAAATGTAAGCAGCTAAAGTTGCAGGCATATAATAAAGAAACTAAACCCAAGCTTAAGTTACACGCATACAATCTGAAAATAAAATATGAAATTAGTACCTTCAACCAAAGAAGCTAAAACAGATCTAGGGCTTGTTAATCGTGGGATGAAAAGTTGGACCCAGATCTAGGGCTTGTTAATCTACCCTAAATCAAGGAAAGAAAATCGGGTAAAGGAACTCAATAGATGCAAGAGGGATGAAGAGTTGGAGGGTTTTGGCTGAAGATTGGAAGGAAATTACAGGTATTGCAAGATTTTGGGGTGGGAACTACGGTCGAAGATTGGAAAGAAATTACAGGTATTGTGAGATTTGGGGGTGGGAGCTACAGTCGAAGATTAGTGTGCTGGTGATGGTGCTGCGGTGAGTGGCTGGGTGTCGATCAATGTTTTGAGAGTTTATTCAATTCAGAGCTTATATAGATGAAATAATTGAGGGAGAGGGTACTCTTCAAGGCTGTCTATTCAATCTTGTCTGCGTCCCATCCTCAATAAAAAATAATTATTTTCTTTTAATGTCTTGAAAAAATATTTATTTGCTAACAAATAAAATATTTTTTTAAAAGTTGATTGAACATTTTCAAGGGATTACATTTATTGCTAAATTAAAAAAAAAAATAATTGATTAACCATTAATTTTTTATCCAACGGACAAAATTGAAATCAAGAATCAATACTTGTTAAAATACACTCTTATATTATTTTAGTATTTTATTTATTTTTATAATTATGATAAAAAAAATTCTTTCTCTTGAGCCTTTATTTTATTTACTTTTATAATTATAATAAACTCTTACCAAACTATTTCATTCTGACTAATTAAAAAAATAAATTAAAAAGGCAATACTAATTTCTATTATTCTGACTTTTAAAATCAATATAGTTTATAATTAATAATTTTTATTATATAGTATATAATTATAATTATAATAATTGTATTAATTAAAATTAACTAAATTTATGATATTTTTAAAATTTTATATTTACCGAAGGCCAATCCGTGACTGTCGCTATATCCTACTTTCTCAGTTTTTTACCGATGGCCAAACCGTGACCGTCGCTATAGAATATTTATAGATATTTATAGCGACGACCATTATATGACCGTCGCTATATACTATTCTTAGCTATATAGCGATGGTCGAACTACGACCGTCGCTATATTATATATATAGCGACAGTTCTGCCCGGACCATCGCTATATCTCGTCGCCTTATCCTGATTTTCTAATAGTGTACACAATTAAACAAAATTTGAATAATTATTTATTATTATTTTTATTTGTAATTTTAATTATAATTTTATATTTGTAAAGTGTAATTATAATTATATTTTATTATTTCTAAGTAAAATAATAAGTTTAGTTAGTAATTGTATATATTATAAAGTTAGTTACTATGACTTGAATTCAAGTTTGAATTTGAAGTTTGTGTGTAGTTTGAATATAATTTGATCCGAGTTGGATCGAATTCGAGTAAAGAAAATTCGAGTCGAATTGAATCTGATTAAAGTTTTTTAAATATAATTCGAATCCGAGTCAAATTTGAGTACAAATTTAATCGTCGTACGAGTCGAATCCGACCAATTTAGAATTCGGATCGATTCGACTTGTTTACTGCCTTAGCAGTTGGACGTCAATTGGCACCAATTTTTTTCTATAACCCTTGGCCAATGGTAATATTTAATAACGTTGCAGTAGAGCTAAATTTTCTCCAACGGTAATAAAACGTTGGCTGCAGCTTTCCCAACTAACGGTAATAGTTAACATTGGACTATTTATCCCTACCACGGTAATAAGAAAAAATTATATACAACAACCCAAACCTAGGCTCACAACCTGAATCCATGCCAAGCCTTAACCAAGTTCACTCCCTTCGTAAAAGTGGAGTGTCCCATGGGCCCAAACTCAAGTTCAAACTAATTGTATACATATTTATTTAAAATTTAGTTCTTAACTCAGGTGAGACTTTAATTTTTTTACAAACCTTTATTATCATATTGAAGTAGTGATCATTGGGAGTAAATTTTTTATTCATTATCCCATAAATTTGAACCTCCTAATACATTATTTTAATCAACTCATTGAGTACAACACATTTATGTGTTATTTAAAAGCTCAAATTCTAACATATAGATACTCGCCAACCAAATATAAGCATATCCTCTGTTTGTATATATACACACACAAGATATTTTTTCGTACATCAAATATATTTTCTTCCAAATAAAGAATCCCATTAGATTTTTTTAGTTAATTATAAAATTGAAATTATTGCAAGTTTATTTAAGGGCAGTGTTTCCCAAAGTTACCAGATTTTTTTGAATATCAACACTTAACGCCTAATTTTTTTTTATAAAAAAAATAATACTACTCCGTTATGCCGGATCCGGCTAATTTTTAACCGGAATGTGACATATGTCAATTTTATATAACTTTTATACAAATCAATGTTTTTATACAAAAAAAAAATGTATATAATATTTCATATGAAATATAGATTTTTAACTTATTAAGCACTTTTATTTTAATTAATACAATCCAATTAATATTAGTGTGAAATTAAATTAACATTTATAATATTAACGCCATTATAAATTACTTAAAAAAATATCATCAAGTTCAAAATTATTATCTCAAAAATTAAAATAAAATCATATTATAAATTAATATTTCGCAAATTAACTGTAATCAAAATTTAAATAAGACACGCACCACCATATATTGATATCGCGGGTAAGCCGGTAAGTACTGCAAAGAGAGACCATGAGGATATAAATAGCCTAGCAATTGACCAGTTGTCGACCATCTCTATTTGGTTCGTGGAAGGAAACGTTTTTTATTAGAACGAAATGAATATAATTTAATATTACCTTACAATAAAAATTAACAAAAAAAAATACTTTAAAAAAATAATTTTAAACTATAACAGTTAAACTAAACTAAACTGTTTCCACAAAACAAAACAAAAAACGCAAAACAAAACCATTTTAAGAAAACAAAAAACAAAGCATACCAATAAAGTAATAAACCAAGACTTAAAAACCTAAAAAGAATTTTATATTTTTTTCAATTTAATTATTTTCATTTTATAATAAATCTTCCAACTCTAGTAATTGAACAAAATACATCTTTGAAACTAATCAAAGATGAACTATGATTTATCAATAATGACATGATATTATACATGCATGAAAAATTATTGCCTGCTCCTGGAATATAGAGAACAATATGTTCACCTTCTCACATGCATGTGGGTTTTCTGTGAACTCCACCACAGAGGGCCCCACATGCATGTGAGATGAGGAGTAAACTGTTCTCCATGCTCTAGGAGCATGCATGAAATAGTTTCTCCACATGCATATGATATTTATAATAAAATATTTTTAACATTATTTTTTATGACTTCGTTTTGATCATTTAAAAAATATTTATAAAAGAATACCTTTTAGTTGTTTAATTATTACATCAATATATTAATATATATAAAACTAAGATTATTTATAAAAAAAAATCTATAAAAAAAAATAGAAAAAAAATATTTATCAAAATAGAGACCCGTATGTCACTATCTCCATCTTGGGAAAAAGGGGGGTTTGGAAGAAACCTATTCTCCTTACTCATAGAAACCCAAATCATTTAAGTCATAGCAAATATTAATTAAATATCTACATGAACTTGGAGGTGTAGAGGTTAGGGTTTGCAGTGTCGGGTTAGGGTAGTGACAACCACCACCGCCAATTCTTACACTTTTCTTGTGAGGTAAATTAGTGGCAAATTGGTGGTGGTGACCTGAAGATTTTTTCTGGTTTGGTCTTATCTGTGATGGCTATTATTTCTAGACGACGGTTATGGTTTGATGAAGTGGAAACTGATTCTAGCGTTGTTGTCAAACTGATAAAGGAGAGAGACGTTAAGGACCACCCAGATGAAGGTTTGATCATGGAATGCCGGCAACTTTTAAGGAAGCCTTGGAATGCGAAATTTATACACACGAGACGGAAAGAAAATAGATGCGCGGATATGTTTACGGATTTGGGTCATAGTTGTAATTTCGATATTATTAGTAGTAAGGATCCTCTTTTTGATATCCTAGCTTTGCTAGAGATTGATTGATTGTAATGAAACTTTATTATTTTAGTTTTTGGCTGTGAAGTCTCCTTTGCACCAAAAAAAAAAGAGAAGAAGACGGAGATTAAATTGATTAGAGGAGGAGAAGAATATTAAATTAAAAATAAATTAACAAGAACTGATTTTCTGTGAATAATATTATTTTTGTATAATATGGTTAAATAGTGTCGTATTACTACTCTTATTGTGTTATACTTATACATATTTTGTTATATTCATAGTGTGTTAATTGTTTATAATTAAATAAATGGATTAAAATCGAAAAACTTGCTAACTTTGAGTACATTTTTATCATTATCGCTTAATTTAGTTAGAATTGAACAGTAATCAGTATTCTAAATTATTTTAAAAGTATTATTAATTCAAAAATTTTATTTTAAAGACTAAAATAAATTTTCATCACAATTTAAATTTAAACTTTCACAAATTAACTAATTTCAAAATCAAATGTGATTCTTTTGTCCATATATACATAGTATTGTTTAATTGAATAAAAGTGACAAGGACGTGAATGATCATCTTAATTTTGCAAAAATTACAAGTCTTTTGACGAGTGAAAGTATTTGGAATGAATTTTGTACCCTCACACTTTTTTGTCCAATCGAAACAAACGATCACTAATTCTCCATGATTAATCAAGACCTTCAAAAGGCATACGGATCGAAAGAAATTTAGAATTTGAGATATCACAGACTAGACAACCGTTCTAAAATAAAGATATATTTTAAAATTTTATATTAGTCAAATTGTGAAATTTTAAGTTTAAAATAAATTAAAATTTATTTCCTTTAAGTAAACTAACTATCACGTTGTGAGCTAACTCAAAAGTTCTACTATTTATCATATTCATTTGTTGTTTTAAATATTTAAAAGAATTCATGTTAATTTTAAATTTATTTTTCTAAAATTTATATGTGTCTCTAATTTTGAAATTATTGGATGCAAGGACGCAGCTACATGGCACGGAGTGGGGTCAATTGACCCCATTAAAAAAAATAATTGTTTTATAATGTAGGATAAATTTTTAAAATTTTAACTATAATATATATTTTGACCCTATTCAAATTTTAAAAATATTCTACTATACAAGGTCAAATTAAAATTTTATAACTTCTTCAATCATATTTTAACCCCATATGACTCATATCCCCTTTATACATGTATCTCTCTCTATAATATTTTTAAACTAAATAATAATCTAATTTAAATTATTTTTTAATATAATTAATTATAAATAATTGTGATTAGAAAAATCTATTATGGATGAATATGGTGTATATATACCATATGTTATTAGTTATTACAAGTTTTATAGTCCGTGTAAAACACGGGTTAGTGTGAAAGATTTTTTTTTATAAATATTTTAATTTATTTTATCAATATTATTTATTTATTTTATTTAAATATTGATCATCATGTGTTGATATTATTTTTATATGGTGCAATTTAGTGTTTTTATTAAAAATTAAAATATTTATTTTCTTAGATGTTCTAATTTTATTAAAATGTTTTAAAAAAAAATTATTGCAAAAACTCTCTCTCTCTCTCTCTCTCTCTCTCTCTCTCTATATATATATATATATATATATATATATATATATATATATATATATATAATGTATAAATATAATTTTATTGATTCATAAATATTTAATTTATTAGGAGAATAAGAGTTTAGGAATGACTCTTCGAAAGCAGAGCTTTATGAGAGAATAAGAGTTTGGAAAGGAACGACCTGACGACCTTATCTAAATTGGGTTATGTCAAACTCGGTTAATTGACTTGGGATAAACGAAATTGACTCGGAATAATTGGATTTGGGATCGCCTTTTGTTTGTTATATATTAGTATTTTTATTTAAATATTGATCATCATATGTTGTTATTATTTTTATATGGTATAATTTAGTGTTTTTATTATAAAATAAAATATTTATTTTTTTAGATGTTCTAATTTTATTAAAATATTTTTAAAAAAATTATTGCAAATACTCTCCCACTCTCACTCTCTATATGTATGTAATGTATAAATATTATAATATTATACATACGTGATATATATGTATATTATTATATATTATAAGTATAATTTTATTGATTCATAAATATCTAATTTTATAAGAGTTTGGGAATAACTCTTCGAAAGAAAAGTTTTATGGGATAATAAGAGTTTGGGAATGAACGATCCTTCGACCTTATCTAAATTGGGTTATGTCAAACTCGGTTAATTAACTCGTGACGAACGAAGTTGACTCAAAATAATTTGATTTGGGATCGCTTCTTACGTTATTATAACGAAATTTACTTTGAATAATTGGATTTGGGAAGGATCATGAAAGAGGCGATCAGAATGGTACTCGAATCCATTTACGATATTGAGTTTCCAGGCACATTACACTTCCGCTCGAGTCGAGGCTGCCACTCAGCCCTAAAATGGATCAAAGAAGAGTGGGGAACCTCTCGTTGGTTTTCGGAATTCAACCTCAGGAAATGTTTTCATACCATCGACCGACATCGACTCATCCCAATCTTTAAGGAAAAGATCGACGATCTCAAGTTCTTTGTACTTGCCTAGGAGCGAGAACTCCAGTTCAAACATTTCAAGTGTAAAAGAGGAAAGGTAGTGATTAGTTGTTGACTTTTATAGAAGCAAGGTAATGCAATTAAGGTCAGAGTGAAGCCAGGAAGCCGAAGAGTGAAGAAAAGTTCTAAAATAAAATATATTCACAGCTATTTCATATAAGAGGGTGCGTATAGTTTTGGACATCTATTGACTTTCCTTACTTTAAGGAATTAAGGAATGGTTAAGTCAAACATAACAGTTTTAAGCAAATTGGTAGTACCAGTACTAGCAAGCGTTGTTATATATTAGTATTTTTAGTTGAATATTGATCATCACGTGTTGTTATTATTTTTATATGGTACAATTTAGTGTTTTTATTACAAATTAAAATATTTATTTCCTTAGATGTTTTAATTTTATTAAAATATTTTTAAAAAAATTATTACAAATACTTTCCCTCTCTCTCTATATGGATCCCCTCAGGGAAAGGAGATGAATACATCTCTAAGATTGTTACCAGAGTTGACGGATCAATCGGTGCCTTCCCATCTTTCCATGCGGCATCAAGGTACGTCCTCAGTGACATGCCAACAAAAACCTGAAATGATGATGACAATTCCTCTCTCTAAATCTGAAGGTGGAAAGTGTTCTAAACAACAATAAGATGACAATGAAATGGGTATATAACAGAAAACTGCACTTTAAAGAATATGGCAAGCGTACCAACTTTCTGCCGGTTAAATCAGCTGCAGCTTTCACACTCCCAAGGCGATGGATATTTGATGCAAACTGCGTAGTGATAACCCTTCCCGTTGCAGCTGAAATATGCCTCAACAGTGAATTTGCTACAACGGTTTCACTAAATGTCCTTCCAGGTGATAATACGTTCGTTGAGTCGCTCATCATCTGAAATAGAACAAAAGTTAATAGATATTGTATTTGTGTGCTTCTATTCTGTTAACAGTTTAACAAGGATATGCAAAGAATATTTAATAAAAAGAACTAAGTCATTAACAGGGGCGGCATTTGTGACATGACACATAATAAGAGAGTTAATGTTTAGAATAAACGGTTTTATTCTCGTAAGAGAGTCGGCACGTATAAGACAAGATTTAAATTGGTTCGCACATATTATTTACAGGTCGACACATTTAACACAATTAGATTCATTTATTTAAAATATTATAGCATTACTCATCATATAAATATAATATGACACTAAATTTACTTTACATTAACAAATTTAAGTTTTTAAAATGATATATTTAACTATTTAAGCATGACATGTTGTATTATATTTAACTATTTAAGCACGTCATGTTGTATTTTGTTAAATATATCTTGTTGCATAAAAATATTTGTGTTATTAATTATAAAATTAAATAAACACAATGTGCAGTATCATGTAATTCATAATAACAGAATTTTTGTATTAAACAGGTTAAATAGGTCCAAACGGTTAACATGATTAATAAACAGGTTGGTGTTAGCGTTGAGAATCTCGACACAATTAATTAAACGGGTAGGGTTAATGTTAATTGTAATACCTATGACTGACACAATTCAAATTCGCCTATCACGACATGGTCTCCAGCTCTAGTCATTAACTTGCTTGATAGTGCACCCTAGATCTTTAACAAAGTACTTGACTAACACCGAGCCAAACACCTTGGTTCATCCCCCTCTGAAGTGACCAGTCCTATAATATATCCTCGCCTCACTCATTTAACCTCTTCTAATCTTTTTTCCCCTTCATTCATCTAATCTTTAAACTACTTCAAACCTCTAAAATGATGCACCAACTAGTCCTAAATCAAAACCCCTCCCTCCCACTAGAGAAGGTAAATTTAACTAAAAGGGAAACTCCTACAGGACCTTCATTGTCAATTAAATCTCATACCAATCCAAAAGAAAAATAGCCTGCCATTTGACCAAACATTTTGGCCACTCGGGAGTCACTTGACCCATTGTGCTGCTCAGCACTAAAAAAATCATCCCACTGGCTTCAAGTAGGCATCCACGGGACATTAGTAAATGCAACAAAACAGACAAAGCTAACGATGGTTGTTTCTTCAACTTTTAGAAAATGTAACAGAACAGACCAAAAAAATTGCAATTTGATCCTAGGCTTACCAATGTTACTCCTTCTTTAGAGAGTTCCTCCAGACCTTCGCGATCAAAAACTTTCCCATCCAATGGCGACTCATCAATCTGTTTAATAAAGTTCTCGTCAAGCTTGGATACAGGTTCTTTAACAAGAGAGCAGATATGACACTACAAGAATACCTTCCAGTCCCCTGTGTGGAGAATTGTTCCATCGGCACAGCGGAGAACCAATCCACAACAATCAGGTATAGAATGGGTGACCCTGATAGGCTCTATTTCAAATGGCCCAGCATTAAATCTCCTTTTTGTTCTAAACGTTTTAAGCCTGGATGGAAGAAAGATCCCAAACTCCTTCAACCGCTTCTTAATAAGCTGATCAGAAAAAAGAGGGTATCAACAATATACAAAACAAAATCATTTTACTAAAACGTATGTGTGGATAGTATAGCTTGATGCTGGTAACAATCTCACGCCCAACATTATCAATTTTGTCAACATTTACATTACTATTTTAAAACTTTCTTTGGTATTTGCTTCAATTTATATAAGCTGATTCCAAAAAATGGAGCATTTATTGAAGTGATGGTAAACAATGTATGATTAAACATCCCGTGCTAATTGCAAAACAGACACATAAGCAGTGGATTACAATAGTGTATTCTTAAAGGACATATTACCTAACAAGAGAGCATAAGAAAATAATATAGATATACGAGTGCATAATATACACAAAATCAATTATATATAATCGGGATATTGTAATCTGAATATGGCTGGAATGTGATCGAAATAAATTAGGCAAAACTAAGGTTTAGCCCATTGTAGTTGACACCTTTTATGCAATAACCCACTAAACTTTTACAAACTGCAATTACCCGATTAAACTAACAAAATTTTTGAAATTGTACCATTCCGTCAAATTAATTGGATGGACGTTAACTTTTTTCCTAAGTGGCTACGTAAAAAAACGAAAATTTAACAGAATTGTCATGGAAAATATATAAAAAATCAAGTGAGATAAAGAAAAAAAGTTGACAGTCATATGGTATTACAAAAAAAAAAAAAAACTTTAAAAGTCCAAAAATGAAGGTCATCTTCAACCTTCAACCGGTTTAACCCGACCCACACACTTGTGAAACGGGCCAAAAGCCATAAATCTTTCATTTTTACTCCAAATCATGCAAATACTATGTCAAAAAATTCACACCAACAAGATCTATCACAACATGTTATTTATTTCGCAAAAGGAAGTCAAATATTGAGTAGGTCTGAGAGTGAACAATGGCAGATTCACCATTAGTTCTTTTCAAAAGATAGTGGTTTGGGGTCATATGGTTCTCCGCTTGTTCTTCTTCGTGAAGTGAAATGATTCATTCAATAGATTTAGTAGCTTTTTGGTTCACAAATTCTTATAGTTTTATTTTCATTTTTCCTCTTTTCATGTAACCCATGAAGCTTTAGTAGAAGCAACAAATTTGGGAGCCATAGAATATTCTAACAATAGACTACTTCAAATGTCAAACACATAGGAAGCAATATAAACATCCAAATATAGAAACGATTTGTTGAATAGTGATGCGGATGAAAGCAAAAGAAACTTAATACTATTGGATTATTAATATACATTATTATTTATGAATGTCAATGAAATTAGTTTATTTAGTAGATAAGATTAAGATATATATTTAATTATATTAATAGAATACTCTTGAATATTTATTATTTAAGGTAGTAGATAATTACTAGGATTTTATTTCTTTATTTAATTAGATTACTAAATATTTTACTTGACCTTCAAGTATTAGGATTTTTCCTATTTCTATATAAACACTTGTCATCTGTCATTAGGAATTATTGAATAATTAATATTATTGAATTAAGCCTTGTACTTTGTGACTTTTAGTCTAATTATCTTCTTTGAATCCCTTTTATTTCTTACCCCCCACCCACCCACCCACCCAACCAAATCCTTATCCTTGTCCTACATCAAATAGTAATTAGTAATTCACTGTATTCCACAAGACTCATTCAAAAATTTTAGCTTAAGAATTCATTACCCAACAACCAAAGAAGGAGAACAGATATAAGGTAAAATAAGATAGAGAAAAAAAATATAAAATGAGTTGGACGTTTTGTCATTTTCATTAATTTATTTTTATTTTTTTAATATTATTTTTTTCCCATGTAATTAGTGTTTTGATTTTTGTATTATTTGTGTGCTGCCAAGTAGGAAAAAGACGGTGCCTGTCTAATTAATGTGATAGAATGATACAATTTCACAAATTTAAATAGTTTAACCGGGTAAAAGCAGTTTTTAAAAGTTCAGTGTGCTATTGCATAAAATGTGCCGACTACAATAGGGTAACCTTAGTTTTGCCAAATAAATTATGAAGAATAACCACGAAAGGCTATGGTGGCTTATTTCCACCATAAGACTATTATGAAGTAGTACCACATAACAAGTGACAATGGAAATGTGCCATTGGAGCAAAGGGCAGGGGAAGAAATTAGCCTATATTGCTAATAACTGGGCATTGATCATAACGATAATAATAATAAATAATTAAATAAAGACAATTTAGATTTATTCGCATATAAAAGTTATGCTCCACCTATATTTATGAATAACCTTGATTAGCACGCAAGAGGATCATTATCGAACATGTAATAAAAATTCTACATTTCTGAGGAGTGAGAATGCTCAAATAATAGTTTAATCTGTTATCAAGGGCTAGTCCTAAAGCATAGCACATTCACAAACAATGAAACATAATCATAGTAGTTAAACTTGTAACAAACCTCCATTGTAAAGGATGATGCAAATATTGGTGTGCGTGAATCCAAAGCTGGAATAACCTGTGTAGGGAAACCGATGTGAAGAACATTTAGAGACATACATATAAGATGAAAAAATGAAGATACATTTATGGCAAGAAAAACATAAGTGAAAGCCCAACAGGCTGCAAATCAAGCATTTTTAAAATCCTCAATAGCTAGTGGGGGCTTAAAATGTAATCTCAAAAGCCTAGCATATGATTTTAGGAGAAGATAGAGACAGACAACAGTTACAAAAATTAACAATTTCATCTGTGAGCAGCAGATTCTTTGAAATGAATGACTTTGGAACTAATCTCCATTTTTATAAAATAATTTAAAAAAAAATAATAATAACCAACTTTTAGTTTATTTATTTTGATGATAACAAATTAAGTAAATAGGTTAATTAAAATTAGAATCATCTCTACAGGTTAATATTATGCTTATTTTAATTATCTTATTTACTTTGACCAAAAATCTTTTCAAACTTATTGAATTAATAATTTCTTAACCTTGATAATTTAATATCAAGTGTTAAAGATATTTGTTTATAAATTAACATTTTCTAAGGCAAAGAATTTCCAATTATTTTTAAATGATTTTCCAAAATAGTATATGTTAAAATTATTTTAATAAATCAAAAGTTAATTGGAAAAACAAAAGACCAAAGTTTTTGTGAATGGTGCTTTATCCGAAAATTTGGGATTGCTTGGATTTATTACTCCATCCGAAAATACTAGCAAAATTATTTATCCCACATGGTCATTAATGCATACATGTACTCTAACATGTGCTTTATGCTTAATGTCATAGGCTAAAAAAAAGCCTTACCCGAGGATGCTAGCTTTGTTTTGCAAAAAGTTCACAACTTTCTCTCTATTCATCAAATTGGTCCACCCAAATTAAAAGTGCTGAAAGTTGCTAAAATGGTTTCTCTCTCCTAAACAAATTGGTCTACCTAAACTAAATGTGTGTGCATGCAAGTCTTGAGAATTTAATTCCCTAAACTAAATGTGTGCGCATGCAAGTCTTGGGAATTTAATTCCTTCTTTCATTTGTAGGCGTGCATGACTATAGTTGACAAATTAAAATCTCTCTCATCACCTAATTGGTTATTTCTGTGAGAGAGATCAATTTTCACATTATAATTGCATAGACAAGGGTTTTCATATATGATTTACAAATTTTGAACCTAAACTCATGATGATCTATGAGTATATTTTTGTTCCTTCAGTACACCTCAGAATTGCCAAACTAGTCCAATGCATTTCATATAGCAGGAGAGAAAGCACTAAGCAGGACAAATACCAAGATATGCATGCTTCAGATATTGAATAACAGAGCCGCTTATTAAGACTTACTCCGGAAACATAATGCCAGCATCGATCAGAATATAACGATCGAAATTCCCAACAAGCATGCAATTCATCCCAATTTCTCCTAAGCCACCAATTGGGAGAACACGTAGAGGTGGGCCATCACATCCTTCATAGAACTGTTCCATTTTACGTTGAACAGAATCTTCCATACTTTTTCCAGCCCCTTCCCTACGTCCTGATCTTTTACGGGGTGTTTTAGATCCATTTGTACCTATAATAAAATCAACATATACAATAATCTTAGTATTTTATTCATACAACTTATACAACCATCTTATCTTGAAAAGTAGCAAAACAATAATCTAAAAGAATATGCAAAGTAAATTTTTGTAAATGAAAATAAACACGAGGATAAGCATTGGTGAAAAAACAAAAAAAAAAAAATGCCTCGATAAACTTGGTGATAACTTTTAGTCAAATTGCGATAACAATTTTCTTTCAAAGTAGGATACATTTATATAACGGCGACTCCAAGCAAGTAAATTTTTTGATCTTTTTCTTCAAGTGTGAAAATGTCAAAGTAGTGTTGGCACGTGACAGAACATTTCATGGAAAGGGGTTCGGAAACTTCAGTCTTACTTTTATGCCAGCTTCCACAAAATCTCATTTAGCTTTGGCACTCCTACCATTTGGAAATACTTCTACCTATTAAAAGCCTTCTTCTAAACATCAGTGACACTTATTTCAGGCCAGCACTATCTTTAACAGAATAAGATAAACAAGTCGGGATATAAACAAATTTCTCTGTACTTTTTTTGTGCTTTATCTCGTTCTGTGAATCCATACTTCTAAACAAATAAATGAAACCATAGTTACTGGTCTAAGATTTCTTACCAACTGCCCCACAAAACACTACACTTATAATCACTTGTGTAATCCAAAAAGAACCATAAAGCTCATACATATTATATTGCTAATTATTCTAATCCAATACTAGAGCTATAATAACATAAAATTCAAAATTGCAACTTTATGTCAATTTCTTTGAGTTCCTCAGCAACCAAACAGAAGGGTTTAAAGTCCTCCATCAAATAAGTGCAAACCTGTTACAGAAGTAGAGGCAAGAGAGCAGGAAATTGGACGCTTGCTACAGTTGGTCTGTACCATAGCTTGTATGGATAAAGTGACATGGCACTGAAAGCAGCCATTTTTCTTATATGGGTATTCTATGTTTTCGCGATAATCTAAATTGAAATTGAAAAGTCTAAGCTTTCATATGGAGAAGAGCGTTGATAAATTTGGAACCATTGAATGAAACCCTAGTAATCTGAATGAATATATTTTCAGGGAGAAGAGGGGGCCAGAGAGTAGCAGGGGGTTTATAAGAGGGACTGTAAAGCATCTTTCTTATCGTTTGGGCTTCGGCACAAGATGGAAGATGACTCGCACGTGCTGTAGATGGCCTGTTACCTCACGTGTGTAGAAAACTACCGTTACACTGTGAGGGTCTGAGACGGGAAAAAAATAATGAAAACTTAATTTATAGTGAAAAATAAAAGAAAAAAAAATTGTATGTTTATTTTTTTTTTCATGTTCTGCTTAGTTTATGAAGAAAAAAGAAAAAGTAAATTTAAGTTTCACATTTAAATTATAAGTCACTCTTATATTAGTTTTATTGTGTTTATAATCTACATGATATAATATATATTATAAAAGATGATTTTTATATTATTTATTTTTTTAATCTAAATTCATCTATTTTTTAGCAAGAAAAGTATTTAAATTTTTTAATCTTTTTTTTCCCCTTTCCGGTTGTCCTATTCAATCCGTTGTTCTTTTGTTTTAGACAATTATTGTAATTGTTCGAGATACCCTTTTTTAGTTTACTGTTAGCATAAATTTTCATCACTTCAAAATGTCGCTTTGCCCCCCCCTCCCCCTCCCCCTCCCCCTTTCTTTTATTAAAAGAGCGGGACCTTATTTATTCAGAGGAGTGAAAAGAAAAAAAGAATCAAGGGACTTTATGCTCGGAGAAAGATAGGGGGCGTGGTTGGTGGTTTCAAATAAATGAGCTTATTTTTTTAAGTTTTTCATTACCCGTAAGAATCCCATGTTTATTAAAATATTCAATAACAAAGAAATAGAAAACTTAAACTTTCGGCGTTTATGTTATTTTCCCCTCTCATTTTAAAACTCAATGGTAGAATTTTAATAAATTTTATTTCAGAGAAAACAGAAGTGAGTGGTAAGTTGTATATTTTATTTTTAATTTTTGAAAAAGTTATCTTAATTTTCCATTTCCCTTCACGTCCTCTCAAGTAATGTATTATCTTCGCATTAGGAGTGGGGGAAAGATAGTGTGGTGAGCAAAGGTCCGAGGGCTCAACCAAATCAACAGTAACTACAAGAGCTCTGCTCTTTCCATCAAAAGCTTGCACCGCATACTTTTTTAGAAGGCAACTTAATTTGGAAAAAGCACGTCAGTAAAAATAAATAAAATCCCCATTTCAGTTTTCGAGCTCGATTATGGTTTGGATCAAAATCTTCTTGCTCTCATTTGGAGATAATTAAACCATGTCCTTCCTTCTAGTCGATTAACGAAAAAATGGGACAGGTAGAGAAAAAGAAGAACAATGATAAGCATTTCTATATTTAATAAAAATAGGAGATTATCCCAACACACAATTTATTTATATACACTTGACGAGGACAAAAATATTTCTTTTAAATACCCCAAATGACTTTTTCTGAGTTCTTCTTCCTGTGCCGGTAATTTTATGCTTTACATTTTGATTCCATCACATGTTGCACCAATTAAAATTAGTTCATATGAATTATCAACTGCTTTTCAAATTGGCTACTCGTTTCACTGGGATGTCCTGTATTTATTACCACCACGTCAGGATTAGCTACAATTTAAAATTACAATAGCAGGAGAACCCGACTTCTATTTTTACTTCAACAGGGAATCCTTCTTGAGTCGCTCCATACAATTAGATTCGAATTTATTTGGCATGTCCAGGAAACCATGGCAGCCCCGGTTGAAGGCACTGGTTTGTATCTGGAATGGGAACAATCGGACCCAAAAAAAGGCGCCACAAGTCAAGTATTATTGTGACAAGCATTGCAGCCCCCAAAGCGTCAATGGCCACTCTTGGCAAGTCCCATGGATTACCAGGCTTCTCATCAATCCTACAAAGAAGCATGAATCCATCAATAGAGTTCAAAAAAATAATTGCTATAGCATGATATTATGAGAACATAATTTTCTGAATGCGATGTTCATGAAGGCGAGGAACTTCAAGAGAGATCCAGGAGAGAAATTAAGCAACCATTGCATTTTTCTGCTTAAAATAAGGGAATATGGTGGATGTCAAGTTTGCTGGAGGCAGTTTTCTATCCTTGTGTTCAAACTTCCTAAGAGGTTCAAGTAACTTGTTACAAAAACAAACAAATCTATTATCTATTATATATATTAAAATGCAGTATATGGACATCATTAATTGACAAGTGTCATTCACACAATTTGCCACTCTCCTATACCAAATTTTAAAAAAAATTCTAACACAAATACTAACAAAAACACATCCAATTTTTATAATTTTCAAAATCACTACAAATCTAAAGTGATACTCCCTCCTTTCCATTATATAAGTTGTTTAAGACATGATTACACATATTAAGAAATGTCATTAATACTAATGTTAGGCAATTAATGTTGGTTTGAAATTCCATTACTACCCATACACTCATTAATTACTATTCCTTCTCTCTCTCTTAATTATTTCATCTTTAAGGATATAATAGGAAATTATTAAATTTGCTCTCCTAGATATATGTAAAAAGACTTATATTTTGGAAGAAGAAAAAAACTTCTAAAACGACCTATATAATGGAAAGAAGGGAGTATGATATTTATCAACTAATTTAATTTCCCAATATTACAACATCAAAATCATAAATTGATAGCTTTTAATTAAACAAATACTAATAATACAGTATTTTTCTCATTTTAAACAAATATAACAATAACTATTACAATGTTTTTCTCATATTAATATTATTATATATATTAAAATGAAGTACATTGACATAGTCAATTGAGAAGGGTCATTCACACAATTTGCCACCTCTCCTATACCAAATTAAAAAAATTCCTTACACAAATACTAACAAAAACGCATCAATTTTTATAATTCTCGAAATCACTACAAATCTAAACTGATATGATATTTATCAATTAATTTAATTTATCAATATTACAACATCAAAATCCTAAATTGATATTTTTTTAATTAAACAAATTCTAATAATACAATATTTTACTCATATTAAACAAATACTAACAATAACTATTATAGTATTTTTCTCATATTGTCTCATAATTTACATATAATTTTCACGCCTAATTTTTTTTAATTTTAATTCCATACTCACACAACAACAATCTGTAATATAAAATTATATTCAAATTTGAAGCACTACACAATTAATTTTTTTTAGATATGAACAAATACTAACGGCAACGCATCCTATTTTTCTATTTTTATCTCATGGTTGAACTATTGATTTTTTTTCTAATATTTTTAATTCCATTCTCATTATCCAAATTAAACTAATATTTTAATCAATCCCACATTAATATGTTGATTTTATAATCCCCAAAATCACTACAAATCTAAAATGGTCTGATATTATAACAAATTTAATTTCTCAATATTATAGCATCAAAAACATAAATTGATATTTTTTTTTAATTAAACAACTACTACCAAAACCAGGATTGCTATTATTTTTTTCAAATCTAAACTAATTGTTATTATTTTTCAGAAATCTAAACTGACGAATCACTCCCAAATTAAATGTTATCTTTTTTAATTTCCAAACACTGATTTTTATATCCTAAAATCACTACAAAATTATATTTATAATATTATCTCATACTTGACCTATTCAATTTTTTCTAATATTTTTAATTTCACTCTGATGATCCAAATCTAAACTAATATTTTAATCAATCTCACATTAATATGTTGATTTTATAATTTCTAAAATCACTACAAATCTAAACTGATATGATATTTATCAACTAATTTAATTTCTCAATATTACATCAAAATCATAAATTGATATTTTTTAATTAAACAAATACTAATAATAGAGTATTTTTCTCATATTAAACAAATACTAACAATAACTATTACAGTAATTTTCTAATATTATCTCATAGTTGAACTATTGATTTTTTTTTAATATTTTTAATTTCATTCTCATTATCCAAATCTAAACTGATATTTTAATCAATCCCAAATTAATATGTTGATTTTATAATCCCCAAAATTACTACAAATCTAAACTGATCTGATATTATCAACTAATAAATTATCTATCTATTATATATATTAAAATGGAGTACATTTACATCATCAATTGACAAATGTCATTCACACAATTCGCTACCTCTCCTATACCATATTAAAAAGAAATTCTTACACAAATACTAACAAAAATGCATTCAATTTTTATAATTCTCAAAATCACTACAAATCTAAACTAATATAATATTTATCAACTAATAAAATTTCACAATATTACAACATCAAAATCATAAATTGATAATTTTTAATTAAACAAAGACTAATAATACAATATTTTTCTCATATTAAACAGATATTAACAATAACTGTTACTAGGGGTGTCCATCGGTAAAAAATTGAACCGGTACCGAACCGAAATTACCACTAAAACAAGAACCGAAAACCGAATTATCGGTTTCGGTACCTGTTCGGTACAAATTCGGTTCGGTTTTTTCGGTTCGATTTTTATCGATTAGCAATATATATAATTATTATTAATTATATATATTATTATATATATAATAATTTATATAATTATTATTAATTATATAATAATTAATATAAATTTATTATTATATTATGTAATTCGGTTATTTCGGTATACCGAATCGAATCGAAATTCAAAAATGCCCATATCGCTACCGGTACCGAAAAATATAAAAAACCGAAAAAACCGATACTGAAAAAAACCGGTACCGAAAAAACCGATACCGATCGGTTCGGTAAAAAACCGAAAAAACCAAAAATTTTGAACACCCCTAACTGTTAGAGTTTATGCCCTAGAGGCTAATTATTTGATGTAATTGCTTAACATTTTTGATATTATATTTGATTGAATAAATGGATTATTTTATTATGATTTCATTTACTGCGTTATATAAATGTTAACATAATAAAAGCTCTTAGAATAATGATACGAATTATATAGCTTTAAGTATGTGACTTGAACATGAGATTATATAATTATAATTAGTATCATTGCTCTTAAATGTCCCTAGTCGAGTATCATTGTTAATGGGACAACAATGATGCATTGAGATTCGTATGTGGATTGACTGATGGCTAAATTTCATTGGTCATAAATATATGAGATATTTGAGTCAATGCATAGGTACATGTTAGAGAACAATGTACTGGACAGACCCACCATGAGAATTCTACATGGAGTATTATGCAAAGTGTCATAAGAAATTCTTATAGTGACAATGATGTAATGATCCTCCGACCTGAAGTCACTATATTATTACACGAGAATTTGTGTACTTTGATATCATCAAATGTCACCTTTAATAGGGTGGACAATAAAGGTGATTATTGGGTACATCATGAATCGTGTGAGGAATATAAGTGATCTAGATGAAATTTAACCCTCCTATATATTAGGGGTGATATTCATAGGCCTCTTGATTGAGTAGGACTATGAAATGCATGGCCATGCTCAAATATTGATTTGTTTCATATAGTCTATTCATTGATCAAGAAAACTCACATTAAATTATAAAGAGTATGACACATTCCATGCCTCGAGTTTAATCTAGAATATAAGGTTAAAAGGATTAAATTACATTGAAACATTGGTCACGAAAAAGTTGTATCGAATCACCGATCTTATTATTATTTGGGTAGCAGTGATGCATTACTAGATGTCGCTCACTGTTTATAATTTTATAATATGATTTTAAAATTATTGTCAACATAATAATAACCTATAGGGTCACACACTTAGAACGTAATTAAAAGGGAATTAATTTAAATTGTAAGTATTTTAAATATGTCAATATGATTGATAGTATTTAAAAAATTAAGAATTTAAATTAATAGGATAATTTGTATATATGTATATTAATTAAGTAAGACTTAATTAAAATATAATATATATAAATTCGGATTTTATTTTTCTATTTATTTTATGTTTTAGTTAATTCCTATTAACTACTATATATATGATATATCAGTAGTCTAAAAGTCACGTAAGGAAAAACTAAAACCCTAGCCACTTTCAGAAAGAGGCTAGAGAGAAAAATAATTGGGAAATCCTGATCTTGGTGGCTAGTACCGCGGTTCCTTTTGCTGCAGATCGTGAGACGATTCGCGGAGCGTTTGTGTGGATACCATATAGACGCAGTCGCTGGATTGTGTTGAAGAT
This sequence comes from Hedera helix, assembly GCA_947179155.2. Lineage (NCBI taxonomy): Eukaryota > Viridiplantae > Streptophyta > Magnoliopsida > Apiales > Araliaceae > Hedera > Hedera helix. The sequence continues at coordinate 52,254,785 of OX359269.1, read as the reverse complement.
TCGAAGCCGTTCCAGAATTTCATCGTCTTCTCTCCATCTCAGATAATCGGTAAATAATATAAACATCTGATTAATCTGGTTTCGCATAAATCCTGTCTTAGGGTTTCAATTTTTTTTTTTAAAATTCCGCTGCTTTCTCTGTGTCGAAACCTTAACACTAACTGTTACAGTATTTTTCTCATATTATCTCATCATTTACATATAATTTTCAAGCCTAATTTTTTTTTTTACTATTTTTAATTCTATACTCACACAACAACAGCAATTTGTAATATAAAATTATATCCAAATTTGAAGCATTACAAAATTAAAAAAAAAAAATTGGATATAAACATATAATAACGACAACGCATCCAATTTTTCTATTATTATCTCATAATTGAACTACTGAATTTTTTCCTAATATTTTTAATTACATTCTCATTATCTAAATCTAAACTAATATTTTAATGAATCCCATATCTATTATATATATTAAAATGCAGTACATAGACACTATCAATTGACAAGTGTCATTCACACAATCTGTCACCTCTCTTATACTAAATTAAAAAAAATTACTTACACAAAACTAATGAAAACGCATCCAATTTTTATAATTCCTAAAATCACTACAAATCTAAACTGATATGATATTTATCGACTAATTTAATTTCTCAATATTACAACATTAAAATTATAAATTGATATTTTTTAATAAAGCAAATACTAATAATACAATATTTTTCTCATATTAAACAAATACTAACAACAACTACTATAGTATTTTTTTTAATATTATCTCATAGTTGAACTATTGATTTTTTTCTAATATTTTAAATTCCATTCTCATTATCCAAATCTAAACTGATTAATCACTCCAAAATTAAACGTATTTTTTTTAATTTTCAAACACTTATTTTTATATCCTAAAATCACTACAAAATTATATTTATAATATTATCTCATACTTCAACTATTGAATTTTTTATAATATTTTTAATTCCATTCTTATTATCCAAATCTAAACTGATATTTTAATCAATCCCATGTCAATATGTTGATTTTATAATTCCCAAAATCACTACAAATCTAAATTGATATGATATTTATCAACTAATTTAATTCTCAATATTCCAATATCAAAATAATAAATTGATATTTTTTAATTAAACAAATACTAATAATACATTATTTTTCTCATACTAAACAAATAGTAACAATAACTATTACAATATTTTTTTAATATTATCTCATAGTTGAACTATTGAATTTTTTTTTAATATTTTTAATTGCATTCTCATTATCCAAATCTAAACTGATATTTTAATCAATCCCACATTAATATGTTGATTTAATAATCCCCAAAATCACAATAAATCTAAACTAATATGATTTTATCAACTAATTTAATTTATCAATATTACAACATCAAAATTATAAATTGATATTTTTTTAATTAAACAGCCACTACCAAAATCGAGATTCTTATTATTTTTTACAAATCTAAAATTATTGTTATTATTTTTTACAAATTGAACTGATGAATCACTCCTAAATTAAACATATTTTTTTTAATTTCCAAACATTGATTTTTATATCCTAAAATTACTACAAAATTATATTTATAATATTATCTCATGCCTTAACTATTGATTTTTTTCTAATATTTTAAATTTCATTCTCATGATCCAAATCTAAAGTGATATGTTAATCAATCTCACTTTAATATGTTGATTTTATAATTCCTAAAATCACTACAAATCTAAATTGATATGATATTTGTCAACTAATTTAATTTCTCAATATTACAACATCAAAATCATAAATTGATATTTTTTAATTAAACAAACACTAATAATACGGTATTTTTCTCATATTAAACAAATACTAACAATAATTGTTACAATATTTTTCTCATATTATCTCATTATTTACATATAATTTTCTTATGTGATGGAACTCAGGTATTATCATTACACGTACTTATTATCACATATATTTTTACGTATTTCAATTTTATATGTATAATTGGTATAAAAAAATATTACCTACATTTTTAACAATTTCTTATATGTTTGCTGTATTTTTGGTACTATAGTCTATACAGGGGAGTCATTACCTGATGCTGTCAATTATGTCACACCTATAAGCAAAATGCAAATACATTCAATTAGCAACGATAATGTACAAGGATCTCAATCAACTAATGTTGAAATGTCAACCAACAAGTTACAAAAGAAAATCAAAGTCGAGAAAGATGACAACTTTATTGGTTCAAATTAATTTGAATCATTCAATCATTTTACTGATGACTTTTTGGTTTTAAAATTTATTAATTTCTGATGACTTTTAACATAATCATGTTTGGGTTGTTAATTTGGATTATTTGGATGAAACTTTTTGGTTTTAATATTGATTATTGGATATTATGAAATCTAATTTTATGATTTAGTATTCAACTTGATTTTGGCATCCTAAATAATATAAACCAACAACTACTTAGAAACATGATTATTTGGTCTTTAAAAATAAAATTTGCAACAATCCCAATTTGGTATTATCCAATAAATATGTTAAGCATAAAATTTGAATCCCATATTATTATCTAATACTTGGGCTTTTAAACTTTATTTACAAATAATTTTCACACAAAATTATTATCCCATTTTCATGCAGAAAATTATTTCCCATATTTGGGTTTTCAATTTTTTTTAAAAGATAATTACAGATAATTATAGCTAAAAAAGATTTTCAAAATGATATTATCCCAAATTAATAGGTGATTGATGTAAACACGTTTTTTATTTACCATATGAATAGAGACTAACACTTTCATTACAAATCACATCACAAATAATTATCTCATTCTTATAATTTTCTTTTATACAGTAAGATTAATTTTCTTTCATAGATATAAAATTTTCACGGTTGTCGTTTAAAATATATTGCTTAGATGGAGTCGGAAAATTTAATGTATTGTTGACTATCAAGTATTTTTTGACAAAACTAAATAATTATGTAATTGTATACATTAGAGCAAAATTATATGAGTTATTTTTGTTATACATTTATTTAATAAATTTTTAATTTATAAATATACCATCTCATTATTATAGTTTAATTTATTAAATGTATATATAAATTTATAATCAACAAAATGAATAATCCCGCAGTAACGTGCGGGTGTGTATCTAGTATATACTAAAATGCAGTACATAACACCGTTGCTTGACAAGTGGCATTCTCACAATGAAACACATGTCTTGCATATTTAATACCCTCAATCCTTACTACGATTTTGGAAATTTACTCCACTTTTTGTAATTTTCTAATATTATACATTTTAAATAATTATACCATACATATAACTTACTTCCCAAATTACTAACCATAATTACCCATTAAATCCGGCTTTTGGAATTTTAAAATATTATATATCATTTATAATATTATATTTTACATTATATCATACATATTATTATTAAATAAATAATAACAAAAATGAGATGAACCATTACTCTTGCTTTTCGTATTTTATAATATTATACTACACATTATACCTTAAACAAGTAAAAAAATACAATTTACTAATCATTATATACCATTTACAATATTATACCACACACAAATAATAACAAAATTATTTTTATAATGTATGGTATAATCTACACGATCACTACAAATCTAAATTTAATTATGTTCAAACATAATTATTATATACTAAAAACAAAATCAGTACATATCTAAACTATTTTGATAATCTCAAGTGCTCTGTTAATCTCAACTACAAAAATGTTATCATTACTAATTTAATTATATTATAGCGTAATATTATACAATTTATTTACACTTATATAACAACATTAATTATATTACAGCGTAATATTATACCATTTATCTCAATCTCGCGTTAAATCTAAACTTATGCCACGTGTCGCTCTATGATGAAACATTACTGGAAATGTTACTCGCAGCTTGCACTTTCAGTGAAACCTTAATACACCCATTTTTTTTAATTATTTCACATACACAGAATAATTCAACATATCTTAATTCGATATACATATCACATCTCACAATTAGATATTTCTATATTTTTTCGGCTTTCAAAAATCAGACCATACTCACCATAAAAATAATTATTTTTACATTCAGACTATTCTCACAGAATAATTATTTTTAAACTTTTAAAAATTAATTTTATCTCACAAAAAAAATAATATTAATTCCATAATTACACAATAAAATTGTAATATAACCAATAAATATGTTGCGATTACAAAATTACATCAAATCCATGTTATGACTGTCATGCAACAATTTCTAATTTTTTTTTACATATAATATTAATTATCTGATAATATTATTAGATCTCCAACTTCTGGCAACTCTCCTAACTATAAATAAAACTTCTCCGTAAATATTGCATTAGGATTCGAAACTAAATCCATAATTACTTTATCCAATACATTCGGAATTGTACATATAATATTATTGTTTTTTACCTCCCAAAGTTGTTGCAAATAACTCTACCACAAAAAATATTACATAATTTAAGCAATCTCAATTTGATCTTATCAAATTAATTCAGTTTAAAATATTATCCAATTAAAATCCCATTAATTTTAGCATCATATCCTCAAATTTCATTAATTTAATCTTAATAAATCAGACTACTACCATAAAAAATAGAATGTAAAAACTGTCATTCAATAATTCTAAATTATTGCAAATAAATCTATCACCTAAAAATATTGCATAATTTAAGCAATCTCAATTTGATCTTATCAAATTAATTCAGTTTTGAATATTATCCAATTAAAATTCCAGTAATCTCAAATTGAATATAACACAATCGAATATTATCCAATAAATTGAAAATTCAATATTATCCCATTAAAATATATAAGTATAACACAAAAAATAATATTAATTTTTTTTTTGTCACAAATCATATAAAATTGCAAAATTAAATAAATACCAAATAGATAATAATCCAATTTTATGTATGGTTGGTCTACACAATTTTTATAATAACCCTATAAATATATACCACCTATTGCATTTTAAATCACACCACATAACAGTTTTCTTCTTCATATATTTTGCTTCTATATGGTAAACTTATTTTTCTTTTGTTATTGCTCTTTTTTCTATTTCTATTACATTCTGTTTCTTTGCCTCATCACGAATCTGACTTCAAATTTTCTTTCTACTTCTACTTCATTCTGAACCTTTGTCTCACCACGAATCTGACTTCAACTTTTTTGTTGTTTGATTATTTAGCTGGCGCAACTACTAAATACAATTGTGTTGCTAACATGTAAATTATACATATTGCTCAAAACTACAATTATACAATAGATTCGTATGAATTTTTTGTTCTAATGTTATATTCATATACCAGTCAAACTATATTGACTTGCCGCAATTTCAAATTGATACTATCCAATAATTTGATTTTTGAATTGTTTTATTATCTCATTTTTTGCTAATAACTCTGACACATAAATATATGATATTATCCAATAATTTGAATTTTTAATTTTTTTTAAAAAAATTCTCACGCAAAAAAATATGTAATATTATCCCATCATTGGGCTTTAGAACTTTATTTACAAAAAAAAATTCATGCATAATTTTTAAAATTTTTAAAATCCTTAATCAGACAATTTTTTTTTAATATTATCTCATAAATACAAATCTAAACTGATATTATATCCCAAAATTGCATCAATTTTAAATTAATATTATATTCCATAATTTTATTTTTATATTATCTCAAATTGATTCGTGATTAATCTAAACAATTTTTAATTTTTAATTTTTAATTTTTTTTAAAAAACGAATAATCCCGCCGCAGCGCTCGGGGTTGTATCTAGTAAATAAATAAAACAAAGTTTGAGTATCACTTCCCAAGTACTACTATGACTAAATTAAGCCAGATCCTAGCACCCCAACCCCACACCCCAACCCCACACCCCTTGAATATCTTAGCAGTACAGAGCAGGCGGTGGTTCTCAATTATGTAAGGATAGGGTAAATGGTTAACGATCCTACATTTAACAAGGAAATAGTTAATTCTACATCAACTTTTGATCATCCACAACACAAAAGTTGTACCTTGTGTTGTTATTATTAACAAAAATTGATTTGGCATTATTATCATTTCCCGTATAACAATAGGCTGCTGTTTCATTTAAAAACAACATCTACAAAAATGAACAAACACAAGATGCCAGTATCTTTCAAGGATTAGCACAAGGATCAGGCATCACTCACTATGTTCAAAAATGAGGAACATTCCATTATCCCACCCAGTATATGAACTACAATGATAACTAGCTCTATCAGCATAATAGCAATTCAGACTGTGATAGTCCAGCTTATAAGGTAAATGCACATGTTAAAAGCAAAATACATTGATCCACTGGGTCAACTTCTTACCTCAAAAACATTGGGAAGCTTACAACAAAATAAATTGCATAAAACACGGATCCAACTTTGTACATGGATGCCCGATCCACAAATTCATAGTAAGGGAACTGCACGTGTTTAAATAGAAAGCTGCGTAAGAGACTTTATTCATGAATATACTAAAATGAATTTAAAACTATTTTTCTAAATCCTGCGCAATTTCAAAGGCCGGGGAAAAATTGCATATAAACGAATTAGGAATGAACATACATATAATCCTAGCAACATCTATGTGTTTTCCCATGCATAAACATGAGGAGAGAGACATACAAGTCTGGCATAAGACCACGTTGGTTAAGGAATTTTAAATTTTCAAATCAATTGGGAAGGCTCCAGTGTTGATAATTATTCTTTCCTTAGATTTATTTTTATTTTTTTGGAGAAGCTTTACTATTACAATTCAACTCTAGGGATACATTTCATCCTAGGGGCCTAGAAGAAACCTGAGGAAGGGGTCAGGTGGGGAACAAGAGAAGGAATGAGGGACCCAGGGGAAACTTACCTTCAATCTATAGTGTTTGTTGAATTTTGGCTTCTACTGAGGGGTAGAGTCGAACCTATGATCTTGCACGATAAAGGGAGAGGCCTTTGCCCAATGAGTTTGAACAAGATGGTAGGGCTAAGGCATAACTTGTTGCTAACAGAATTTGGCAAGAATGGATATTGGTGATTTAGGCTTCCCAAAGATTTAACCAGTTCAGAGGCACAGCAGGTTGTTGCTTTGAGGAAAGGATCAATATTTAACTAAAAAGATAAATAAATAACAATACAACAACATAAGAGCACAACATTTTTATAATTAAGAACAGATAGACAAGAAAAAGAAGTTCATAATGTACACCAATCTTCAGGTAACATAGCTAAATTACTGACAAACCGGATAAGATTATCTATATAGATACTTAATTTAGTGCGGGCTTTTGTATTTCTTTCTCTCTCTTTCTGTAGTTGGGAGTGAGAGACAGGGAGTTTGGGTTTAGAAAACCATATGGTATGAGTAGTTGACTAGTTGGTATAGACGAGAAATATATTTCTATTTATTCAGCACCATACTTGATTTTCCTTTTTTGATGGGTAATTTGGCCCCAACGATGGCGATTGAAACAAGGACCTTGATACCATACTTCAATATGTTAAGAACAATATTAACCATATTTTGTTACTTGAGGTAGGTATTTTTTTCATTTATAATGTTATTAAATTATGATCCTATTCTATAAGCACAAAACAAACCGCAAAAACAATATGCTAAAAGAAGTGAAACAACCACATTATCACTTACATGTGAAATAGCTAGTGTCTCTAGGTATGCTATGAAATAAGATAGAGATAAAATCCATGCAGCTTTTGTGACCCACTGAATTTTCTGTGGCAAGCCAGCTACAGAATGCTGTAGTCTACGTAGTGTTAAGTTTGATGTAACATGGTAGAACAAGAAGCACACATGTGTCAAGAGGAAGGTTGTGTGTGGTACCTACAAAAAGTAACAGATGTACTAAGTGAGAAACCAGGAAATAAAAGAATTATAATGATCAGGTCATCCAACCGACAAAACCGAAGTAAAGATTTATGCATCACGACTTACATTATTCATCTTCCACGATGGGAACGTATATGAAGCGCCCAAGACAGTGAAGAAATAATGGGTCCAAAAGTAATTTCCAACATAACTGAAGATAATTATCCAGACACTGGCCTGCACCAACAATAAAGTTTATAATCTGAATCAAAAAACAAATAAATAAATAAATACGCAGCTTTTCACAACAAATTTCAACATCAATGATCCGACCAATAGGTAATAAGCCACTTAAATACGTCAAGAAAAATTGGTGTCATATGAGTCATGCATGGCAAATCAATAGGCCAGAGCAATAGTCACCATATAGTTAGTTGACTAATATGTTGGTTAACCAAATGAAATGACGATTAAGCCTGTGAAAGATTGACAGCCTAATGGGCTAGCCAGGAAATAAAGCTACGGCCCTATAAATGCCCTTGCATTGTCATCAATCTTGTCTACATAAGAGAAAATGAATTATCTAAGTGGACCTAAAGTGGGGTGACCTCCATGGGACCTTGGGAAGGAAGTGCTCAAGTAGATCCACAGTTAAAGTGAGGTATGAAACCCATAAGGATGAGGAACTTAAGAGGCCATAACTGCATAAGGAACATGAGTCCCATTAGCAAAGTAACATACTTCTATTCTGAAGATTGACTTCTGAACTACTTCAGTTTGAAAATATACATTGCTCAGGCAATCCATCAGTATAATTCTATTTTTTTTATTACTATTTTGTAAGGTACATGCTTCAAAGCTTCCTACAACTTTTTTTGCTCGATTTGGAACTGATAGGTCACAAATCAAAATTCATTATAGTCCATGGAGCTAAATACTTGAATAACATGACCAACATTCACATTGCAACAGTTGGTACCACGACAATCGTAACGTCAAGCAATTAACATTTTTTTAAAAGAATACTTACCTTCACCCTGTAACGATCCTTCCAACTGATGCTACTATCAGCCTGAAAAAAATGAGGTATGATAGAAAGCATAAGCACAGTAAGGGAATAGGTTACCACAAATATCTATCTTTCTAGGCAATATAATTTCCAAATGGGGAAGTACTCATCACAACGTATTACAGCAAAAATTATACAAATTTTAAGGGAATGGTAAACAATGGAAATAATTAGTAGTGGTAGTCTTATACTATAACGAATAACGTTTTACTTTCAAACAAACAGAATAACATATTAACTAGTCTATCACAAGCAGTCATTGACCCAAACCTAATTAAGAATCAAATTCACAGCTGATGCAGCCTAAGCCAATAACTTTGGAGTTTGGACTCACATCTTTAAAATGAAGCCAGAGGAGGGAGGGAGGGAGGGGGGGGGGGGGGGGGGGGGGATCCAACAATTTACCTTTCCAACAATAAATATTGGTATAACGAAAGCAGGAAGAACTGAAACTAATCCCAACAGCAAGTACTCCAATTCTGTAAAACTCTGTCAATAAAAAGTGATGCGTAAGAAACACCAATAATTTATATGTATATATTTTTATGGCAAGTATTTAAGCAACATATACTCCATAATAATATCCATAGAAGTGTAAACGTGCATTTGCATGCCCATAAGAGAAACAGTTTGCTGGTCAGTCGCAAAGAAACAATTACTGGCATTATGTATCAAAAGATAAATTGATGTGAATTGAATAGTAATAGTATAGGTTCTCAATATATATATATATATATATATATATATATATATATATATATATATATTGATGAGGAATAGACCAAGAAAGCTAATGGAAATTGCAAGAGATTAAATAATATTATTATTATTATTATTATTACAAACCCCATACTTGGGGGCAAATTTACCCATAAAAAAGGATTAATTTTTATTATTATTTGCGGATAATTTAGCTGTATAACTTAATTATATCTTTTAGTTAGAGTTTGTAGTAGTCTACATCTTTATTTATAGTAGATAATAATAAGGAGTTTTTCCCTTAGTAAAGTGGTTTACCTTCGCATTAGGGTTTTATATACTATACAAACTGACGTATCCCAACTTTAGAATCTCAAAGTTTAATATATTGATTGATTTGAGATTGGCTATGTGCATTGTGGCCTTTGGTAATATTATTCTCCCCTTTTCCCCGTCATTCTAATCTTCTACCCCACCCAAACCCTTCTAGACCTTGTCCTTCATTATATATCCTTTCAAAAATACCCATCAATTCTTTTAGTTATAATAGTGTGAGACCATAAATAAAATTAGAATTCACATTAAATAATCATAAATGAAATTAGGGTTCACACTGAATGACCTAAAATAAAATAACGGACGACGAACAAATAAAGACCCAAAAATATAATTTAAGAGTAGCTGTCATGAGTCTCAAGGCAGAAGGCTCGTGAGGACTACTCGTGTTTGGGAATCGGTTGAGGGATTGAATTGGTGGCTAGAAGAATTGGGTAATTTGGACATTACCTGGGTAACCAGGGGTATTCCAGGAATTTCCTGATCATTAAGGGCATTTCTGGAAATTCCCCTCTTGACATGTGCCTGGCACATGCCATAGACCCTATAAATACCTTTCACCTAACAAGTGAAAGGGGGAACATTCTTTTGGGAAAATACTTGAGAATTCTAGCTATCTAGACACTCTCTCTTTCTCTTTCTCTCAACAAGAAGGACGTTGGAAGGATTTGGGAATTTGTGATCGACTAATCATCGAGTGAATCAAAGTGTTGGCTTGCCTATCTGAAATTCACTCGAAACACCTGTCACGGCTCCGGGACACCAGCGGTTACGCCGTGATCCTGGAGTTCTGCCACGTGTTACTTTGGTAGTTGCTCACCGATTCTTCTCCCCTCTCCAATCTTTCAACCGATTCCGTACTCTTTCCGGATTTCTCGCCTCCACCATAACTACGAACCCTAACCCTAGAAAGGTACGCAATTTCCGTGCCTACATTATGCCATACACGTCTCTTGTGCCTCTGCAACTTTGATTAACGCCTTGGTTGCCTCAATCCTTGCTTCCTTGGACAACCCAATCTGATTAAAGAAAGTTCTGAACTTTACTCCATTCATTAATGCCGTCACCTTTATCCAGAAAGGTATTTATAGGGTCTATGGCATGTGTCAGGCACATGTCAAGAGGGGAATTTCCAGAAATGCCCTTAATGATCAGGAAATTCCTGGAAATTCCTGGAATACCCCTGGTTACCCAGGTAATGCCCAAATTACCCAATTGGAAGGATTTCCCCAGCGGAGTCGCCAAAAATAATGTAGGCACGAAAATTGCGTACCTTTCTAGGGTTAGGGTTCGTAGTTATGGTGGAGGCGAGAAATCCGGAAAGAGTACGGAATCGGTTGAAAGATTGGAGAGGGGAGAAGAATCGGTGAGCAACTACCAAAGTAACACGTGGCAGAACTCCAGGATCACGGCGTAACCGCTGGTGTCCCGGAGCCGTGACAGGTGTTTCGAGTGAATTTCAGATAGGCAAGCCAACACTTTGATTCACTCGATGATTAGTCGATCACAAATTCCCAAATCCTTCCAACGTCCTTCTTGTTGAGAGAGAGAGAGAGAGTGTGTGTGTCTAGATAGCTAGAATTCTCAAGTATTTTCCCAAAAGAATGTTCCCTCTTTCACTTGTTAGGTGAAAGGTATTTATAGGGTCTATGGCATATGCCAGGCACATGTCAAGAGGGGAATTTCCAGAAATGCCCTTAATGATCAGGAAATTCCTGGAATATCCCTGGTTACCCAGGTAATGCCCAAATTACCCAATTCTTCTAGCCACCAATCCAATCCCTCAACCGATTCCCAAACACGAGTAGTCCTCATGAGCCTTCTGCCTTGAGACTCATGACAGCTACTCTTAAATTATATTTTTGGGTCTTTATTTGTTCGTCGTCCGTTATTTTATTTTAGGTCATTCAGTGTGAACCCTAATTTTATTTATGATTATTTAATGTGAACCCTAATTTTATTTATGGTCTCACAAATAGCATTTTATTCATGGATTGTATTCTTTTAGAGCGAAGAAATTATTTCTTGCAGCTTTGTTCGAAGCAAATTTGTATTACTTACAGTTTCTCTTTTAAGGGGTCAGGCCACACTACCCCCCCCCCCCCCCCCCCCGCGCGCGCGCGCGCGCGCGCGCGTAATTCAGCTTATGGCACTAATATTGTGCTAGCCACTTTCAGTCTTTCACTATATATATACATAATTGCACTCTACTACGATAAACTCTCAACATCAACGTGAAAAACCCATAACAGCAATACTCCCCTATTAGCATTTATTTCAAGTAATCCAAAATGGACAGGGAAGAAATTTTTACCTTCTAAGCACAAAAAGAAAAAGAAAATAAGAAGATAGAATCTATTCAGCTCCATCATGACACTAGTACTTGTTGGAAATAGCCAAAATCTAATTTTCTGATCAAGATTTCAACTTTTCATCGAGCTCAGTTCAAAATTAGCTCATTACATCAACAAAAGTGACATTGTAATGTTGTATATATAAAGAGACAAGAAAAAAAGATTGTATATAAAAACCTCGTAGAGCTTGTAGGGGACGACAATACCGAGGCAAAGAGTAAGCCAGACGGGAGAGTAAAGAAGGAAGAACAACTCGCCCCATCTCTTGCTTGGATTCGGAGCTAACCACAGACTAGAACTAGGATAAGCTGCTACTTCTTTACCTGTGCATTCATATAATTATTAAAAATAAAAATAAAAAAAGTGCGAATTTTTACAAAGAAATTGACTGCTGAACTTGCAGACCCTAAGAAAAAAAGTAATCTAATTCTTTTGATTGAGCATTGGCTCACCGCCCATTTTGCAATTCGGATCTTGAGCTCCGTTTGTATTCCATTTTTTTAATATTGCAAATATTATTGAAATAATTAAAATATATATACTCTGTAGTACCCTTGTCATTTATGAAGGATAAAAAATGTTTTATTATTTTTAAAAGTAAATCATGGTACCGTGTAATAATTTTTTTCTTTACTTCTTTTTACTGTACTCGTTTTTATTTTATCAAACATATCTGATATTTCATCTTCACGTATATCATCAACCGAAAAAATAAAAAAATATATTATTATTTTTTTAATCCCATAATTTTAAATGCAATTAAAAATTTATCAAATAAGGGAACATAAACATCTCTAAAAAAAATTACAAGTTGAAAAAGTTGTTGCTAATCATATATAAATTCATAAATTAAGACAACGAATTAACAAAAATTCCCCATGCTTGATACGGTCGTTGAGTAAAACAAAGTTATTATGTAATATCCCAGATATTTTCAAGATTTTAAATAATATCTTAATTGATTTTATTAAAGGTTAAGGTTTAAAACCTAGAATTTGAGAAGTAAGATGTGTAGAAAATGGGTGAACATTTTTTTTAACATAAGCTATTTGTTAGAAAATTAAATGTGGAAATATTTTAACGATGCTTGTAGAGAATTTATTAAGAAAATAAATTCAATTGAAAAGTGAAGGTGATTATATTAATATATATATACCTAGAGTTGAGTTTGTTAGTCAAACAAGATGATGTGTGAAGTAAATTAAGTACTCAATTAAACTAATAAATTAATTAGTTTTAAAATAGAGTAAGAAGGAAAGACATAAAATATAATTAATTAAGTTAATTATATTAGTTAAGGTTTAAAGTTATTGTGAAGCTAGAATGATTGTCTAGAATGACAATATTAAGAAATTAAATTAATTAAGTAATTAACTTAATTATTAAGTTGTTGTATAGAGTTCATTAATGGATTTAAGCAAGCCCAATATTTGAATGGTTGAAAGTCTTGTTGGTAATTATAGAGGTCCAAATAACTTTAAGGATCTATCCTCATGAAGAGTCCAAGTAATTTAATTACTACTAGTGGACTAGCCCAAAAGAATTATAGATGTTAGCCCAATATGAGAATATTGATATGAAGTGGGTAATTAAATAATAAGCCCAAATGTTATGTTGATTATAGTCCAAGAGGTAATTAATATAAGTCAAATTAAATTAATTACCTAGCCCAAGATATAAAGATGTGTGAGTTGTGTTGGGTAGCCCAAATAATTAAATAAGGGAGCCCAATGCAAAATAAACTAGTAGCCCAAATATTGAGTCCAAATTTAAAAGTCAAATATTGGTCAATATGTTGGGAGAATAAATTCAAGTATTGTTAAGTGTAGAGAATTAACTAATGTAGGGTTAATTGAACAACCCTAGTTGGTAGATAAGAGAAAGCATTAACCAAACATTGGTTAAATGCTAGGTGGGTGAATTTGATGATGAGAATTAACTATGGATGAGTTAGTTGAAAAACCCTAGGTAGTAAATAAATTAAAGATTTAACTATGCATGGGTTAGTTGTAGGAAGAATATTATAGATACAATTGTGTATGTATATAATTCACCAAGGTATAATTTATATATAACCATGGGTTGGATGTTGTAGAGAGTTAACCACATGTGGGTTAAGTGTTGGTGATTGTTGCTTATTTTACACTTCACCATTTATGTTACTTGTTGTCAAGTTGATGGATGACATTTTAAATATCAAAAATACAAGTATTGTGCATGTATAAGTGAATATATATACATATATTGGTGTATATATATATAGATGCTTATATAATTATATAGGACATAAAAATAAAATCTTAACCAATGTTAGAGTTAAGTGTTAGTAAATATATAAATATATTGGATATCTATGTATACTTAATTGTAGAGAATTAACCTTACTTGGGTTATTTGGTGGAAGATGTATGTATGATCAATTGATGAGCTTGGACCATGGTTGATAGTTAGGTCAACATAGGTTACAAGAGTAAGAGTTTTAATCATACATGAGTTAAGTGTTGGAGAATGATTGCTTCAAATTTACTCCACCTAGTTGCTTCACTCAACTTCCATAAATCAATCCAAGCAAAGGTCATTCATTTAATAATTAAACTTGATTTGATCTTTTGCAAGTATTGGTGATATTATAGACTTACAATAATTGTAAGTATCAATTTTGGTAGTCTATAAATAGAAGAGTAGTAAGAGAAAGCTAGAGTTGGCTCATTTGTTAGTAGATCAAATATTATAGAGAGAGAGGTTCTAGAGAAAAGCTAGAGAGCTTGTGAGTTAGTGTGCTAATGGTTCACTCAAGAAGAAGGAAAGGGAGGAGTCCTAGCAAGATATACAAGAAGAAGAAGAAGAAGAAGAACATTCAAATCCAAGAGGTTGAAAAGTGTTCTAACTCTTCCTTAATGCATTTTTATAATTTATATAAGTTTTAAACGGTCAAAATATATTTTTAACCGATCAAAAGTTATTTTGATGATCTAGAAGTCTAAATCTATGATATATAGGTAGATTCATGGTTTGATAGGTTTAAATCATGAATTGGTATAAGTGGTATGCAAATAAATGGAAGAAAATTCCATATTGTGATTACCGGTAAAACCCTAGGTGGTTCGACCTTTAAATTTCGTGTCAAACGTTTTCAAAAATGTGATTGAACCATGAAATATTGTAAAACAAGAAGTTAGGAAGACAACAACACTAAGTTGGTGTCATTTGGATGTGTAGAGTTTATTATATTCAAGTTTGAACCATTAAAACCAAGGATTTGTGATTTTAGTTTTCACTTTGCCCTTGTGAGCGGTTTTTGGTCTAGTTACGTTCGTAATTTGGATTTGTGATCTAAAGAGAAGTTGTAGAGAGGGAAATTCGGATGAGAATGGACTCAAGAATCACTCCAAAATGTTTTAAAATGAAGAAGTTATGGCTCTCGGAGCGTCGGAGGGTCGAGCAGTCAAAAAAATTGACTTTCGGACAAAATGGCTGACGCAGCCGCGTCAGGACTGACGCAGCTGCGTCATAACAATCTGCTAAGCAGATTTTTCCAGCTCCGGGTCGGTCCGGGTCGGGTCGGGTCGGTCCGGGTCGAGTTTTTTATGAAAATTTAAGCTGAAATAAGTGTAAAATGAATGTTTTGGTTATTAAACCAATATATATGAAATCCATTAATCATTAATTAGTAACTAAATGTTTAAAATAAAGACTAAAGTTAACACAATTAAAAAGTTAACTATTGGTATTATTTGAAGATTATTAAAATATTATTAAATGATCAATAATATTAGTATATGATTAAAAAGTTATTGAATGATGAATAACATTTGTAAATGATTAAAATATCATTACATGGTTAATAATATTAATGAGTGAGTAAAATATTATTAAATGGTTAATAATATTAATGAGTGATTAAAATATTATTAAATGGTTAATAATATTAATATGTGATTAAAATATTATTAAATGATTAATAATATTAATAAGTGATTAAAATATTATTAAATGGTTAATAATATTAATGAGTGAGTAAAATATTATTAAATGGTTAATAATATTAATGAGTGATTAAAATATTATTAAATGGTTAATAATATTAATATGTGATTAAAATATTATTAAATGGTTAATAATATTAATAAGTGATTAAAATATTATTAAATGATTAATAATATTAATAAATAAGTAAAATATTATTAAATGGTTAATAATATTAATAAGGAATTAAAGTATTATTAAATAATTAATAATATTAATAAGTTGGTTAAGTTTACCGACATGTCCAACTAGGTTTGTTGGGCTAGGATTTTTGTCCGGAACTTAAGGATTCGTTTATCGGACAACTAAAGAGTTAATAATTTGAAGTTAAGGTCTTAAGTTAAGACTAATTAAAAGTCCTGGGAGCTAATGAATATGTCAATTTGTTATATAAATTGTAGGTTGAGCAAATAACGCAAATAGGCGTAAATGGTATAAGCGACCAGGCAAGTTTTTCAGAACTTGCTCCTATGTGCTTTAACATGCTATGATGTGATATTAAATTGTTAATAGAAAGATATTGATGATAATTGTGATATGCATGAGGTATGATTACATGTAGATTATGTATAAATATGAAGCATGAATTGTTAGATGTTATATGTGATGTATGAGCAGTATGACATAAACTGAAATGCATGAAAAACATGATGTAAGTATAAATTGCAGAGTATATGTGAAACATGTAATGTGTTATGTGTAACTGTTAAACTTGCTGAGCCGTCGTGCTCACTCTTGCTTAAAACAAATATTTTCAGATAGTGCAAGTTAGTTGAAGTTCTCGATAAAGATCAAGGAACAGGAAATCATATTACTTTCACTAAAGATCTAAATGTCTATTGTAGATATCAGTCCGAATTGGACAGGTAAATGATTGTGTAGTATAATACTTAGTTGGTATATTATATGAGTGTTAAATACTCAATTTGATTGTAATAGAATGTCGTATCATGTATGATATTGAGACATACTAGGAATGTATAAAGATTTCGATTCTGGAATAGAAAGAGATGTTGTAAAATTGTAAATAAATGATTATTTAGCAATTATAATATTGTTTTAATTCATGAACAATAAGGAAAAGGTTGTACTCGTGTTGAACCGGATCCGAGGTTCAAGGAACCCGGATTTGGGGTCGTCACAAGTTGGTATCAGAGCTGATAGGTTATAAACCTTATGTAAGAGTGCCTTAGGCTATAACCGTATAGAAGATAAGTAAAATGATAAATGAATAAACTCCGGAAGAGTTTAAGTAATAAAAGATGAATTTGAAAAATTCATATATAGAAGATTATCCAATTATGGATTTGAGAAGATATAAGAGAAATGAAAAGGGTCATGTTGTACTTAATTTGAATAAATGATATAAGATATCTTATCATAAGATTTTGAGAAGCATAAAGAAAATGCTAAATGATCTAGAGAAATGAACTCGTAATGAGGCAGATATACTAAAATATGAATGGAGAGAATTCGTATTCAGAAAAGAAGAATTAGAGGTTTGTGAATTTTTAATTGAGAACTCATATTAGTGACTGAGTTGTATGATTCCTTGTATGGGCGGGAAATCTGTGCTTGGTTTTAGAACCGCTTAGCTTCCTATATTAATATAGTGGTTGAGTTGAACGAACTCTTGTATGGGCGGGGGCTATGATATGTCAGCGAACCAATTTGGGAGATGCTGCTGCGAAACTTGCACGATCAGTGTGTATCGAAGAAGAAAGATATGCACTGGCAGCATGTGTTTCCTTACAGTGTTGAACAGTTGAGAAACTGATGTATTTGTTCTTGGTTTAATGACCGCTTAACTTTCTATATTGATTAGTGGCCGAGTTGACCAATTTCTTGTATGGGCAGGAGATTGTGTTTGGTTTGACAACCACTTAGCTTCCTATAGTGATAATCGATTGAAACCTGATGACGCGCTTTTCGTTATATGTATGTTGAGAAGGTGATTCTTTTCTCATGTATATAACAAATAGGTAGAGAATGTTAAGATAAGTTCGTGTTCTGAGAACCGACACGTATGGTAAGTTTGTGACTCATAATCGTATGGTGGAACCCCTCAGCGAATGGGCGACTTTGGCCTGACTAGGATAAGCTCCTCAAACCATATGATTGTGGTAAGTTCCTGAGCCCAAGTACGTGGTAAGTTTGATGAACAGTGGGTATGGGTAGAGTTAAGTAGCAAGATTAAAGCTATACTAGATATAGTTATTAAGCTGGAAAAGAATGTGGAGGAAAAATTTGAGGTGTTTTGAGGTTTTAGGATATTCCAAATCTTCTAGCTATGCTAGACTTTGAAATTCTTAAAATCGTGTTAAATTCGCACTGTTGTGCTTTTGAAAAGACAAATGAATTTTCCTTTTTTATTATTAAGTCGCAGTAACACGAGGTGTGGAGAAGTCCATCGTTACTTGTGATGAGATGATAAACGATGGAGTCATAAATGCAGAGTAACCTAGTGTTGGATGTATTTTTAAGCCCACTATGGTATGCTGTAATATGACAAAGTCAAAATGATTTTTTTGTATTTTGAAACGTTTAAAGAAGAGTCTATGCTAATTGTTTCGGCTAGACAAATTGATTTGAAAATATCAAAATATATTTATAAAATCATCACACGCCATTAAAGCCATGGTGCAAAGATGAAAAAGACGGAATCCTCAACGCACTGTTGCAACGGTGCGGTATCATGAAGTCCTATAAATGAATTTTAGTTACTTTAACTGATCTGAAATGATTTTTGAGTCGTAATATACGAACAGTTCAATGATGTGAGTCTAGGTCATTTATTTTGACTGGACACTTTTTGGTCAGAAATGACTCGAGTTTTATTTTCCAATCCAACTTATGCTGAAGCGGAATTTTGTAGTAAGTCTGAGGTGAACAACCCCATAATGGGGGATATGTCAGAGCCATGAATAAAGAACCCGCGAGGGGGCGCCCAACAGTGGTGGCATGCTGATATGGGTTGGTAAATCCAAAGAGTTCGACCCCGAGAGAAGTCGTTGAGCACAGCGCTAGAGTACGATAGGCTAATCACCTAGCGTACGAAACCATTGTGGTATGTTTTCAGTCTTTGTGATTGATAAACATTCTCGCAGTATGTTCACAGTCTTTATGACCCCTCAGAATAGTATGAAAGTTTTAATGAATATTTTGATTTTCAATTTATTCTTTTGTAAGATATTGATTTTCAATTTATTCTTCTGCAAGATATTCCATTGTTCTGGAATTGTGAAAAGTATGAACTTCCTAGAAAAGGGTGGTCATAGAATGTGATGAGTGAAGATATATATTCAGATATGAAAATTTGTTAGAAATGAGTATGATAAAATTTCGGGGACGAAATTCTTATAAGAAGGGGTGAATGTAATATCTCAGATATTTTCAAGATTTTAAATAATATCTTAATTGATTTTATTAAAGGTTAAGGTTTAAAACCTAGAATTTGAGAAGTAAGATGTGTAGAAAATGGGTGAACATTTTTTTTAACATAAGCTATTTGTTAGAAAATTAAATGTGGAAATATTTTAACGATGCTTGTAGAGAATTTATTAAGAAAATAAATTCAATTGAAAAGTGAAGGTGATTATATTAATATATATATACCTAGAGTTGAGTTTGTTAGTCAAACAAGATGATGTGTGAAGTAAATTAAGTACTCAATTAAACTAATAAATTAATTAGTTTTAAAATAGAGTAAGAAGGAAAGACATAAAATATAATTAATTAAGTTAATTATATTAGTTAAGGTTTAAAGTTATTGTGAAGCTAGAATGATTGTCTAGAATGACAATATTAAGAAATTAAATTAATTAAGTAATTAACTTAATTATTAAGTTGTTGTATAGAGTTCATTAATGGATTTAAGCAAGCCCAATATTTGAATGGTTGAAAGTCTTGTTGGTAATTATAGAGGTCCAAATAACTTTAAGGATCTATCCTCATGAAGAGTCCAAGTAATTTAATTACTACTAGTGGACTAGCCCAAAAGAATTATAGATGTTAGCCCAATATGAGAATATTGATATGAAGTGGGTAATTAAATAATAAGCCCAAATGTTATGTTGATTATAGTCCAAGAGGTAATTAATATAAGTCAAATTAAATTAATTACCTAGCCCAAGATATAAAGATGTGTGAGTTGTGTTGGGTAGCCCAAATAATTAAATAAGGGAGCCCAATGCAAAATAAACTAGTAGCCCAAATATTGAGTCCAAATTTAAAAGTCAAATATTGGTCAATATGTTGGGAGAATAAATTCAAGTATTGTTAAGTGTAGAGAATTAACTAATGTAGGGTTAATTGAACAACCCTAGTTGGTAGATAAGAGAAAGCATTAACCAAACATTGGTTAAATGCTAGGTGGGTGAATTTGATGATGAGAATTAACTATGGATGAGTTAGTTGAAAAACCCTAGGTAGTAAATAAATTAAAGATTTAACTATGCATGGGTTAGTTGTAGGAAGAATATTATAGATACAATTGTGTATGTATATAATTCACCAAGGTATAATTTATATATAATCATGGGTTGGATGTTGTAGAGAGTTAACCACATGTGGGTTAAGTGTTGGTGATTGTTGCTTATTTTACACTTCACCATTTATGTTACTTGTTGTCAAGTTGATGGATGACATTTTAAATATCAAAAATACAAGTATTGTGCATGTATAAGTGAATATATATACATATATTGGTGTATATATATATAGATGCTTATATAATTATATAGGACATAAAAATAAAATCTTAACCAATGTTAGAGTTAAGTGTTAGTAAATATATAAATATATTGGATATCTATGTATACTTAATTGTAGAGAATTAACCTTACTTGGGTTATTTGGTGGAAGATGTATGTATGATCAATTGATGAACTTGGACCATGGTTGATAGTTAGGTCAACATAGGTTACAAGAGTAAGAGTTTTAACCATACATGAGTTAAGTGTTGGAGAATGATTGCTTCAAATTTACTCCACCTAGTTGCTTCACTCAACTTCCATAAATCAATCCAAGCAAAGGTCATTCATTTAATAATTAAACTTGATTTGATCTTTTGCAAGTATTGGTGATATTATAGACTTACAATAATTGTAAGTATCAATTTTGGTAGTCTATAAATAGAAGAGTAGTAAGAGAAAGCTAGAGTTGGCTCATTTGTTAGTAGATCAAATATTATAGAGAGAGAGGTTCTAGAGAAAAGCTAGAGAGCTTGTGAGTTAGTGTGCTAATGGTTCACTCAAGAAGAAGGAAAGGGAGGAGTCCTAGCAAGATATACAAGAAGAAGAAGAAGAAGAAGAACATTCAAATCCAAGAGGTTGAAAAGTGTTCTAACTCTTCCTTAATGCATTTTTATAATTTATATAAGTTTTAAACGGTCAAAATATATTTTTAACCGATCAAAAGTTATTTTGATGATCTAGAAGTCTAAATCTATGATATATATAGGTAGATTCATGGTTTGATAGGTTTAAATCATGAATTGGTATAAGTGGTATGCAAATAAATGGAAGAAAATTCCATATTGTGATTACCGGTAAAACCCTAGGTGGTTCGACCTTTAAATTTCGTGTCAAACGTTTTCAAAAATGTGATTGAACCATGAAATATTGTAAAACAAGAAGTTAGGAAGACAACAACACTAAGTTGGTGTCATTTGGATGTGTAGAGTTTATTATATTCAAGTTTGAACCATTAAAACCAAGGATTTGTGATTTTAGTTTTCACTTTGCCCTTGTGAGCGGTTTTTGGTCTAGTTACGTTCGTAATTTGGATTTGTGATCTAAAGAGAAGTTGTAGAGAGGGAAATTCGGATGAGAATGGACTCAAGAATCACTCCAAAATGTTTTAAAATGAAGAAGTTATGGCTCTCGGAGCGTCGGAGGGTCGAGCAGTCAAAAAAATTGACTTTCGGACAAAATGGCTGACGCAGCCGCGTCAGGACTGACGCAACTGCGTCATAACAATCTGCTAAGCAGATTTTTCCAGCTCCGGGTCGGTCCGGGTCGGGTCGGGTCGGTCCGGGTCGAGTTTTTTATGAAAATTTAAGTTGAAATAAGTGTAAAATGAATGTTTTGGTTATTAAACCAATATATATGAAATCCATTAATCATTAATTAGTAACTAAATGTTTAAAATAAAGACTAAAGTTAACACAATTAAAAAGTTAACTATTGGTATTATTTGAAGATTATTAAAATATTATTAAATGATCAATAATATTAGTATATGATTAAAAAGTTATTGAATGATGAATAACATTTGTAAATGATTAAAATATCATTACATGGTTAATAATATTAATGAGTGAGTAAAATATTATTAAATGGTTAATAATATTAATGAGTGATTAAAATATTATTAAATGGTTAATAATATTAATGAGTGATTAAAATATTATTAAATGGTTAATAATATTAATATGTGATTAAAATATTATTAAATGATTAATAATATTAATAAGTGATTAAAATATTATTAAATGGTTAATAATATTAATGAGTGAGTAAAATATTATTAAATGGTTAATAATATTAATGAGTGATTAAAATATTATTAAATGGTTAATAATATTAATATGTGATTAAAATATTATTAAATGGTTAATAATATTAATAAGTGATTAAAATATTATTAAATGATTAATAATATTAATAAATAAGTAAAATATTATTAAATGGTTAATAATATTAATAAGGAATTAAAGTATTATTAAATAATTAATAATATTAATAAGTTGGTTAAGTTTACCGACATGTCCAACTAGGTTTGTTGGGCTAGGATTTTTGTCCGGAACTTAAGGGTTCGTTTATCGGACAACTAAAGAGTTAATAATTTGAAGTTAAGGTCTTAAGTTAAGACTAATTAAAAGTCCTGGGAGTTAATGAATATGTCAATTTGTTATATAAATTGTAGGTTGAGCAAATGACGCAAATAGGCGTAAATGGTAGAAGCGACCAGGCAAGTTTTTCAGAACTTGCTCCTATGTGCTTTAACATGCTATGATGTGATATTAAATTGTTAATAGAAAGATATTGATGATAATTGTGATATGCATGAGGTATGATTACATGTAGATTATGTATAAATATGAAGAATGAATTGTTAGATGTTATATGTGATGTATGAGCAGTATGACATAAACTGAAATGCATGAAAAACATGATGTAAGTATAAATTGCAGAGTATATGTGAAACATGTAATGTGTTATGTGTAACTGTTAAACTTGCTGAGCCGTCGTGCTCACTCTTGCTTAAAACAAATATTTTCAGATAGTGCAAGTTAGTTGAAGTTCTCGATAAAGATCAAGGAACAGGAAATCATATTACTTTCACTAAAGATCTAAATGTCTATTGTAGATATCAGTCCGAATTGGACAGGTAAATGATTGTGTAGTATAATACTTAGTTGGTATATTATATGAGTGTTAAATACTCAATTTGATTGTAATAGAATGTCGTATCATGTATGATATTGAGACATACTAGGAATGTATAAAGATTTCGATTCTGGAATAGAAAGAGATGTTGTAAAATTGTAAATAAATGATTATTTAGCAATTATAATATTGTTTTAATTCATGAACAATAAGGAAAAGGTTGTACTCATGTTGAACCGGGTCCGAGGTTCAAGGAACCCGGATTTGGGGTCGTCACATATTATATAAGAATGCTTAATGTTATTTTGCCAATCAAACATCAATGTATCATTTTTAGTTTTATTCGATAAAACTTTTTGCTTGGAATATTGTATTAACGAGTATTATACCTTGTGCTCAAGTTTTTAACTTAGGTATGTGTTTGATAAAATTAAATAATTAAGATTTGAATGATTAATATATCTTAATAAATTATATTGTCTGAGTGATAATAAAATTATTTTACCATTTTAAAGGGTAAAATTTTATTTAATAATTTAAAATATTCAATTTAATAAAAATAAGTAGATAATATTATTGAATGTATTTATAAAAAAAAAGTTACCAAATTTTTTTTATTAAGAGACAACTCTTAATGATTTGAAGTTAATTTTATGTCTTACCGATTAAGAGTCGAGTAAAATTTTAACAAACAACTTTATCATCTTACCGATTCAGATATGGAGTTGTTAAGAGGTATTAAGAGGTAAACAAACATAACCTTATCCTTCATCTGTTCTAATTTATAAGATTAATATTGATTTTTAAAAAATTAATTTTAAAAAATTTCAAACTCAAAATTGAGATGATTTTATTTAATTTATGTTAATACAATTCTAAATATTATAAATTACCTATAAAATATTATTAGTTATAAGATTTAATGTTTAAAAATTTTAAATAAATTATTTAAAATATATCAAATTTATTTTTAAAAAATTAATAATAATTTTATAATTCGAAAGAGAATGTATATCATTGGTGTAGTTAAAGAATGTATTAACCTTGCCATGGTGATCTAAGGAGATTTACTCCCTAGTCGAGTTCAAACCTTGGGGCAACACCTAGGCATTAGTATTTTGTGTAGATGTACTGGACTGTGAGGGTGTTACCTTTAAGATTGTCTCAAAATGATTTAATCTCGTTTAACGTATAAATTAATTCAAAAAATACTCTCATCCTTCAAACAAAAAAATAATAATAATAAAATTAGACAAGGTATTCTCTCATGCAAATTTAATCAATCTTTTTTTTCTTCTGAAGATGTTGTTTTACTCGCAAGTAAACTTCATAATTTTAAATAGTTCAATACTCAAATTCGTTGTAGATGCTTTTATTTTATTTTTTAACTTTTAGCTCATGACTATAAATTTATATAATCAATGAAATAATTAAAGAATAAGATAAAATGATTATCATATAATTATTATTCCTTCCGTCCCATAATAAACGTAATAATTTAATTTTAATAGTTAAATTGACTATTTTTAATATAAATAATTAAAAATATTTATATAGAATTTTTAAATCACTCAATTTGATATTAGTAGTACTTTCTTCTAGTTTATTGTGATTATAATTTTTTGACATATATTTTGAATTTTTAAATACTTTAAATGCATTAAACATTTGCACCTCCTAAAGTTCCTGGCGTTGATGATGTAAGACTATTTGAAGGCTCACTTTTCCATCACATGAAAGCTACTTATCAACATATTCTGCCACCCACTATTGATTTTACCTTGACACTTACTTTATGCATCTTTGATGTGTCCACAAGTCAACATTAAAATATATCTTGAGAAACAACATGACATACACTGAACGCACGGCAATATGTTACCAACAAGCATTAAGGGTTACTTTATTCAGAATAGGAAATAATATAATTTTAAAGATTTATATTACGGGTTTGTTGTTGTATATAAAAGCAAAATAAGAACATTGAAATGTTTAGTAGATCAATAGAAGTAGGAGATGATCCATCATAATTTATTTACATATAAATATTATACATACGTATCGATGCAAATTCATAAGCACGATCATTGCTGCATCAATGTTGGTTCATCAAGGTAATTATTGTTTATTATTGTCCCTAATTGCATATTATATGTATTTAGTACAATCTTAGGTTTCTTCTTCAAAAGAACATTTTAATTCCTTATAATTTACTTATATATATAATTTATCTTCTTTGTTGTGTCCTTGACATATCATTGTCCTACTTTCTAAAACGTATTGTGTTATTGTGTCTGTGCTCCTTGAACTAATGTTAACTAATCTCCTCGTTCTGTCAACTTTCTTAGGTCACAGGAGAATCTTTGATTCAACGTAAGGATGACACTGCAGCGGTTCTCAAATCTAGGCTGGATGCATTTCATAGACAGACTGAACCGGTATGATTTTCAACTAGATCAGTTTTTTGTGTTGTAATATTTTCATTAACTATGTTCTTGTGTCTATATATGTGTAAATTCAGTTCTTTCTGATGGTATTTGGGCACTGAAGTTTCATTTGATGTTCTTCTGGTAAACATCACTAAATGTTGTTTATTTGGTCTCCTTGTTTATTAAAAGGCTCAAAAGTTTCAGTTGTTTGTTGTATTTTATGCAACTGGTTTTTAATATGATAGAAAGTTATATCTAGTTGTAGTTCGGTGAGGTTTGGGCAATGAGATTTGATAATGATATGGTGGCATACATCTGCTGGAAAGAAAATAAAAATAAATATAACATTTGAGTTAAGCCTGCCGAGGGATCTGCTGTGGATAATATATCGACCTTTTTCAGGGTAATCTGGTTGTTTTTATGTTGCATCTTTCTAAGTGATCCCACAATTTTTATTCTCCAACCTGATCTGTTTTTTGCTTGCTTGCCATCTCTGCACAGTATTCTGTTTATCTATACGGTCACGTACCTGGTGTTAGTACTCTTTAAATTATATTTATTTTCTCTTAGCCAGTTCCTAGAATGTATGAATGCTACAACAAACCCCTCTTCACAATACACTAGGCTATAATCTCTTCTTCATTTGAAATTATTGTGATTTCATATATGGTTTATGGAGCCTACTTGTAGGAATTGATGATACATTTTGTGGAAAGAGTGGAATGGTTTAGTTACCCCAAAAGAGAAATGGAGGACTCCTGGAGCATTTTCGTTTACCCCTTTCTTTTGGAAAAGTAGATTGTTGAGTAGGAATATAAATGTGATGATCGTTAGACCCCATTATTAACCACAAGTTTTTTTTGCTTTTTTTGAGATGCAGGTTATTGATTACTATGCCAAGAAGGGCATTGTTGCAAACCTTCATGCAGAGCAACCTCCCCAGGCTGTGACAGCTGAGGTTCAGAAGGTGCTGTCATGAAAGGGAGCCAGTTAATCGCCTTAAACTTTAAATAAACAATAGAAATCCCAGAATTTTGGCACCATATATTCTGGATATATTTTTGGACTGCTGTGACCAGTCGGCTACTTTCTGCTCCCTATTTTTTTGTGAGACCCGCAGTAGCTGCTGATGCATTTCTTTGACATATATTTTTTCATGATAAAACTGTTGTTTAAGGATTTTTTTTTTTTGGTATAAAAACTATCATTAAGGATTTTTTATGGGCAAAAAGTTAGAACATTAAATCACTGCAACGCATAGGAATTTAAGGATTTTTTTAATCTAATTTTATTATACGTAATGATCTATACAATGATTTATATAATAATTATTTTATAGGTTTTATATTTTAGTTATCTTATGAAATTTATTATTTTATAAAGGATCATTGTATGAATCATTATGTATAGGAATTTTTTTTTTTTCGAATAAAAAGAAACAGATCGTTAACATGGTGCTTTTTTTATCAATCTTGAAACATGTTGTAGTAAATGTGCTAGGGTTTTAATCCAAACACATACCCAGAGGCTATCATTGGGCTTGGCGTGGTCCGCTATTTTAACCGATGCCATATATATTTGCCCCTAAAAAATTAGTGGACTGCGTCAAATTATTTAAAAGCTAGAAGAACGTGTATAACAAGTTATTAGAAGGATTATATGTATATATATATATATATATATATCAAAGAGACGAGTAGAAAGCTTACATAATTCGTTTGTCGATGAAGCTGCAATACGACTTTTGCAGGTATTTCGAAGTGGAATATGGACATATGGTCACATAAGGAGTTATGCCTTCATGCATTGCATGCTGAGGAAAATAAATAGTTAACGTTGATATAAAAATTATATAAATCCGATATATAATATGTCAACGTAACAAGCAGTAAAACCATCCCAATTTTTGTATCATCCACTTTATTTGTCATAGCAAAAAAGAACTCGAAAATTAAAGTTAATTGTATACAGTTTAAAGTAGAGGAGGATATGTAATTCAGTAATTCTTACCATCTGCAATTAGCTCATTTATCAAGTTGTAGTAGAAGTCAATGCCCTCACGATTAATTCTCCCTTCCAAGTTTTCCTCCACATTGACTTTTTTAAAAAAAAAAAAAAAAAAAAACAAGTGGCACAAATATTAAATATTAACCAAAGACAGTGAGGAGAGGAGATAATTAAATGATTGAGAAAAACTATTAAATTCTTGTCAAATTATCACAAAAATATATAAATTGTTTATATTGTACCAAAACTCGTTGAACTTTTAAAAAATGTTATAAAGGATCAAAATTTAACCATATCATATTTACACGCCAGAAGACAAGTCAGCTCATATAATCAAATTTTGTTCATTTTAAAAAAAAGTTTAATAAATTTTACAGCAACAAAAATAATTTATATATTATTTTGATAGCTTGACATGAGTTGAATGTTTCTTTTAATCATTAAGGCTATGTTTGTTTGTAAGGATTATAATTTCGAGATTATGATCTCAAGGCATGGATTATAATCCCAATGTTATATTTGTTTGTAATGATTACATTTATAAAATTATTAATCCCAAAAATATTTTGCTTGTTTTTAAATTTGGACTTGGAACTATTAGTCCAGGAATTATAAAATGACTTAATAATCTCGGGATTATAATTTCTGATTGAACATGGTATTAATTAAATAGTCTTTCATATTAAGTCATTTTATAATCTCTGAACTAGTAAATCTCAAGATCAAATTTAAAAACAAACAAGATAAAGATGAGATTAATAGCCGGCCTTATCATAAGTTTGATTCTTATAAATAAATATAATTTTAAGAATATAATCCATATATTATGATTATAATTTTAAAATTATAATTCTTGTAAATAAACATTATCCAAGTTTTAAAGAGGAAGTAGAGGAGTTAGATATGCATGCATGCATACTGGGTAAAATTTTAGTCCAAGAAAGGAAGAATTGGTAAGCAGTTATTTCCATGTCCTTCAAATCCTTCACATCATCCTACATAGATATGGACAACAAGCTTTCCATGACCTAGCTAGCTATATTACTGATAATCTCTTTATAAAACATTTGTTTAATTCCTTTTAGTTACTGGTTTCCTTCTAGTATGATTACTATTTATGTTTTCATTACAAATCAACTACAAGTCCAAAGCGTAGCCGGTTGGTGCCCATTTAAGCGACAGTTTAATTAGAAAGTATATATTCTTTTCTTAAAAAAAGAAATAACATCTTACTTTTTTAATAAAAATAGAAGAAGGAAATTACCTACACCAAATTTTAAAGAAATATTTTATACTTTTGTAATCCGCGATCATCCATGACTTATAAATAATATATATAGTTCGGTTGGAATTAAAATGTTAGTAAGGTATACCGCCTCTGTTACTATTGCCGAGCTCATTAATTTTTTTTTTAGAATTATTAATTAACAGCTTTCATAATTTATTTTTTTTGGTATAAAAAAATTTTCAATTAAGAACAAATATAATAATCTGAGCATAAATTAAAAAGGTGCTGCTAAGTTTTGATCTTTCCTTCCATTTTCCTCTGGGCTCTTAAAATTAAAATATAATAATTTAAATTGTTCACGAAAATCTTTTATAAATTTAGTGATTATCAGGAAATTAATGATTCACGGGGCTCCCTTAATTGGAACACTCTTTGAGAATATGGATAGAGGGAAATATATAGGTTGCCGATAAACAGTTGGAGACTTATATTATATTAATTAGCAATAGAACGGTTCCTCCGAAACAAAACAATAGAAGTATTCTTTTTGGACCATATGTCTCATCTCTTTCACAGTTATTCTGCCTGCATGTCGAGACAACCACACACACACACACACACAAACACACAGACATATATAGATGCTCGTCAACCAAATGTGAAGCATATTCTCTGTTGTGAATAAAGTTTGAGGGTGCTTATGAGATATATTTTTGTGACGATGGTAGAAGAATTAATACATCATTTTTGTATTCAGTTTTGTTTTTGTCAGTGTCTTTACATGTTCATAGTTTATATTTTAAATCTTATTTCATTTTTTTAAACTATTAATTTCTTTCAGTAATGTAACTATTTTGCCTTGTGCTTAAACAATAAAAATATTCAGATATATATTGTATACAAGTTATTTTTTTGCACATCACTATGTTTTCTTCTAAATAGAGAATCCCATTTGAGTTTTTTAGTTAATTTATAAAATTTAAATTATTGCGAATCTATGTAATTTTAATTAGAACAATAATCAATATCTTAAAAACATTAAAAGTATGGCTAAATACACTTTTATTACACCACCAAGTACCATCAAATTCATAATTCGGTCCCCAAAGTATTGGAACTTATAATTTACTACATAAAGTACCCATGTAGCCCCTATATTCAGATTCCGGCCAAAATTGGCATGAATTCCTAAATTGTTGGCCAGTAGTGCAAGATATTAAACCTTTTATCCGTTAAGCTATGAATGAATTTGAAAATTCTTTTGAGTGTTATAGACCCACTTGGAACTAAGTGGACAACCAATGATCAACCTATACAATTCTTAACTGGCCGAAAATTTAGATAATCTAGCTAATTTTGGCCTAAATATGAATTTGGGGGCCACATTATATGAAATTATGTACTTTATGTAGTAAATTATAAATTCAAATATTTTGGGAGCCGAATTATGAATTTGATGGTACTTTGTGTAACAGAAGTGTAAATAGCCCTTAAAAATATTATTAATTCCAAGTTCTTATTTAAAAAAATTAAATTAAAATTTCATCACAATTTAACTAATTTCAAAGTCAATTGTGATTGGCGTACTTAGTATTATTTAGTTGATCAATAAAAGCAATTTATAATAATAAGTATCTTCATTGATTCACATGTGAGGTATCTGCAAGTGATAGTTTGGTTAGTGGGAAACAATTTAGACCAGATCATATATAATAAGTATCTTCATTGATTCACATGTGAGGTAATTTATTAGTAATGAAATACTTTCATTATTGATATTAATTGTAGCATTTTGTCACAAACACCTGTATTCAGCTTATTGGAGAAATCAGCTATGCACATAGCTGATAGTAGTTATGCGATGATATATTATTGTGGATCCTCCTGAGGACGTCTTGGTTTGTATGCAATCGATGAGTTGATGGGGTTGAGGAATTTAGCAAATCATTCGGCAGTAATTTTGGGATAACGCTTACAATAGTTAAAATAATCTGTGAACATCAGTACCATTTGTACGTTATACCCTTGATTCAGTTTTATGTTATCCATCAGAGACCATACACAATATCCCGTTACATTCACTCCCGCTCTACAAAAATATTCAATTAAACATTTATCTTAATTTTTCCATCTTAACGATATTATATATATATATATATATATATATATATATATATATATATATATATATATATATAGGGGAATAATTCATAGCAAGCGTTTGTTATGGACATTATTCCAGCAAATGCATCTTCAACCGTTGAAATAATAATTTTAATGGATAAGATGGAGTCCCACCCGCTATCTAAGATAACGGGTAGGAAAAGAAAAAAAATTCTCAGTCCACCCGTCATCTTAGTTGACGGGTGGAGTTTTGTTTTTTGTTTTTTTTTTTTTAATCTAAGTTTAACAAAATCAAAAAAAATCAAAAAAAAAAACTCCACCCGTCATCTTAGTTGACGGGTGGAGTTTTGTTTTTTTTTTGTTAAAGTTATATTAAAAAAAAACTCAACACACTCCACCCGTCAACTAAGATGACGGGTGGGAATTGAATTATTATTATTATTTTTTTTTGTTAAAGTTATATTATAAAAAAAAAAATCAATACACTCCACCCGTCAACTAAGATGACGGGTGGGAATTGAATTTATTTATTTTTTTGTTAAAGTTATATTATAAAAAAAAATTCAATACACCCCACCCGTCATCTTAGTTGACGGGTGGAGTTTTGTTTTGTTTTTGTTAAAGTTATATTAAAAAAAAACTCAACACACTCC
This sequence comes from Hedera helix, assembly GCA_947179155.2. Classification (NCBI taxonomy): domain Eukaryota; kingdom Viridiplantae; phylum Streptophyta; class Magnoliopsida; order Apiales; family Araliaceae; genus Hedera; species Hedera helix. Next base: position 52,222,551 of record OX359269.1, on the reverse strand, counting down.
ACCCGTCAACTAAGATGACGGGTGGGAATTGAATTATTATTATTATTTTTTTTTGTTAAAGTTATATTATAAAAAAAAAAATCAATACACTCCACCCGTCAACTAAGATGACGGGTGGGAATTGAATTTTTTTATTTTTTTTTGTTAAAGTTATATTATAAAAAAAAAAAAAAAAAATCAATACACCCCACCCGTCATTTATGACGGGTGGAGTTTTGTTTTGTTTTTATTAAAGTTATATTAAAAAAAAAAAAAAAAAAAACTCAACACACTCCACCCGTCAACTAAGATGACGGGTGAGAATTGAATTATTATTATTTTTTTTTTGTTAAAGTTATATTATAAAAAAATAAATAAAAATTCAATACACTCCATCCGTCAACTAAGATGACGGGTGAGAATTGAATTTTTATTTTTTTGTTAAAGTTATATCATAAAAAAATAAAAAAATTCAATACACCCCACACGTCATCTTAGTTGACGGGTGGGAATTGAATTTTTTTTTTTTTGTTAAAGTTATATTAAAAAAAAAAAAAAATTCAATACACCCCACCCGTCATCTTAGTTGACGGACGGTAATTGATTTTTTTTTTTTTTTATTAAAGTGATATTATAAAAATAAAATAAAAATTCAATACACTCCACCCGTCATCTTAGTTGACAGGTGGGAATTGAATTTTTTTTTTTTTTTGTTAAAGTGATCTTATAAAAATAAAAAATAAAAAATCAATACACTCCACCCGTCATCTTAGTTGACGGATGGGAGGGAATTGAATTTTTTTTTTTTTTTGTTAAATTGATATTATAAAAAAAATAAAAATAAAAAAATTAATACACTCCACCCGTCATCTTAGTTGACGGGTGGGAATTGAATTTTTTTTTTTTTTTGTTAAAGTTATATTAAAAAAAAAATAAAAATTCAATGCACTCCACCCGTCAACTAAGATGACGGGTGGGAATTGAATTTTTTTTTTTTTTTTGTTAAAGTTATATTAAAAAAAAAAAAAATTTAACACTCCACCCGTCAACTAAGATGATGGGTGGAAATTTTATTTTTTTTTGTTAAACTTATATTAAAAAAAAAAAAAAACTAAACACTCCACCCGTCAACTAAGATGACGGGTGGACCGAGAATTTTTTTTTTTTTCCTACCCGTTATCTTAGATAGCGGATGAGACTCCATCTTATCCATTAAAATCATTATTTCAACGGTTGAAGATGCATTTGCTGGAATAGTGTCCATAGCAAACGCTTGCTATGGATCATTCCCCATATATATATATAAAATTGTATATGCAACATTTATAAATTAATTACCTTTGTGCCTCGAGAAGAGCAATAAGATGATTTATGATACAGTAAAGACAACCTTCATCAACTAATGCTTTTGTTAAGTCATTGATATTTCCAATCGCCAGTGATTCCTTTAGGGATGTTGTGTATACTTGTGTCTCAGTCCATCCTGTCAAAGCAAAAACAATTTAATTAATTCTAAATCAGTCAAGTATTTTTTTTAATTTCTCATGATTAACTGTACGCGGCAGCATGTGTAGCGAATGTGTGTATATATAAGCATAAGTAGTACTCAGATAAAATAGTTGCATTTATAAAAATTTTGTGTTACATAAAAGGAGTTCACTTTTTAATAATAATAATATGAAATGGTATGATATATATTTTTAAGTTTGTTATCATATTTGTATTATCATACAACACTAATAAAATATTAAGTTATTTTTTAAGAGTATACATGGTAAAAGAATATATCCAAATTTTATAGATGAAACCTTTTTTTTTTGTGTGGAAGACAGAGTGTGTTTATTTATTTATTTTGTTAGAGAAACACTATATAATTAACAACTTAATTAAATAACTAACCATTTTCAGTAATGAAAATTGAAGGGTTTTCATAAATTTTTTTGACATACAAGAGCATATCAAAAAAGCCTTCCGGATGCCCCTGCAAAATTTAAGTTTCACTTATATATATTAGTACTGATAAACTAATCAACAACGCACAATAATAATTATATTGCATTAAAAATTTATTGAAGGTCTTAATTACCAAGCTATCCGTGCGAAATCCATTTGCGTTGCGTCCTGGGACAGAAAATAAGCCACAGTTAGAAAAGCCTAAATAATGGGGTTATATTATATATATATATATAGATTAATTCCAATTGTAATCAAGGTGGTCATTAATTTACCTCCCTTGGTAACATATTTTTGCTGAATAAAGCCTTTTTGGGGGTCGATGCTCCAATTCTCAGCGGGTTGTGCATAACTGGTAGCATAGTAGTTAAGTCCAAGAAAATCAATGGAACCTTTAACTAATTTCGTTTCCTCATCAGTGAAATGGGGGAGTACAGGAATCTCGTCCCTCATTGTTTTTGGATATTCACCATATGTTAAGGCATTCATATACCTGATCAATTGATATCAATAATAAGGGGACAAATTAAGAAAAATATGTTTAATCACTAATAAATTATAGTACCTTGATATATATATGTAATTATACTTCCTTGGATCGGCTGACCCTGAATTTTCCCCATGAGCACCTAGTTGTGTATTTGGACACGGAATTAATAAGTCATTCAACTTCTAAAACGGACCACCGACATTTACAAATTGATGAAATTGTTTGGAAGATACGTAAATAAGTTATTTGGAAGATACGTAAAAAAGTTAGATTATAATAACAGCAATAATAATATGTACAACATTTTAATATAATTATTTGTTATATATATACAACTTTTCTTGTACCTTAACTAAAAAATTAACCAATTTAAAACTTTTTGAAATTACGATCCATTTAACGTTCAATTTTATTTATAATTTAAAACAACAATAATCAAATTTTTAAAGTCACTTCCAACAAAATCATAGTGAGAGAATTATAGTGAGGAACAATATATATACCTTTAGTTTTCAAATTTTTATTATTACAAAATTCATATATCTTAACTACTACCTACTAATTACAAGGCCTAGATAGCATATATTATGTGGTTCCATTAATTTTCCAATCACAGTTAATTACAGAGGTACATTTAATAGATATTAAGCGAGCTGATAATCTTCAGATGTTATATTGATGACTAAATTAGTAGACAATAGCACATATCTCCTATATATCTTGTTATTTTCGATAAAATCTGCAAGCACATAATTGATATTAGAAATAGCTAGAAACAGTGAGGAAGTCAGAATTTTTATCCATCAAAATATTGTGAGACTATAAATAATTTGATGGGGTTCGGAGGCATCGCCCTCAAGCCAACTTTTGAAGATAATTTTTCACTTTTCAACCGGTTACATATGTAAAATATGTATTTAGTTACAATATTGTTATATAACAAGTAATATCATTATATATACACACACACAAACACCTTATTGACCTATAATACGTTTTTATAATCACAAATCATGTGTTAATAAATATTTGATTCCTTAATTATTTTAAAAGTAATATAAATTAAATTATTATTTATTTTAAAAATATTAGAGAAAAATGCATATATAAAAGTGTAGAAATGATATGAGATTGAAAAAGTTATAAAAATTTCAATTTGACCTTTATATTAGAAAATTTGTAAAATTTTTAATGGGATCAATTTGTCCATTACACTTAATTTTTTTTTTAAATTTATCATATATTATAAAATAATTTTTTTTCAACGGGGTCAATTGACCCCATACCACCTAACGTGGCTTCGTCCCTCGCTAGAAAGCCAATGATATATATAAAAGAATGAACGAAAAGTAGTGGCTTAATTTACTCTGGATTATTTTGTTTCAATTTAGAAAGATTAAAATGAAAATTTTTCATTAATTTAGTCAATAATTGCACCATAATAATTCCGTGCATGACTATGTATAGTAACACTGAGTGGCTAGAACCTAGAATCGAAAAAAGTTCCATCTTTAAGGACATATATATATTATTTCTAAATTCTTGTATGTAGCGAAGAGATCTGTTCTTTTTAATTTTTGTCTTTAATTGTCATTATTGGTGTTAAATAATATTTATCATTTAAAAAAATTAACTATAAATTATTAATTATATTACATATACCAACGATAAACAACATAGCTTAAGATGAGACAGGAACAGGATAAGGATACAACTGATTTGCACTCGAGCTTGTATGGGCCATAGTCCTTCCCCGCCTCCCCCCTCTTTTTTCTCCATAAATGTTAATATTAACTATATAAGAAAGGTATTACAATGGGAATTACTAGCAGAAATTGTCAACTTATACACTGTTAAGCTGTCACATTTGATCGAATTCTCTGTCAATGAACGCTACCGGTCATATGTTCGAGGAGTTTTGAATTATGGAATATAAAGTTTTCATTTTTGTTATGCCAATCTGTGGGTTGTTGGTGTTGATCGTGTTCACAGCAAGATGGTGGCCAATATAATTTTGTCTTTAGAAGTTGGTAGTTTAATATTAGTGAAGTTTTGTGTTTAGTATATTGTTTTTTTGTTAATATATTATAAGTGAGTTGAAGTTTCACATCGAATAAATAATAAAAGAGTGAAAGATTAATATATATGAATGAACCCAATACTTAATGACTAAATTTTTTGGGTTAAGTTGAGTTCTAAACATATATGTTAGTGTCTTATGTATGCGCACACAACGAGTGAGCTCTCCGATTCTCCCCCAACAATAAATTTGGCTTTTCGGTTCTCCCACAATAACTAGTATGATTCCGGACTGGTGAACCTCTTTAAAAGAATACGCTCAAGAATTAGTGTGCGGTAATTCAAGAATATTACAAGTGGGTTGAAATATCACATCGGATAAAAATCAAAGAGTGAATGATTAATATACATGAATAAGCTTAAGATTTAATAATTAAAATTTTTAGATTAAATTAAATTTTAAACATATATGTTAGCTCCAGGATATTAATTCCCAACATTTTTCTCTTTGTTTGGGATCGGCTTGTGATTGTATTATTCATCTGGATAGTCTCTGGCTGGGGTTGTATTTTCATTCAGTGTTCTATTCATAATCCATGCCACTTGGATTATGTATTTATTTTAATACAATCTTTTCTTCCTATAAAAGAATAATAATAATTAATTTATATGAGACAGTTTGTACGGGACATAATAATTTTAATTAGTTTAATCGAGCCATCTACCATGTCTTACATACGTTTGGTCGCATCGCAAAATGGAATGTATTGCTCCATCTGTTTTAAATTAAATATTTATTTTTTATTTTTTTAAATCAAATTGAATATATTTAAAATTAATAATTAAGCATATACAAATATATTTTTAAAAATATAAAAAATGAGGTTAATAATAAATTATATATATGTTTTTTGGTTATATTCTTTTCATTTATATTTGGACAAAAATGGTGTAACAATTAATTTTAAAAATGATCAAGTTAAATATAAAAAATTAAAATTAAACATTTAATTTGAGACAAAGAAAATATTAATTAATTATTAAATGGAAACAAGCATGGTTGTTGGTTGGTCCCCAAGCCACCATGAATGCATTTGCCATGCAAGTACGTACTTTCCATGCTTCATCTGTTCAATTGATCCACAATTCATTGCATATTTCGTGCGGTATTTAACTCTTGGAATTATATCTAGGCGATATTAATCATGAAAACAACGTTCAACTCTGTTAAATTTAAGATCCGAATATTGTATAGCAATCACACAAAAAAATAAAGAAAAAAGAAAAGAATAAGAGCACATGATATATCTAAATTTTGGCTAATTTTATTTGTTTGATGTGTTCATTAAATGTCGCCTCACTCATATTTTATAGTAATTTACTTACCAAATAATATTTTTATAATAATTAAAAAAATTTAACGGCTATAATATGAGTTCAAATCCATGAGACTCAAAATATTAGGCAAACTCACAATTGGACTACTAATAAATTCTCAAGCTCAAATACACATTTTACTTAGTCATAGTGTCTATTGATCAAACTTATTGAAGTATAAGCCAATCCGAATAATTTGAATTTAATGAACATATAAATTTAAGTTTGTATATACCTACAATACCACAAAATTTTGTATTACTAGACAACATTATTGCGACACATGATAAATAAAATAGCAGTCACTGAAGTTGTCTGTAGAAGATTGGAAGTTTAATATTACTGAAGTTGTTGTGTGTTTAGTATCTTAATTGTTTTTCTCTTTGTTTTGGTCGGCTTGTGATATTGTATTATTCATCTGGATAGTCTTTGGCTGGGGTTGTATTTTCATTTAGTGTTCTATTCATAATCCAAGCCATTTGGATTATGTATTTATTTTAATACAAATTTTTCTTCCAATAAAAAATTAATTAATTTATATGAGATAGTTTGTACGGAACATAATAATTTTAATTAGTTTAATCGAGCCATCTGCCATGACTTACGTTAGGTCGCATCGCAAAATGAAATGTATTACACTCTCTGTTTCTAATTAAATATTCTCCTTTGACTTTTTTAAATTAAATTGACTATATTTAGAATTAAAGATATATAAATATATTTTTAAAAATATTAAAATCGAGATTAATTGTAAATTGTATATATTTTTTTGGTTATAATCTCTTTATTTATATTTTGACAAAAATGGTGTAACAATTAGTTTTAAAAATGAACAATTTAAATATAAAAAGTTAAAATTAAATATTTAATTTTAAACAAAAAAAATAGTAATTAATTATTAAATGGAAACAAGCATGGTTGTTGGTTGGTCCCCAAGCCACTATGAATGCATTTGCCATGCAATTACGTACTTTCCATGCTTCATTTGTTCAAAATCAAAAGTTAGGATTGCACTTTAACTGGAAATAGATACCGCAAGTTCTAGCCCAGGACCACAGTAATTAAGGTCGACAAATTCATTGCATATTTCGTACGGTTAACTTGGAATTATATCTAGGCGATATTAATCATGAAAGCTACCTTCAACTGTATATATTTTTATTAATTATACTTTCTTCATTTATATTTTGACAAAAATGATGTAATAATTAATTTTAAAAATAATCAATTTAAATATAAAAAAAATTAAATTAATCATTTAATTTGAAACAAAAAAAGTATTAATTAATTATTAAATGAAAACAAGCATGGTTGTTGGTCGGTCCCCAAGCCACCATGAATGCTTTTGCCATGCAAGTTCGTACTTTTCAGAATAATTATTTAATAGTCTTGAAAAACGTGATACGTAATATTTTATATCATTCATGTATTTTTATTTAAACATTTAGGCTATATTTGTTTGCAAAATATATACTTATGATTGGACTATTTGTATTAATTTAAAGTTATTTTTGACTTTTTTATTCCATGATGAGGAATTATTAATCCCTTCATGTTGAAATATTAGTCCGATAAAAACATTTAATAGCTTAAAATGAGAGGGACTATTAATTCCAAATTCATCATGGGATTATATAATCCCTCATAAAAAGCCTTAAGAATTATAAAAAAAAAATAGTCCAAGGACTATTTAAAGGACTATTAATCCCTCATTGTGGGATAAAAAAATCAAAAATAACTTTAAATTAATATAAATAGTTCAATTCTAAATATGTAGTTTACAAATAAATATAGCCTTAAAGTATAATGACTAGTTTAAATATTAAGATAATAATACATAAATAATATAAAACATAACTTAACAAGGGTTTCAAAATACCTTATAATTTTTCGTACTTTTACATTTGTACAAAAGATCGAAAGTTAGTATTGTTCTTTAACGGGAAATAGACACCCTCAAGTTGTTGCCCACCATGATCCAAGTACTTGAGGTCCACATTCATTGCATATTTCGTACGGTAATTAACTCTTGGAATTATATGTCGGCAATATTAATCATGAAAACTACGTTCAACTGTTCTAAATTTAAAATTCGAATATCGTAAAGCAATTGTATATAATTAAAAAAAATAAAAAAATAAGAGTACATGATATATTTAAGTTTATCAAATTTTTATTAATATCATTTGTTTGATGTGTTCATTAAATACTTTATTCAAATTGTACAATAATTTACATATTAAATAATATTGTTATAATAATTAAAAAATTCTAACACGTGCTCAAATCCATGATACTCAACACATTAAGCAACCCCACGACGGAACTATTCAAATACATTGATTTAAATTAAGCATTTACCGTTTTAGACAACCAGTAGAACATGACACATCTTTCTTAATTACCCTACTTGAGCCCAACTTTTTACGAACACTATTATAAATGGATGATATCACAAATCTCAACCTTCTTGTAAAAATCACAATACTTGGCATAAGTAGCCCCCATCAATTCATTTGCACATTTAAATATATTTAAGAGATAAAAATTAATAAATATAAAAATTAAATTAAAACTTTTACTATCTGGACTTTGAATATTTTAAACACGTCAGTAGATGTGGGCAATCATTAACAGGCAGGCACCGAATTTGAGCCATTTATAAATTTATACTTTCAAAAGTCTTTTTGATCAGAAAAAAAATAATTAAATTCGAGTGTATAATTAATACTATCCATATTATCATATTTTATTCACATGTTTTTCGTGCTGGCTCGTGCACATATATATTTCTCCACACCCACACAGATAATGAATAATATAACAAGAGAATTGATATTTTCACAAGTTAATTTGATATTTAATAAGAACAAATAGATTCACTTGTGAAAATATCAAATTAACTTGTGAAAATATCAATTCCCTAAAACAATTGCATTATATAACCAATTTAATGGTGGATAATTGCGAACATATTACAAAGATTTTTTTTTGCCTTATAAATAAGTAGTACTCTCTCCATTCCAAACTATATCAATATTGACTTTATGAAGTAAATTTAAAATATTTTTTAATATAAATTAATTTAACTTTAAACTATATAATTATGAAAATTATAAATTACTTAAATAATACTACTAATTAAAAAATATATTATTTTTGAAAGTTGATTAAATCAAATTAATTTTAAATATAAAAATATTTTAAATAAACAATATAATTAAAATCACAAACTTGATTTCACAATTTTTTTGTTTGACTTTTTTCTTTTCTACCAAATTTAGTATAAGTACTATCTAAATTTATAAAAATTAAATATTATTCAAATTTGTAACATATTCACAAGGAAACTGTAATATCCCGGATATTTAAATAAATTAGAAATAAAATATTTAATATTTAATAAAGGTTGGAGTTTGATAACCTAGTAGTGATAGATAAATAGAGGTCCAAATTAAATTTAACGGACTAACTTAGATATGGTGATATCAAAATTTTTGATATCTTAGCAAGTAAAGTGATAATTCAATAAACTTGGCTAATAGCAAGTCTAATTAGATTAAGATAATTTAATTAGCGGAGTTATGTAATTATGCGACGTGGTTGCGTGTAAATTAAATATGTATTTATATGAATATATATATATGTGTGCATATTTAGTAACATAATTTAATGATTAATTAAATTGTGATAATTAGATAGATTAATATTAAATTAATCTGAATTGAATTAAAAGGTTAATTGTGGAATTAATTTAGTTATTATATTGATTATACTCATTAATCAATATTTATGTAAATTATTGATAAATTATTTGTGAGGAATAATTATGTAAATTATATAATTATAAATTATATAAAGTAGTTGAATTAATTAAGGGAGATTAATAATTGTATATATGTACAACATTTAATTTCACATATATGTACATATATATAAAGGGATTAAATTAATTAAGTAATTTTAAATAGTAATTGAATATATTAAATGAATATATTCTATAATTAAATAAATCATTGTAAATGATTTATGAGAGTGAGAAATTTAATTATACAATTATTTGTGTAATATTAATTAAATAATTAAATAAATTATTTAAATAAGAAATTGAGTAAATATATTATTATTTTAATGTATTTTCGGGTAAATGGAATTATTTCCATAATTGATGAGAAATGAATTATTTAACGTAAATATATTAAATAATTTAATTTATGGCCTAAATAATATATATTAAATTATATATTGTATTTATTTTAATTTCATAATTTATTGTGAAATTGTTTTCGAGGTAAGGTAATGTGTATAAATAATATATATAATCTATATATATTATTATTAGCGAACACACTCTAAAGTTTTAAATATCAAAATAATTGACAAGTTGTCATTAATTAAATATTCAATTAAATTGAATATAATGAGTGAATTAAATTTTTATAAATTAATTAATATGATAATTAATTAATGTAAATAATGTAAAATATTATTAATAATATTATTAGTCCATTTAGTAATTTAATACTTATGGGTTATAATATTTAATTATTTATTCAATCTAATTATTTATTTAATCATGGATTGAATAATTAATGTGTAAATTATTAAATTAGCCCAACATGGGTCAATTAGTAGCCCAAGTGGAGAATAATATAATTTGACAATTTAGTAGCCCAAACAATTTAATAGAAGCCCAATTGGTATTTTAAATTAAAGCCCAATGATTGGCCCACTTGAAAAATACTTAATAAAACTATTAATTCTTAAAAAATGAAAAGTGACATTCTTTTTGGGACAATGATCATGGATGGTTGCCGGCAAGTGGGAGAGAAAGAGAGTGAAATGTGTGATTGTTATTTTATTATTTAATTATTTATTAATTAGGTTGCTTGTTTTAATTTTTTGGTGAGTCTTTTCCCACAAAATCCTCACCAACTAAGGCATGGGTTGGCTTTCTTGTGTAAGCATCCAATAGCTAGCTTGTGTTGGTCAAATTTCATAGATATAAGATATATATCTATACATTATGGAAGACTTAAGTCATTAGAGAGAGAGAATTGTTAGTCATTTATTCTTCTTTCACTTTTCAAATTAGAGAGAAAATATTTGAGAGCAAGGATAATGAAGGAGAAGGAGTTCTTGGGTTATATCTTCAAGATTCACAACCATTTTTGGAAGAAAAAGGAGAATAACCATTAAATTAAGGTAATAGTTATTTAAATTTAATTTTTGTTTTTAAATTAAATAAACTAACATATGAGTATAAATATGTTAATATAGTTATTAATGTGTGGTAATAATATTTATGCCATGCTTGAGTTTAATATCCTTGGTTTGTGTTTTGGTATAATTTATATGCTAAAAACATGCGTTTGGTGGTGTTAAATCAAATCTTAAAATAATGTCCAAAAATAATTTTCATAAAACTTAGATTTAATGTTATAATATTATAGAACATTAAATCATGAGAAAAACAAAGTTTGAATCACTCAAAATGGAGTTATACACAAAAAGTTATGATTTGTGGTAGTTTATGTGATGTAAAAATTTTTTTTAAAAAATTTTAATATTAAATCATGAAAAAATTAAATTTTCATCTTATAAATTGATATTAAGTGATTGGTAATTTTTTTGGATTTTTAAAGCTTACTTGAATGTATAATTTTTATTAAAGTGGTGTATAAAAAGTCACTGTTCACAATCTGCTAAGGAAGGAAAAAGGGGGTGCCGCGCAATGCGCGCGAGACCCTGTTCACTGTCGCACGCGGAAGGAAAAACGACGCCGTTTTGCCTATAAAATCCGTAGCCGCGCGAGACGCGCGGATGTCAGCCGACAGATCCCCAAAACGGTGCCGTTTTGGGGCCTGTTATTTCCTATCGCGCGCAATGCGCGGGCGTAGATTTCTGCGGAAATTACGAAATTGCCCCTCCGTTCGGTTTTCTGATTATTTACAAGATTGCCATCGGTCCGGTTTTTCAGTTTATTTACGATTTTGCCATTCTGGATAATTTTAATTAATTTTAAATATTTAAAATTATAACAAAAATAATAATAATACAAAAATGGTATTTAGGTATTTAATATTATATTTTCCAAATATAATAAGTATTTAGGATTAATATTTAAATGTTGTAAATATTAATCTAGTTAGTTTCATATTATATTTTTCAAATATAATAAGTATTTAGGATTAATATTTAAATGTTGTAAATATTAATCTAGTTAGTTTAATATTATATTTTTCAACTATAATAAGCATTTAGGATTAATATTTAAATGTTGTAAATATTAATCTAGTTAGTTTAATATTATATTTTTTTCAAATATAATAAGTATTTAGGATTAATATTTAAATGTTGTAAATATTAATCTAGTTAGTTTAATATTATATTTTTCAAATATAATAAGTATTTAGGATTAATATTTAAATGTTGTAAATATTAATCTAGTTAGTTTAATATTATATTTTTCAAATATAATAAGTATTTAGGATTAATATTTAAATGTTGTAAATATTAATCTAGTTAATATTATATCTTCTGAATTTATGATTAAACTAATTATTATTTAATTAATATTAAATAATAAACAAGGATGATAAATTAATTAATTATTATTTAATTACTATTAAATAATAATTAAAGACAACTAAGATTGAGTATTTAATTATTTATTATTTGATTAACTTTAAATAATAAATAAATCTAGTAAGTTATTATTTATTATTAAATAATAACTAAAGGTATTTAATTACTTACTATTTAATTAATGTTAAATAGTAATTAAATGGAATAAAGAAAATGTCTTTTAACTCTTTTGTTTAAACAATTATAATAAATTGTTTAATAGTTTAATAAGTGTTTAACACTTAAGAAAATTATTTTCTAACTTATTAAATTATTAACCTAATTTGATTGAGAGTCTATAAGGTTAATAATATTGTTTTGACTGATGTAAATTATGTGTTAGTACTTATGTGATAAATAAGTTCCTTAGTGAGCGTATAGTTGTGCAAATACGTTGTACTAATTATTAGACCAACTTTATTAATGTTAGGTCTTTCAAAGCCAGTTAGTTAAAGCTAGACATTTATTGTAGCTGAGCAGACAGGCAAGTTTCCTAACTTCGAACTTTATTTTGGGCAAGTTTCCTAAACCCTACTCAATTTATATTCGAGCAGGATATATTATTTTATTGTTCAAGTTCCTAACTCAAATTCAAGTTATTACGTTTCAAGCATGCTATGGTTTAATTCTGTATAATTATTCCACATCTTTAAATTGTTGATTCGCACATAGTGCTTGTTGCATGTGTTCATCAGGTATGAAAGGCTGATCACCTTCATTACCATAAGGTTCAGTTAAAATTGTTCATGGTCATTATTGACACTCAACATTACTTGATTCAGTCATTCAATTATTGAAATTATGATTCGTACTCTTTCACAATTATTATATTGTTGAAAATCCGAAAGCTTGTTCTTTCTTTCAATCATGATATATCGTTATCGTATTTAAACTTGCTGAGCAAAGTCGTTGCTCACTCTTGCTATATCATGATAACAAATTTCAGAATAATACGAATGTCCAAGGAGAGACGGAGACAGAAGCAACAGACAAGATTATAGTGTTATGCATTATAACTAAATTGTTATATGATGTAAGTAATTTTTGTAAACCTTTTTATGAATCTAAAGGTATATATGTAAGTTAAGGTTAGAAACCTTGGGAAATGTTGTAGAATAAACAATTTATGTTTATATATTCCGCATTAGTTATAGAACGTGTATGAAGATGATGTATAGTGATGAACCAGGTCCAGGGTTAAAGGAACCCGGATTTGGGGTCGTCACAGGTTGGTATCAGAGCTGATAGGTTATAGTTCTTAGGTAGCAGTACCTTAGGCTATAATCATGGAAAGATAATGAAGACAGTGAAAGGATAAACTCAGATAGAGTTTAGAAATGAACATACACAGTTCATAAAGGAGAAAATAAATCTATATAGATACATAGATATATGAAAAGATTCAAAGAAGGATCTTCAAAGAGTGTAATCCAAATAAATGGAATAAGAATCAGGGAACACTTGATTCAAGAATTTAAAAAGAGAAGGATCGTACAGTAAAATGATCAGAGATGAATGATAAGATGATAGAATTAAACGATCCTAGAATAAAGGAGAAATAGTACAGTGAAATCAATTTTGATATAAGATCCCGATGATCATAGTAAAATCATGGAATAACAAATGGTCTATTAAATGATTAAAGAAGTGGTTTTGATAGCATGGTGCTATAACAATGAAGATACTGAAATAGTAACAAGTGGATTCTTGAAGTGTTGAGTGTGATAAGGTATGAATTGACAAAATTCATATCAAGTTAAGAGAAGCTAAAGGTTTGTAGGTTTTTAATTGAGGACTCATATTAGTGGCTGAGTTGTACAATTCCTTGTATGGGCGGGGAATTAGTGCTTGGTTTTAGAACCGCTTAGTTTTCTATATTGATACAGTGGTTTAGTTGAACAGTCCTTTGTATGGGCAGGGGATTTGTTCTTGGTTTAACGACCGCTTAACTTCCTATATTGATTAGTGGCTGAGTTGACCAATTTCTTGTATGGGCAGGAGATTGTGTTTGGTTTGACGACCACTTGGCTTCCTATAATGATAATCAACTGAAACCTGGAGTCGCGCTATTCACTATATGTATGATGAGAAGGTGATTCTTTTCTCATGTGTATAACGGATAGGTAGAGGATGTTAAGATAAGTTCGTGTTCTGAGAACTGACACGCATAGTAAGTTCGTGACTCATAGTCATGTGGTGGAGCTCCTCAGCGAATGGGCGACTTTGGCCTGACTAGGACAAGTTCCTCAAACCATATGATTGTGGTAAGTTGCTGAGCCCAAATACGTGGTAAGTTTGATGAACAGTAGGTATGGATAGAGTTAAGTAGTTAGGTTAAGGCTATAATAGATATAGTTATTAAGCTGGAAAAGAATGTGGAGGAAAAAATTTGTGGTGTTTTGAGGTTTTAGGATATTCCAAATCTTCTAGCTATGCTAGACTTTGAAATTCTTAAAAATCGTGCCAAATTCGCACTTTTGTGCTTTTGAAAAGACAAATGTATTTTTGAAATCATTAATGCATTTAGTGCAGAGATGATAACCGATGGAGTCATCAATGCAGAGTAACCTAGTGTTGGATGTATTTTTAAGCCCACTATGGTATGATGTAATATGACAAAGTCAAAATGATTTTTAGTATTTTGAAACGTTTAAAGAAGAGTCTATGCTAATTGTTTCGGCAAGACAAATTGATTTGAAAATATCAAAATGTATTTATAAAATCATCACACGCCATTAAAGCCATGGTGCAGAGATGAAAAAGACGGAATCCTCAACGCACTGTTGCAACGGTGCGGTATCATGAAGTCCTATAAATGAATTTTAGTACTTTAACTAATCTGAAATGATTTTTTTTGAATCGTAATATACGAACAGTTCAATGATGTGAGTCTATGTCATTTATTTTGACTGGACACTTTTGGTCAGAAATGACTCAAGTTTTATTTTCCAATCCAAGTTATGCTGGAGCGGAATTTTGTAGTAAGTCTGAGGTGAACAACCCCGTAATGGGGGATATGTCAGAGCCATGAATAAAGAACCCGCGAGGGGGCGCCCAACAGTGGTGGCATACTGATATGGGTTGGTAAATCCAAAGAGTTCGACCCCGTGAGAAGTCGTTGTGCACAACGCAGAAGTACGATAGGCTGATCACCTAGCGTACACCTATGGAATGTTTTCAGTCTTTGTGATTGATAAACACTCTGTTTATAAGTATTTACAGAGATAAATACTATTTATTCGGAATTCAGTTAATTCCATGTTCACAGTCTTGATGACTCCTCAGCATATTATGAAAGTTTTAATGAATATTTTGATTTTCAATTTATTCTTCTGTAAGATATTGATTTTCAATTTATTCTTCTGCAAGATATTCCATTGTTCTGGAATTATGAGTTTAGAAGTATGAACTTCCTAGAAAAGGGTGGTCACAGACTATGATGAGTAAAGAGTTATACTCAGAGATGAAAATTGGTAGAAATGTGTATGAGATAATTTCGGGGACGAAATTTTTAGAAGAAGGGGTGAATGTAATATCCCGGATATTTAAATAAATTAGAAATAAAATATTTAATATTTAATAAAGGTTGGAGTTTGATAACCTAGTAGTGATAGATAAATAGAGGTCCAAATTAAATTTAACGGACTAACTTAGATATGGTGATATCAAAATTTTTGATATCTTAGCAAGTAAAGTGATAATTCAATAAACTTGGCTAATAGCAAGTCTAATTAGATTAAGATAATTTAATTAGCGGAGTTATGTAATTATGCGACGTGGTTGCGTGTAAATTAAATATGTATTTATATGAATATATATATATGTGTGCATATTTAGTAACATAATTTAATGATTAATTAAATTGTGATAATTAGATAGATTAATATTAAATTAATCTGAATTGAATTAAAAGGTTAATTGTGGAATTAATTTAGTTATTATATTGATTATACTCATTAATCAATATTTATGTAAATTATTGATAAATTATTTGTGAGGAATAATTATGTAAATTATATAATTATAAATTATATAAAGTAGTTGAATTAATTAAGGGAGATTAATAATTGTATATATGTACAACATTTAATTTCACATATATGTACATATATATAAAGGGATTAAATTAATTAAGTAATTTTAAATAGTAATTGAATATATTAAATGAATATATTCTATAATTAAATAAATCATTGTAAATGATTTATGAGAGTGAGAAATTTAATTATACAATTATTTGTGTAATATTAATTAAATAATTAAATAAATTATTTAAATAAGAAATTGAGTAAATATATTATTATTTTAATGTATTTTCGGGTAAATGGAATTATTTCCATAATTGATGAGAAATGAATTATTTAACGTAAATATATTAAATAATTTAATTTATGGCCTAAATAATATATATTAAATTATATATTGTATTTATTTTAATTTCATAATTTATTGTGAAATTGTTTTCGAGGTAAGGTAATGTGTATAAATAATATATATAATCTATATATATTATTATTAGCGAACACACTCTAAAGTTTTAAATATCAAAATAATTGACAAGTTGTCATTAATTAAATATTCAATTAAATTGAATATAATGAGTGAATTAAATTTTTATAAATTAATTAATATGATAATTAATTAATGTAAATAATGTAAAATATTATTAATAATATTATTAGTCCATTTAGTAATTTAATACTTATGGGTTATAATATTTAATTATTTATTCAATCTAATTATTTATTTAATCATGGATTGAATAATTAATGTGTAAATTATTAAATTAGCCCAACATGGGTCAATTAGTAGCCCAAGTGGAGAATAATATAATTTGACAATTTAGTAGCCCAAACAATTTAATAGAAGCCCAATTGGTATTTTAAATTAAAGCCCAATGATTGGCCCACTTGAAAAATACTTAATAAAACTATTAATTCTTAAAAAATGAAAAGTGACATTCTTTTTGGGACAATGATCATGGATGGTTGCCGGCAAGTGGGAGAGAAAGAGAGTGAAATGTGTGATTGTTATTTTATTATTTAATTATTTATTAATTAGGTTGCTTGTTTTAATTTTTTGGTGAGTCTTTTCCCACAAAATCCTCACCAACTAAGGCATGGGTTGGCTTTCTTGTGTAAGCATCCAATAGCTAGCTTGTGTTGGTCAAATTTCATAGATATAAGATATATATCTATACATTATGGAAGACTTAAGTCATTAGAGAGAGAGAATTGTTAGTCATTTATTCTTCTTTCACTTTTCAAATTAGAGAGAAAATATTTGAGAGCAAGGATAATGAAGGAGAAGGAGTTCTTGGGTTATATCTTCAAGATTCACAACCATTTTTGGAAGAAAAAGGAGAATAACCATTAAATTAAGGTAATAGTTATTTAAATTTAATTTTTGTTTTTAAATTAAATAAACTAACATATGAGTATAAATATGTTAATATAGTTATTAATGTGTGGTAATAATATTTATGCCATGCTTGAGTTTAATATCCTTGGTTTGTGTTTTGGTATAATTTATATGCTAAAAACATGCGTTTGGTGGTGTTAAATCAAATCTTAAAATAATGTCCAAAAATAATTTTCATAAAACTTAGATTTAATGTTATAATATTATAGAACATTAAATCATGAGAAAAACAAAGTTTGAATCACTCAAAATGGAGTTATACACAAAAAGTTATGATTTGTGGTAGTTTATGTGATGTAAAAATTTTTTTTAAAAAATTTTAATATTAAATCATGAAAAAATTAAATTTTCATCTTATAAATTGATATTAAGTGATTGGTAATTTTTTTGGATTTTTAAAGCTTACTTGAATGTATAATTTTTATTAAAGTGGTGTATAAAAAGTCACTGTTCACAATCTGCTAAGGAAGGAAAAAGGGGGTGCCGCGCAATGCGCGCGAGACCCTGTTCACTGTCGCACGCGGAAGGAAAAACGACGCCGTTTTGCCTATAAAATCCGTAGCCGCGCGAGACGCGCGGATGTCAGCCGACAGATCCCCAAAACGGTGCCGTTTTGGGGCCTGTTATTTCCTATCGCGCGCAATGCGCGGGCGTAGATTTCTGCGGAAATTACGAAATTGCCCCTCCGTTCGGTTTTCTGATTATTTACAAGATTGCCATCGGTCCGGTTTTTCAGTTTATTTACGATTTTGCCATTCTGGATAATTTTAATTAATTTTAAATATTTAAAATTATAACAAAAATAATAATAATACAAAAATGGTATTTAGGTATTTAATATTATATTTTCCAAATATAATAAGTATTTAGGATTAATATTTAAATGTTGTAAATATTAATCTAGTTAGTTTCATATTATATTTTTCAAATATAATAAGTATTTAGGATTAATATTTAAATGTTGTAAATATTAATCTAGTTAGTTTAATATTATATTTTTCAACTATAATAAGCATTTAGGATTAATATTTAAATGTTGTAAATATTAATCTAGTTAGTTTAATATTATATTTTTTTCAAATATAATAAGTATTTAGGATTAATATTTAAATGTTGTAAATATTAATCTAGTTAGTTTAATATTATATTTTTCAAATATAATAAGTATTTAGGATTAATATTTAAATGTTGTAAATATTAATCTAGTTAATATTATATCTTCTGAATTTATGATTAAACTAATTATTATTTAATTAATATTAAATAATAAACAAGGATGATAAATTAATTAATTATTATTTAATTACTATTAAATAATAATTAAAGACAACTAAGATTGAGTATTTAATTATTTATTATTTGATTAACTTTAAATAATAAATAAATCTAGTAAGTTATTATTTATTATTAAATAATAACTAAAGGTATTTAATTACTTACTATTTAATTAATGTTAAATAGTAATTAAATGGAATAAAGAAAATGTCTTTTAACTCTTTTGTTTAAACAATTATAATAAATTGTTTAATAGTTTAATAAGTGTTTAACACTTAAGAAAATTATTTTCTAACTTATTAAATTATTAACCTAATTTGATTGAGAGTCTATAAGGTTAATAATATTGTTTTGACTGATGTAAATTATGTGTTAGTACTTATGTGATAAATAAGTTCCTTAGTGAGCGTATAGTTGTGCAAATACGTTGTACTAATTATTAGACCAACTTTATTAATGTTAGGTCTTTCAAAGCCAGTTAGTTAAAGCTAGACATTTATTGTAGCTGAGCAGACAGGCAAGTTTCCTAACTTCGAACTTTATTTTGGGCAAGTTTCCTAAACCCTACTCAATTTATATTCGAGCAGGATATATTATTTTATTGTTCAAGTTCCTAACTCAAATTCAAGTTATTACGTTTCAAGCATGCTATGGTTTAATTCTGTATAATTATTCCACATCTTTAAATTGTTGATTCGCACATAGTGCTTGTTGCATGTGTTCATCAGGTATGAAAGGCTGATCACCTTCATTACCATAAGGTTCAGTTAAAATTGTTCATGGTCATTATTGACACTCAACATTACTTGATTCAGTCATTCAATTATTGAAATTATGATTCGTACTCTTTCACAATTATTATATTGTTGAAAATCCGAAAGCTTGTTCTTTCTTTCAATCATGATATATCGTTATCGTATTTAAACTTGCTGAGCAAAGTCGTTGCTCACTCTTGCTATATCATGATAACAAATTTCAGAATAATACGAATGTCCAAGGAGAGACGGAGACAGAAGCAACAGACAAGATTATAGTGTTATGCATTATAACTAAATTGTTATATGATGTAAGTAATTTTTGTAAACCTTTTTATGAATCTAAAGGTATATATGTAAGTTAAGGTTAGAAACCTTGGGAAATGTTGTAGAATAAACAATTTATGTTTATATATTCCGCATTAGTTATAGAACGTGTATGAAGATGATGTATAGTGATGAACCAGGTCCAGGGTTAAAGGAACCCGGATTTGGGGTCGTCACAGAAACTAAACCTATTAGGAAAAGAAAAGATGTTTTTTGATTCTCTATCTCTAACAGGAAAATGAATTTGTTTTTAAAAAAAATTATTTTTGATTCTACCAAACTTATTAAAAAATTATGCAAGATAATATATCTTAACAAATTTTATGTCGGATAATTTTATTATTGTAATTTTATTAAGATACTAAGATATTGGAAATATCTCTTAATATATCACGCAATTTAATTATATTAATATTATTCATAAATTTCATTTTTAAAGTAAAGTCCTAACTAAATTAAATTCATTAAGATTTGAAATCCTATCAAATAATTGTATTACTAATATATGTGATTTTTTTAAAACAAAATAACTATAAAATTAGTTATAAAATTATAATTATTTTAGTGCTAATTAACTAATTATTATAACTAAATTAAAATTTATTAAATCTTGAATCTCATAGTTTTATTTAGATTAGAATATCAAGAAAATATCATCAATATAAACACTAATATAAATTTTTATTACAAACTTAAATAAACATTGTAACTGTAAAAGTAGTTAAAAATATTATAGTGATTTTATTATTAATTAATTGTCATACTTAAATTAAAATTTATTAAATCTTATGTTTCATAGTTTTATTTGAATTAAAATTTCAAGGAAATATAACAATATAAATACTAATATAGATTTTTGTTATAGACTTAAATAAATTTAAAATAATTATTGTCTCGTAATCATTACTGAACAAAGCTACACTATATTTAAATGTATAGCGAAGAAACTTACAATACATGAATTCAAAATTTGTTATTTAAATAAATATTTAATCTTCTCAAAATCTTAACTAAATATGTACCTTATATTTTATTAACTGTCTCAATTATTAATATAATAAATTATTATTCGTCTCGTGCTTCGCACGGAACTGATAAACTATGTTAATTTTAACAAATCAAATTTAATTTTATATTTTATAACGCAAGTATATTAAGTTTCGTTCTAAAGATAGTAGTTTGGACATTGGATGATAAAATCAAACTAAGAGCATTGGCGGTACAGCCGGCCCGTCATAAATCACTTCCAGTTTCTTTCCGCCGACTAGCATTAGTGTTACTGCCATGGTTTTAACTCCCTCTTTTTTAAAATTAGAAATATACTTTCTTCTTTATTATTTTTCAAATTTGAATTACATTTGTATTTTTAAATTATAAAAGTAACATTAATTTTTAACATATCAACGTTAATAATAAGTTTGAAAAAAATAAAGTAGTTTATAAAATTTAGCGGTTTAAAAATATTTAAAACAAAATTAATAAAAATTAAAAGCAAAGAAAAGATGAAACTAAATTTACGTACAGATATACAAATTGGTTTTGAGGAGAAAAGTTTAGTTAGATATATAGTACTGGTGTATTATATTCGTTTCAAAAGATAAAATTATTATTAATTTTTGGAAGTCAAGTTAAGTCATTTTTGAGTTCAAAATTAACATGAATTTTTAATTTTAGTCAACACACAAAATTGATTAAGACCCACCATCCACCACTGAATAACTAACCTACACACTACACACACATATATATATACATATGAGACATTTTTAAGGGCATCATGCACTATATATATCATCTGAATCGGGATCGTGCTGATCTTTCCTCTATTAATTTCTTGTACCTTGTGCACGTGCAAATTAAATGCTCAGGGGTTACATCTAACAAATTAAGTTATTTTACCATCGGTTCCATCTGCCTTTTATTTGCTTTCCTAACCACTCATAAGTCATATCAGTCTACCAACCAAGTTCAATTTCACCAACAAAATAGTCTAAAAACCATCGCCAGTCTATCATATGATTAATGAAAAAAATCACTTTTTCCCCCTCTCAGATATTAAAATTTGTATGAGAAATATTTAAAAATATTTTTTTCTAATTGAATTTTAAAAATTTAATTTATTATTATTGAAAAAAATTGGTTTCTAATTTTTTCCCCCATCATTCCTTGTCACCGTTGACTAGTAGGTGAAAATTACTATCGGAAATAATTTCAGTTGTCAAAACTCAAAAGGGAGAGAAAAGAAAGGGAAAAAAAGAAAATTTAGGAAGGAGAATAAAAAAAAATTACTTTCGAGTTTTAAGAGAAGAGAAAGAAAAAAAATCTTTAAAAATTTCCTCCAAAAATTTTTCTTTATTTGGAAGGAAATTTTCTAAACACTTAGGCTATATTTATTTGCAAAAAATATACTTAAGATTTGACTATTTATCTTAATTTAATATTAATTTGCACTATTTAATCACTTGATGAGGGATTATTAATCCCTTAATATTTGACTATTAGTCCCATAAAGTCATTTAATAGCTTAAAATAAGGAGAATTATTAATCTCAAATTTTTCATGAAATTATATAATCTCACATAAAAAGCCTTATAAATGATAAAAAAAATAGTTCATAGGATTATTTAAAGGACTATTAATCTCTCATCATGGGATAAAATTATCCGAAGTAGTATTAAATTAATACAAATAGTCCAATCCTAAGTATATTTTTTACAAACAAACATAACCTTAGCGTACAAACTAAAATATCAAAACTACCCTTATAATAATTTCTAAAATGTAATCTCATAAGGATAAAATAGAAATATATTATTTTAAGTTAAAATTTCTTTTCAAAACTCACAAACATAATAAACGAAAGTAAATTTTCTTTTCTTCACTCTTTTTTCTCTCAATTTTTTTAAATTTCTTTTCTTCCCAAACTCACAAACAAAGTGTTACAGTTTATTAATGTATGGTTCGGCCCAAGTTAGAAAAATCTAGGCTAGAGCTACAATAAAAACTTAAGCCCAGCCTAGAAATAACATTAACGAGCAATATCACTAATTAAAATCCAAGCGTTTATGTAACACTAGTTTGCAATTAAATAATCTCTTCTTATAATTCAGCTTTCAATTTCTGAAATTTAAAGGGTTAACTGTAAAAGTGTTTTTCAAAGTTTCACAAAATTCGAATTTTAACTCCAAAGTATCAATTTTCTCTATAGTGTTCCTTTAAGTTTAATTTTTATATAAAGCTATTTTTTTAAAATATATTAATGAAATTATAGGTCAAAATTAATTCACGTTTTATACAGTTGAATTCACATTTGACCATTTTTAAACTTATGAATATAACGATATATATGCTATATAAAGCGTAAATAACATAATTACAAATAATTTTAGATATATATGTGAAAGATTCTGACCTATAATTTCACCAATATATCAAAAGGGAATAGTTTTGTAAAAAAATTAAACTTAAAAGAACACAATTAAAAAAATTAGTACTTTAGAGCTAAAAATAAAATTTTATAAAATTTTAATAGACACTTTTGTAGTTAACCCAAATTAAAATCTCAGTAAAAAAAAAAATGACATTACGGCATTATTATACCAGTTTAAAACAAAAATAAGAAGTTAAAATAAAATAAGATAGCAGCTTCGACTAAAAATGGATAATCAACACCCACATGATATGAAATGTTATATCTTAACAACTCTGTTGTGAAATTACATTACAGAAATTCAAATAGTGTTAGAGAACGTATTTTTGTTTGACCCGATTTCTTTTCATATGCAGCGAGTGACCCACAATTTCTCTTAAAGTTTTTGATAGATTCTTAATACAGTGATTAAAATTCATTTAACCTAGCCGGCCATAGTAAGATTTTACTTTTATTTTCATCACTTCATCTACATGACACCTTACTCCTTTATATATATATGTAATTACCTACATGCCCAAATTCTAAAGAAATATTTTATACTTTTGTAATCCACGGACATCCATGACTTGTAAGTATATACGATTCAATGAGAATTAAAATATTCTTAAGATATATATAACACCTCTGTTATTATTGTTGAATTCTTTAATTTTTTCTTAAAATTATTAGTTGACAGTTTTTAACTGAATTTGTAAAATAATAATTTACATATCGTATGTAAATAATAATTTTTCGTATAACTAAAATTCCTCAATTAAGACCAAATATAATAGTCTGATGATAAATCAAAAAAGTGCTCGTAAGTTTTTTCTAAATTTCTACTAATCTCTCCTTTGAGTTCCTTAATATAATAATGTAATTTTTTCAAAAAAAAAAAAAAAAGATCTCTTATTGGTGTAAATATCTTATTATAAATTTAGTGATGCTCAAGGATCGACCAGAAATTAAATGATTCACGAGAGCTCCCTAGCTTAGTTGGACCATTCTTGAATATGGCCTGTAGGACTCATCTCGCCTGCAGGTCGAGACAACCGTACATAGATGCTCGCCAACCAAATATAAGCATCTCCTCTGCTGTGTACAAATTTAAAGCATATTCATATATACATAATAAAACAAAACTCATTTTAAATCTAAAAGTATAAAGACGGTTAAGATTCTTCTAACTTAATCTTGACTCACATTTCATTTCACACAAAAATTACGGCCCAAATCAAATTCACTCATACACTATAATAATAATAATAATAATAATAGTAATAGTAATAACAATAATAGTAATAATAATAATAATAATAATAATAATAATAATTATGACAACAACAACAATAACAACAACAATAATAATAATAATAACAACAATAATTAAGACAATAATAATAATAATAATAATAATTATTATTATTATTATAATAATAATAATAATGACGACAACAACAACAACAACAACAACAACAATAATAATAATAATAACAATAATAATAATAACAACAATAATTATGGCAATAATAATAACAATAATAACAATAATAATAATAATAATACAACAACAACAACAACAACAACAACAACAACAACAACAACAACAACAACAATAATAATAATAATAATAACAATAATAAAAACAACAACAACAATAATAAAAACAACAACAACAACAACAATAATAATAATAATAATAATAATAATAATAATAATAATAATAATAATAACAACAACAACAACAACAACAATAACAACAACAACAACAAAAATAAAAATAATAATAATAATAATAACAATAATAATTATTATTGTGGTGATGTTGTGAATTATGATAATTGTTATGTGTGATTATAAGTTATTTTAAGTTATAAAACGTCTTTAAATAATATAATATTTTTTAAAATTTAATTTAATTTTTTATTATACCGTATCTTTCTTTATTCACGGACAATTATTAGTATCTTTATATTTGATAGCTAGCAGCTGATTGCATGGATGAATATTTTTTTAGCTGCCAATTATGGAAAAGCCGAGGAATGGCTAGAGTTGATATTTCGATTGGCAAAGATATACTCTCAATCAATATGTGGCAGATCAGCTACAGCTTGCGTGGGCCTACCCCCATTTCTCCCTTTAGCACGTTTTACTTGTGCGAAAATTATCCCTCTTATGCCTTTGATTTTTCGTTTTTGCCGCTTCAAAACTTTTTGAGATTATGATCCGTCTAACGTTCATTTTTATAATTTTAAACGACAATAATCAAATTTTAAAACCCACTTCCAACGAAATCATAGTCAGAAAACTACGGTGAGGATAATATATATATAGAAAACTGATATTTTCACATTTTCACAATTTTTTTTGTTATTTTTGCGAAGTTTACTTATAGCGACGGTTTTAAAACCGTCGTTATAGACCTATAGCGACACTTTTCATATGTAAAGTATCGTAATATGTCTATAACGATGGTTTTAATATATAAAGTGTAATTATAAATATATAACGACAGTTTTAAAATCATCGTTATAAATAAAAAAGGATCCACCTACAAAAATAACAAATAATCCTATGAAAATAACAGTTCCATATATATATACCTTTAGTTTTCAAGTTTTTAAAATTATTAAATTTGTATCTTAACAACTACGTACTTGCAAACCCTAGGTAGTATATATTATACTGTCCTATTAATTCTCCAGTCACAGTTAATTATCGAGATACATTTAAAAGATAAAACAGTGATATATACATCTCCTAAATTACTGGTTTCATATTTAATATAAGTGATTTATTAATTTATCTTTAATAAATTAGATCTTAATTCACATCACTTATTTAACATTTTTCAGCTTTTCCTTTCATCTTATTACACATAATAACTATAAAATAAAATACAACTCAAACAAATATAACAATTATATAAGATGGAATCCAACAAATAAAAATATTCAGATATATATTGTATACAAGTTATTTTTTTGCACATCACTATGTTTTCTTCTAAATAGAGAATCCCATTTGAGTTTTTTAGTTAATTTATAAAATTTAAATTATTGCGAATCTATGTAATTTTAATTAGAACAATAATCAATATCTTAAAAACATTAAAAGTATGGCTAAATACACTTTTATTACACCACCAAGTACCATCAAATTCATAATTCGGTCCCCAAAGTATTGGAACTTATAATTTACTACATAAAGTACCCATGTAGCCCCTATATTCAGATTCCGACCAAAATTGGCATGAATTCCTAAATTGTTGGCCAGTAGTGCAAGATATTAAACCTTTTATCCGTTAAGCTATGAATGAATTTGAAAATTCTTTTGAGTGTTATAGACCCACTTGGAACTAAGTGGACAACCAATGATCAACCTATACAATTCTTAACTGGCCGAAAATTTAGATAATCTAGCTAATTTTGGCCTAAATATGAATTTGGGGGCCACATTATATGAAATTATGTACTTTATGTAGTAAATTATAAATTCAAATATTTTGGGAGCCGAATTATGAATTTGATGGTACTTTGTGTAACAGAAGTGTAAATAGCCCTTAAAAATATTATTAATTCCAAGTTCTTATTTAAAAAAATTAAATTAAAATTTCATCACAATTTAACTAATTTCAAAGTCAATTGTGATTGGCGTACTTAGTATTATTTAGTTGATCAATAAAAGCAATTTATAATAATAAGTATCTTCATTGATTCACATGTGAGGTATCTGCAAGTGATAGTTTGGTTAGTGGGAAACAATTTAGACCAGATCATATATAATAAGTATCTTCATTGATTCACATGTGAGGTAATTTATTAGTAATGAAATACTTTCATTATTGATATTAATTGTAGCATTTTGTCACAAACACCTGTATTCAGCTTATTGGAGAAATCAGCTATGCACATAGCTGATAGTAGTTATGCGATGATATATTATTGTGGATCCTCCTGAGGACGTCTTGGTTTGTATGCAATCGATGAGTTGATGGGGTTGAGGAATTTAGCAAATCATTCGGCAGTAATTTTGGAATAACGCTTACAATAGTTAAAATAATCTGTGAACATCAGTCCCATTTGTACGTTATACCCTTGATTCAGTTTTATGTTATCCATCAGAGACCATACACAATATCCCGTTACATTCACTCCCGCTCTACAAAAATATTCAATTAAACATTTATCTTAATTTTTCCATCTTAACGATATTATATATATATATATATATATATATATATATATATATATATATATATATATATATATATATATATATATATATATATAGGGGAATAATTCATAGCAAGCGTTTGTTATGGACATTATTCCAGCAAATGCATCTTCAACCGTTGAAATAATAATTTTAATGGATAAGATGGAGTCCCACCCGCTATCTAAGATAACGGGTAGGAAAAGAAAAAAAATTCTCAGTCCACCCGTCATCTTAGTTGACGGGTGGAGTTTTGTTTTTTGTTTTTTTTTTTTTAATCTAAGTTTAACAAAATCAAAAAAAATCAAAAAAAAAAACTCCACCCGTCATCTTAGTTGACGGGTGGAGTTTTGTTTTGTTTTTGTTAAAGTTATATTAAAAAAAAACTCAACACACTCCACCCGTCAACTAAGATGACGGATGGGAATTGAATTATTATTATTATTTTTTTTTGTTAAAGTTATATTATAAAAAAAAAATTCAATACACTCCACCCGTCAACTAAGATGACGGGTGGGAATTGAATTTATTTATTTTTTTGTTAAAGTTATATTATAAAAAAAAATTAAAAAAAAATTCAATACACCCCACCCGTCATCTTAGTTGACGGGTGGAGTTTTGTTTTGTTTTTGTTAAAGTTATATTAAAAAAAAAAAAAAAAAACTCAACACACTCCACCCGTCAACTAAGATGACGGATGAGAATTGAATTATTATTATTATTATTTTTTCTTAAAGTTATATTATAAAAATAAAAAAAAAAAAAAAAATCAATACACTCCACCCGTCAACTAAGATGACGGGTGGGAATTGAATTTTTTTATTTTTTTTTGTTAAAGTTATATTGTAAAAAAAAAAAAAAAATCAATACACCCCACCCGTCATTTATGACGGGTGGAGTTTTGTTTTGTTTTTATTAAAGTTATATTAAAAAAAAAAAAAAAAAAAAACTCAACACACTCCACCCGTCAACTAAGATGACGGGTGAGAATTGAATTATTATTATTTTTTTTTTGTTAAAGTTATATTATAAAAAAATAAATAAAAATTCAATACACTCCATCCGTCAACTAAGATGACGGGTGAGAATTGAATTTTTTTTTTTTGTTAAAGTTATATTATAAAAAAATAAAAAAATTCAATACACCCCACACGTCATCTTAGTTGACGGGTGGGAATTGAATTTTTTTTTTTTTGTTAAAGTTATATTAAAAAAAAAAAAAAATTCAATACACCCCACCCGTCATCTTAGTTGACGGGCGGGAATTGATTTTTTTTTTTTTTTATTAAAGTGATATTATAAAAATAAAAAAAAAATTCAATACACTCCACCCGTCATCTTAGTTGACAGGTGGGAATTGAATTTTTTTTTTTTTTTGTTAAAGTGATCTTATAAAAATAAAAAATAAAAAATCAATACACTCCACCCGTCATCTTAGTTGACGGATGGGAGGGAATTGAATTTTTTTTTTTTTAAGTTATATTATAAAAAAAAAAATTCAATACACTCCACCCGTCATCTTAGTTGACGGATGGGAATTGAATTTTTTTTTTTTTGTTAAAGTTATATTAAAAAAAAAATAAAAATTCAATGCACTCCACCCGTCAACTAAGATGACGGGTGGGAATTGAATTTTTTTTTTTTTTTTGTTAAAGTTATATTAAAAAAAAAAAAAAAAAATTAACACTCCACCCGTCAACTAAGATGATGGGTGGAAATTTTATTTTTTTTTGTTAAACTTATATTAAAAAAAAAAAAAAACTAAACACTCCACCCGTCAACTAAGATGACGGGTGGACCAAGAATTTTTTTTTTTTCCTACCCGTTATCTTAGATAGCGGATGAGACTCCATCTTATCCATTAAAATCATTATTTCAACGGTTGAAGATGCATTTGCTGGAATAGTGTCCATAGCAAACGCTTGCTATGGATCATTCCCCATATATATATATAAAATTGTATATGCAACATTTATAAATTAATTACCTTTGTGCCTCGAGAAGAGCAATAAGATGATTTATGATACAGTAAAGACAACCTTCATCAACTAATGCTTTTGTTAAGTCATTGATATTTCCAATCGCCAGTGATTCCTTTAGGGATGTTGTGTATACTTGTGTCTCAGTCCATCCTGTCAAAGCAAAAACAATTTAATTAATTCTAAATCAGTCAAGTATTTTTTTTAATTTCTCATGATTAACTGTACGCGGCAGCATGTGTAGCGAATGTGTGTATATATAAGCATAAGTAGTACTCAGATAAAATAGTTGCATTTATAAAAATTTTGTGTTACATAAAAGGAGTTCACTTTTTAATAATAATAATATGAAATGGTATGATATATATTTTTAAGTTTGTTATCATATTTGTATTATCATACAACACTAATAAAATATTAAGTTATTTTTTAAGAGTATACATGGTAAAAGAATATATCCAAATTTTATAGATGAAACCTTTTTTTTTTGTGTGGAAGACAGAGTGTGTTTATTTATTTATTTTGTTAGAGAAACACTATATAATTAACAACTTAATTAAATAACTAACCATTTTCAGTAATGAAAATTGAAGGGTTTTCATAAATTTTTTTGACATACAAGAGCATATCAAAAAAGCCTTCCGGATGCCCCTGCAAAATTTAAGTTTCACTTATATATATTAGTACTGATAAACTAATCAACAACGCACAATAATAATTATATTGCATTAAAAATTTATTGAAGGTCTTAATTACCAAGCTATCCGTGCGAAATCCATTTGCGTTGCGTCCTGGGACAGAAAATAAGCCACAGTTAGAAAAGCCTAAATAATGGGGTTATATTATATATATATATATAGATTAATTCCAATTGTAATCAAGGTGGTCATTAATTTACCTCCCTTGGTAACATATTTTTGCTGAATAAAGCCTTTTTGGGGGTCGATGCTCCAATTCTCAGCGGGTTGTGCATAACTGGTAGCATAGTAGTTAAGTCCAAGAAAATCAATGGAACCTTTAACTAATTTCGTTTCCTCATCAGTGAAATGGGGGAGTACAGGAATCTCGTCCCTCATTGTTTTTGGATATTCACCATATGTTAAGGCATTCATATACCTGATCAATTGATATCAATAATAAGGGGACAAATTAAGAAAAATATGTTTAATCACTAATAAATTATAGTACCTTGATATATATATGTAATTATACTTCCTTGGATCGGCTGACCCTGAATTTTCCCCATGAGCACCTAGTTGTGTATTTGGACACGGAATTAATAAGTCATTCAACTTCTAAAACGGACCACCGACATTTACAAATTGATGAAATTGTTTGGAAGATACGTAAATAAGTTATTTGGAAGATACGTAAAAAAGTTAGATTATAATAACAGCAATAATAATATGTACAACATTTTAATATAATTATTTGTTATATATATACAACTTTTCTTGTACCTTAACTAAAAAATTAACCAATTTAAAACTTTTTGAAATTACGATCCATTTAACGTTCAATTTTATTTATAATTTAAAACAACAATAATCAAATTTTTAAAGTCACTTCCAACAAAATCATAGTGAGAGAATTATAGTGAGGAACAATATATATACCTTTAGTTTTCAAATTTTTATTATTACAAAATTCATATATCTTAACTACTACCTACTAATTACAAGGCCTAGATAGCATATATTATGTGGTTCCATTAATTTTCCAATCACAGTTAATTACAGAGGTACATTTAATAGATATTAAGCGAGCTGATAATCTTCAGATGTTATATTGATGACTAAATTAGTAGACAATAGCACATATCTCCTATATATCTTGTTATTTTCGATAAAATCTGCAAGCACATAATTGATATTAGAAATAGCTAGAAACAGTGAGGAAGTCAGAATTTTTATCCATCAAAATATTGTGAGACTATAAATAATTTGATGGGGTTCGGAGGCATCGCCCTCAAGCCAACTTTTGAAGATAATTTTTCACTTTTCAACCGGTTACATATGTAAAATATGTATTTAGTTACAATATTGTTATATAACAAGTAATATCATTATATATACACACACACAAACACCTTATTGACCTATAATACGTTTTTATAATCACAAATCATGTGTTAATAAATATTTGATTCCTTAATTATTTTAAAAGTAATATAAATTAAATTATTATTTATTTTAAAAATATTAGAGAAAAATGCATATATAAAAGTGTAGAAATGATATGAGATTGAAAAAGTTATAAAAATTTCAATTTGACCTTTATATTAGAAAATTTGTAAAATTTTTAATGGGATCAATTTGTCCATTACACTTAATTTTTTTTTTAAATTTATCATATATTATAAAATAATTTTTTTTCAACGGGGTCAATTGACCCCATACCACCTAACGTGGCTTCGTCCCTCGCTAGAAAGCCAATGATATATATAAAAGAATGAACGAAAAGTAGTGGCTTAATTTACTCTGGATTATTTTGTTTCAATTTAGAAAGATTAAAATGAAAATTTTTCATTAATTTAGTCAATAATTGCACCATAATAATTCCGTGCATGACTATGTATAGTAACACTGAGTGGCTAGAACCTAGAATCGAAAAAAGTTCCATCTTTAAGGACATATATATATTATTTCTAAATTCTTGTATGTAGCGAAGAGATCTGTTCTTTTTAATTTTTGTCTTTAATTGTCATTATTGGTGTTAAATAATATTTATCATTTAAAAAAATTAACTATAAATTATTAATTATATTACATATACCAACGATAAACAACATAGCTTAAGATGAGACAGGAACAGGATAAGGATACAACTGATTTGCACTCGAGCTTGTATGGGCCATAGTCCTTCCCCGCCTCCCCCCTCTTTTTTCTCCATAAATGTTAATATTAACTATATAAGAAAGGTATTACAATGGGAATTACTAGCAGAAATTGTCAACTTATACACTGTTAAGCTGTCACATTTGATCGAATTCTCTGTCAATGAACGCTACCGGTCATATGTTCGAGGAGTTTTGAATTATGGAATATAAAGTTTTCATTTTTGTTATGCCAATCTGTGGGTTGTTGGTGTTGATCGTGTTCACAGCAAGATGGTGGCCAATATAATTTTGTCTTTAGAAGTTGGTAGTTTAATATTAGTGAAGTTTTGTGTTTAGTATATTGTTTTTTTGTTAATATATTATAAGTGAGTTGAAGTTTCACATCGAATAAATAATAAAAGAGTGAAAGATTAATATATATGAATGAACCCAATACTTAATGACTAAATTTTTTGGGTTAAGTTGAGTTCTAAACATATATGTTAGTGTCTTATGTATGCGCACACAACGAGTGAGCTCTCCGATTCTCCCCCAACAATAAATTTGGCTTTTCGGTTCTCCCACAATAACTAGTATGATTCCGGACTGGTGAACCTCTTTAAAAGAATACGCTCAAGAATTAGTGTGCGGTAATTCAAGAATATTACAAGTGGGTTGAAATATCACATCGGATAAAAATCAAAGAGTGAATGATTAATATACATGAATAAGCTTAAGATTTAATAATTAAAATTTTTAGATTAAATTAAATTTTAAACATATATGTTAGCTCCAGGATATTAATTCCCAACATTTTTCTCTTTGTTTGGGATCGGCTTGTGATTGTATTATTCATCTGGATAGTCTCTGGCTGGGGTTGTATTTTCATTCAGTGTTCTATTCATAATCCATGCCACTTGGATTATGTATTTATTTTAATACAATCTTTTCTTCCTATAAAAGAATAATAATAATTAATTTATATGAGACAGTTTGTACGGGACATAATAATTTTAATTAGTTTAATCGAGCCATCTACCATGTCTTACATACGTTTGGTCGCATCGCAAAATGGAATGTATTGCTCCATCTGTTTTAAATTAAATATTTATTTTTTATTTTTTTAAATCAAATTGAATATATTTAAAATTAATAATTAAGCATATACAAATATATTTTTAAAAATATAAAAAATGAGGTTAATAATAAATTATATATATGTTTTTTGGTTATATTCTTTTCATTTATATTTGGACAAAAATGGTGTAACAATTAATTTTAAAAATGATCAAGTTAAATATAAAAAATTAAAATTAAACATTTAATTTGAGACAAAGAAAATATTAATTAATTATTAAATGGAAACAAGCATGGTTGTTGGTTGGTCCCCAAGCCACCATGAATGCATTTGCCATGCAAGTACGTACTTTCCATGCTTCATCTGTTCAATTGATCCACAATTCATTGCATATTTCGTGCGGTATTTAACTCTTGGAATTATATCTAGGCGATATTAATCATGAAAACAACGTTCAACTCTGTTAAATTTAAGATCCGAATATTGTATAGCAATCACACAAAAAAATAAAGAAAAAAGAAAAGAATAAGAGCACATGATATATCTAAATTTTGGCTAATTTTATTTGTTTGATGTGTTCATTAAATGTCGCCTCACTCATATTTTATAGTAATTTACTTACCAAATAATATTTTTATAATAATTAAAAAAATTTAACGGCTATAATATGAGTTCAAATCCATGAGACTCAAAATATTAGGCAAACTCACAATTGGACTACTAATAAATTCTCAAGCTCAAATACACATTTTACTTAGTCATAGTGTCTATTGATCAAACTTATTGAAGTATAAGCCAATCCGAATAATTTGAATTTAATGAACATATAAATTTAAGTTTGTATATACCTACAATACCACAAAATTTTGTATTACTAGACAACATTATTGCGACACATGATAAATAAAATAGCAGTCACTGAAGTTGTCTGTAGAAGATTGGAAGTTTAATATTACTGAAGTTGTTGTGTGTTTAGTATCTTAATTGTTTTTCTCTTTGTTTTGGTCGGCTTGTGATATTGTATTATTCATCTGGATAGTCTTTGGCTGGGGTTGTATTTTCATTTAGTGTTCTATTCATAATCCAAGCCATTTGGATTATGTATTTATTTTAATACAAATTTTTCTTCCAATAAAAAATTAATTAATTTATATGAGATAGTTTGTACGGAACATAATAATTTTAATTAGTTTAATCGAGCCATCTGCCATGACTTACGTTAGGTCGCATCGCAAAATGAAATGTATTACACTCTCTGTTTCTAATTAAATATTCTCCTTTGACTTTTTTAAATTAAATTGACTATATTTAGAATTAAAGATATATAAATATATTTTTAAAAATATTAAAATCGAGATTAATTGTAAATTGTATATATTTTTTTGGTTATAATCTCTTTATTTATATTTTGACAAAAATGGTGTAACAATTAGTTTTAAAAATGAACAATTTAAATATAAAAAGTTAAAATTAAATATTTAATTTTAAACAAAAAAAATAGTAATTAATTATTAAATGGAAACAAGCATGGTTGTTGGTTGGTCCCCAAGCCACTATGAATGCATTTGCCATGCAATTACGTACTTTCCATGCTTCATTTGTTCAAAATCAAAAGTTAGGATTGCACTTTAACTGGAAATAGATACCGCAAGTTCTAGCCCAGGACCACAGTAATTAAGGTCGACAAATTCATTGCATATTTCGTACGGTTAACTTGGAATTATATCTAGGCGATATTAATCATGAAAGCTACCTTCAACTGTATATATTTTTATTAATTATACTTTCTTCATTTATATTTTGACAAAAATGATGTAATAATTAATTTTAAAAATAATCAATTTAAATATAAAAAAAATTAAATTAATCATTTAATTTGAAACAAAAAAAGTATTAATTAATTATTAAATGAAAACAAGCATGGTTGTTGGTCGGTCCCCAAGCCACCATGAATGCTTTTGCCATGCAAGTTCGTACTTTTCAGAATAATTATTTAATAGTCTTGAAAAACGTGATACGTAATATTTTATATCATTCATGTATTTTTATTTAAACATTTAGGCTATATTTGTTTGCAAAATATATACTTAGGATTGGACTATTTGTATTAATTTAAAGTTATTTTTGACTTTTTTATTCCATGATGAGGAATTATTAATCCCTTCATGTTGAAATATTAGTCCGATAAAAACATTTAATAGCTTAAAATGAGAGGGACTATTAATTCCAAATTCATCATGGGATTATATAATCCCTCATAAAAAGCCTTAAGAATTATAAAAAAAAAATAGTCCAAGGACTATTTAAAGGACTATTAATCCCTCATTGTGGGATAAAAAAATCAAAAATAACTTTAAATTAATACAAATAGTTCAATTCTAAATATGTAGTTTACAAACAAATATAGCCTTAAAGTATAATGACTAGTTTAAATATTAAGATAATAATACATAAATAATATAAAACATAACTTAACAAGGGTTTCAAAATACCTTATAATTTTTCGTACTTTTACATTTGTACAAAAGATCGAAAGTTAGTATTGTTCTTTAACGGGAAATAGACACCCTCAAGTTGTTGCCCACCATGATCCAAGTACTTGAGGTCCACATTCATTGCATATTTCGTACGGTAATTAACTCTTGGAATTATATGTCGGCAATATTAATCATGAAAACTACGTTCAACTGTTCTAAATTTAAAATTCCAATATCGTAAAGCAATTGTATATAATTAAAAAAAAATAAAAAAATAAGAGTACATGATATATTTAAGTTTATCAAATTTTTATTAATATCATTTGTTTGATGTGTTCATTAAATACTTTATTCAAATTGTACAATAATTTACATATTAAATAATATTGTTATAATAATTAAAAAATTCTAACACGTGCTCAAATCCATGATACTCAACACATTAAGCAACCCCACGACGGAACTATTCAAATACATTGATTTAAATTAAGCATTTACCGTTTTAGACAACCAGTAGAACATGACACATCTTTCTTAATTACCCTACTTGAGCCCAACTTTTTACGAACACTATTATAAATGGATGATATCACAAATCTCAACCTTCTTGTAAAAATCACAATACTTGGCATAAGTAGCCCCCATCAATTCATTTGCACATTTAAATATATTTAAGAGATAAAAATTAATAAATATAAAAATTAAATTAAAACTTTTACTATCTGGACTTTGAATATTTTAAACACGTCAGTAGATGTGGGCAATCATTAACGGGCAGGCACCGAATTTGAGCCATTTATAAATTTATACTTTCAAAAGTCTTTTTGATCAGAAAAAAAATAATTAAATTCGAGTGTATAATTAATACTATCCATATTATCATATTTTATTCACATGTTTTTCGTGCTGGCTCGTGCACATATATATTTCTCCACACCCACACAGATAATGAATAATATAACAAGAGAATTGATATTTTCACAAGTTAATTTGATATTTAATAAGAACAAATAGATTCACTTGTGAAAATATCAAATTAACTTGTGAAAATATCAATTCCCTAAAACAATTGCATTATATAACCAATTTAATGGTGGATAATTGCGAACATATTACAAAGATTTTTTTTTGCCTTATAAATAAGTAGTACTCTCTCCATTCCAAACTATATCAATATTGACTTTATGAAGTAAATTTAAAATATTTTTTAATATAAATTAATTTAACTTTAAACTATATAATTATGAAAATTATAAATTACTTAAATAATACTACTAATTAAAAAATATATTATTTTTGAAAGTTGATTAAATCAAATTAATTTTAAATATAAAAATATTTTAAATAAACAATATAATTAAAATCACAAACTTGATTTCACAATTTTTTTTTGTTTGACTTTTTTCTTTTCTACCAAATTTAGTATAAGTACTATCTAAATTTATAAAAATTAAATATTATTCAAATTTGTAACATATTCACAAGGAAACTAAACCTATTAGGAAAAGAAAAGATATTTTTTGATTCTCTATCTCTAACAGGAAAATGAATTTGTTTTTAAAAAAAATTATTTTTGATTCTACCAAACTTATTAAAAAATTATGCAAGATAATATATCTTAATAAATTTTATGTCGGATAATTTTATTATTGTAATTTTATTAAGATACTAAGATATTGGAAATATCTCTTAATATATCACGCAATTTAATTATATTAATATTATTCATAAATTTCATTATTAAACTAAAGTCCTAACTAAATTAAATTCATTAAGATTTGAAATCCTATCAAATAATTATATTACTAATATATGTGATTTTTTTAAAACAAAATAAATATAGAATTAGTTATAAAATTATAATTATTTTAGTGCTAATTAACTAATTATTATAACTAAATTAAAATTTATTAAATCTTGAATCTCATAGTTTTATTTACATTAGAATATCAAGAAAATATCATCAATATAAACACTAATATAAATTTTTATTACAAACTTAAATAAACATTGTAACTGTAAAAGTTGT
The DNA here is from genome assembly GCA_947179155.2 of Hedera helix. Classification (NCBI taxonomy): domain Eukaryota; kingdom Viridiplantae; phylum Streptophyta; class Magnoliopsida; order Apiales; family Araliaceae; genus Hedera; species Hedera helix. The sequence goes on along the minus strand of OX359269.1, from coordinate 52,184,320 downwards.
TAAAAATATTATAGTAATTTTATTGTTAATTAATTGTCATACTTAAATTAAAATTTATTAAATCTTATGTTTCATAGTTTTATTTGAATTAAATCTTATGTTTCATAGTTTTATTGTTAATTATAGTGTTACTGCCATGGTTTTAACTCCCTCTTTTTTAAAATTAGAAATATACTTTCTTCTTTATTATTTTTAAAATTTGAATTACATTTGTATTTTTAAATTATAAAAGTAACATTAATTTTTAACATATCAACGTTAATAATAAGTTTGAAAAAAATAAAGTAGTTTATAAAATTTAGCGCCAACAAAATAGTCTAAAAACCATCGCCAGTCTATCATATGATTAATGAAAAAAATCACTTTTTCCCCCTCTCAGATATTAAAATTTGTATGAGAAATATTTAAAAATATTTTTTTCTAATTGAATTTTAAAAATTTAATTTATTATTATTGAAAAAAATTGGTTTCTAATTTTTTCCCCCATCATTCCTTGTCACCGTTGACTAGTAGGTGAAAATTACTATCGGAAATAATTTCAGTTGTCAAAACTCAAAAGGGAGAGAAAAGAAAGGGAAAAAAAGAAAATTTAGGAAGGAGAATAAAAAAAAATTACTTTCGAGTTTTAAGAGAAGAGAAAGAAAAAAAATCTTTAAAAATTTCCTCCAAAAATTTTTCTTTATTTGGAAGGAAATTTTCTAAACACTTAGGCTATATTTATTTGCAAAAAATATACTTAAGATTTGACTATTTATCTTAATTTAATATTAATTTGCACTATTTAATCCCTTGATGAGGGATTATTAATCCCTTAATATTTGACTATTAGTCCCATAAAGTCATTTAATAGCTTAAAATAAGGAGAATTATTAATCTCAAATTTTTCATGAAATTATATAATCTCACATAAAAAGCCTTATAAATGATAAAAAAAATAGTTCATAGGATTATTTAAAGGACTATTAATCTCTCATCATGGGATAAAATTATCCGAAGTAGTATTAAATTAATACAAATAGTCCAATCCTAAGTATATTTTTTACAAACAAACATAACCTTAGCGTACAAACTAAAATATCAAAACTACCCTTATAATAATTTCTAATTATCGACGTTTTTAATTATTGACGTATCTCTATAGCGATAATTTTCTTTTGAAAATATCAATTTCTCTTATGAAAATATCAATTCTTGATATATATTGGCGACTAAATTAGTAGATAGTAGCATATATATCCCATCTTGCTCTTTTCGATTAAATCTGAAATCAGATAATTGATGTTGGAAATAGAAAACCCGTGATATAAAAGAATGAAAAGAAGTACGTAATGGTTTTATTCGGGATTATTTTGTTTCATTTTACAAAGATTAAACTGAAAATTTTTACAAACAACGAAAAAATAGTTTCATTAGTTTTGTCAATAATTGTGCACCTACCATTGCAAATGTAACTGCAGGTTCTCCAAAATTTTTTGGCCGAGCTTAGCTAGATATTTGCATGACTTTCATTCTGAAAAATATCATCAATATGTGATTGTTTTTTTGCTTTTAATTATATATATATATATACACGACAAATTAAAATGAAAAATATATTTCAATGTGAACATTTTGACAAGAAGATAGATGATTGTTTAGTCGATTGAGGAAACTAAAGCGTGGGCTGAAGAAATATGATAGATAGGAGTTACTAACATGTGAAACCTAACACAGCCGTGAGTAGGGGTGTTCATCGGTAAAAAATCGAACCGGTACCGAAAAAATCGAACCAGTACCGAACCAAAATTACCGCTAAAACACGAACCGAAAACCGAACCGAATTATCGATTTCGGTACCGGTTCGGTACAAATTCGGTTCGGTTTTTTCGGTTCGGTTTTCGGTTTTTACCGATTAACAATATATATAATTATTATTAATTATATATATTATTATATATATAATAATATATATAATTATTATTAATTATATAATAATTAATATAAATTTATTATTAAATTATGTAATTCGGTTTTTTCGGTATACCGAATAGAACCGAAATGCAAAATTACCCATACCGCTACCGCTACCGAAAAATATAAAAAACCGAAAAAATCGAAACCGAAAAAACCGGTACCGAAAAAAATCGGTACCGAAAAAACCGATATCGATCGATTCGATAAAAAATCGAAAAAATCGAAAATTTTGAACACCCCTAACCGTGAGGTGATCGAAAGCGAAAGAAGTACCGGCCGGACAAATGACTTCCAATTAATTTAGTTATATTCTAATATAATCCGATCCAATGTAACATACTACCTGCTCTCTTCTGATCATACGCAGCACGTGACCCACCTTTTTTATAAAATTAAGTTTTTATATTGATTCTTCAATTTTACTAAAATAATTTTTTTTAGTGATTTAACAATTTCAAATGATAAAAAAAAACAAAAAACTTCAGCTGAATAAAATCCAGTATTAAACGGTGATCAAACATTTATTCAACCTGGCCAATCCATTACCAAGTTTTTATTCTCACCACATGTTACATGCAAATTATAGAGTGCACTCCTAGCTAATATATAGCACTCAAATTTATTTAAGTTTGAAATTATATTGATAAAATTCTTACCAGTCACCTAAAAGTATAGCGTCAAGTGCCCGTCATGACCATATTTTAAGTTTAAAAAAAAATTATAAAATAAATACATTTAAAAATTTATTTAATTCAGTAGAATTTATTTATACATATATTTATTTTACATACTTCTTTTCGAAACATAAATTTAAATATCATTAAATAAAAAAAATTAAAATGCGAATAATAGAATGTATATAGCACATTATTTAAGTTTGAATAATAGAATTCGACAACGTACTTGTCCAAAAGCACAGCTGTCAGATGGACGTCACGATCACATTTAATTTTCTCACGGGCCTGTCAATGTTAAATGAATTAATATCGTATTAAATTATAATTTATGTATTATACTAAATAAATTAATATTAATATTATTCGTGTTAAGATATTTAGTATTAATATTAATATATTTATTAATTATATTAATGTGTTGACTTTTTTAACCGGTCTAATATATAAATTATTATTTTTTTAAAAAAAGAAAAATATCACTCACTTATATATTAAATAAAAATATGTTTTATTCATTATAATAATATTTATTTAATAAAATATAGTTTAACATATTTAGAAAAATAATTAAGAAAATTAAAACTCAATAAAAAAGGTAAAATGTAATAGTATGTTATATTTATTTTTAAATTATTTAAATAAATTGGTCTAATCATATTAAATGTATCAATCTATTAATTATATATATTTAACTTATTTAAATTACGTGTTAAACGTATTAATCTGTTTAAACATATAAATTATTTATATTTAATATTAATACTTTTATTTTATTTCGTATTAAATTACTGTATTATATAAAAAATTATCACCCTACCTGCATTTGTGTGGCACAATTTAAGCAAGTACTATTAAAATTAAACAACAAGTCTAAAAGAATGACGGACGAAAAACAGGATATTTTTATTGTAAGACCCCGAATTTTATGAAATATAAAATTTAATTTTTTCTTCATATATATTTTCATGAAACAGTAAGTGGTTAAATTGATAAAGTTAAGAGTTAAGGATGTTATGTGTAAATTATATTATGTTGGACAATATTCGTTTGGTCGGGGAATATTCATTCTGTCGGGGAATATTCGTACGACTGCGCCGTACGAACCAATCATTGGTGGACGCCACAAAGAATAATTGTCGGATATAGAAAATGACATAAATAATTTTTAAATGGTCAATAGTACTATCACTTTTATTTATTAAAATATCCGGTGGTAAAAGAATAGTAATATACGGTATTACAAGTAACATACGGTATTGCACAGTAGCACACGGTGTTGCACAGTAGCACACAGCATTGCACAGTGTTTCGTATTATTAAACTGATAAAGTGGTTATCGTATAATATTTGACTTTATTGTCACATGCATAATAATTCATATTATTAAACTGATAATTGTCACAGTAGCATATGCACAGTAATTCACATTATTGAATCAATAATTGTCATGACACAGTAACGTATTCTTTCTTTTACATACTTTCTGCATTATTGTTATCTCTATTATGGTGTTATTTAAACAGTTGTGTTTCATTAATTAATTGACTTGATATCTAACTCAGAGAGCCAACTACACTGTATTTATAACAATTAGTCATAATAATGAATAAGTGTGAATTATTGTTGAATAATTGAATTGATAAAGTTATTTATTTATAATATAAAGTTAGGTGATATAAAATGAATGGTATAGATTAAAGATAATATAAAATTTGAAAATGATGGTGTAGATTAAAAGATGATCTTTAAATGAATGGTTTAGATTAAGAAAATCTTAAAAGATGAAATGAATGGTATAGATTAAAGATAATATAGAATTTGAAATGGATGATGTAGATTACAAGATGATCTTTAAATGAATGGTTTAGATTAAAGAAATCTTAAAAGATAAAATGAATGGTATGGATTAAACATTATCTTGAAATGAACGGTTTGGATTAAATTAGGAAATCTTGGTTATAATAAGATTTTTGGCTATAAATAGAGGCATTAACTTAAGGATTTTTCATAAACTTCCTTACTTGTTCTTTCTTTCTCTCTCTAAATACTTTTTGTGTAAGTTCTCTCTAAGAGTGCTTAAGTCATCTTGAGTATTTGTGAAGATCTATAAGTGTATGTAAGACCCCAAATTTTATGAAATATAAAATTTATTTTTTCTTCATATATATTTTCATGAAACAGTAAGTGGTTAAATTGATAAAGTTAAAAGTTAAGGATGTTATGTGTAAATTATATTATGTCGGACAATATTCGTTTGGTCGGGGAATATTCGTTCTGTCGGGGAATATTCGTACGACGGCGCCGTACGAACCAATCATTGGTGGACCCCACAAAGAATAATTGTCGGATATAGAAAATGACATAAACAATTTTTAAAATGGTCAATGGTACTATTACTTTTAATTGTTAAAATATCCGGTGGTAAAAGAATAGTAATATACGGTATTACAAGTAACATACGGTATTGCACAGTAGCACACGGTATTGCACAGTAGCACACGGCATTGCACAGTGTTTCGTATTATTAAACTGATAAAGTGGTTATCGCACAATATTTGACTTTATTGTCACATGCACAATAATTCATATTATTAAACTGATAATTGTCACAGTAGCATATGCACAGTAATTCACATTATTGAATCAATAATTGTCATGACACAGTAACGTATTCTTTCTTTTACATATTTTCTGCATTATTGTTATCTCTATTATGGTATTATTTAAACAGTTGTATTTCATTAATTAATTGACTTGATATCTAACTCAGAGAACCAACTACACTGTATTTATAACAATTACTCATAATAATGAATAAGTGTGATTTATTGTTGAATAATTGAATTGATAAAGTTATTTGTTTATAATATAAAGTTAGGTGATATAAAATGAATGGTATATATTAAAGATAATATATAATTTGAAATGAATGGTGTAGATTAAAGATGCTCTTTAAATGAATGGTTTAAATTAAAGAAATCTTAAAAGATGAAATGAATGGTATAGATTAAACATTATCTTGAAATGAATGGTTTGGATTAAATTAGAAAATTTTGGTTATGATAAGATTTTTGGCTATAAATAGAGGACTTAACTTAAGAAATTTTTCATAACATTCTTACATACATTTTCTTCCACTTTCTAAATACTTCTTTGTGTAAGTTCTCTCTAAGTGTTCTTAAGTCATTCCTAGTTTTGAAATCTTTTGCATTCTTCTTTGAATTCCCGAGTGGAATTTTCTTATGTACACTAACTCTTTCGAAAAATCATAATAAATTCATTATTTGTCAGAATTTAATAAATTAAAAGCATGTCTCTTCAGTTTTTCATCCTCTACAACTTTGAAGAAGGAAGAAAAGTCATCTGAAATCATTTTTATGCCTTAAAATACTAAAAACCGTAACCTATTCTGATTTTCGTCACTATTTTCAGTCTTAGTTTTGAAAATTCATAACTCATTCATATTAACTCCGAATTGAGTGATTCTTGAGTCTATGTCGTCTATCTTTCCGAGAGTAACATTATTTTAAAAACATAAAGAGATTTTAAAAAACTCTACAAGACTCAAAAGTCAGATTCTTTACTGCTACGAACAAGGAAGGATTTGTTCGACTATAAACTTGTTTCACAATATCAAGGTAAGGAATATCATCTTCTTTCATATTCTATTATTTAAACTTACTACGGTAAGAGATTATCATTATTTGATTCTCGAAAATAATATCGTTTCTTTCTTACTCATAAGATGTGCCTTTTATTTCCATGTATTAAATTGTGGGAATAACCTTACGGCGCGGATTACCGCCTGTTGGTGAATAACCTTTCGTATTCATTCCTTATTAATCTCTGAGAATAACCTTACTGCGCGGATTACCTCATGTTTGGTGAATAACTCTTCGTATTCAATTTTTATTAAATTGTGGGAATAACCTTACGGTGCGGATTACCGCCTGTTGGTGAATAACCTTTCGTATTTATTCCTTATTAATCTCTGAGAATAACTTGACTACGCGGATTATCGCCTGTTTGGTGAATAACTCTTCGTATTCATTTCTTATTTGTCTCTTGTGGAAATAATTTGTCTACACGAATTATCTCATGACACTTTTATTGCATATTCGTTTATAATATCATTTATTTCATATTCGTAAGTGATATTATTTTCCTTTATACTCATAAGGGATACCATCTTTTTCATCTTCCATTATTCAAACTTACTATGGTAAGGGATAATAATTTTCTTCACTTTTTGTTAATCAAACCTGTTACGGTAAGAGATATTATTTTCTTTCATACACCTAAATCGAAACTTATTATGGAACTATTGCTTCTATAATTCCTGAAAATATTATATGTTCCATAATAGTTGCACTTCATCATTTCAATTGAACCATCCTATTTACGTGAACCTTTCTATTGAACTGTAACCGTTATTCTGAATTGTGGATTTTGAATATCATTTTTAAATTTCACTCCACATTATGTTGACAATTTGGACATTATTTGAATCTGTACAAAGTAAAATTCTGATACTTATTGTTTATCCTGTTTCTTCTGTTCATCATTTATATCATTCTAATCATCCAAAATTAAGTTGTTGTGAATATCTGTGGTCAGGGGCACAGATGCGATATAATTGTTGAACAGATGATAGGTTAAAGGCGATACATCTGTTCGGTGTCTTTTATGGCACGTGGTGAATGTTCTCTTTGGCCCGTAGTGCAAAGATGAACTGTTGTTTGGTATGATTATGATCAAAGGCTGAATCTGGTATAATCATGTCCGTTGGTGTTATATTGAATGTCTTTGACCCGTAGTGCAAAGATGAACTGTTGATCTGCATGATTATGATCAGGAACTGTGAATTGTATTATCTTGACTAATGGTGTTTCAGATGATAAAAGTTGATGATGTTTTTCCTAAAAAGAGAACCGAGTGGACATTATAGTCTGCATTATTCTTCTAATAGATTATTAGGAAAAAAGGGGGGGTTTGGAAGAAACCTATTCTCCTTACTCATAGAAACCCAAATCAATTAAGTCATAGCAAACATTAATTAAATATCTACATGAACTTGGAGGTGTAGAGGTTAGGGTTTGCAGTGGCGGGGTTAGAGTAGTGACAACCACCACCATCAATTCTTACACTTTTCTTGTGAGGCAAATTGGTGGTGGTGACCTGAAGATTTTTTCTGGTTTGGTCTTATTTGTGATGGCTATTATTTCTAGACGGCGATTATGGTTTTATGAAGTGAAAATTGATTCTAGCGCTGCTGTTAAACTCATAAAGGAGGGAGACGTTAAGGACCACTCAGATGAAAGTTTGATCATGGAATGCCAGCAACTTTTAAGGAAGCCTTGGAATTTGAAGCTTATACACACGAGACAGAAAGGAAATAGATGCGCGGACAAGTTTATGAATTTGGGTCATAGTCATAATTTCGATATTATTAGTAGTAAGGATCCTCCATTTGATATCCTAGCTTTGCTAGAGATTGATTGTAATGAAACTTTATTATTTTAGTTTTTGGTTGTGAAGCCTCCTTTGCACCAAAAAAATGAGAAGAAGATGGAGATTAAATTGATTAGAGGGGGTGAAGAATATTAAATTAAAAATAAATTAACAAGAACTGCGTTTCTGTGAATAATATTATTTTTGTCTAATATAGTTAAATAGTGCCTTATACTACTCTTATTTTGTTATACTTATACGGATTTTGTTATATTCATAGGGTGTTAATTGTTGATATTTAAATATATGGATTAAAATTGAAAAACTTGCCAACTTCGAGTACACTTTTATCATTATCGCTTAATTTAGTTAGAATTGAACAATAATCAGTATTCTAAATTATTTTAAAAGTATTATTAATTCAAAAAATTTATTTAAAAACTAAAACAAATTTTCATCACAATTTAAATTTAAGCTTTCACAAATTAAATAATTTCAAAACCAAATGTGATTCTTTTGTCCATATATACATAGTATTATTTAATTGAATAAAAGTGACAAGGACATGAATGATCATCTTAATTTTTCAAAAATTACAGTCTTTTGACGAGTGAAAGTATTTGGAATGAATTTTGTATCCTCACACTTTCTTGTTCAATCGAAACAAACAATCATTAGTTCTCTATGATTAATCAAGACCTTCACAAGGCATACGGATCAAAAGAAATTTATAATTTGAGATATCACAGACTAGACAACCGTTCTAAAATAAAGATATTTTAAAATTTTATATTAGTCAAATTGTGAAATTTTAAGTTTAAAATAAATTAAAAGTTATTCCCTTTAAGTAAACTAACTATCATATTGTGAGCTAACTCAAAAGTTCTACTATTTAACATATTCATTTGTTGTTTTAAATATTTAAAATAATTCATGTTAATTTCTAATTTTTTTTTTAAATTTATATGTATCTCTAATTTTGAGATTATTGGATGCAAGGACGCAGCTACATGGCATGGAATGAGGTCAATTGACCCCACTGAAAAAAATAATTATTTTATAGTGTAGGATATTTTTTTTAAATTTTAAGTATAATATATAAATTTTTAAAAATTTAAGTATAATATATAAATACATGATGTTCATTTTATACATGTATCATACATCTTATGCAGTGCATTTGGTTATGTGCATCATACTACTTGTGTTTTGTATTATAGATATATATGCATCACACTATACAATTCATGTTTAACAGTCATCTCATCTCATTATCTGAACATTTCCAAATTTATCACATACTTGCACAAAGACAGATTAACACCTTGGTTGCACATAATATTATATGTACACATAACAGTTTTACACATAATAACAATCTACATTTTATAACAGTTCACACTTAGGAGCAAGTTTTGAAAAATTTACCTTTTACCATCTTTACCGATTACGTTAATTTTCGCGTCCTTCGATCGACCTACATGTTATACAAAATCGACAATACAATATTAGTCAAATCTAGATACTTAACCTAATCTTAAATTAAGACTCTTGTTTTAACTTTCATTATCCCTCATACAAACTTTTTTTTTAATAACCCGAGCTACCTATCGGTCACCATTAAACCCACATCTATTTATTTAACTTATCCTTAAATCTTCTTTACTTATTCGAACACTGTGAAATGTCTAAACATTACAATTGATATCCCTAAAAATAAAGTTTTTGTTTTAAAATTTCTTATCGGACCTAACCGACCCGGTGGACCTACCTAACTTGGTCAACTTACCTGACTCGATTAACTCACCTAACTCAGTCAACTGTCCCAACCCGGTCAACTCTCCCAACCCGATCAACTCATACTTGTGAATTTATTTCACCTTACAAATTATTTTATAATTCTTTTTGTCTTAACGTTCATTAACGACTTACACCAATTATTGATTCAAATTACCAATTAGACACTATTAGGTCATCCACATTGGTTTAACATACCTAAGTATTTAGTTTATACATCACAGACTCTTAATCTTTAGGAAAACATGGCTCGAATCCACCCCGACTCGAAAAACTGAAAACAGTAGGCCTGGGCGCAACTGTGCTCGGCCCTACTGCAGCTGCGGTAACCAGCGCAGGTGCGCTCCCCTACGTCTGCAGGTGTGTTCCAGTTCATTTTTCTAGACAGTAGCTTTGAGCGCAGTTGCGGTCATGTCTGATTTTTAAAAACTTTGATTTCCAATTCTGATTTTGAAAACCTTAACTTATTTGATTGAACTATCATACATTAGCATTCTAAAGTTTTGAAAATACATCATTAAACATAGAAATCAACTTTTGATCCTTTTACACAATCATGTTCTTAGTTGAAAACATTTACGAAATCATACTCATTCATTTCCCCCAAATCATGCCTCTAGTTTAAAATGCTTGAAACCAACATGATTCAAAACACATTTCATACATTACTCATTGATATTCCAATAAATCAACTACATGAAGTACCAATGTTTAGAAAACCTTTCTTTTAAGACTTTTGTCAAACATTTTGTAGGCATTTAAGTCATTCGTGCTCAACATTCATCATAGCTTAATATTTTAAGCTTTTCAACAACACCACATTATTAACTTATAGATTCATAAAGGAACTCATGGATCATCTTACAACTTCAACCATACAAAGTCATTATCTTTTGAAAACAAATTTTAAAACCTAGGTTTTCATTCAACCAAATCATCTATGTTTTCTTAACCACATTAACAAAGAAATGAAATTCAACCATGGATTCACTAACAATAACACCTTATACCCTTGGAACCACCATGTTCCACCATCAAAACCTCATTCTCTTACATCAAAACATAATTTCATACCCAATACACAACATAGATTAACTAGTTTAAAGTTAGAAACACGTTTAACCTTCTAGGTGGATCATCTTCTTGCTTAGAGTAATTAGGAACTTGCTAGAGCTCATCTTCTTCTCCTCTTCCTTTCCCACGAAACCTCACTTTCTCTACTTCTCTCGGTAGCATTTCTTTCTCTCCCTCCATTGCTCTCAAGCTTTCCAACTCAAGAATGTTGAAAAATGAGAGCTCTTGAACCCTAGCTCCTCTTTTATAATACAATTGCAAGACTAAGGGTAATTTAGTCTTTACCCCTCACCAACCAAGGGTAACATGGTCATTAGGTGATACAAGGACACCAAAGTCATTACACTATTTCATTAAGGGCAAGATGACCATCTCCCTATTTCTCTAGACTTTTATTTTGTAAAAAAATTTCATTGATGGAAAGTTCCTAAACTTTTCTTTTATGAAAAGTTCTTACTAGGTTTATTTCTTTTTCGAATTCGTAAATAGTGATTTTCGCTAATTCTTCGAGAAATATATTATTTGAAATTACGCATCGCCACCTTATATAAACGCTATTTGTGAATGTGAAATTTTTGAAAAATAAAAAGACGTTTCTCGTGTGAATAGTGTTTTTTTGCATTTATTTTTCAAGAAAATCTTTTTCTTAATGTAAGCCTTTGTAACGCCCCCAAATTCGAGTACAACATCTTCAAACATGTTCTATAACTAATGCGGAATATATAAACATAAATTATTTATTTAAGAGTATTCTACAACATATCCCAAGGTTTCTGACCTTAACTTACACATATACCTCTAGTTTCATTAAAAGGTTTACACAATTAACTTACGTCAAATAACTAATTAGTTATCATGCATAACACTATAATCTTGCCCTCCGCTTTTGTCTCCGTCTTTCCTCGAACATTCATATTAATCTGAAATTTGTTATCATGATATAGTAAGAGTGAGCAACAAATTTGCGCAGCAAGTTTAAATACAATAACGATATATCATGATTAAAAGAAAGAATAAGCTTTTAGATTTTCAACAATATAATAATTGTGAAAGAATACGAATCATAATTTCAATAATTGAATGACTGAATCAATTAATGTTGAGTGTCAATAATGACCATGAACAAATTTAACTGAACCTTAGGGTAATGAAGGTGATCAGCCTTTCATACCTGATGAACACATGCAACATGCACTATCTGTGAATCAACAATTTAAAGAGGTAGAATAATTATGCTTGAAACATAATAACTTGAGTTTGAGTTAGGAAACTTGCTCAATAAAATAATATATCCTGCTCGAATATAAATTGAGTAGGGTTTAGGGAACTTGCTTGATAGTCGATCTACAGCTAACTAGCTTTACATAACTCTATTTGAATGACCTAATATTAACAACATTGGTCTATCAATTAGCACTACGTAAAATTATACAATTATGCGCTCAATTATGCTATTTATCTAGCAAATAAAAGTTACATAACAAATAATTTAATATACTATCATTAACCTATAAAACAATTAATCAATCTTAGGTTAATAATTTAATTAATTTATATCAATTTTTCTCAAGTGCTAAACACTTATTAAACTATTAAACAATTTATTATAATTGTTTAAACAAATGAGTTAAAATACATTTTCTTTATTTCATTAAATCTAATTTCATTTAATTACTATTAACATTAATTAAATAGTAAGTAATGAACTACCTTTAGTTATTATTTAATAATAAATAATAACTTATTATATTTATTTATTATTTAAAGTTAATCAAATAATAAATAATTATATTATATTATAAATAATCAAATATCCTTAGTTATTATTTAATAATAAATAATAACTAACTAACTAGATTCATTTATTATTTAAAGTTAATTAAATAATAAAATTATATAGTAAATAATCAAATATCATTAGTTATTATTTAATAATAAATAATAACTAACTGAATTTATTTATTATTGAAAGTTAATCAAATAATAAATAATTAAATAATCAATCTTAGTTGTCTTTAATTATTATTTAATAGTAATTAAATAATAATGAATTAATTTATCATCCTTGTTTATTATTTAATATTAATTAAATAATAAATAATTAATTTAATCATAAATTTGGAAAATATAATATTAAACTAAATAGATTAATACCTAAAACATTTAAATATTAATCCTAAATATTTATTATACTTGGAAAATATAATATTAAACTAACTAGATTAATATTTAAAACATTTAAATATTAATCCTAAATATTTATTATATTCTCCAAACACTATCAACATTTATATTATATTAATATAAGATTTTCCACCAATTTACCATAATTTTCAAACATTCATAAATTTTTTTATGAATTTCCACTATTTTGAAATAACCATAAAAATACAATAAATATCTAAGCTCTCCAATAATTCCATAAAAATTTTCAGTAATTCAAAAATAATATCATAACACTACTGTAAAATAATTGTCAGAAAACAAATAATTTTTCTGTAATTAAATTATAATTTTAAATGTGTTGAAACTTCCGAAAATTATAATAATTAGCCCGTTTATTCAAAAATTACGAATCTTATGTCCATTCCACACGAAATTTAATTATCTACAACTTTGTAGAACGATTTATTTCCAGATTCTTCCTCTAACATAGATAAAGCTCCCGGAAAGTTAGCCAGAAAATATTTTCCGGTCATCTTCTTCGACGGAATGGCAGGTTTTCCGGCGAGTTTTCCTGGATTTTCTTGGCCAGATCTACTCTCTTATATCTCACGGTGCCATACGCTTATTCATATAACTTATTTCTGTCATCTTGATGAACTAACATTTGATAGCTAAGTTTTAACCACAAAACTTTATATTATGATTCATACAATGGACATGGGACATGGATTTGTAACTTACAACAGAGATTTCATTGGTTTAAAAAACCACATTAGATTAACCATATATTCAGAAATTTTACCTCTCTTAGGAATATCATCAAACACATTGTAGGCAGGGTTTAATGACTTTCATATTATTAACATATATGTACAATAAGCCACACAGAAAACATTTAACAACTACTCCAGCCATATCATCATCCTTGTTTCTCCGGAGCCTTCATGCCCCTCTCATTCACAGTCCATAACTCCCACAAGCAACCAAATAGAAAAAATGACATAACTACTTAACATAAATTAATTAAGAACCTAAGTGCATAAGTATTTTTATACCTTAATGTTTGGTTGAATAAAAGTTTGTGCTTTCTTGTTTTAAGCAAATAGATGCTCCAGTTGCTGCTACAATTCCTCTTCTCCTTACTGCCGAGCTCTCTCGCTCTATATTTCTTTAGATTTAGTTTTCTTTCACATAGCAAATACTGACAGTTTGTAAGGAGAGTTAAGCTGGGTAGTTTAATAGGTGAAATGTTTTTTTTTCCATCTACTGCAACCCTCTAGTTTGACCCCTACAAAACCCGCCAAGCTACCTCCTAGCTGTCCCCTAGAGGGGTCTGCCGAACTGCTCTTACTGAGCAGTTTTCTATGCCACTTTGTAGCTGTTGAGTAGATCATTGTAGATGCATCATCTCTTCCTTTTGGCTGTTAACTGAATACTTCCCATCCCCCCACTTGGTCGTCCCACAAAGAGAGTCACCTGATGCTATAATTTTCTCATCACACTTCACAGTTTGGGCCGCTTAATATAGCTGGGAAAAACAATAAGAAGGTTGCTCGGCTTTGGGCTCAATTAATTCACAACGGATTGCCGAAATTGGATGGAAATAGAAGCAATAAGGCTGACCTTTTATTTCATAAATAAATTATTTCTTTCTCTCCATAAATTATTTCATGCTATTTTATTTAAAATATTAAATATATTAATTTAATATCTTTAACCGAAATTTAAATATTATTCTAATTTACCCAATTTAATCATCCAATATTTATTTAATAATTATTGTTCCCTTATTCCATATTTTCAATTCACAATCTCCTAGTATAATATTAAAGACATTAACAATTAATCATAATTCAAATTATTAATTTAGTTTACACATTTGGTTCCAATTACACATTTTATGTATTGAACCATTCATAATATTTAATTCACCTCAATTTGATATAATATTAAATATTATACCCTTATTTATGTTACATTTTTAATTAGTGTAACATAATCCTCAACTTTAACTAAATAAAAGAAAAAAACTTTCTTTATTTAATTAATTAAAGTTAACATATTCATCCACTAATAAAGATTAATGAATGACTTCCCTCATTTCATATTTAATTTATTTCTGTTTGGCATAATATATATATATATATATATATATATATATATATATATATATATATATATATATATATATATATATATATATATATATATTCATTAATTCACTATTTTATTTAAGTGAATTAATTACACATTTATGAAATTTAATTCATAAAGACTCCATTGTCATTCAAGGCTTACAAATTATATTAATTTATATTATAATCTTAACCCAATACAAATTAATTAATATTGATTTAATTAATTTTTCTTGGCTCTCATATTTCATTTCCTTGGTTAATTCAAATCAATGAATTCAGTAGTTTATTTAACTATAAATTCCCATTTTTCAAATATAGGTGTATATATAATACACATAAACATATTTTTCATAACATAATACAATTTCATAACTAATTCCAAATAAATAAATTAATAGTTTTAATTAACTATTAAATTTTCTTTTAAAATAATTGTATATATTTCACATATAAATATATACATATTTTATCCACCACAGATATCACATATTCTAAAATAAATATATATTATATTCATCTGACCCGTTTCGTCTTATAATAAGAATTTTACATGTATTAAATTCTTATAAAATATATTCGAAATTTCGGGTTGTCACAGCCTTAACACATATTCTTAATCACATAACACTTAGTTAAATTAATATACATCCTATACATATAAAATTATATGTACACCAATCTTTTAAAATCACAATAATGCCCTTCATTATCTACCAATTTGGTCCCACAAATATTAACATTTTAAGGACCCAAAAGTCATTATTTTATTTTTTTTATGGTTAATAAAGACATTTCTTCATTACTAGGACATCAAGGTCATTACCTAAATTACCTAGGGTAAAATGATCATCTTTTCATTTATCTAGACTTTCCTTTAATGAAAACTTTTCATTTATGAAAAATTTCATAAAAATCATTTATTTTTCCTTTTCCCTTCATTTAACAACTTTTAATGCTATATATTAATTAGTCCTTCAAGCTAGTCTTATATACATGATACAAAACCAATTAATTATCTTTCTTATATTTCATTGTAGCTAAAATTGGTCACACAATTATAACATGAATTACACCATATGAGCTGTTGAATTTAGTAAACCACTTGGTTAGCCAAAAGTGATACACTAAGTATAACTAACATAACTATTATATTAATACCCCCTCTAGGCTGACATAAAAAATCCGTTGAGCCTTAAAAAATTTCACCCGAACTGAAAAGCTTAATGTGGTATGGGATTTAATGAAATTTCTATTTACTCAAGTCTAACACCCATTCTTACAATTATTAATAATATCGGGTTTACCTAACTTCATTGTTTGGGTTCCTCTAAAATACCCAACCATACATACATTACAGTTATTTGATCAATAACCTCATATAAATCTTAACCCACGTAATTAACCAAAATAATTAAATTACAGGGTTTTCCCCCCTTTTTTGTTTCATTTTGAATAAATAAATATACCTCTATGTAAATACTAATTCAATCCTATCATTCGTTAACAATTTCTAGTTAACCTCATTCGTTAATAAAAGTTGTTTCATAAAATTTTCGTATTGAAATACATATAATAATTTATATTATACTCATGTTCTTCCCGTATTATAATCGCATGTGAATAAGTTTCCCTTATTTATCCATATCATAAACACTTAACTCATATATACATCAAAGTATATTTATCAAATTATCTCTAGGTTTTAAACCTCTAAACACATGTTTCACATTTAATCCAAACATTCGAATTAGGTTAGGATGTTTCGTCACCTCTACACATTTCTCTTACTCAATCAGGTTTTTGACTTCCACCTATAAAAGAATTCCATCCTCGAAATCACTACAACTGCATGTATCGTTAAACTTTGGTTTACTTCCAAACCCTTACAACATCTATCTATTTAACTAAACTCATTGTTTGTCTTTTCTTAGGTACTACATGACCTCCCGTTTCATTTACTCTGTCCTATCACACTTGTGGCAGGACTCTTTCTTAGTATAAGTCTCATTTAACTGGTCTTGGTTCAATATTACATGTTTTATACTCAGGTATGTATTAATCATTTTTATTTTTGTTTCACAATAGAACTCTCACTATTTTCTTCTAATCATCTATCAATTTACTAATATTAGGTCTTATATCTTAATCTTTAATTGCAATTGATTACGTTACAAGCCTCATTCTTACACAAATGGTTATCTTATACTTCCTTATTTAAGGATTATTGCATTTTATAATCATATTAATCATTTAAGATTATCTTTATCATATTTATGAATTTTCAAGTCATCACAATATATATATATATATATATATATATATGTGTGTGTGTGTGTGTGTGTGTGTGTGTGTGTGTGTGTGTGTGTGTGTGTGTAATGTATAAATATTACAATATTATACATACGTGATATATATGTATATTATTATATATTATAAGTATAATTTTATTGATTTATAAATATCGTTTAATTTATTGATAGAAGAATAGTTTGGGATTGCCTCTTCGAAAGAAGAGTTTTATGAGAGAATAAAAGTTTGGGAAGTAAGGATCATTCGACCTTATCTAAATTGAGTTATGCCAAACTTGGTTAATTAACTCGTGACGAACGAAGTTGACTCGAAATAATTGGATTTAGGATCACTTCTTACGTTATTATAACGAAATTGAATTGAAATAATTGGATTTGGGAATGTTCATGAAAGAGGCGATCAGAATGGTACTTACATCCATTTACGATCCCGAGTTTCTAGACACATCGCACTTCCGCTCGGGTCGAGGCTGCCACTCGGCCCTAAGACGAATCGAAGAAGAGTGGGGAACCTCTCGCTGGGTTTTGGAATTCGACATCAGGAAGTGTTTTCACACCATTGACCGACATCGACTCATCCTAATCTTTAAGGAAGAGATCGACGATCCCAAGTTCTTTGTACTTGCCTAGGAGCGAGAACTCCAGTTCAAACGATAATTGGATAATATGTATATTTATTAGATATTTTTAGACTTAAATATTTATAAATTTTTAAGTATTTTTAGTATTTTAGGTATTTTATTTTATTTTATGTATTTTAATTAATTTTATTTATTTTTTATTTAATTTTGTAGGAAAAAGGAATTAAAATAAAGTATGATGGCAAATATGTAAATAAGCAGCAAGACAAGACTTAGGCCCATTGCGCGGGAAGCTATTAAGCAGCAGGAGTAATACGGCGCCGTTTGGCGCCTGGGCAGGAAACAGCAACTGTGCCATGAACCTTTTAAGGTAACTAGAACCATGGGTTTGGAACGACGTCGTTTGGAAGTAACAGGAGAAGGTTAAGCCCAGCGCGTTTCGTGCGGGAGTTAAAAGTTGAAGCAAGGGCGCGCTATGCGCAGTCAATTGATATAGCAGCCAGCTAGTTTCTTTGAGCTTTAATTACGCGGGTCCCACTGCCTTTCCTTTTCCAGCAGTTTTGTGCGTTGATTCCACGTGGGGGGCCGAGGTGAATTAAAAGGATTCAGCAGATTAATTGAGGCCAAGTAAAATAGGAATTTTATTTAATTAGGATATGATATATTGTATTTTAAATAGAATTTTAATTCCTATTAGGTTTAAGAAAATTGTACTCTTATAAATAGTTTTATTTTGTAATTGTGACAAGTGTTGGGTAAAAAGCCAATAAACACCATGAGAGGTTAATTATTTTCCAAATTTATGGAGTTTAAAAACATGCAAAATATCAGCAAAGGTAAAAGCCATAGATCATGGAAGCTTAGAGATAGAGAATTGGCCGAAGACTACTTTTTTTCTTTAACGTTTTATTATTTACGTCTTTCATTGATGTTGAAAATTTTGTGGGTTTAATTTTATCTGCTGTGAACTACTTTTTAATTTAAGATTTTAATGAAACTTATTGTTTAGTTTAAATTGATTATCTTTCCGTTTGATTGGCACTATATGAATTGATCATTATATTTTGTGCGTTCATATAATAATTGCCTGACCAGTAATTAATTTGTGATAATTTATATGATATTGGGAGATTGATTATAGATTTGGATATGAATATAATGATATATGTTTATAATATTCTGCATTAGTGGGAACTCATTATTAGTGTATAAGATAGGAATATACATATATGTCATGTGTAACCAATTTAGAAATTTTGTTCTTGATGAATTTGTCCTAATTTAAATTACATAGGAATATAGTAATTTAATTAGAATGAATATTTTTATATGCTAATGGAAATAGGCTTATAAATAATTAAGAATTCTCGTTAACAATTCATTATGACCGTATAATTAAATGAAGAGTTATGAGATTTGAATGAAGCATTAGGTGAAATTAATTGTTGACTTTTGTAGAAGCAAGGTAAGGTAATTAAGATCAAAGTCAAGCCAAGAAGTCTAATAGTGAAGAAAAGTTCTGAAAGAAAAGACATTCACAGCTATCTCATATAGAAGAATGCGTATAGTTTTAGACATCTATTGACTTTCCTTACTTTTAGGAATTAAGGAATGGTTAAGTCAACCATAGCCGTGTTAAGCAAATTGGTAGTAGTAGTAATGGTAAACGTTGTTATATATAGGAGTGTAAACGGATATAAACGAATCTGAATACAGTAGTATCCGTATATGAAAAATCAATTCACTATCCGTCTTCGTATCTGGTATTTAGCGGATTTTAAAAATATAATCTGTATCCGGTATTCGAAATAATATCTGAATACGGATAATATCCATTTTCGTTTATTTTATTCGAATAAACAGATTATCCGAATATTTAGGTATCCGAATTCATTTATTAGTTACCTAATATAAAATTCATTCAAATTATTTACAAAAAATAAAGAAAAAATGAATAATTACTTATAACCAATCACAATTTAAAGTTTAAACCATACATATTAATGAATGAACGTTAATTTATTTATTTTTAATAAATACAATAATCAATGCTGTAAATTATAATTCAAATAAGTTTTGATTATTTTTGAAATCCTAAATTCAAAATAAATGCTCCACTTATTAATGTTTAGATGTCCATTTTATGTGTTAATTTGGAGTAATATTGTAACGTGTATGAATATTTATAATCTATAATTATAACATTTAAATGATATTGATAACATTTATAACACTTGTTAAATGATACATTTTAAATATATTGTAACACTATATATAACTAGAATAAGGGAAAAAATAATAAGTTTTAAAGTATAGTTCATTAATGAATGAATGTTAATTTATTTATTTTTAATAAATACAATAATCAATACTCTAAATTTTAATTCAAATAAGTTTTCATATTTTTGAAATCCTAAATTCAAAATGAATGTTCTACATATTAATGTTTAGATATCCATTAATAAGTAAATGTCCATTTTATATGTTAATTTGGAGTAATATTATAGTGTGTATGAATATTTATAATCTATAATTATAACATTTAAATGATATTTATAACATTTATAACACTTGTTAAATGATTGATTTTAGATATATTATAATACTATATATAACTAGAATGAGAGGAAAAATAATGAGTTTTAAAATATAGTTCATGAATGAATGAATGTTAATTTATTTATTTTTAATAAATACAATAATCAATGTTCTAAATTACAATTCAAATAAGTTTTCATTATTTTTAAAATCCTAAATTCAAAATGAATACTCTACTTATTAATTGTTTAAATGTCCATTAATAAGTAGATATCCATTTTATGTATTAATTTGGAGTAATAAGATAGTGTGTATGAATATTTATAATCTATAATTTAATATTTAAATGAGATTTATAACATTTATAACACTTGTTAAATGAATCATTTTAGATATATCGTAACACTGTATATAACTAGAATAAGGGAAAAAATAATGAGTTTTAAAGTATAGTTCATTAATAAATGAATGTTAATTTACTTATTTTTAATAAATACAATAATTAATGCTCTAAATTATAATTCAAATAAGTTTTCATTATTTTTGAAATTCTAAATTCAAAATGAATGCTCTATTTATTAATGTTTAGATGTCCATTAATAAGTAGATGTCTATTTTATATGTTAATTTGGAGTAATACTGTAGTGTGTATGAATATTTATAATCCATAATTATAACATTTAAATGATATTTATATAATTTGTTAAATGATGCATTTTAGATATATTGTAACACTATATATAACTAGAGTAAGGAAAAAAAATAATGAGTTTTAAAGTATAGTTCATTAATGAAAGAATGTTAATTTATTTATTTTTAATAAATACAATAATCAAATATCTAAATTGTAATTCAAATAAATTTTCATTATTTTTGAAATCATAAATTTCAAAATAAATGCTCTACTTATTAAAATTTAGATGTTCATTAATAAGTTGATATTTATTTTATGTGTTTGGAGTAATACTGTAGTGTGTATGAATATTTATAATATATAATTATAACATTTAAATTATATTTTTAACACTTGTTAAATGATCCAAAAATTACATTGTAACACTTGTTAAATGATACATTTTAGATGTTTTAACTTTATAATAGTAAAAATTCATTAACTATACTTAAATCAATTTATTTCAGTTTATTAATATTATAATTTTAAAGTGTTATTTTTTACTTTTTAGAATTGAAATGACATATTTTAAAAATAATTTTCGTATGATAGTGAAAACAAATTATTATATAAGGAATTCTGAATACAGATTCGAATTCAGATATCAGATTCCGGATATCCGCCGAATATATTTACAGTCGGATGTTAAACGAATATGAATACGCCTATATTCGTATTCATATTCGTTTATTTACGGATACCTTTAAACCGAATATGGATATATCCGATTTTTTTTCGAATTTAAATAATATCCATTTTTTCAAATACGAATGCGGCCGAATACGAATTTTATGGTTACTATTTACAACCCTAGTTATATATTAGTATTTTTATTTAAATATTGATCATCATGTGTTGTTATTATTTTTATATAATACAATTTTGTGTTTTTATTATAAATTAAAATATTTATTTCCTTAGATGTTCTAATTTTATTAAAATATTTTTAAAAAAATTATTGTAAATACTCTCTCTCTATATATATATATGTAATGTATAAATATTACAACATTGTACATACGTGATATGTATGTATATTATTATATAGTATAAGTATAATTTTATTGATTCATAAATATCTAATTTATTGCGAGAAGAAGAGTTTGGGAATAACTCTTTGAAAGACGAGTTTTATGGGAGAATAAAAGTTTGGGAAGGAATGACCTTTTGACTCTATCTAAATTGGGTTATGCCAAACTCGGTTAATTGACTTGTGACGAATGAAGTTGACGCGGAATAATTGGATTTGAGATCGTTTTTTACGTTATTATAACAAAATTAACTCTGAATAGTTGGATTTGGGAAGGATCATGAAAAAGGTGATCAGAATGGTTCTTGAATCCATTTACGATCCCGAGTTTCCAGACACATCGTACTTTCGCTCAGGTCGAGGCTGCCACTCGATCCTATGATGGATCAAAGAAGAATAGGGAACCTCTCGCTGGTTTTTGGAATTCGACATCAGGAAATGTTTTCACACCATCGACCGACATTGACTCATCCCAATCTTTAAGGAAGATATCGACAATCCTAAGTTCTTTGTACTTTCCTATGAGCGAGAACTTCAGTTCAAACGTTTAAAGTGAAGTAAAAGAAAGGTAGCGATTAGTTGTTGACTTTTATAGAAGCAAGGTAATGCAATTAAGATTAGAGTCAAACCAGGAAGTCGGAGAGTGAAGAGAAGTTCTGAAAGAAAAGACATTCACAACTATCTCATATAGGATAATGCGTATAATTTTAGACACTATTGACTTTCCTTACTTTAAGGAATGATTAAGTCAACCATAGAAGTCTTAAGCAAATTGGTAGTAGCAGTAATGGTAAGTGTTGTTATATATTAGTATTTTTATTTAAATATTGATCATCATTTGTTGTTATTATTTTTATATAGTACAATTTAGTTTTTTATTAGAAATTAAAATATTTATTTCCTTAGACGTTCTAACGTTATTAAAATATTTTCAAATAATTTATTATAAATTTTTTCTCTCTCTCTCTCTCTCTCTCTCTATATATATATATATATATATATATATATATATATATATATAATGTATAAATATTACAACATTATACATACGTGTTATATATGTATATTATTATATATTATAAGTATAATTTTGTTGATTCATAAATATCAAATTTATTGGGAGAAGAAGAGTTTGAGAATGACTATTCAAAAAAAGAGTTTTATGGGAGAATAAGAGTTTGGAAAGTGACAACATTTCGACCTTATCGAAATTGGATTATGCCAAACTCGGTTAATTGACTCATGATGAATGAAATTGACACGGAATAATTGAATTTGGAATCACCTCTTACATTTTTATATATTAGTATTGATACTGTCATTGTAATAAAATATATATTTTATATATTTGATTCAAATATACACAAGTATCTAAAAAAAATTGGTTGGAAATAGCAACCACCGCTAAATTATTTATAGCTTAATAATAATTTTGATCCACTGAAATTGGATGGTATATATACATATATGTGTGTATATATGACGGAATGTGAATGTAACAATCTAGTTAGACACAATATTTCAAAAACATGGTATGTCCAAGTGATCGTTTAGTTTATGTAAGACAATTAATTAGACTAGATCATATATATGATACTTCATTAATTCACATGTTAGGTACTTTCTTGATAAATGTTAAAAAGGAATAATAAAAAGCATAAATACTTTCAATATTATAGAGAATTATTTTAGCATGCACTTAATTTTGTCATAAACAATTGTATGCAGCTTATTTGATAAATTAATCATCACATGGATGATAATAGTTTTGCATACAATTAAGAACCAAATTCTAAATGGTGACAACAACTAAACATGCCGATCACTCCTCAGGGCGTCTAGGTTTGTATTCAACCGATGAATTGATGGGGTTGAGGAATTTGGCATACCATTTAGCAGTAATTTTGGGATAACGCTTACAATAGTCAAAGTAATCTGTGAACACCAACCCCATTCGTACATTATACCCTTGAGCTGGTTCCATGCTATCCATCAGCGACCATACACAATATCCCGTTACATTCACTCCCGCTCTACAAAAACATTCAATTAAACATTCATCTTAATTCCTCTATCTTAATGATATTATATTATCAAACTGTTAAACAAGGAATGATCGCATCAACACAATAAATTATACATATATTTACATATGAGACATTTATAAATTAATTACCTTTGAGCCTCGAGAAGAGCAATAAGATGATTTATGATGAAGTAAAGACGACCTTCATCAACTAATGCTTTTGTTAAGTCATTGGTATTTCCAGTCGTCAATGATTCCTGTAGGGATGTTGTGTATACTTGTGTCTGAGCCCATCCTGTTAAATCAAAAACAATTTAATTAATTCTAAATCAGTCAAGTAATTTTCTAAATTTATCCTGATTAATTGTTCGCGACAGCATGTGTAGCTAAATGTGTGTATATACACGCATAATATATAATGTTATAAAAATTTTGTGCTACATAAAAGGAGTTCACTTTTATAAAAAAATAATATGAAATGGTACGATATATCATCAAGTTTGTTATCATATTTGTATTATCATACAACACTACTAAAATAATAAGTTATTATTTTAAGAGTATACATAATAAAAGAATATATCCAAATTTTATAGATGAAACCCTTTTCTTTGTGTGGAATAGAAAGAGTATTTATTTATTTATTTATTTTGTAAGAGAAACACTATATAATTAACAACTTAATTAACTCACTCACCATTTTCAGTAATGAAAATTGTAGGGTTTTCATAATTTTCTTTGACATACAAGAGCATGTCACGAAAGCCTTCCGGATGCCCCTGCAAAATTTAAGTTCCACGTATATATATTAGCACTGACAAATTAATCGACAACGCGTAATAATAACTATATTGCATTTAAATTTGCATGAAGTTATTTGTGTAAAAAATTATTGAAGGTCTTAATTACCAAGCTATCCGTGCAAAATCCATCTGCGTTGCATCCTGGGACAGAAAATTAGCCACAGTTAGAAAAGCCTAAATAATGGGGTTATATTATATATATATATATATATATATATATATATATATATATATATATATATATATAGATTAATTCCAATTGTAATCAAGGTGGCCATTAATTTACCTCCCTTGGTAACATATTTTTGCTGAATAAAGCCTTTTTGGGGATCGATGCTCCAATTCTCAGCGGGTTGGACATAACTGGTAGCATAGTAATTAAGTCCAAGAAAATCAATGGAACCTTTAACTATTTTCGTTTCCTCATCAGTGAAATGGGGGAGTTCAGGAATCTCGTCCCTCATTGTTTTTGGATATTCACCATATGTTAATGCATTCATATACCTGATCAATCGATATCAATAATAAGGGGACAAATTAAGAAAAATATGTTTAAATCAATCATTAATAAATTATAGTACCTTGATATATATATATATATATATATATATATATATATAAATACAATAACTTAATTACCATCCAAACTCATGGTCTCTGGCATGTTGTGCCGCTTTCTCATCCTCGGGGCTACCGGAGAATGGCTCAATCCAGTTGAATGCCAATGCAATTCCGATTTCTCCACCTTGTTTCGGCTGATTATTTAATTAAGGGACAAATTTGTGTAGGTTAATATAAAGGTGACTTTAAACACTAGTAATTAAAATACGTTAGCTTTTGGATTACATTCTTTTATCGTTTTATTTGTTGTAATTTGATATATGATGAATGAAGTTCTCAATATTCCTATATATATAATTAAAACGAGAGATGTTAAGATGAATTTATTCAATATTTTTACTACCTTATAATTAGTTCTGTAGAGATCAACGGCATAAGCATGACATAAAATCAAATTATGTGTCGCTATGAATGCACCATCTTCAGGTTTAGTCCCTTTCCCAGTCGGCCACATAAATGCACCCACGTTAAATGGTTCGTTAAATGTATTCCAGTGTTTCACACGGTCGCCAAAATTCTTAAAACAAACATCCGCATAATCTTTGAAATCGTTTCTGCAAAATAAATTAATAATTAAAAATGCCTCATATATAATAGAGTTTTGATTAAAATGTTTAATTATGCAGACAGAGACATTACTAGAATTCCTCCTTTTTTATGGAGGACTGATCGATCTCAAGTAATTAATCGAGAAGAAGAACGCAGAAAATTAGAAGTTTGAAAAGTCATATCGATCAAGAAACTAGGAAATATATAAATAAAAAAACAATGAAATTAAGGCTTACATAATCTGTCTGTCTAAGAAGCTAGAATATGAATCTGCCAGAGCTTGCGGTATTTCGAAGTGGCATAGGGTTACATAAGGAGATATTCCTTCATGCATGATGAGGAAAAGTAGTTAGCATTATACATAAAAATTGAATAAATCCCATACTATATAATACTCTATCCGTTTTAAAATATAAAATCATTATTAACTTTTCAAAATTAATTAAAAATATTTTCAAATTTAAAATTGACATGAATTCTTTTTATTTTAATCAATACAATAATGAATATTGTAAACTATCTCAAAAGTAATATTTATTATAAGATTTATTTTGAGAATTGTTATTTCTACAAACAAAAGTGATTGTTCGATAAGGTCCCTCTCAAATAAATAGTAGATAAGTCTCACACTTATGTGAGAGATACATTGTGAAAATATTATTTTTTACTTGTAAAATTAATATTTTTTTATTTTTTTATAATTATTAATGAGTAATCTCAATTTTCTTTTGAAAATTATTAATAATATTTTAATTTATAACAGAAGAATTACAACAAAAAAGCTGAAAACCTACAAAAAAGCACTTGGGAATTAAAGGTAATCAATGATACATAGTTTGAATTGAAGAAAGGGATCATGTCATGTGCTTACCATTTGCAACTAGCGCATTTATCAAGTTGTTGTAGAAGTCAATTCCATCTTGATTTACTCCCCCTTCCAGGTTTCCCTCTGCATTGATTTATTTATGTATTAATTTATTAAAAAAAAAGAGCAGAGAAATTATATTTATTAATCAAATCCAGTGAAGAATTAAAAAAAGAAGCTAGTTAACTAATAAGAAGAAGTAGATTAGATGCATGCATATATACGTACTTGGTAAAATTCTAGTCCAAGAAATCGAGAATCTGTAAGCAGTCATTCCCATGTCCTTCAAAGACTTCACATCATCCTGCATATATATATACCACATCAGGTTTTCAATAATCTACCTATATATCTTACTACGTACATTACTAATAAATTAATAAATTATTATGAATAAATTTTCTTTTCAAAAAAATTTCTTTTGGATTGTGTTAGGATACATACCACTTGAATGACAACTTACAACTTTTTCTATAACATATAATGCTCCTTCTAGTTGATGTTCGTCGAATAAATATAAGTGCATAATATTTAAATATTATATTTATTTTAATAATTAAAAAATTAGATACAACGTTAAAATTCGTGTCATACTCTATTTTTTTAGGGGTTAAGATCGATTTAGTATTTGATTTTATATTCAAATATTGTGTATATAAATTTGTCCATATTTGTTTGTCAAAATTATAGAGGTAAAAAGATAATCTAAATATATTAAGAATAAACTACTTAAAAAGGAAAATAGTTGTGCATGAAATATATTGGTTTGCCGAGACCTATAGACAAGGACGGAACCGGGAAGATGCCAAGTGAGGGCCGGGATGAGATCTTTTATATCTATTTTTTATATCATGTTTTTATTATCATAGACATAATATATATATATATATATATATATATATATATATATATACACACACACACACGTCATGTCTGATAACAAAAACATGATATAGAGAATGAATACAGAGAATTTGAGCCGTGAGGGTCACCACCCTAACTATTTTTTTTATATATTTTATTTAAAACTCTTTGCACACTTTGTCTTTGGGCCCTCTCTACATTTATATTGTCTATTAAAATCTTTTCCTAATTTTATGTCAGTATATTTATCATACAAATTTATTTATATAATTATTACTATATTAGTATTAATTTTTCATATTTTTATTATATATATTAATTGTACCTAATCCCACTGTAGACATGCCTCTGTCCTGACTGACTATAGGCACAAAAAACCATTAATTACATCTCGGAACAATATTCAGAAAAAAAAAAGGGAGAAGCAAAAATCTCCATTTCCAATCTTATATTTCCTTTACCCATCGTTATGTAATTTCAATTAAAAAAATTGTAATTTCATGCACAAAGAACTACAAAAAAAGAATATCAATTGGATGGATGATTATAATGTTGTGAGATATTGTTGTTGAGGTCTTAATCTAGCCAGTTTGGATAAGACTGAGTTTAATACTAACCTGTGTGAGTTTATTTTTTATTTTATGTAAAGTTTGTTTTCTTTTCCTTATTTACGTATGAATTATTTTTTTATTTTAAAATTAGAGATATATTTTTCTTTTTAGTACGTTTTAAAATTTGAGATATATTTTTAAATTTAAGACTATAAAATGACGTGATGTTTTTAATTTATTATTATTTTTTTACTGATATTTTCAATATTGAACTATCATAGCTAAATTGCTAGTTAATATTAAGACTATATTTGAGAACATAAAATTATTTTTAAAAATTGTCATTTTATAAATATATCTCTAATTTTAAAACAGAGAAAATATATTATACTTCTCAAAATGGAGCTTTAAAAAAATATACATATGAACAAAGATAGATACTGGAGTTGAGAAAATATACTTTTAAACAAACACCACGCACCTAGACCGCAAGCTAGAAACCCTCGCCATATATATATATATATATAAGCCAGAGCAATTAACTCGATCTACCGCATTTAAAAAAGGACATGGTCGAGTTTTTTTTTTGTTTTTTGTTTTTTTTGTTATACACCCCCACTTTGCCTTTGTTAAAAATTGAACCTCTGATCTTATGAATACCATAAATTGGATAATATTACTCCGGCCAATAATCTTCGGTTGGTCGAGTTTTACAAAAAGAATTAAGCAAACGTTCGTATTGGAAGTAGTTAAACATGGAGCAAGCATTAATCTCCTCGATCTCTCTCATGAAACAACTTCATGCATGCGACTCCTCTAGTTAGTTCCTCTTAATTTCTGCCTAGCTACAAATCCAAAGGCCCCGCTTTCTCTCTGCATTATCTTTGCTAAATTCAAACGTAAAACACTAGACGTCCCTATCTGAAGTTAAAACAATGCAGGCTGAGTCCAAATATCATGTCTCATCCTTTCTGCCATGTGTAATATAGTTATTGATTATTTACAATTAATCTTTTAGTAAATAAATATTAAAGGGCATGCAGGACACTAATGCATAGGATGAGATACTGAAGGGGAAAAGGAGAATTCATGCACGCTCCGCATAATTATTATGTATACGGACGTTGTCTTTTTTAAATCGTGAACATTTTATTTATGCAAGATTATAATAATTAATTAACAGATGAGGTTAGATTGCTTGACCCTGTATATAATCTGTTTACTCAATGTTGACTATATATGAATCGGTCTATATATATGTGTATATATTATAAAATATTTAATTTGTCCTTACTCATATTCATACCTTGCCCATTCCTTTATTTTTTCTTATTTTTTCTTTGTACTAATTGGAAACCCTTTTTTGCTATGGCAATCTTAGTCATGTTCGGGGCAAATTCATACATAAATTTGTGTGGTTAGCTCACCAGCTTACTTATTTTGATTGTTTAAAATTAGTGGGACAACCACGATGAAATATTAGAATATTAAAACTAAAATTATTATGAAAAGTAAATTTTAAGTAGGTTCGAAACAAAAATGTTGTTGTGATTAAGAAAATAAAGTGTAGGTCAAATGGGAATCTCCATTACCAGATAAAGGTTGTAAGAATCAGCTCCATTATATCCCTGATCGGTTTGAACCATATAGTCATTAGTGCTCGGTCCTCTCCCTCCTACAGTTAGATTTCCTTCAGACTGCATTCAAGAAATACAGTCATAAATATATTATATAGGCATGCATATTAACCAAATGTACTAATATATATATATATATATAAATAGAGAGAGAGAGAGAGAGAGAGAGAGAGAGAGAGACCTGGATAGCAGAACTGGAGGCACCAAACTTGAAATTACTAGGGAAGTAATCTCTTTTTATTGAAGTGATTTCTCCTTCGGGTATTGGTTCCAAGGGCACTGGAGTAGGAGTACTTTTGTTGGTGGGTGATGGTACCAAGGAAGTTGTGGCGTCTAAGCATTTCACAGTATTAAGAGATGGCTTTCCACGTCTCACCACCAGCCTGCTACCGTCCGAGCGGAATCCCGTTAGGTTAATGTTATTACTACTTGGACGTGAAAAAATAACATTAAAATTTAGATTGGAAGAAACAAGATTAAGAGCAGCCATAGCACGAAAATTAATTTCTATGAATATATCTTTATATTTAATAGCTAGCAGCTGATTGCATGCATGAACATTTTTTTAGCTGCTATTTATAGACAAGCAGAGGAGTGGCTACAATTGATATTTCGATTGGCAAGGGTATTATCTCAATCGATATGTGCCAGAGCTACAGCTTGCGTGGGCCCACTCTCACTCCCTTTAGCGCGTGTCACTTATGCGAAAATTATCCGTCGTACACCTTTGATTTTTCCTTTTTGCCGTTTCAATTTTCGGGAATGTAATTATTTGTTATCTAAATATAACTTTTCTTGTACCTTAATTAAAAAATTAATCAATTTAAAACTTTTTGAAATTATGATCCATCTAACGTTGATTTTTATAATTTAAAACCACAATAATCAAATTTTAAAACCCACTTCCAACGAAATCATAGTGAGGGTACTACAGTGAGGATCGATATATATATATATATATATACCTTTAGTTTTCGAATTTTTATAATTATTAAATTTATATCTTAACTACTACGTACTTACAAGCCCTAGCTAGTATACACTGCCCCATTAATTCTCCAATCACAGTTAATTATCGACTTACATTTAAAAGATAGTTAGAGCAATGATATATGTATCTCCTAAATTAATTACGAGTTACATATTTAATATAAGTGAGTGACTAATTTATTTTTAATAAATGAGATCTTAATTCACGTTACTTATTTAACATTTTTCAATTTTTTTTTACTCTTATTACACACAATAACTATAAAATAAATTACAACTCAAATAAATATAACAATTATATAAGATGGAATCAAACAAATATAACAATTATGTAAGATGGAACCAAACATTACATAAGACTTATTAAAAATAAAAGACAGATAAAATCTCATTATTACTTCCCCAAAAAAATATAAATTATTCATGTCTTAGAAGAAAATTAGACCCAAAAAAAAAACTCCTATTTTTCTCATAATAATACTAGAAATCTCATTATCTGATACTAAATAATTGAATTGATGAATGAGTGAAAGATGAATAATTATTTATTTTATATTATTATCAAAAAATACAATAACCATTAATTATATATTTTTTACATATACAATTATAAGGTTAAATTTTTCTTTATTTTTGTATAAACATTATGTATAGTAGTGTTATTTTTATTTTATCGTTATTAGGTGTAATAGGATAAAGCTCAAAACTTAAACATGATAAAGAAGTGAGTTGAGTCTCATTGATTGAGATACTTGTATTTAGGTCTGCAATTTGTAATCTAGAATGTGTATATATCATTACCCAAAAAATATTTAGCTAGCTAGTTGTATAGCGCTAGATAGATTATCTTCAGATAATCTCTCTCTCTCTCTCACTATATATATATGACTTGATTCAAAGACATATTCTCTTAAAAAACATACCAAATATACTCCTTTTAGCGACGGACTCGGCGACGGTTTGATCCGTCGATCGAGAAAAGTAAAACTTGCGCTGAAGATATATGATAGATAGGAGTTATTAGTATATGAAACCTAACAATTGGTGAAAGCCAGCCGTGAGGTGAAATAGCGTTTGGTGCCCGTCACGATCACATTTTAAGTTTCCCACCGGTTTGATATGATTCAATTATTAAATAAGAAAATAGAAAAACCAATTTCTCTATATATTCGATAATAATTTATAAACCTAAATTAAAAAATCAATAGAATCATAATTCAGTTCAATATATCGAGTCAAAAACTAAATTAAGTAATATAATTTTTTATCCAATAAAAAAAATCAAAAGATCATCTTACCAAATACTAATTTATTTATATTATTAAAAAAAATTATTACTACTTAATTAGATATATACTATAGTTTGAGAAGAAAATAGTTTTTCATTAAAATGCTTTTAACTAACTTGAATTTGTTACTGTTATTAAAAGATAAGAATAATTATATTTCAAGTATAAGTACAATTTTATTATTAATTAATTAGATAATATAATTTTAGAAAAAAAATATTTTCTTAAGAAGATTATTTTACATAACACTACAAGAAAAAGGCTCAATTCCGATGGAATTACCTCCGACAGAATTAATTTCGACGAGAATAACCTAATTACGACGGAATAGTCCGTCGAATTTAATTCCGTCGATAATAAGTTATAGTCGACGGAATTCCGTCGCTATTATAAGTCCCCGTTGGCGCCAAAATTCCCGCGTCCAGCCAATATAAGCTCGACGGAATAGACACACATAATCGACCGAATATCCGTCGATTTTAGTTTATTTTCGACGGACCTAATGTCGACGGAATATTCCGTCGAAAATAACTTAAAACGCATTTCATCGTCTTTTTCCCCTAGCCGCTTCAGTTTTATTTCTTCTTTCTCTCTCTTGTTGCCGCTCTCTCTCTTTCTCTCTTTCTCTCAACGTTGTCTCTCTCCCTTCTGGCCCCTCCGACCGACCTCACATCACCTCCGGCCCACCCCTCCGTCTGTTGCCGCCACCCGTTGCCGCCGTCGACTGTTGCTGCCGTCCATGGCCAGCTCCGTTGCCCCTCCGTTGCCGCCGTCCATTGCCGTAGAATACTAAGGTATATATATATATATATATATACCTCACAATATATGCAAATTTGTGTCTGCGGTTTGGAATTTTTTTGTTGAAATGTGATATATATATATATATATATATATATATATATATATATATATATATATATATATATATATATATATATATATATATATTGTGAAATTAATTTGTGTTCTGAAAATTAAAAGTAGTATGTGGATTTATTATTTTGTGATATTTCCTTGATGGTTATTATTTTGTGTATTTTCGACGGAATTTCTGTTAAAATTGTTCAAATGCAATATTTGTGGGCCCTACATCTATTTATGTATTTTCCTAATTTGTCAATATTAAAATAAGCTTAGTATTTACTTAGTTTTGTAATAATAACATAAAATGAAATGAACTAACATAAAATATAATTAAATTAATTAAATAAAATTAAGTTAAATTAAATATACTTAAAATAAATTAAATTCATAAAACTAAATAAAATAAATTAATTTAATATAATTTAATAAAATAAAACGAAGAGAAATTAAATAAAATTAAATGAAGTTAAATATAATTCAAAAAAATAAATTAAATTAAGTAAAATAAAATAAAATATAATTAAATTAATTTATTATAATAAATTAATGTAATATAATTAAATTAAATTAAGTTAAATTATAATAAAACTAATGTAATATAATTAAATTAAATTAAGTTAAATTTAATATAATTAAAATAAAATAAAATAAATAAAGTCAAATAAAATAAAATAAAATAATTACATTTAAATTAAATTAAACTAAGTTAAATTAAATACAATTAAAATAAACTAAAATAAAATATAATTAAATTAATTTTATATAATAAAATTGTATCATGTATAATTAATTTAAATTAAATTAAGTTAAATTTAATATAATTAAAATAAAATAAATTAAGTTAATATAATTAAAAAAAATTAAATTAAGTTAAATTAAATAAAATTAAGTGAAATTAAATATAATTCAGAAAAAATAAATTAAATTAAATTAAATAAATAAAATAAATTAAATTAAATTAAATAAGACTAAGTGAAATTAAATACAATGAAAATTAAGTAAATTAAGTAAAACAAAATAAAATAAAATAAAATAAAATTAATTTAGCTTTCCTCGTTTGACATTCACTCGTAACGGGTGAATATGGAATACTCTCAATTTAATCAAATTAGTTGTACATGCAGTTTCGTTACGATTTTAGAAATTCAATTGCGCTGTACCAAAAAAATTCGTTTAATAAATTCAATCACTTGTGCATGTAATTTGGTTAGGAGCTTAGAAACTCGTGTGACATTCACTCACTATGAGTGAATGCCAAATAGTCCTCCGTCTGGGACTGTTGCTAGATGTTATGTCTCTCACTTAGGTTTGTGCCAACAATTTGAGTACGTTTTATTTGTTTTGGGGACTTTTCGCTGATATCTCTACATGTTCTCTGAGTACATACATAATTGCTGTTGAAATTTCTTTGAAACAGAAAAAACGTACTCACGGTGTTGGCACAAGTGAGGAGACGCATCTAAGAACGGGATAGAAGCCTGACCCGTATACTTAGAAGGTGAAGTAATGCAGGAATCATGAATACACACACATACGCTAAGCACCCTGGTTAATTTAATACATCGTATTGTTCAGTTAAATATGTCAGACGACCGGAGCTGGATGTACCGTAGAATACCGGTTGATGGTAGAGGATTACTGCCTGAGTACCGTGATGGGGTGTCCAAATTTTTAAATTTTGCTAATTAACACCCTGATAATTCTAACGAAAAGACGAGATGCCCGTGTTTCAAATGTAAAAACCTGATTTGGAAGAAAGCCGACAACATTAAGTACGATTTGTATTCGCGTGAGTTTGTAGATGGGTATTCTCTATGGATTCATCACGGAGAGTCAACTGAGTTCAGCGAAATAAGTGACAGTATAAGTCAACCAATTCACTGCGATCGATACGATGATAGTTATGATACCATAGAGATGTTGGTTGATGCGTATGGCCCTAACAATATATATTGGGGTGCAAATGAGCAGTCGTCAATAACTGGTCATTAAGAGCCAAAGGACACAGCAGCAGCCTTTTACAATATACTATCCGAATCTGCTGTCCCATTGTACGATGTAAATGATAAGCACACCAGGCTATCTGCAGTGACGAAGCTCTTACACTTCAAGAATGAGCATGGCTGCAGTGAGAGAGGTTTCAATGAGTTGCTTAGGCTTATCATCGAGTTCTTACCAAAGGGTCACACTCTTCCCTCAAGTTATTATGAAGTTAAAAATATGGTAAATGGTTTAAATTTGGGGTATACAAAGATCGATGCTTGTGAGCAAGATTACATGTTATATTATGGGGCTGACATAGATAAACTGCAGTGTGACATTTGTAACCTGCCTCGTTACAAGACAACTAAACGTGGGGGGAAAACTAAGCGTGTGCCTAAAAAAATCTTAAGGTACTTTCCGCTTGGCTCGATACTTCAGCGTCTATTCATGTCGACCCACACTGCAGCGCATATGACTTGGCATAAAACAAGGGACGTTGTGCCTGGTCAGTTGTCTCACCCCGCAGATGGAGATGAGTGGAAGAAGTTTGATGCAAATTTTCCTCAATTTGCTGAGAAAAGTAGGAATGTCAGGCTTGACATGGCTACGGATGGGTTTTGTCCATTTAATAATTTTAGTCAACCATACTCTGTGTGGCCAGTGATCATGGTATCTTACAATTTTCCACCGTCAATGTGTATGAAGGATCCGTATCTGTTCTTGACTTTGCTCTTACCGAGAAATAAGAGTCCTGCAAATGACATAAACGTGTATCTTAGGCCGTTAGTCGATGAACTTAAGATGCTGTGGGAGACGGAGGTGCAGACTTATGACAAATCAATAAAGCAAAATTTTCTGATGAAGGCAGCTTTGTTGTGGACTATCACTGATTTTTCGGCACTTAGGATGATCAGTGGGTGGTCGATTCACGGGAAGTTGTCATGTCCAGTTTGTGTGGGGGATGTGCAAGGCACACATCTAAAACATGGGCGAAAAATTAGTTTCTTTGGTACTGCTCGTAGATTCTTGCCTGCTGATCACAGTTACAGAAAGATGTCGACACAGTTTAATAGAAAAACAGAGAAAAAGGGGGGTTTCGGTCGATTGTCAGGCAGCGAGGTTTTCGGTTGGCTGAACGATCTTAACTTTCCACCACCAGGGAAGGAGCACAGTAAATATAGAGCCCAAGGTTACGGCAAGGCTCATAACTGGACGCATTCGCCCATGTTCTTCGAGTTGCCGTACTGGGAGTCGCTTTCAGTCCGTCACAGTATAGATGTAATGCAAACAGAAAAAAATGTGTTTGAGAACTTGTTTTACACGGTGCTAGATGCGAGTGGTAAAACAAAAGACAACGACAATACACGGAAAAATCTAGAGACACTTAACATATGGCCTGATTTGTGGCTTCGACATAACAACTCAAAACCTAAAGCTCCATTCTGTTTAACCAAGCAACAAGTTGAAGACATCTGCAAATGGATAAGTGCGTTGAAGCTCCCAGATGGATATGCTTCTAATATATGTCGTTGTAGTAAGGTTGAACAGTTAAAAATTACTGGGTTCAAAAGTCATGATTGTCATGTATTCATGCAGAAGTTGAGTTGGGAAGACCTCCCACCATGAGCGAGTTCTGGGATAGAGCCCACATGCCAAAGAAATGTAGTATGTCACAGGCAGCTGCAACTATACGGGTAAAACTTTTTATAAAGTTATGTAATAATTAGTATCATGTACTTAATTAAATGAGTCAATAAATTACCATATACATAATAAATTGCAGGACCGATTTCAGAGCCTTCGGGACGAGTGTGTAGCTGAGTTGCAGGCTGCTAGGGGAGATTCTACCATCCCTCCGTCCGATGTTAGCTTATCTAGGGATGAGGAGATGGCTCTTTGGGTCGCGTCTCAAGATCCCCCTAGTAGCACTACGAGCAGATATCGAGTGTTTGGTCTGCCAAGGGTGCCGGCATATACATTGACCGGAGGTATTTATTGTAGTATGTTGCTCGTTAATTCAAAATTTATATTGATATTTCATTTTTTTTTGTTATATTTAATGTTGCAAGTTCTAGCAAGCGTTCGAAAGGACATGTTGGACAATCTCATACGGGCGCTGGCTTGGACGACGCGTTGTTCCAGCGTGGCGGCGGTGTCGGAGACGTTTCGTACGGATTCGATATTCCGTAGTCAGAGCCTACCTACCAGTGCTCGTCTTCACCAGCTTGCTCAGGACGTTACAGCAGGGGCCAGTGTCGAGAGTACAGGCATATCTCCGGAGCAGTTCGTCGCGATACGAGACGAGGTGATTGGGATGGTGACTACCCTGTTGTTGGAGGCTTTTGGCCCGATGTTGACTCAGCGCCCGACTGTACAGGTATTTTATTCAATTTAAGTTGTATATTATGTATCTTCTGCAATAATTATTTAACTATGAATTTTTGTCTCAAGTACGAACTAATGACTGATATTTGTAATTGTATTAACAAGATGACAATTTCGAGCATGCTGGCGATGCCGATCGCGAGCGGGGGGTGACAACGATGATTTTTATACACCATAGTAGAACCGTCGATCTCCGGGCGATGATTCTTTGTAGATTATAATTTAGTTGTACTTACTTTAATTTAGCTTAATTGATTGTAATTCATCGTAATTTTGTTTAGTTTTGTAAAGTACAATAATTTATTTTAT
Organism: Hedera helix; assembly: GCA_947179155.2. Taxonomy (NCBI): domain Eukaryota; kingdom Viridiplantae; phylum Streptophyta; class Magnoliopsida; order Apiales; family Araliaceae; genus Hedera; species Hedera helix. Next base: position 52,146,194 of record OX359269.1, on the reverse strand, counting down.
AATGTGTCGTCGTTTATATTTATATCAAGTGTGTGAATATAAAGAATGGATTGTTGTTATGTTGTTGGGATAAAGCAGGTTTGCAGGTACAAAAAATGTGATTTTAAAACCTGGCATTGAAAAAAGAAAAAAGAACCTTTAAATAAAAAAAAATGTATTTCCGACGGAATTAGCTATTTACGACGAAATTTTTGTCGGAATTATTGCATTAAATTATTAATTTCCTAATTATTGGAAGTACTATTATCGACGGAATAAAATTATTACGACGAAATTTCCGTCAAAATTAAGTACTTATATTCGACGGATGGAGTACTTTTCTGACGAAATTTCCGTCGAAGATATATATTAAAATCCCGACGGAATTATTTATTTTCGACGGAATATATTCTGTCGGACATATGTGAATTTCGACGAAAACTCCGACGGAAAAAAGACGTCGGGGATTATTTATTTTTGATCGAATGTTCGACGGAATTATTTCCGACGCGGTTATTTTCGTCCGAATCATCGATCGAACTTTCCGTCGGTAATATTATAATTCCGACGGAAATGGGTATATTTCCTACGGAAATTTCCATCGGGATTGAGCCTTTTTCTTGTAGTGTAATAAAAAATTATTATTATTACTAAAATATAAGTATAAATGTAATACATTGGCCAACCACAAGCTCAAATTATTAAAGAAACAAATAATAAATAATTATCAATATCTTGATTGTGCAATAAAATAATGTGAAACATATATAATTAAGTAATATAGTTTACGATGCGAGAATTATAAGATCATCTTATCTAATTCTAATTTTTATTATTATTAAAATGTAATCATAATTATATTTAAAACATGAGTACATAGGATTTTATTATTATTACTTATATATAGAAAGAAACTATAATAAAAAGCGCAATTTGGTTACTTGGATTTAACCAAGTCAAGAACAAGGATTAATATAATTTTATAAAGAAATAATTATAAAGTTATATCGGTTGTTTTGAATTTATTAGTATTGTTAAAAGAAATTATAATTATAATTATATTTCAAGTATAATTAAATAGTATTTTATTAATACTATTATTAATTAAAATATTAGCTTTAGGATTATTAATACTAAAATTAGTTGCTACTATTATTAAATTATGCGTATACATATAACACATTGAACGACTATATAATTTAATTATTAAATTAAAAATTAAAAAATTTATCTAATAACATATTCATAATAAAAAATTATTCATATAATTTATAATAGTATAATTTTTGAAGAAATTATATTTTTTTCGTAAAGATTATCTTATTTAACTTTATTTTTTTTATTATTAAATATAAATATAATTATATTTCAGGTATAAGTATAATTTTATTATTACTTAGATAAGATAATTTTAAAAGCAAACTATTTTCTAACGAGAACCTTATAATAATTAGTTAAAAAAAATGGAGAAAAAAAAAACAAAGCAGTAACATGTAGAAAAAAACAAAATAGCCCGGTAATTCAAAAAATAATATTACTTATTTTATTTTAAATATTATCTAAAAATATATATATAATTTAAAAATCAAGAATAAATATATAATTTTTAGGCAGATCCCACGCTCTTCGCGTGGGAACTTTATAGCGTCCTTCAACATAAATATTTTATTCAATATGAATGATTTAATTGTTTAAAGTCAATTTACTGAATATGTTTCATATCCAAAAATTTGTGAAATTGGTTTTCATTATATAGTTGATGTATATTTTTAGATACAAGTTCTTTTTACTCCTTTCATTAATGTGTTCTACAGATATTAAAATTTGTCTATTTCATATACTGTAACATAGTGTTTTTTCTTGAAATAAAAAAAAATTATTTCAGCCTAAAAAGCTAGTTATAAAGTTACTGTCACAAAATAAATGTGTATATCTGATTCATAGTTTATATTTGTTATAAATTCTTATACGACATATATTATTTATATCATTTAAAATAAAAATAACGAATAGAGACGTCTACTACAATAAGTAGCGGAAATTAGAATAAGAGTGGCTTTATTAACTAGAATTTAAAGTTTATTAACTAGAGTTTAGGTTTTAATAGCTAGGATTTAGGGTTTATATATAAATCAAGTTTTAATGTTTACAAACTAAGCTAAAGGGTTTATTAACCAGAGTTTAAGATTTATTAACTTGGGTTTAAAAATTATTAATCAGAATTTAAGGTTTATTAATTATGATTTAAAATTTATTAATTCAAATTTAGAATTTATTAACCAGAATTTAAGGTTTAGTCAATAATTGAGCTGCCGGCCCAGTGATATAAAAGAGTGATTTTTTTTTGCTTTTATTTAATTAATTATATATAAACGGTCGAGTAAATATTAACAGGGATTGTTTCCGGATAAGAATGGCATAAATGTTGTACCCTGAAACGTATGGCCGCCAGAGATGAACCACAATATTAAAATTATATATATATATATATATATATATATATATATATATATATATATATATATATATATATATGACAAAATGCAAAATTTATTTCAATCTGAACATTTTGACGAGAAGATAGATGATTTTTTAGTCGATCGAGGAAACTAAAACGTGAGCTGAAGATATATCATAGATAGGAGTTATTAACATATGAAACCTAACAATTGGTGAAGCCAACCGTGAGGTGAAATAGCATTAGGTGCCCGTCACGATCACATTTTAAGTTTCCCACCGGTTTGCCTGCATGCATCACATTTTAAGTTTCCCACCGGTTTGCCTGCATGCATTTGATATGATTCAATTATTAAATAAGAAAATAAAAAAACCAGTTTCTCTATATATTCAATAATAATTTATAAAGTTTTCAAAAAAAATAATAATAATAATAATAATTTATAAACTTAAATTAATAACATCAATAGAATCATAATTTAGTTCAATATATCGAGTTAAAAACTAAAATAAGTAATATAATTTTTTACCCAATAAAAAAAATCAAAAAATCAAAAAATCATCTTACCAACTACTAATTTGTTTATATTATTAAATAAAATTTTATTACTACTTAATTGGATATATACTATAGTTTGAGAAGAAAATAGTTTTTCATTAAAATGCTCTTAACTAACTTGAATTTGTTACTGTTATTAAAAGATAAAAATAATTATATTTCAAGTAGAAGTACAATTTTATTATTAATTAATTAGATAATATAATTTTAGGGAAAAAATATTTTCTTATGAAGATCATTTTACATAATACATAATTATTACTATTACTAAAATATAAGTATAAATGTAATACGTTGGCCAACCATAAGCTCAAATTATTAAAGAAACAAATAATAAATAATTAACAATATCATGATTGTGCAATAAAATCTTGAGAAACGTAGATAATTAAGTAATATAGTTTACAATACGAGAATTATAAGGTCATCTTATCTAATTCTAATTTTTTTATTATTAAAATGTAATCGTAGTTATATTTAATTAAAACATAAGTAGATTGGATTTTATTATTATTACTTATATATAGAAAGAAACTATAATGAAAAGCGCAATTTGGTTCGTTGGATTTAACCAAGTCAAGAACAAGGATGAATATAATTTTATAAAGAAACAATCATAAAGTCATATTGGCTAACTTAAATTTATTAGTATTGTTAAAAGAAAGTATAATTATATTTCAAGTATAATTTATTTTATTTAAAATATTATATAAAAAAAATATTATCCAACAATAAATATAAAATTTTAGAATCAAGAATAAGATCTGGTGTTTTGTACATATTTGTTATAAAATAAAATAAGACAAATACCATCATTAGCGTCCAATATATGATGCAACGGCCTAAATTATTATAAAGCAACGGCCTTATAATAATTAATAAAAAAATGGAGAAAAACAAAACAAACAGTAACATGTAAAAAAACAAAACAGCCCGATAATTCAAAAAGTAAGATCTGGTGTTTTGTACATGTTATAGTGCTAATTTTTATAATTTTTAGGCAGATCCATGCTCTTCGCGTGGGAACGTTATAGCGTTCTTCAACATAAATTATTTATTCAATATGAATGATTTAATTGCTTAAAGTCAATTCATGTACTGAGTATGTTTCATATCCAAAAATTTGTGAAATTGGTTTTAATTATATAGTTGATGTATATTTTTAGATACAAGTTCTCTTTACTGCTTTCATTAATGTGTTCAACATATATTAAAATTTGTCTATTTCATATACTGTAACATACTGTTTTTTATTTAAATAAAAAAAATTATTTCGGCCTAAAAGCTAGTTATAAAATTATTGTCACAAAATAAATGTGTATATATCTGATTCATAGTATGCATTTGTTATATATTCTTATAGGTCATACATTGTCTATACTCTTTAAAATAAAAATAATGATTAACTAGAGTTTATGGTTTATTAACTAGGGTTTAGGGTTTATATATAAATCAAGGTTTAGTATTTATTAATTAGGGTTCAGGGTTTATTAACCAGAATTTAAGATTTATTAATCAAAATTTAGGGTTTATTAACTCGGGTTTAGAGTTTATTAAACATAGGTTAATAAACCCTAAACCCAATTAAAAATGAGTTAATAAATCATAAATCATAACTAATAAACCATAAACTCTAGTTAATAAAGTTCAATCCTTATTTTGATTAGCGTCCGTTATTATTAGTAGCGTATTTTTTTTAGAGTCCACTACTAATAGTAGCGGATGTCGATTTTCAATCTCAAATCCTAGCATTACTTTTGTTTTAAATGGTATAAATAGTGTATGCCCTATAAGAATCCATAACAAATACATGCTATGGATCAGTCCTTATATATATATGTCTTATTGTAAATTAAAATATTAACAATATAGGGATTTGAAATGAATTAAGAGAGTGTGTAACTACTATTTATCATGTTATTGTTATTATTGGATAATATAAAACACTAATTTTATAGGTCATTGATCATTGTAATAAACTGATAGAACACCAAATAAGGGAAAATGATTATTATATTATTGTGCATACAATAATAGTACATCATCCTAATATATATTCATGAGTTTGGAGAGTTCTCAAGTAATACAAATACTTAAATAATTACCTCCTAATTCAAAGTTTACTATATTCTAATCGTAATGTAACGATAAGATAAAATTACAATTATATAGAATTAACTGATTATAGTTATATTCTCTAATACGCTCCCTCAAGCGAAACGGATGTAATCGGAGCTTAAGCTTGAACTTAGAAAAATTATCATGTGACTATAAAATTAGTGAAATAATAACACCTCAAAGAATAGAGAACACGAACAATTTTCATGAGAGAGGGAATGAGAATATAACATGGCTGACAGTAGTGAAACATAAAGAATAAGTAAACTTATTTGGTTGTTCCATTTGCAACAAAAAATAACTTTGTCTTTCCTGCGTTAGACCTCCATAAAGTTCTTTACAAAGATCCTTAAATCCATCAAGAAATGAAATGCGGTCTGTATCTAAAGACACAATTATCCCATCATTGAGCGAAAGTGGAGACAGCGAATAAACTAAAAATGAATATTTAAAGACATCCAAGTGAAAATGAGAATAACCATTAATTGCATGGAAAAATGAGTGTAATAACTCAGATTTGAGGCTAGTATAACTTATGGGAACTGCTAATGTAAGGTTGTCAGTCAATAATGAAGAAGAACGAATCAAACTTGGTGCAATAACAATGTTGGTGCTTTCTAATACTTGATCAACATCCAAAGTGTTGGGTATAACAACAATAGAATAAAGTTCCTAGGATGTGTACCAATGGATGAGATTGAAGTGAATTGTTGTAGCATTTTTTTATGTCCAAATATTAGAGTGGACAAATCATACAAGGAAGGATTCATCAAATAATAATAAACATAAAATCTTTTGAAAAGAGTATCATTAAGGCCTTGAACTAAAAAATTGGTAAACTCTAACTCACTTAAAGAACCTCCCGCGCTTTCAAGCGCATAAAGAAACGATGTCGCTTCGTCAATATAACTTTTGAACTATTAAGTAGGTAGGTTTTATAAGCAAGTAAGTTGATAAAAAAGATCATCTATATATTAATTTGATGTTGCATCATTTGAAAACTCGCAATCATCATTTTCATCAACAAAAAAGTCATCAAAATATGAAAATGTACCATATATTTGATCGGCCATAAAGCCAAAAACTATTTAACATAAATGGTTTGGATGACAACCAAAATGGCAAACAATAAACTAATATGGAAGCAGCTGTAAGACCCTGAATTTTATGAAATACAAAATTAATTTTTCTTCATATATATTTTTCCTGAAACAGTAAGTGATTAAATTGATAAAGTTATAAGTTAAGAATGTTATGTGCAAATTTTATTTTGTCGGACAATATTCGTTTTATCGGGGAATATTCGGGTCGCACAACAGCACCAAAATAACTAATCATTGGTGGACCCCACAACAGAATATTTGTCGGATATAGAAAACGACAGAAATAATATTTTTAAATAAAAATAATCAACGGTGTTATCACTTTTAACTGTTAAAATATCGGTGATAAAAGAATAGTAGTATATGGTATTTTATGGTATTTTACTGTAGCACACCGTATTCTACAGTAGCACACGGTATTACACAGTATCTCATATTATTGATCTGATAACGTGGTCATTGTACAATATTCATCAATAATTGTTGTTACACAGTATTTTGCATTATTGATTCAATAATTATAATTACATTGTATTTTATATCATTGAATCAATAATTATTATTACACTGTATTTTAAAATTATTGAACTTAATAATTGTCACAGTAGCAAATATACAGTAATTTATATTATTAAATTAATAATAATCAATAACATGTTTCTTACATTATTATTGAATTATTGTTGTATTATTTTATTATATATGTTAGGCCCACGGGAAGAAATAAAAAAAAATTATTATTATTTTGAATAGTAAACATGTGGGCCCTTTGTGGGGCTACATGGAAATGGCATAAAAAATTTGCTGAAGTTTGGTGAAGAAAGCAGTCAGGCGGCTGCTAAAATTTTCTCAGGCTGGCGTGCATCACGCCAGCCCATCTACCGCGCATAGTGATTTCTTTTCTCCTATAAATAACTTGCTCAGCTGAATAGAAAAATCACACCTAAAACATAAAAATTTTCTACAACTATTTTGGAATTTTTCTCTGAGAATAGTAAGGTTATCTTGAGTGTTTGCAAATTAAAATGAGTACAGGAATTTTTCAAGTAAGTATTTTATTAAAGAGTTGTAATTGCACAAATACCTATTTCACACGGTATTCATAAATCTTCCTTTATAAGACTCTTCTTTGATAAGATTTATTTTAAAATGCTTTCTTTGGAAGATTTATTTTGAAAAATTATTTCAAAAATTATTTTTGAAGTTATTTTTTTACACTACAAAAAATTATATTATATAAATAATTTTGATAGTTCATAATATATGAGTTATCATACACCTTGAAATTTATATGTGGTAATTACTAATTATATTATAAATATATAGGTAGATCAACCTCATTTTTATCAATATTCAGTCACGTGATAAGGTAAAGGGTATCATTATTTTCATCATCATAAATGGATATTATTTTTTTTCTTACTTGTAAGGGATACTATTTTTTTCATCATCCATTATTCAAACTTACTACGGTAAGGGATATCATTTCTTTTATACTCTTAAACTTACTATGGTAAGTATTATTCGGTAAAACTTTTAAAATGATTATATGTTCCTTAATAGTTGCGCTTCATCTAATATCATTTCAATTGAACTTTCTTATTTTCTAAATCTTTCTATCGAATTATAACCGTTATTCTGAACTGTAGAACTTGAATATCATTTTTGAATTTCACTCCATATCATGTTGACAATTTGGATATTATTGGATAAAGGTGTTGATAGGTTAAAGGCGATATATTTGATGATGTGTCTTTTAAGGCACGTGGTGAATGTTCTCTTTGGCCTGGGGCAAAGATGAATTGTTGTTTGGTATGATTATGACCAAAGGCTATAGACTGGTATAATCATGACCGTTAGTGCTATATTGAATATCTTTGGTTGTAGTGCAAAGATGAACTGTTGACTTGCATGATTATGACCAGGAACTGTGAAATTGTATTATCATGGTCAGTGGTATCTCATATGATAAAAGTTGATGATATTTTTCTTAAAAAAATAAGCGAATGGACATCATGGTCCATATGATTTTTCTAATGATTGTTATTCTGCTGCAGTTATTGATCTAAACTTTGTTTAAGAACTTAACTGTAGTTGTTGAATAAAAACTTGCTATTTAAATTATTCTATCAAAAACTCAATTGTTGAAGGCTAACGATAATTTATTGTCATTATCTTAGTCATGATATTCTTTATTAGGCTATTTGAGCTCACCCTTTCCTTTTGTTCCATTATTTTTTAACAGGAGATGAGATAGTAGCTGGGTCTAGTCGGGGAATGGAGTGAAGGTCCGAGTTGTAGCTGTATTAGTCTTCATAAGTTATAAAATAGTGTGACAATAATAATGAAGACCTAATTGCGTATTATTTGAATATTGTATTGTGGTACGTTGTATTGTAATAGTTATTGTGTATTTTGACAACTCAAGTTTGGGCTGTGTGGGCCCAGATTTGGGGGTGTCACAGCGGCGGTGGGTTTATGAAGTATGTGGAAGATGAAAACACTGTTGTTGTTAATGGCCTGATAAATTTTAGAATGGCAATGGCTACGAGTTCTGATTATAAAATTACAGGAAAAAAAATATAAGGCCTAGCCTTTTAGAAAATGGAGAAAATGACTCTGATTGTGCATCTATTGAAGCTATTTGTGGATGCAACGGCCAGAAATATGAGCTCAAGGGTGCCAACGGATTTAAACATTTTACTATGAAGTAGGACAAAATAAATGCTTAAAAACAGAATTTTGCGAAAGAGGAATCTCTTGTCGTTGGTATGGAAGCTGGTAAAAAGATATGGGTACAGTGTGTCAAATAATGGTGGGAAACACGGTGATAATCTTGTTGCCAATGTATCAAATAGTTTGAGCACTGTTCTATTTGATAGTTATCAGGATTATCTTAGTCGCAATAAAGTGCGTGATGCAAGAGAAATGGGAACAATGGAATACTCATGCAAGTGGCTTACTCTTGTAGGTAAACAAAATAAAATAAAAGTGAATCAAGGAGTTGTGAAACTATTTTCCTCTGATACCATGATAACACACCAAATAAAGGTAAATTATTATTATATTATTGTGTATAAAATAATAGTACATCATACTAATATATATTCATGAGTTTGGAGAGTTCTCAAGTAATATAAATACTTGAATAATTATCTTATAATTCAAAGTCTACTCTATCCTAATCATAATGTAACATTAAGATAAAATTACAATTATATAGAATTAACTAGTTATAGTTATATTCTCTGATATAAACTATATATAATAAACCATATAAAGATCGATGGCTTGTAAAATTAGCTAGTGTTTTACATCATCCAATAACCACATGCCACATATAGAATTTAAGAAAAAATCAAAGGATTTGAATTTAATTTTTAAAATAGTGTAATTACTATTTCCCTAGTATTTTACATTATCAGTTAGTACTTGCATTTATATGTTTTATTTATTTAATTTGATGATGTGGAGAATATTAATGTAAACAGAAGTTTCGTCGAGCTGAAGTCAAAATAACTCTAAGATCGCAGAGTAAACAAAAGTTTCGTAGAGTTTGTAAAGTGAAATGTCATATTATATAGTCAAATCGCATAGCCATTACAAATTATAAGACATATATCGCTGTGATGTTATTCAACGATTTATGGATTAAATCTACGATCCAAGACAAACAGGACAAAAATCTTATAGTGCAAAATCCTGACAAGTTAGTGACAGTTTATAATCAGGATCATAAACTTTAGGTATGCACTCCTCAATGTTGATTCTTATGTGTGTTGGCCTTAAGGATAAGAGACAAAACAACTTTATCCAATAACTATATGAGAAAGGATAAAGGACACGTGTCTGCGGTTGCACCAAACATATTACTATCAAAAGTAACGGCATGTGGTCCTGCAGATAACAATTCAAGGTCAAAGGAATTATAATTTGACAAATGTCGTAGACAAATTAGACCAATAATAACAATCTAATTAACAGGAAATCTCTAAGAGATACTATAAAATGATTGTTACCTCAAAGATTGAAGTTAACGATTGATTAAGAATAAAAGTGTTAAAAGTTCAAGTGTTCGACAAGTTTCACTCTACGATAAAAGAAAAATAAAATATGTTAATAAGTCATTCGAATGAGAGTTTAAAGTAACTTACCAGCAACTCAAACAATATTCATTCCTTAGTGATTTAAAGATCTTAGTGATATTTATTAAACCAACTATAAGTGACCTGTCGATTCTTAGTGAATCAACTGTTGAAATGGTTTTTAGTGAACCTATATTATTTGTAACCTCTATCTTTAGTGGATTTTAATTACTCGCAAAGTAAACGAGATGATTAAGAGACTTTTATACTTCGAACCTCTTAAAATTTATGTGTTCTTTCTCTAATGCCTTTATATTTCTGCACTTTATATTCTTGTCACTCTTTGATCTTCTCTCTGTGACTAGTTTCCACATCTTTATTAAATTTAGAATTATGAATTTTTATTATATTTTTTAAGGGATTTTCTAATACATATTCTGCAGTGTTAAACTAAATAAATTAACTTGTTTAACTTATTTGGTAATTAAAACTTTAAAAAAAAAAGTAAAGAATCTATTCAACCCCTATATTAGATCTCTTTTAGTATCTTTGAGTTTAACACCATCTAATAATAATATGACACATAAAAAATTTAGAAAAAATCAATTGATTTAAAATTCAACATATAGGGTTCATCATTATATAAGGTAACCAATACATTTGAAGTTCAAATTCATAAATTTAATGCCGCCATTAACATTATTATACGCCCTACATTTTGCAAAAATAGACTTATTTGGACTTTAAAAAGATTTCTTATTTTGATTTAATTTGAGAAGTTAATTCGTAAAATTTTATAACTTAAATAAAATAAATTTATTTAAGTTTCAAAAATAATAAATTTATAACTAATAACACTTTTTTAGATTGTTCATGATATTTTTCAATTAAATTAAGCCAAAAAAGGAGATGAGAGATAACCCATATCATTAGGTGAACTATTATACAAAAGTAACATCATTTTGTTTAGTTTATACTAATATATTACAAGCAAATATCAAATCATTTTGGTTAATACTGAGTTAACTTATTGGTCCAAATTTGATGGCTTGATTGCTAAAAAGTTTTTTTCCTCTTGATTTTATGTCTTCTAGGTCATAAATTTTGGTATTCTTAAAAGTCAACTCAATAACTCAAAAGTTGAGTTCTTCACCAAAATTTTAGTGCACATTTATTACTAAAGATATATTTAATGTATTTTTTGTCATTAAGAATTGAGTTTAAAAAAAAACATAAACATAAAGAAAAAACTTTTAGGATATCAAGTTATTAAATTTGGATTGCTGAGTTGATTCTAGACTAACTAAAATGTTGCTCAAAATATTATATATAAAATTTACCTGATATGTCGTTTTTAAGCTTATTCGTGTTTTGCATGAATTATTCAGCTCGTTGTATATATAAAGAATACATTTTCTAATTTGCTATATACGAAAATTTATTTTATAAATCAGTGTTATTTTGGGAGACAACTCACGCAGTGACATGAACTTTCTCTCACCTCCGGTATCCCTTTAAATTAATTAAAATCAAAATAAATTTATATTGATTTCAAATTTATAGATTCATTTTAAGAAATTAAAATAGCTTTATTTGTGTGGTAACTGGAACCGGATACCTTTACGTCAGACGAGAAAGGATCGCCGAAAGAAATGTGCAAGTATTTATGAATTTCGTGAAACACAGCTCTTATGATAGGTACCTTAACCATCTAACAGCACAAGCTAATTACCGGTGCTTTAAGTTTTAAAAATCACAAGTTCAAGAATTAGAAATAACAATATATACTTGTGCAAGTTTATTGATTAAAAATTTTGTATTATTTTTTAATATAATTTAATGTGTAGTTAAAAATACTATTTATAATGTATTAGAGTAAATTGAATGAGATTTTATACTATTTAGGTTCATAAATCAAAAAAGTTAATGGTCAAAATATTATAATAAATATTAATAAGTTCAAAAAAATTTATTTAAATATGATGTATGTAACAATATTAATGTGTTATTATCAACAAAAAGTATATTAAATTATATTGTAGCTAATTAATTATTGTGAAAAACACTTGACATTTTTTGGTATAAGAACAATGAATTTGTATTATTAAATTCTAATAATTGTTATGGCAAAGTATTAATTTCTTGTATAATAAGAATGCATTGCATGTATAATAACAATATATTAATTGTGTATATAATAAGAATATATTGTATGTATAATAGTAAAATAAAAACAAATTTTTGAACAGATAAGTTGACAAAAATAAATCTTTAAATTATTGAGTCGACTTAGGACCAATGAAACTGACTCGATATTGGCCTAATTATATATTTAACACTATTTGACTCAAAAACTCAAAATATTCGACTTTTAAATTAGGGTTGTTATGTTTGTAGCCTAAATAATGATATTTTTAAGATTAATATATAACTTTCAAGGTACTTCAACCAATTATGGTTGGAGCCAAAAAAGTGATATTTTAATATTAATATATAACTTTTATTTTATATAGTACAAGTTTATCGTAATTGTTAACGCTCAAATTTCGTTCGTACGTTCAACCCCCGATTCGGACTGGGACCTACACAAAAAGAACCACCAGAAGTGCTTGACGGCTTAGGCTGCCAAGGGATACCTCCGGTGTGAGAGTAAGTACAGATTTCAAGATGTGTCAACAATGGAGGCTTAAGTATTTAGTAGGTAGAATCAGATGTGTGTACCTCTATTATTCACCATGTATTTATAGTACTCATATTGCTCAACAAGACTCCAATTCCTAATAGGAATTGTGTAGCAAAATCCTTGTTAGAGAATGTAACTGTCACTCTAATCAATGCTAGATAGGTAACTTCCATACCAATTAATATTAGATATGGTAACTAGTTAGTATCTGAATCGATAAGGAAAGCGATCCCAAGCCTATCGAACTTAGGAGTCCTCTTGTACGTGCACTAGACTTAATGGTCTGTAAGGCCAAGCCCATCATTGGTATTCCATTTATGCTAGTAAAATACGTAGCCCAACATTGCCCCTCACTCCTTCAGCATATGAAATGGGTTGCAGGAGTAGATAGGAAGCTCCAGGAGTCCAAAGACTGCAATGACCGTGATGGAAGAGTTTCTTCGGGAGCTCAAAGGCATCAGACCAAACGGAAAGCTCCATCGGGAATCCGAAGGCATCAGACCGAAGGGAAAGCTCCATCGAGAGCTCGGAGACATCAGACCGAAGGGAAGCTCCATCGGGAGCCCGAAGACATCAGACCAAAGGAAAAGCTCCATCGGGAATCAAACCGAAGAGAAAAACTCCATCGGGAGTCCGGAGGCATCAGATCGAATGGAAAGCTCCATCGGGAGCCCGGAGGCATCAGATCGAAGGGAAAAACTCTATGAAGGGAAAGCTCCATCGGGAGCCCGGAGGCATCAGACCGAAGGGAAAAACTCCATCGGGAGCCCGGAGGCATCAGACCGAACCGGAGGCATCAGACCGAAGGGAAAACTGCATCGGGAGCCCGGAGGCATCAGACCGAAAGGAAAGACTCCATCGGGAGCTCAGAAGCATCATACCGAAGGGAAAGACTCCATCGGGAGCCCGGAAGCATCAGATCGAAGGGAAAAACTCCATCGGGAGCCTAGAGATATCAGACCGAAGGGAAAAGACCGAAGAAATACTGCTTTCGTAAATTCGAAGAAAGTATGTTTTCGGGAGGAAAGAAGCTTTTTCGATCATCCTTGTTATGACGTAGGGGAGATCTCGATCTTTTTCTTAGGTCTCTAGAAGTTGTAGATCGGGAATTGATTGTCTTATGGTCAGGATGGTGGTCGCAGCAACGATCTGTGTGTCAACCATGGCGGCCTGAGCGGAAGGCCGAGCCTCTCTGTCTCAACAAATCTTTTCTAGCCTTGGCCAAGTCTGCATATTGTTTATCAAGCTCTTCTTGCTAGAGATCAAGAGCTTTCTTTTTATCAAGCATCTCTCGAAGGCGACACTGCCTGTCAGCATTGGTTGTGTTATGTGACTGCGAGTGTGTATCTCTTCGAGAGTTATTCTGGCTCTTTGAGGGCGATGTGGTCGCTATCTTAATTGTTTTTGGTTGAAAATATCGTCTCTAATAAATACTAGAAAGCCCTCCTTCTAGTGCCAGTGTTAACGCTCGAATTTTGTCCGTACGTTCAACCACCGATTCAGACTGGGAACTGTACAAAAAGAACCACCAGAAGTGCTTGACGGTTTGGGACGCCGGGGGATACCTCCGGTGTGAGATTAAGTACAGATTTCATGATGTGTCAACAATAGAGGCTTAAGTATTTAATAGGTAGAATCAGATGTGTGTACCTCTATTATTCACCATGTATTTATAGTACTCATATTGCTCAACAAAACTCCAATTCCTAATAGAAATTGTGTAGCAAAATTCTTGTTAGAGAAGGTAACTGTCACGCTAATCAATGCTAAATAGATAACTCGCATACCAATTAATATTAGATATGGTAACTAATTAGTATCTGAATCGATAAGGAAAGCGATCCCAAGCCTATCGGACTTAGGAGTCCTCTTGTACGTGCACTAGACTTAATGGTTTGTAAGGCCAAGCCCATCATTGGTATTCCACTTATGCTAGTAAAATACGTAGCCCAAGAGTCCTGTTGAGCAATATGAGTACTATAAATACATGGTGAATAATAGAGGTACACACATTTGATTCTACCTACTAAATACTTAAGCTTCCATTGTTGAAACACCTTGAAAACTGTACTTACTCTCACACCGGAGGTATCCCCCGGCGTCCCAAGCCGTCAAGCACTTCTGGTAGTTCTTTTTGTGCAGGTCCCAGTCCGAATCGGTGGTTGAACGAATGGACAAAATTCGAGCGTTAACAATAATAATTTGGATTAAATTTTGAGTTTAAATTAAATCATTAATAACATTATACCAAAGTTCGATATATGCACTGTAATAATAATAACTTTTTGGGTCACATAACCTATCACAGATTTATCAAAAAAAAATACTACTAATAGGTATTTGAAGCTTTATATACATACTAAAGTATTTTACATGTTTTGATGTGTGACTGGAATATTACATTCTTAATACATGTTTTGCGCTAAAAGATTAAAAAAAAAAAAAAGTACCTGCCAAAAAAATCATTGCCCTAAGTTATCTACCAAACTAATTTGTCACCATTAAATTATTTTATTATTAAAAATTAAACGAAAATAAGGAAGATTTGAGGCTTATGACCCAATTTCAAGCTCCAAATTTTCAAATACAACTCTTTTATTGATTTTGTTGATCACACAAATAGTTAGGAAAATGGAAGCAATCGGAATAAAAGGCAAATACTTAACCATATCGTTAACATGGGGAGAATGTAAAAGCAGGGTCATAGCCCTTATATTTGGGAACTTCGAGACTGGTGAAGTCGTGAAGTGAATGTGAAAGAAGTACCGGAGAAATGACTTCCAATTAATTTAGTTATATTATAATATAATCCGATCCAATGTAACATACTACCTGTTCTGTTCTGATTACATGCAGCACGTGACCCGACTTTTTTAAAAAAATTAAGTTTTTATATTGATTCGTCAATTTTACTGAAATGAATTTTTTTAGTGATTTAATTATTTTAATTTCAAATGATAAAAAAACAAAAATAAATCAACTGGATAAAATTCAGTATTAAACAGTGAGCAAACAATTATACAACCTAGCCAATCTATTACCAAGTTTTTATTCTCACCACATGTTACATGTGAATCATAGAGTGTACTCCTAGCTAATATAGCACTCATATTTAAATTTAAAATTTGAATGATAAAATTCTTACGACTTGTTGGATTGTGTATTTGATAGTGCAAATAAATTGTTTATATTGAGTCTTACGCTTACACAATTCGTTAGGCCTAGTGCAATCATATGAAACTTCTAAGTTCAATAAACTTGAGCTCACCGTCTTATTGCTTAATGCACTAACTAGTTACTATATCTAAAACCAATTAATAAGATAATTATTCTTTCTAATAGGATCTTTATTATACGATTCTATTAGGAATTATAATCCTATTGAGAATGTGTAACTATTATAAATACAATATGAACAATAGAGGAATGGGGATAGACAATATTCTAACCTAGTAATTCTTCTTTCCTTTATTATTAACCCATATTGAAACATGTTCTTACTCTCACACCGGAGGTATCCCTCAGCGTAAACATTGGTTATAGAATAAGGGTCTTCTAATATTTAGTAGAGTTTTCTCTCAATTACTCATTGCAAAAACTTACATGGTGGCACCATCACCAAGCCACCATAGCAATTCCCATGGTGAAACACGTTCGCAGTCACGTCAACCAATAAATACTTACAAGCAACATCATCTCTAGGAAGTCCAAGATAAAAGGAAAGTTCTTTTACTCCAACAGGAAGAGTTTGATAAGTAATTTGCAGATTTGTCTAGAATCAAAGACATCCAAAGATAAGATCTAGGCTTACAAGATCATACATAAGTCTGCTAAATATTACATCGTTGATAATCAGCTCTACAAAAGACAATGTTTTTAGATCTGGATCGGTCATCGAACCGAAAAGGGTATCAGATAGATGGGTCATTTGTCCAACCAGTGATCGAATCGTTATGGAACTGGTAACGTCATTAATATATAAAAAATTATATTATTAATAATTGATAAAATTTTAAACATCTAATTTTTTGTAAGTTAAAATATAGTGAAATAATATTATAATATTAGTAAAATATCTAATTTTAACCAGGTTTTGACCCTGTCGATGAAAATCTATTTTTTGGGCCAAATCGGACCGACGTGCCAATCGGTTCCGATTTTTGACTGGTTGAACCGTCAGTCTGGGCCGTGTTTTAAAACCATGATAGAAGATCTTACTCTTCCCTACTTCTCTTCTGTGTGGGTCTAAGAGATATTGATTATTCCCTTTGGAAAGTACATGAAATGATTTATAGAGATGACGTTGGGTGCAAGCACATTGACACATAAGATCCTGTAGCAGAGGTGTTGTTGGCCAACAATAGTATAAGATGCTAAGGACTTTAACAGAAAATGTCATAAATGTTAACTCTTTACCTCAGTGCTCATTAACCTCTCGAAGAGTTTTTTCTAGTTTAATCCCTTGATCCCTTTTACCAGCTGAAAATTTGACTTATTAGAACTGCTCCCACAAAGGTAAAGGTAGTGAAATTTGTGATCGTGATTATCGATTACCTAACTAAATAGGTGGAAGCCAAACTCTGGCTCACATTGTCGAAGAGATTTATCTTTAATTTTTTAAAGAATGAGAGAGGAAAGAATGAAACATATACTTAGAATACCTTAAAATCATTTCATTTCTTTTTTCATTCCATTCCTTCAATCCAAATACAACATAAAAGTATCACAGGGGCGAAAACCGGACATTTTTATAATTACTAGACGGATCCCAAGTTCTCTACGTGTGGATACTGTATCGTGTTTTCAACATAAATATTTTCTTTAATAGGAATTATTAATTTAATTATTTAAAGTCAATTTGAATTATTTCAAATGATAAGATAAAAAATGAAAAAACAAAACAAAACGAAAAACTTCAGCTAGATAAAATCCAGTATTATACAGTGATCAAACATTTATTCAACCCAACCATGTTACCAAGTTTTTATTCTCACCACAAGTCACATGTGAACAGTAGAACGTATATAGCACGATATTTACGTTTGAATAATAAAATTCGACTAAAAGCACAGTTGTTAGATGCACCGTGCACGTCATGATCACATTTAATTTTCCCACCGGTCTATCTGGGTTAAGCGAATTAGTATCGTATAATATTATAATTTATGTATTATATTAAATAAATAAACATCAATATTATTTATTTAATTATTCATATTAAGATATTTAATATTAATATTAATATGTTTATTAATTGTGTTAATGTGTCAATCCTTTTAATCCGTTGATTATATAAATTAAAAATTGTAAATAAAAAAATAAATATCATTTACTTATAAATATATTGAATAAAAATGTATTTTATTCATCACAATAATATTTATTTAACAAAATATAAGATAATATATTTAGAAAAGTAACTAAAAAGTTAAAACAAAATATTTAAAATAAATTATAATGGCATGTCATATTTATTTTTAAATTATTTTAAATAAATTGTTTCAATCTTGTTAAGTGTGGCAACCCGTTAATTATATATATTTGACCCATTTAAATTTTGTATTAAACGTGCCGACCTGCTTATGACATATAAACTATTTATAATCAACACTAAATTTCTTATTTTATTTTGTCTTCGTATTAAATATCATTCACTTATATATATATATATATATATATATATATATATATATATATATATATATATATATATATATATATATATATATATATATATATATATATATATTGAATAAAAATATATTTTATTCATCACAATAATATTTATTTAACAAAATATAAGATAATATATTTAGAGAAAGTAACTAAAAAGTTAAAGCTAAATATTTAAAATAAATTATAATGGTATGCCATATTTATTTTTAAATTATTTTAAATAAATTAATTCAATCTTGTTAAGTATGACAACTCGTTGATTATATATATTTGACCCATTTAAATTTTATATTAATTGTGCCGACTTGTTTATGACATATAAATTATTTATAATTAATATTAATATTCTTATTTTATGTTGTCTTCGTATTAGATTATTATATCGTGTAAAAAATTATCACTCTTACTCTTACGTGCATTTGTGTAGCACTATTGAAGCTACTACTATTAAAATAAACTACAAGTTAAAGCATCACGGACGGAAAACAAGACATTTTTATAATTAAATGAAAATAATAAAATTTACTCTCTCTATTATATAAAATAATCTTATATATTATATATTCATATATTGATGATGTGTATTTATTTTATATTTATCGCTTAATATAATAAGATGTTAATTTAATAATAATGACATTTAATGAATTTACAAAGACAAATTTAATGATATTATGTCATTGACTTTCTAAAATTTATGAGAAATAATTTAATTATAATTAACATAAATTATTTTAATTTTAGACAATATATACTTACAAACTATAATACTGATAATCAGAAGATTAGTTATTTTTAAAAATTAAATGAATTAAATTAATTTTAAATTTAAAAATATGTCAATAAAATTCTGAAAAATCAAATTTTATATTATATTATATTTTAAAATCAAAGGAATAAGTGTGTGTGTGTGTGTGTGTGTTGCAAAATTTACTACGTACTTCTAAAAGCTAGCTACACTTTGTGTACAGTTTAATCTTTTCTCCATGCATCCCTCATGAGCTGAATCATAGGTACAGTGAAAAGGTAAATTTATCTATTTTAATTTGATCTGGTTGTGCATGAGCGATGCCATGATCTAACCATTTAAGACTTTACCCAATGCGCAAAATGGCTGAACGTTTAAAAATTTATTTGATTAATCATTAAGATAAAAAATGAAATGTATGGTAAATATAAATTTAATTAGAACTTTGATTTAGAAGGTAATTAGAACGTTTTTACGTGAGTTGTCGCTTATAATAATTATATTTTAAAAAATTATAAAATATTATTTTGCATATAATATAGGAGTAGGGGTGTTCATCGGTAAAAAACTGAACCGGTACCAAAAAAACTGAACCGGTACCGAACCGAAATTATCGCTAAAACAAGAATCGAAAATCGAACCGAATTACCGGTTTCGATACCGGTTTGGTACAAATTCGGTTCGATTTTTTCGGTTCGTTTTCGGTTTTTACCGATTAGCAATATATATAATTATTATTAATTATATATATTATTATATATATAATAATATATATAATAATTATTAATTATATAATAATTAATATAAATTTATTATTATATTATGTAATTCGGTTCTTTCGGTATACCGAATCCAACCGAAATTCAAAAATGCCCATACCGCTACCGGTACCGAAAAATATAAAAAATCAAAAAAATCGGTACCGAAAAAACCGATACCGATCTTTTCGGTAAAAAACCGAAAAGTTTGAACACCCCTGTATAGGAGAGAGCGTGTTAATTCTACTAAAGGACGTTATCTTTGTATAATAACTCACATATATGTGATATCCTTCACCTTCCCCTTTTGCCATAACTTATTAAATACTCCATATATTATAAGTTCTTTAATAAATACAGTACTAGACTCTAAAAATTTTTAGAGCAAAAAATAATAATCAAATATCTATTTTAGCAATATTTTTGCAATTGTTCTAGTGACTATTGACATTTTAAACGATATTTATTATTTTGACAATATCAATTATCCTAAATTAGTAAGGAATCCAATGTTATTATTTAATTAATACACAAATTTAGTAAGAAATTCATTACTTAGTTTTAAAATTAATTTTAATTTGATTAAATGTTTAATTTAATATAAAAAATGTAAAATAAAGTTTTTAAGGTAGCCAAAATGAACTTTTAATAAATTTTTGACAGAGGGATCTGTTTTTTAGGGGCCGGGGGTTGCTGAAAATATTTGCCAACAACTCGTACGGAACAGTATTTAAATCAATTAAATTTAGGGCAATATTACGTATATAACAACCAAATATAATATTAAATATTATATTCATTTTAAATATTAAAAAATAGAACTAAATATAAATTTTCACGTCAAATTTTATTTTATAGTAATTAAAATTGATTTTGTTTTTGAAGTTATCTTTTATTGTTATATTTGTAAATTTATTCTTAAATTTAAAGTGATCACATTTATTGGCCCACGTTTCCACGTTGAAAAGGCCATTTATCATGTGTTGCCAGTTTTTAATAAACATAATGTAATTTGAATAAAATGCCGACACTCTCTGTCTTTTAGACTTTAGTTTGCCAACAATTCGTCTTCCAACCAATTAAATTTAACGTGACCACCTTTGCGGACCACTTCCACGTTGCATAAGCCATTATCATACGCACTGGATTCTCTACTTGTTATCCCTCCGATTAAAAAAAAAAGAAATTCCCTAATTATATTTATAAATTTTAAGAATATATAATTTTGTATATATATATATATATATATATATATATATATATATTTCTTATATTTTGTCTAGATTGGTAGAACTCTTATATCTAAAAAAAATAAATTTGTATAAGCTGATAGAAGAGTTCATTTTTATAAAACTTGCAAAGTATGTGGATATATATATAATGCAAATTTCATATTAGATCGTAAAAAATAATTTCAAGTCGATTGTAAATATATAACTTGATGTAAGTTGATTTAGATTTTAACATCTCTCTTAAGATAATTAATTTTTTAAACTAAACTCGTAAACAAAACGACTTTGGATAAGTACGAATACTGTTATTTATATATATTTAAATTATTAAATTTTATAAAAAAAATTATTAAAATAAATATTATAAATATTTTAAAAATTAAAAAACAAAAAAATAAAAAAAAAAAAAAAAAAAATGACACCAGTTATAACTTCTTATCCCAAAAATCGGTAACACCAGAATCATTCAAGTACAAAAAGTATCAAGTCTGCGTTGATAGACAATAATCTAATTGATAGAACTGTATTGTAATAAAATCTGACAGCTGATGATGTGACAGTACACATTGGATATTATGTGCACATTTGCCCAATAAAATAAGATTTTTTTTAAAATATATTCTTAGAGTATATACTAAGCATGAAATTCAATACATAATATTATTTATTTATATATTTTTTTGAATTTGATATATAAAAAAATAATATATTAGTGAACACCATGTATTGAATTCAGTATAAATATATAAAATAATAATATTAAACGGACCCATAAAAAAATGTCATTTAGAGGCCGAATTAAAAGTTCACTTTCAATAATAAAAAAAAAGGGTTATTTAGAGGTGGAATTAAATACACAGCTGATGATATCAAGGAGAAACGAAGCATTACCTATATACATTGCACAGCTGTGCCAAGAAGCACTGAAATAATGCTGGGGCACTTAAAGCTATACACTCATTTTTATTTCTATTTTTATTTTCCATCATTCCTGACTTGTTGGTGAAAATTGCGATCGGAAATAATTTCAGCTCTCAAAAGGGAGATAAAAGAAAAGGAAAAAAAAAAGAAAATTTTGTTTGCGAGTTTTTAGAGAAGAGATATTCTAATTTAGGAAAAAAATTCTTTAAAAATTTCCTACAATTTTTTTTATTCCAATGTTAGAAATATTGGAAGAAAATTTACTAAACATTTAGGGTACAAGCTAAAATATCATAATTACCCTTATAATAATTTTTAAAATGTAATCTCATAAGAGTAAAATAATAATATACTATTTTAAGTTTAAAAAAATCACTTTCTTTTCTATAAAAAATATTATTTTTTCTTTTCTTTTCTCTCCAAATTCACATACAAAGTGCTACAGTTGATTAATAAATGGTTCAGCCCAAGTTAGAAAAATCTAGGCAACAGCTACAATAAAAATTTAACCCGTTGTCGAAGCCCTATTAATGAATCTCCTTAGAATCCATGTTTTGATACCGTGCAAGGAATTGGGTTTTGAGTAAATTTGATTAAAAAAAGAAAAGAAAAGAATTTAGTAATTAAGAGAAATAACATTAACAAGCAATAGATTATTTTATGTTGTGTTCATATTAGTTTATTATATCGGTGTAAAAAATTATCACTCTTACCTGCATTTGTGTGGCACTATTTAAGCTACTACTATTAAAATAAACTACAAGTCTAAAAGCATCACGGACGGTAAACAAGACATTTTTAGAATTAAATGAAAATAATAAAATTTACTCTCTCTATTATATAAAATGATCTTATATATTATATATACATATATTGATGATGTGTATTTATTTTATATTTATCGCTAAATATAATAAGATGTTAATTTAATAATAATGACATTTAATGAACTTACGAAGACAAATTTAATAATATTATGTCATTGACTTTCTAAAATTTAGGAGAAATAATTTAATTTAAAGTTAACATAAATTAATTTAATTTTATACAATATATACTTGCAAACTATAATACTGATAATAAGAAGATTAGTAATTTTTTAAAATTAAATGAACCAAAATAATTTTAAATTTAAAAATATGTCAAGTAAATTCTGAAAAATCAAAATTTATATTATATTATATTTTAAAACCTAAGGAATGTGTGTGTGTGTGTGTGTTGCAAAATTTACTACGCACTACTAAAAGCTTGCTACACTTGGTGTTTACAGTTTTATTTTTTCTCCATGCATCCCTCTCATGAACTGAATTATAGGTATAGTGAAAAGGTAAATTTATCTATTTCATTTGATCTGGCATGAGCAATGCCACGATCTAACCATTTAAGACTTTACCCTATGCGCAAAATTTATTTGTTTAATTATTAAGATAAAAAATGAAATGTATGGTAAATATAAATTTAATTAAAACTTTGATTTAGAAGATAATTAGAACATTCTTGCGTGAGTTGTCGCTTATAATAACAATATTTTTAAAAATTATAAAATATCATTTTGTACATAACATAGAAAAGAGCGTGTTAATTCTACAAAAGGATGTCATTTTTGTATGATAATTATATGCGATATACTTCACCTTCCCTTTTTGCCATAACTTATTAAATACTCCAGATATTATAAGTTCTTTAATAAATAAAGTGGACTCTTAATATATTTAGAGCAAAAAATGATAATCAAATATTTATTTTAGCAACATTTTTGTGATTGTTCTAGTAACTATTGACACTTTAAAGGATATTTATTATTTTGACAATATCAATTATCCTAAATTAGTAAGGAATCCAATGTTATTATTTAATTAAGACACAAATTTAGTAAGAAATTCATTACTTAGATTTAAAATAATTTTTAATTTGATTAAAAGTTTAATTTAATATAAAAAAGTGTAAAAAATCAAGTTTTTAAGGTAGCCAATATGAACTTTTAATAAATTTCTGACAGAATAATTTGTTTTTTTTCTTCTTTCTTTCTTTCTGAAAACATTTGCCAATAACTCGTACGAAATAGTCTTTAAACTAATTAAATTTAAAGTAGAATAAGTTTAAGTATACTATATTAGAACAATATATAAAATATTATATAAATTTAAATTATTAAAAAATAGAGTTTGTCACAAAAATTCGTATTAAATTTTATTTTTTAATAATTAAAATTTATATAATATTTTAATACACTGTATGTAATATTGTCTTTTAAAGTGATCACATTTATTTGCCCAAATTTCCACGTTGAAAGGCCATTTATCATGTGTTGCCAGTTTTTAATAAACATTATGTAATTTGAATAAAATGCCGACACTCTTCTGTCTCTTAGACTTTAATTTGCCATTATCATATGCACTTGATTCTCTAGTTGTTATCCCCTCCAATTCACCAAAAAAACGAATTTCCGTAATTATATTTATAAGTTTTAAGAATATATAATTTTGTATATATATATTTCTTATATTTTATCTAGATCGGTAGAACTCTTATATCCATAATTTTTTTGTATACGTTGATAGAAG
Source organism: Hedera helix (assembly GCA_947179155.2). Classification (NCBI taxonomy): domain Eukaryota; kingdom Viridiplantae; phylum Streptophyta; class Magnoliopsida; order Apiales; family Araliaceae; genus Hedera; species Hedera helix. The sequence goes on along the minus strand of OX359269.1, from coordinate 52,121,311 downwards.
AGTTCATTTTTGTAAAACATGCAAAGTAGGTTAATTTTGCAATTAGTTAGCTTGGTTTGTACGCACAATATAAATGTAATAGTGCTAGCTATCTCTTGTATTTCATTTTTAGTAAGCTTTTCATTAGTAATGAAAAGATCATGTTCATCTTCTAATTATTCAGAGCTCTCTAGAAGCAGGTTTTGCATTTGTTTTAATATATGTAATTCATTTTAACCGTTTCAAACAATAAAAATATATTCTTAATTGTACTTAATTGTGTTTCACCTGTCTAGCTAAATTTGAATAATTTGCACCGGTAAACAAATAAATATTTTTAATTACAACCATGCACGTACTAGTAAAATTTCAAGCAAGTCAAGAGCACACATACTGTCGACTTTAAGTCTTGGCAGTTTTTGAAACTTCATTTCCAAAATTTTAAAATTAATGTGATTTTGATTAATATAATAATACTCATTGTTCTGAATTTTACTTTTTTTAAAGCTTTATTTAAGTATATAATATTAATTATTTTTAAATTATAAACTATTTACATTACAATTTGAAATTTATTTGCAAATCAATCAAAAATAAAGTTAAATAAAACTCTTTTAAAAATAAAAAATAAAAAGAATATATATATATATATATATATATATATATATATATAGTACATGATGATGACTCCATATCCCTGCCCATTCCTTACCAATTCACGTGTTTGCTCTTACCCGGCCAGTCGCCAATGATATGTAGGGACAGGTTTTTTTTTTGGAGTTGAGAAATTTTGGTGTAAAATAAAATTATACTATATCAAGTGAGAGCAGGCAACACAGGAAAAATACTTTAAAAAGACTTGTTAACCATTCCATACAAAATTAATGTATATATTATAGAGATATTTTATCCACGTACAAGAGCAGTTATTAGTGAAGAAAGTAGTTGAAGTAAAAGCAAGTACCAGAAATTAAATGCATGAAATTTATTGATGGGAGCGCCCTGAACCATTATTTTCCTTTAACGAAGGTGCTAGATACACTCACAGTCCGGTAGAGTCATCGGTTTTTTAATGATTTAAAAATAATTTTTTTTTGATATTCAACTAAACAGTGACGTGACATGTTGTGTCAATAATTTATTAAAATATGATATTATTAAATAATAAATTTAAAAAATATAAAAAATATTCAATTTAATAATTCGATTGTAAAAAAAATTACTTTAATAATATATTTATAAATTAAAATCGAGTATAATAATAATAATAAAAAATTAATCCGTTTTTTAATAGGTTTACCAACAACTTTTTTTTTAAAACGTTTGCCAACAACTCGTACGAAGCGCTCTTTAATGCAATTAAATTTAAACTAATCACATTTACCCATATTTCCACGTTGCAAAGGCCATTTATCAGGAGTTATCAGTTTTTAATAACCAAAATGTAATTTGAATAAAATTCCGACACTCTTCTGTCCTTTAGCATTGAGTTTGTCAACAACTCGTACCTACCAGTCTTCAAACCAATTAAATTCGTTGCATAAGATGCACTGGATTCTCCACTTGTTATCCCTGCAATTCACAAAAAACGAATTTCACTAATTATATTTATAAATTTTAAGAATATACATTTTTGAATATATATATATATATATATATATATATATATATATATATATATATATATATTTCTTATATTTTATCTAGGTTGGTAGAACTCTTATATCCATAATTTATTTTGTATAAGATGATAGAAAAGTTCATTTATGTAAAACATACAAAATAAGTGTGTATCTATCTATTTATCTATATAAAAGAATGATCTATAATAAATAATTGTTAGATATAAATATTATTTTAATAAATTGATATTACATTGTTTACATGATGATCTAAAAGTATAAATTGAATACAATTTCTTTAGCTGTCAGTAGGTCGAGTAGCGGCTGAAACACTCAACCCACTAATAGGAGTAGCGACTAAGGACAATTACTTGCTTACCCTCTTAGTCGTTACTCCTACTGGCGGTCACTGTTGGCACTACTTCACATACTGTCACTGTACAAAATTAACCACATTTTAAACAACATCGTTTTCAGACCGTTATTCCTATTGGCGACTGGTACCATATAATATCGTCGTTTTATCTCTTTCTCTCTAGTGGGAGATTTATCTAAACGAAGTCATTTTCAAACGCTATTCTTACTAGCGCCTGAGACTATTTTGTCGTTTCCCAACCGATAATAAAGTATTACATAATCAAACAGAAAATGAGAATTTTGAAGATAAAGGCCAATTAATTACGTGGTTATATCTTATATCTAGTCATTAATTTTTTTCTTCATTACATTTATTTTTGGATAATATTTAAATTTAAGATTTAAAGATAAGATGTTATTTAGCAAAAATAAAATAAAATTGTTCTTAAATACTATGAAAAAAGGAAAAAAAAAATACCTAAAAAGTACTACTTTGTTCCAAAAATTAGATTATATTTTATTTTTTAAGTTTAAATTTTATGCTGGTATAATAAACTTAAAAGTTGGTATAATATACAAAGTTGGTATAATTAGATTAAGAAAAGTTGGTTTAATATTCAAAATTGGTATAATTAGATTAAAAGTTGGTATAATTAGATTAAAAATCGATAGTAGATTCAAAATTGGTATAATCTACTACCGACTTTTAATCTAATTATACCAACTTTGAATATTGTATCAACTTTTAATATTAGATTCAAAATTGGTATATTACTAAAAGTTGGTAGGAGATTCAAAATTGGTATAATCTAATTATACCAACTTTGAATATTAAAATTTTTAAACGTAAAAAAGTATAATATAATATAATTTTCAGAACAAATTTGTACTTCTTAGGAATTTTTCTTTTTTTAGTATTTAAGAACAATTTTTTTTTTAGTTTTTGATAAATAACTTCTTATCTTTAAATCTTAAATTTGAATATTATTCAAATATATATATATAATTTAGAAAAAAAAATGATGGCCAGATGTAAAATATAAACTGAGTAACTGACCTCTATCTTCAAAATTCTCATTTTTTGTTTGATTATGTGATATCATATGATCGGTTGGAAATCGACAAAACGGTTTCATCCGCCCGTAAGAGTAATATGAGAACGACGTCGTTTAGATCAATCTCCTAGCCGTTACTCCTACTAGCAACTATAGAAGAAGAGATAAAACAACGTTGTATGGTACCAACCGCCTGTAGGAGTAGCGGCCTAAAAACGACGTTGTTTAAACTGCGATTAAGACGAAGGAAGTGCCAGTAGTGGCCATCAGTAGGAATAACAACTGAGAGGGTAAGCAAGTAATTTCCCTTAGCTGTTACTCTCACTGGAGGGGTGAGTGTTGTTATAATTTAAGATCTAATAATAATACAATCACACAAGAACAGAAAAGTAAGAATACACGATATATTCAGGTTCACCAATTTAGCTAGTTCTGCTTGTTTGACGTATTCATTAGATGCCTCATGCACTTTACGATGATTCACATACCAAATAATTATTTTATTGTAACTAGAAAATCCTAACTGCTATAATATGGGCTCAAGCCCAATACATTTGTAAACCATTAGTCATAGTGGCCATTAGTCGAACCCGCAGAAGTATGAGTCAATCTCAACAAGTGTCCTCGCCGCTACTCTTATTGGCAACTGAAAAAAAAATTCTTTTAATTCACACCATTCGATCATCATGTGAACGATATAAAATCAATTTGATGGAATATTATTATTCATAACAACTATTTGCTATAATAATTTCACATGTAGATTACAAATATAACTTGGTGTTGATTGATATATGTCTGAACCTCTCCTTTTGGATAATTAACTTTGTAAAGTGGGTCAAAGAAACTAAAATTTATAGTATTGATGCTTTCATTGAGGGCCCATAGTCATAAGTGGAGACTCGTAAACGGAGTGTGTAGTACGTAAAACTTCCATGTTATCATGTTAATTTGTTTTAGATAAGCGTTGGCACAATCGTATATAAAATAGCCAATAGTATAATTTGGAAACATTCACCCATTTTATATCTTAATAATTAGTCAAATAAATTTTTAAACATTCACCCATTTTCGCATAGGGTAAAGTCTTAAATGGATAGATCATGGCATTACTCATGCACAACTAGATCAAATGAAATAGATAAATTTACCTTTCCGTTATATCTATAATTCACCTCATGAGGGATGCATGAAGAAAAGATTACACTGTAAACACAAAGTGTAGTTAGCTTTTAGTAGCACATGCGTAGTAAATTTTGCGACAAGAAATGTTATATGTAATGATCCGTACGATAATTTTTTGTAAAATGATCGATTTACAAGGTAATTAAAATATGGGACGCATAACTCTTTTAAGAGAAAAAATTGTTTTTTCAAACATATCCTAACTTCAACTTATAATATAGTAGTTGTGGTATGATGGTGTGCTCAATTAACCAAAATAAAAATAATGATATTTTCAGAGCTTCGTATTTGAAAAAAAAAAATGTACCTCTACTTGTAGAATAAAGAGAATACTAATTAAATGATTTATTATTTAAAAATTTAAATACATCACATCAATTTAAAAATATTTATAATAACTTGGAATGTATTGAGTACTATTTAATAATTTTGCATTACAATTATTTTCTTGGTTTAGTTTTTGAAATCTTTGCTTATAAGTTGTCTTATTTATAAAAAAGAAAAAAAAATACATATAAATTAGATATATATGTCATACTGTCATAGCATACTTTACTTTCTACTCTCTCTCTCTCTCTCTCTCTCTATATATATATATATATATATAGATTGGATCAAGAACATACCCTCTTAAACAACATACCTAACATACCTCCTTTAGCGACGGACACGGCGACGGTTTGGTCCGTCGCCATAGGTTCGTCCGTCTCTAAATGTTTTAGAGACGGATTTTGTTGTCCGTCTCTAAAACATTTAACGACGGACGAATCTATGACGACGGACCAAACCGTCGCCGGGTCCGTCGCTAAAGGGGGTATGTTAGGTATGTTGTTTAAGAAGGTATGTTCCGGAACGGTTCTCTCTCTCTCTCTATATATATATATATATATCATGCTTTTAAATATTTATTAAGTAAAAAAAATTAAAAACTAATGAAAAGATACTTTTCAGCTCAAATCAATTTAACTATTTCAAATGATAAAATAAAAAATGAAAAAATGAAAAAAAAAAAGCGAAAAACTTAAGCTAGATAAAATCTAGTATTATACAGTGATCAAACATTGATTCAACCCAACCATGTTACCTAGTTTTTAGTCACACCGCCAGTCACGTGTGAACAATAGAATGTATAGAGCACGTCATTTCAGTTTGAATGATAAAATTCGACCACGTACTGGTCTAAAAGCACAGCTATTTGATGCACGTCATGATCACATTTAATATTCCCACCGGTCTATCTGGGTTAAGCGAATTAGTATCGTATAATATTATAATTTATGTATTAACACTAAAATTATTTGTTTAATTATTCGTATTAAAATATTTAGCATTAATATTAATATGTTTATTAATTTTATTAATATGTCAATTCATTTAACCCGTCTATTAGATAAATTAAAATTTTTAAATAAAAAGATAAATATCATTCACGTATATATATATATATATATATTGAATAAAAATATATTTTATTTATCGCAATAATATTTATTTAATAAAATACAAAATAATATATTTAAAAAATTATTAAAAAATTTAAAACTCAATATTTAAGATAAATTATAATGGTATGTCATATTTATTTTTAAATTATTTTAAATGAATAGGTCCAATCTTGTTAAGTGTGGCAACTTGTTAATTTTATATATTTAACCCATTTAAATTTTGTATAAAACGTGTCAACCTGTTTATAACATATAAATTATTTATATTCAATACTAATACTTTTATTTTATGTTTTGTTGGTATTAGATTATTATACCGTGCCAAAAAATAAAAATTATCACACTTACCTGCATTTGTGTGGCACTTTTAAGCTACTACTAGTCTAAAAGCACCACGGACGGAAAACACGACACTTTTATAATTAAACAAAAATAATAAAATTTACTCTCTCTATTAGATATAAACTAATCTTATATATTATATGTACATATATTGATGATGTGTATTTATTTTATATTTATCATTAAATATAATAAGATGTTAATTTAATAATAATGACATTTAATGAACTTACGAAGACAAATTTAATGATATTATGTCGTTGACTTTAAAAAATTAATGAGAAAAAAATTAATTTAAAATTAATTTAATTTTGGACGATATATACCTGCAAACTATAATACTCATAACTAGAAGATTAGTTATTTTTAAAAATTAAATGAATCATAATAATTTTAAATTAAAAAATATGTCAAGTAGATTCTGAAAAATTGAATTTTATATTATATTTTAAAACCGAATGAATATGTGTGTGTGTCGCAAAAGAGAAATACTATAATAATTTATATAATAATTTTCTTATAAAATAATTAAAATATGAAATTCATTATTTTATAAAAAATTATTATATGAATCATTACCTATAATATTTCTCATCACAAATTTACTACGCATGCGCTACTAAAAGCTAGCCACACTTTGTGTTTACAGTTTAATCTTTTCTTCGTGCATCCCTCGTGAGGTGAATTATAGGTATAGTGTGGAAAGGTAAATTTATCTATTTCATTTGATCTAGTTGTGCATGAGCAATGCCATGATCTATCCATTTAACACTTTACCCTATGCGCAAAATGGGTGAATGTTTAAAAATTTATTTGATTAATTATTAAGATAAAAAATGAAATGTCTGCCAAATATAAATTTAATTAGAACTTTGATTTAGAAGATAATTAAAACGTTCTTGCGTGAGTTGTCCCTTATAATAACAATATTTTTAAAAATTATAAAATATCATTTTGTACATAATATTGGAAAGGGAGTCTTAATTCTACAAAAAGATGTCATTTTGTATGATAACTCACGATACGATATCCTTTACCTTCCCTTTTTGCCATAACTTATTAAATACTTCAAATATTATAAGTTCTTAATAAATATAGTAAATTCTTAATATTTTTAGAGCAAAAAATGATTATCAAATATTTATTTTAATAATTATTCTAGTGACTATTGACACTTTAAATAATATTTATTATTATGACAATATCAATTATCTTAAATTAGTAAGGAATCCAATGTTATTATTTAATTAAGACACAAATTTCGTAAGAAATTCATTACTTAGATTTAAAATAAATTTTAATTTGATTAAAAGTTTAATTTAACATAAAAAGTGTAAAATCAAGTTTTTAAGGTAGCTAAAATGAACTTTTAATAAATTTCCGACAGAGTCATCTGTTTTTCAGCGACTCCAACGAAGCAGTCTTTAAACCAATTAAATTTAAAGTGATCACATTTATTGGCCCACATTTCCACGTTGAAAAGGCCATTTATCACGTGTTGCCAGTTTTTAATAAACATAATGTAATTTGAATAAGATGCCGAACACTCTTCTGCCATATATGAGATTTTCTCTAATTAATTTTTTTTATTTTTTTATATTAAAATTTATAATGACGAATTTTTAAAATTTATAATGGTAGTATATTTTGTCGATACAATTTTATAAAAAAAATAAAATTATAACGACGATATATACCATCATTATAAATCCTACAAATTAAAATTATAAATCCTTTAATCACAAAAAAATTGAACTCATTCGGTCTTTTAAACTTCAGTTTGCCAACAACCCGTCTTCAAACCAATTAAATTTCAAGTGACCACCTTTGCGGACCACTTCTACGTCGCGCAAGCCATTATCATATGCACTGGATTCTCTACTTGTTATCCCTCCCATTAAAAAAAAACGAATTTCCCAAATCATATTTATAAATTTTAAGAATATATAATTTTGTATATATATATTTCTTATATTTTATCTAGATTGGTAGAACTCTTATATCCATAATTTTTTTTATATAAGTTGATAGAAAAGTTCAATATATATATATATAAAATACGAATTTCATATTAGACCGTAAAAAACAGTATCATATCGGTTATACGTACTTTTTTCTTTTTATTATATAGTTCATTTTAGAAGTTTTTTTTCTTTTTAAAATATAAGACGTTTTATATATCAAAGAGAAAAAATATAATCATTACTAATTTTATCTTTAAAAATGGAGTAATTAAAAGAGAGAAGACGAGAAATAATTAATTAGTGTATGGATAATAATAAAATTTTAAATTAATATTAATAAATTTTTTTTAATTTATATAATTATACCTTAAACGATTTATATAATAAATAAAAAATTATAATTTAATATGAATTAATATAGACTTTAACATTTCTCTTAAAATAACGAACTTTTTAAAATAAGTTAAAAAAGACTAAGATTTGTAATATTGATAATCGGGACTCGCAAATGAGACGACCTTTGATAAGTACAAAAGGTATCAAATCAGCGTGGGTAGACAAAAATTTGATTGGTAGAGCTGTATTGTAATTGCAATTGTAATAAAATCTGACATCGTAGGGCTGATGATGTGACAGTACACATTAAATTTTGTGCACATTTGCCCAATCAAAAAAATACCATTTAGAGACCGAATTAAAAATACACATTCAATAATAATAAAAAAGGGTTATTCAGAGGTGGAATTAAAATAGTCGGGTCAATGTGGGTCCAACTGGTGCCCGCACTTATGTTATTGGGTCAAAAGTCCAACTTGGGTACTAAAATAAACAGCTGATGATATCAATGAGAAACGAAGCATTTATTTCCTATAGACAGGGGCATATGCCATACATTACACGGCTGCCCACATCGTAGGTAGGGGATATACATTACACAGCTGTGCCAATAAAATGTCGACACTCTTCTGTCTCTTAGACTTTAATTTGCCATTATCATATGCACTTGATTCTCTAGTTGTTATCCCCTCCAATTCACCAAAAAAACGAATTTCCGTAATTATATTTATAAGTTTTAAGAATATATAATTTTGTATATATATATTTTGAACTTTTAATAAATTTCTGACAGAATAATTTGTTTTTTTTCTTCTTTCTTTCTTTCTGAAAACATTTGCCAATAACTCGTACGAAATAGTCTTTAAACTAATTAAATTTAAAGTAGAATAAGTTTAAGTATACTATATTAGAACAATATATAAAATATTATATAAATTTAAATTATTAAAAAATAGAGTTTGTCACAAAAATTCGTATTAAATTTTATTTTTTAATAATTAAAATTTATATAATATTTTAATACACTGTATGTAATATTGTCTTTTAAAGTGATCACATTTATTTGCCCAAATTTCCACGTTGAAAGGCCATTTATCATGTGTTGCCAGTTTTTAATAAACATTATGTAATTTGAATAAAATGCCGACACTCTTCTGTCTCTTAGACTTTAATTTGCCATTATCATATGCACTTGATTCTCTAGTTGTTATCCCCTCCAATTCACCAAAAAAACGAATTTCCGTAATTATATTTATAAGTTTTAAGAATATATAATTTTGTATATATATATTTCTTATATTTTATCTAGATTGGTAGAACTCTTATATCCATAATTTTTTTGTATACGTTGATAGAAGAGTTCATTTTTGTAAAACATGCAAAGTAGGTTAATTTTGCAATTAGTTAGCTTGGTTTGTACGCACAATATAAATGTAATAGTGCTAGCTATCTCTTGTATTTCATTTTTAGTAAGCTTTTCATTAGTAATGAAAAGATCATGTTCATCTTCTAATTATTCAGAGCTCTCTAGAAGCAGGTTTTGCATTTGTTTTAATATATGTAATTCATTTTAACCGTTTCAAACAATAAAAATATATTCTTAATTGTACTTAATTGTGTTTCACCTGTCTAGCTAAATTTGAATAATTTGCACCGGTAAACAAATAAATATTTTTAATTACAACCATGCACGTACTAGTAAAATTTCAAGCAAGTCAAGAGCACACATACTGTCGACTTTAAGTCTTGGCAGTTTTTGAAACTTCATTTCCAAAATTTTAAAATTAATGTGATTTTGATTAATATAATAATACTCATTGTTCTGAATTTTACTTTTTTTAAAGCTTTATTTAAGTATATAATATTAATTATTTTTAAATTATAAACTATTTACATTACAATTTGAAATTTATTCGCAAATCAATCAAAAATAAAGTTAAATAAAACTCTTTTAAAAATAAAAAATAAAAAGAATATATATATATATATATATAGTACATGATGATGACTCCATATCCCTGCCCATTCCTTACCAATTCACGTGTTTGCTCTTACCCGGCCAGTCGCCAATGATATGTAGGGACAGGTTTTTTTTTTGGAGTTGAGAAATTTTGGTGTAAAATAAAATTATACTATATCAAGTGAGAGCAGGCAACACAGGAAAAATACTTTAAAAAGACTTGTTAACCATTCCATACAAAATTAATGTATATATTATAGAGATATTTTATCCACGTACAAGAGCAGTTATTAGTGAAGAAAGTAGTTGAAGTAAAAGCAAGTACCAGAAATTAAATGCATGAAATTTATTGATGGGAGCGCCCTGAACCATTATTTTCCTTTAACGAAGGTGCAAGATATACTCACAGTCCGGTAGAGTCATCAGTTTTTTAATGATTTAAAAATATTTTTTTTTTGATATTCAACTAAACAGTGACGTGACATGTTGTGTCAATAATTTATTAAAATATGATATTATTAAATAATAAATATAAAAATTATAAAAAATATTCAATTTAATAATTCGATTGTAAAAAAATTACTTTAATAATATATTTATAAATTAAAATCGAGTATAATAATAATAAAAAAAATTAATCCGTTTTTTAATAGGTTTACCAACAATTTTTTTTTTTAAAACGTTTGCCAACAACTCGTACGAAGCGCTCTTTAATGCAATTAAATTTAAACTAATCACATTTGCCCATATTTCCACGTTGCAAAGGCCATTTATCAGGAGTTGTCAGTTTTTAATAACCAAAATGTAATTTGAATAAAATTCCGACACTCTTCTGTCCTTTAGCATTTAGTTTGTCAACAACTCGTACCTACCCGTCTTCAAACCAATTAAATTCGTTGCATAAGCCATTATCATATGCACCGAATTCTCTACTTGTTTTCCCTGCAATTCATAAAAAACGAATTTCACTAATTATATTTATAAATTTTAAGAATATACATTTTTGAATATATATATATATCTTATATTTTATCTAGATCGGTAGAACTCTTATATCCATAATTTATTTTGTAAGTCGATAGAAAAGTTCATTTATGTAAAATATACAAAATAAATGTCTATCTATCTATCTATCTATCTATCTATCTATATATATATATAAAATAATGATTCATACTAAATGACTGTTATAAATACTATTTCAATAAATTAATATTACACTGTTTATATAATAATTTAAGAGTATAAATTGAATATTAGTATTCAAAGTTTGTATAATAAGCTTAAAAGTTGGTATAATATTCAAAGTTGGTATAATTAGATTAATCAAAGTTGGTTTAATATTCAAAGTTGGTATAATTAGATTAAAATTTGCTAGTAGATTCAAAGTTGGTATACTAACTTTGAATATACTACCAAATTTTAATCTAATTATACCAACTTTGAATTATTAAACCAACTTTGAATACTATACCAACTTTTAATATTAGATTCAAAGTTGGAATAATTTTAAAAGTTGGTAGTAGATTTAAAATTAGCATAATCTAATTATACCAACTTTGAATATTAAAATTTAAACGAAAAAAATAAAATATAATCTAATTTTCAGAACAAGGTTGTATTCTTAGGAATTTTTCTTTTTTTAGTATTTAAGAACAATTTTTTTTTTTTTAGTTTTTGATAAATAACTTCTTATCTTTAAATCTTAAATTTGAATCTTATTCAAAAATAAATATAATTAAGAAAAAAAATGATGGCAAGATGTAAGATATAACCGAGTAACTGACCTCTATCTTTAAAATTCTCATTTTTTGTTTGATTATGTAATATCATATAATCGATTGGAAATCAACAAAACGGTTCCATCCGCTCGTAAGAGTAATATGAGAACGGCGTCGTTTAGATCAATCTCTCAGCCGTTATTCCTACTAGCAACTATAGAAGAAGAGATAAAACAACGTCGTATGGTACAAGCCGCAAGTAGGAGTAGTGACCTAAAAACGATGTTGTTTAAATTGCGATTAAGATGAAGGAAGTGCCGGCAGTGGCTGTTAGTAAGGGTAACGACTGAGAGGGTAAGCAAGTAATTGCCCTTAGCTGCTACTCGTACCGGAGGGTTGAGTGTTAGAATTTAAGATCGAATAATAACACAATCACACAAGAGTAGAAAAGTAAGAATACACGATATATTTAGATTCACTAATTTGGCTATTCCTGCTTATTTGACCTATTCATTAGATGTCTTACGCATTTTACGATGATCCACAAACCAAACAATTGTTTTATAATAACTAGAAAATCATAACTGCTATAGTATGAGTTTAAACTCAATACATTAGTAAACCATTAATCGTAGTGGCCATTAGTCGAATCCGCAGAAGTATAAGTCAATTTCAACAAGTGTCCCCGCCGTTACTCCTATTGGCGACTGGAAAAAAAAATTCTTTTAATTTACACCCTTCTATCATCATGTGAACGATAATTTGCTAGAATATTTTTATTCATAACAATTATTTGCTATGATCATTCCACATATATGTTAAAAATACAACTTGGTATGGATTGATATATGTCTTAACATCTCGTTTTGGATAGTCAACTTTTTAAAGTAGGTCAAAAAAAATAAAATTTATAATACCGATGCTTTTATTGAGGGCCTATACCTATAAGTGGAGACTCGTAAACGAAGTGTGTAGTACGTAATACTTCCAAGTTACCATGTTAATTTGTTTTAGATAAGCGTCCGCACACTTGTATATAAAATAGCCAACAGTATAATTTGGAAAGTAAAAATAAAAAGAAAATTACTTACGAATAAGTCAAGTACTGCATTAAGTTTAAAAGGAGTTGTATAACGTGGAGTCCGAATGAGTTCTAAATAATATCTCACCTGTTATCCCAACAAAGAAATTAGGTCATGTGATAATTTTTTGAGTAATTTTTTTACCAAAAAACAAAAAGATTCGGTTAAAAATAATTAAAAAAGGAAACCAAATATTCTATGCCAATTCTCCCTCTTCCTGCGTTCCAAAACACCTTATTTCTTCCAATTCTCTCCTCTCCTCTCCTCTCTTAATAACTACCGAAAGGAAAAAAATAAATTGAGAACTAATTATCACAATAGGTACTACAAATGATCCTAAATGCTGATAATTTTGAAGGGTCTTAATTCTCACCTACATGCTATTACATATAGAACTAGTTATGTAAGTCTATGTAAAATATTTTAGAGGCTTTGTACATATTTAAATTATTAGTCATTTGAATGATATATAGAGTACGAAAGTAATGATGTGACAGGATCTTAAGGGGGGAGGAGAATGTATTTTCAGCCCGCTTTGGAGCTGAATTTTATATCTACAACTTTACGAAGTGTCACACCCTGATCCACCAAAGGTCTTTTAATAATTAGTTACATGCAGCTTAATAATACTTCTAATTTCAAACCATGTTGGGAGTTTTAATAAATTTAGAGATAAATAGTGTGAAAATAAATGATAATTCAAAATTTTGCTCTGTTTTTTTTCTGGCAATCCTTCAAAAAGAGGAGAGAAGTGTGAATTGGAAAAGGAAAAAAGAAAAGAATAAGAATCAGTACTGAAACAGGGAAAGGGAGTACAAATAGGGGAGGTAATATTTGGTTTCCTTTTTGAATATTTTTCAACCAAGTCTTTTAGTTTATTGATAAAAGAAATTATTCAAAAAATTGACATATGTCATGATCTCTTTATTAAAATAGCATATGAGATATTATTGGGACGACTAATGCAGACTTGTATAGTGTGACGAGAAACTTCAAAATAAAATAAATTATGAATTTTTTTATTTGTAATGATTTATACGATAATTTTTAAAAAAATGGTAAGTCTCATAAGATAATTAAAATATGAGACCCACCATTTTATAAATAATCATTATATGAATCATTACGTATAGAAAAATTCAAAAATTATGTTTTATCCACAAAACTGTTTGCTTCAGAATGGTGCGCTTTTAAGTGCTTTTTGACAAAAATTTTGGACTGCAATATATTAATCGTGCGTGCATGAAATTTAAGGCATAATTCTGTTAAAAGCAAAGGAATTAAGACTAAAATTATTTTGAAAAAAGGTGATCAAGTCCACTAAAATAGTGAAGTTATGTTCCCCGGCCTCCCGAACTCATTTTCTAGTTGTTAGCATATACATTATCCAGGCGTATATGCTTACACAAGCTAAAAGGGTGAGGAGCTTAATTCGCCGCTGTTGGCCAAGTATATTAATTTCACATTTATTTTCCTTCAGTGTATTGAAATTATAGAACCATTCGCCAGATTTCTTTAAGTAGCGTTTGTGATCGTCGAGATAATCCGTATAGCACAATCCCGTCCGGTTGTTATAGCGTCCTGGGAATTCCAAACTATCCAACATTGACCATACAAAATATCCTTTCACTCTAGCTCCTTCGCTGCAAATATAATATATATGTGTGTGTATATATATATTTTCTTGAATTAATACGTACTTAACATAAAATTTAATTATAAATTATAAATTTTAATGTGCAGAATATATGAAAACTTACTTTATTGCTTCACGAATAGCAAGAAGATGAATGATAATGTGATCAACACGGTGATCGTCGTTTAAGGTTTTATCTATCTCTGCTTGATTTTCAGTAGCCACTGCTTCCTTAATCGACATTTTGATATCCAGATCAGAAGTTATACCTGTTTCGATACCTAATTAATATTTTGAAATCGATATTTTTTTCATTAAAAAAAAAATTGATATTACAACAGGTGACTTGCCATTTTCAGTGATATATAAAAGAGGGTCATTGTATTTGTTTTTCATATACAACAATACACCACGTAGTCCATCTGGGTAAATATAACAATCTGTACTCCCAGGAGCCTGCATACAGTATTAGTTCCATACTTTTAATCATTAATTAGTGACCAAGAAAATTACAAATGACACGTTAATTATCGATCATGGTAAAATAAAAAGATCTACATATAAAGGACTTACCAAAGGTCCAATTAATTCTCCATTTCTGTCCACTATTAAAAAAATTAACTCAATACAGTGATCACCTGTGTACAAGAAATGTGAAAGAATTACTTGATCTATACCTTTCTCCTCAGCATAGAAGACTTTTATATGGCCTTTTTCACGATCTACTGTTGAATACGCTGCCAGCGTTACATATCTTGCAGTATAGTAATTAATTCCAATCCAGTCATATGAACCTTTTACTAATTCACTTTCTTCCTTAGTAAATACAGGGAGTCCGGCCAGTTTGTCCTTCATTATTTTTGGATAATCACCATAACACAATGGGTTAATGTACCTGCATGCCACGAAAAATAAAAACAAAATTAAGTATAAGTTACAATCGATAGACAAGCATTATTTTAATTTATGTATAAGTAAATATGTCAACTTACCATCCAACCTCAAAGTCTATGGCATTCTGTGCCGCGACCTTGTCTTGAGGGCTATCCGAAAGTGGCTCCAACCACTTGAATGACAATGAAATTCCAACTTCCCCACCTTGAGTCATCTAATTAATTAATTAGTTAATTAATCATGTTAATTTTGCTTGTCAGTTTTAAATTAACAAACTACTTAATTAGGAACTAGCTAGTATCATGCATGCATTCACCTGATAGTTTTGTTTGTATGCCTTTGCAGCAGCAGCATGGGCTAATAACACATTGTGTGTGGCTTTGTATGAGTTGCTGCGCGGTGCCAACTCAGGAATAATACCAATATTATTGTAACCAACAACAACAGATGGGTCATTTATTGTAGCCCAAAGTTTCACCCGATCACCAAACGTTTTAAAGCAAAGCTCTGCATAAGCTTGAAAATCTTTTCTGCAGCATGTATAGTAAACATATATATTGGAGTACTGTACGTGTATATATTTATTTTTATATATAACTAATTAACCTACCTAATTAATTAATGATACAGAAACTACAATTAATACAAGAAATAAGTAGATGGAATGATTTAATGCTTCCATACGTACGTACATAATCCTTTTGCTTGAAAAGCCATGATATTCATCTTGTAGGGCTTGCGGCATGTCAAAGTGGAACAATGTCACCATCGGATTTATCTCTGCATAGATAGATGAAGTCGAAGGAAATTAAGAAGGAAACAATTATTACGAAACATAATTCTAATCCATTTTTAAAATTAAACAGTAATATTGCATATTAGTATATGTTTTTAATTACTGTATAGCAATTAAGAATTACTAATAAAGCTGCTTCTTTTTTTCTACTCACACTTGATAATTTCAATGCAAGTACTTATGTATATGGAGAAGTGGACAATATATATATATATATATATATATATATATATATATATATGGAGAGAGAGAGAGAGAGAGAGAGAGAGAGAGAGAGTATGTGTTCACCATTTGCAATGAGTTCATCTATGAAGTTGTTGTAGAAGTCAATGCCCTCTTGGTTTATTCCACCTTTTATGGTTCCCTCTGCATATTATATTATTATAACAATAACAACATCGATCAGCCACAAGAGAGAGAGAGAGAATTTGTTAATCAAAGGGAGGACATAGAGGTATATATATACTGGGTAATATTCTAGGCCAAGAAATGGACATTCTGTAACTATTCATTCCCATTTTCTTCATCACCTCCACATCCTCCTGCACCATATGCCATAACAAGGTTTGTTTGAGCGATCTACGTAAGTACATTATACTAGTAGTAAATAATTTTAGTTACATGAATTGATTGATTTCTAGTGAAAACTTAATATTCGTATAATGCACCATTTTTAATTAACCTTAGTACTTTACATCAAGTCCCATATATATATCCTAGTATCACAGCAAACATCTATATATTACTATCATTAATTATTTGGTAGCAAACATGTATAATATCCACATAAAGTTTACAAACATACTGATGGGAATTTACAAACATAATGATACGGTTCATTCATGGCTCAAGTAGATCTAAATATAGCAGCATGTCCCTAGCTAGATTTTGTTGTGATTACAAAATTGACAGTGAAAGGCCATTCTTGTGGGAATTTTCGTTTGCAAAAAACTAAAAATCTAAAATTGCTAATTCTGTTTTTCGAATTGTGACGATATCAGTTTTTTAATTTTACTTAATTGTTAAACTCCAACTCTACAATCTATAAGTTCATTTAGTTGTTCAAAATAAACTCAAGTTTCTAAGAAATTAAGTACGACCATTTATAGAAACTTAAACATCTATACTATGTTTAATATATTTAGTTAAAACTAGGCTTAAAGATTAAATAAGTGCTTAATTATATGGAGTATGTCACAGCAAGACTAAAAACAGTATTTTATTAAGCATGTTAAATCATAAAATTAAATTAACTTAATTACTTTCCAGAGGTTGAAAGAGTTAGGTGCTTTATTTCCGGCCCCTATCATAAGGTCCAAAGTACTCGGTCCCCTCCCTCCTTCGGTACCAGCTCCTTCCGTCTGTACATAATACCAAGTACAATTTAATTAAAATATGTATGTATGTTTGTGTAATCTTTCAAATAAAATAATTTGATAATTTAATTATATGACATAATAATAAAATTAAAAATATTGTATTATTTTATATACTCCATTTTTTATTTTTATTTTTTGCTAAATATATACCCCAGTTATTAACTCATAGCAGCGTATATAAACATTTCTCTTAAAGCAACTGTTAATACGAATATGAGAACTGAGACTCGACGACAAACGGACGGAGTAATTTAGTCGCACGAGTGTTTAATAGAGAATTAAGTAATGAGAAACTAACCTGAATTGCAGAAGTGGAGCCACCAAACTGGAAATGAGGGGGGAAGTCAGATCTCTTCACTCGCTGGAGTTCAGGCGGCAGGGTAAGAGCAGTGGAAGTGGTGGACCAGGTGGTGACAAGAGGAGCTTGAGCTACAGAAATGGCCTGAGAAGTGGCATGCGTCTCTGTCTTGAGACTACTTCTCACACTAACCAGACCTCCTTTCTTCTGCTTCTTAACAAATGTAGTAGAAGAGTAGTAGTAGTAGTTTAAAAATAGAGCTGCAATGTTGTTTCGGTGTTTGTCCTTCAACTCATAATGATGACTTGACATAAATGGAGGAGGAGATTTAGATCTGGACTTAAAATTGAGCAACGCAAAATCAAGAAGGGCCATTTGTAAAATATTAGCTAGTAATGTTTAATCGAGTAAAAAGTTAACGGAATGACTGAAGTGGCTAGCTAGTAAATCATTTAAAAACTCGATCCATTTCTCCAGATTCTCGAATGAGATATTTCTACAAATGAGTGATGGAGACTTAATTGAAGAACCTCATTCATATCTGTACTGAGGTATGGGAAATTAACGTATACAATATTTAAATTAAAACACATTATTGTGCTTGTGTTTCACGTGTCTAGCTAGCTACGTACAATCTTAAGTCCGTGAAGAGCAAATAGTCAACTTTCAAGTCTTTACAATTTTTCATATCTCATTTTTATAATCTTAAAATTTAAAATTAATGTAATTTTATTTTATTTTAATTAATATAATACTCACTGTTGTGAATTATTACTTGTTTTAAAAGTATTAATTATTAAGTATATAATATTAGTTATTTTTAAATTTTAAACAATTTACATTACACTTTGAATTTTATTTCACACGTTATTTAAAAATAAAATTAAATGACACTTTTTTAAAAAAAAAAAGAAAGAAAAAAATACACACACACGGGGATCATCATTTTGCAGATGGAGGTACTATATTGTTAGTCTCCAAACTCAAAGGTGAGTCAGCTTCTGCCCCAAAAGTTTATTACGTGGCGCACATGTAGGCGAAGGTTTATTTTTAGGAAAATTGATATTTCACAGAGTCTAACTCAGATATCAATTCCGCATTCCTTGAACTTGTTTCACCAGCCCCAAATCACACCCAACTCTTCACAGGGGCGGATCTGTGAAGGAGCAGCGGGGGCAATTGACCCCACTGAACTTTTGGCCTCAAAAGATTTGGACATACCCTTCAGATATGAGCGCCAAAGCATGATGAAACCCACAACACATTTCTCTGTCCCTCTTTCTATCTCATAAACATACATGTAATCATTGCCATTTGCCCATTGGCCAACAATACTTGTAGTATTATGCATCTGTGTGGGTCCCACGTTGAATCACTTTTTGGTGAAAATGTGTACTTTTTGTTTGAGTTTCAATTTTTTTGTTATATCTAAAAAAATGTGTCAAAAAATAAGACAAATAGTAAGGCTTTAAGTCATATCAATAAAATTTAAACTATTTATTACATCATTTAAACCATTATTTAACATTTAAAAAAATTGAGGCAAACACGAAAGCCACACTAAATAAATAATTAATGCCTGATAAACCTAAAACACTTTATTTCCCAAAGAAAAAACCCTCAAGCTTCTTGTGGTTGGTAAATTTTGAGAGAAGTCCCTTCAAATATAAATATTTTTGTTTGAACTTAACAAAAAATTAGATTTATAAATATATCTATGTAATGGATTTAATTATTTTTTAAAATATTTTTGTTTGAACTTATTATTTTCACAAGTAAAATTTAATATTTTCACATAAGTATAGAACTCATTTATTATTCACCTAAGAGAGATCTTGTAAAATCGTCACTTTTACTTGTAGAAATATTAATTTTCTAACCAAATAATAATTTTTCTTACCTGTTTTTTTTGGCATTTTTCAATGAGCGAGCAAATTCAAATACTTTTCTCAGAATATTTCAATTAATAATCATAAAAATTATTGCAGTAATATGAAAAATCTTAGTAAACAATTTATGTTTTGTGTGATAATAAACAAATGTTGTACATTCATTACAATAAAATGTTCTTGCTTTTTGTAAGTACATTAAGAGGTAGCTATACAACATCGAGTTTTTTCATATAATCATTTAAAATTAGTATTTTTAATACTTCATAAAAGATAATAAAAATATAACAAAGAATTAAATGTAAACATTATTTAAATTTAAACGTTACAAATTTAGGAGGTTAAATTTAAACATTATTCAAATCTAAACATTACAAGTTTAGGAGGTTAAATTTAAATATTATTCTTAAGGAATTTTTTTCTTCCTAATTTGACCCCACTGAACAAAACAGCTGGATCCGCCCGACTCTTCTCGTTGATTAATTTTGACTACCGAACTTCTGATCCTAGCCGTCATTCCAGCTTGTCAGACCAAAGATCTCCGGTAATTGTAAGACCTTGCTTATATACATATACCTTTATATAAATGCTTTGGTTCGATATTCACCTAAAGCACGATTGACTATATGCAGGCTAGCATGTTGTGGTTCTTAAATCGTGTACTGTCATATTGAGTTGTCCCAACTCCTTTTATGTTATTTTTTGTTTAAATTTTGGTCTATTTTGTTCATTAGTAGAGTGAGCAATTTCTCTGCTGATGCCTAATTCATCTTCACGAATTCTGTTTACATTCTTATGCCTATACTTTATGTATCTGCACCATTAATTTTTATACCACTGTTATCTTTACCAATAGGTACTTGCAATATACGGGTGACAAAATTGAATCCCAGTGACCCGCTTCTGCTGTATTTCCTTTTCTCGAGTACCTATTTTTGTGATGTTTGCCACTTGAAGAATCACTGTTGTGTCAGAACTCGTATTTTCTTAAAAGCAAAACAGTGAAACTCGGCAGATCACTTTTTGAGTAAATTCTGTTCATTACAACCTGTTCGTTTTTTGTAGTGCATGATCACAAGCAAATGGACAATAAACGAAAACAAGAAGAGCTTCAAAAAATTGGGCCTTAGGGCCCTTAGCTTCTCCTGTGTTCTAATTGTAGTCTTCTGTACCAATCCCAAAAACTAAGTGCCAACTCCATCACAATATGTACGCAAATAACTGATTGAACATACTTTCGGCCATAAGTGGTTCAATTAAAATCTACTGGCACATCAATTAGGCATTTCGTAACAGATGCCAGATAGTTCTTTACTTTGATAAACTAGGGATACAGGTTCAAATGATATTTCATGATAAACTTGGGAGTTCAAGAAAATGAGACTTGGAATCTTGAAGACTTTAAATTTTTGCCAGCCCTTCAGATACTTTTCAGTGTCCACATAAATTATCTTTGTTACGACTGTTATGTTAAATGCATGAATTAAGACGTACACAATTTATTAGTAAAATCTTGTTCAAAGTGTTTTAAAATAATGGAATTTCACCATGATAGTAGTTTGAACTGAGAGATATAAATTCAAAATATATCAAGTATATACCCATCATACACGTACTAATGGAAATAAGAAATAAACATAAAAGTTTAATTTGGGACAAGTATCACTCTCCCAAACCCACAGGTTGCGCTTGCCACGCTACTTGAGTTAGATATGAGACCCAGTAAACTTCCCAACGGACCGAAAAGCTTTGCTTCCATTAACAAGGTCTTGGATGCATTGCATGATTCCCGAGTCTAGATATGTGTCGATCCCCAACAAGCATTTGAAGGAATTTCCAACAATAACCTGGGTCATGATGCATCAATATTCTTGCCTTCCATCTTTGTGCTTTTTTTTCATTGTATTTTAGCTTCTTGCCTTCTTGTGTTGGATGCCTTTATCTGTGTGAGAGGTAATTGCTGTTCAACATCTCCATCTACTGTGTAATCGTCTTTTTTCTTGGATTTTTTCTTCTTGCTTCCATTGTGTTCTTTAGATGTGTCTTCTTTCTCTTAACAGGAAGTGAGTCTTCCTTGTCCTTGTTTTTTTCTACCACCTCTTTAGATTCTTGAGGAGGTATAGGGGAAGCAGAACCAGTAACTTCTGTTGAAACAAAGTGATGCTAAAGCTTGTTAGCAACGCCAAGTTAAAAATCTTCTCCATACCACAACCAACCTCAGAAAGAAAATTCGTGTAAGAATACTGCATCATAGTTAACATTTTCAAAGTGCAACACTGCAACTTGCAAAATTCACTTCTAAATAAAATACGTTCATTAACTAAAGAAAACAAGTGTTGTTACTTTATTTAAACTGATTTTGACCAAGGAGAGGCCCTCAGTTCTCCATATTCAAGTCAAGGAAGAAATAGGTTGAGTAAAATTCATCACACAAAAAAGCTCAATTGAACATTCCTTGTATATAGACTGACATCCAAGTATTTAAGATAGAATTCAGCACGTCATTCTAGTCGAGAAAACTCCAGCACCCTCTTGCCTAGGGCTAATGTCAAGTTTTGCATACGGTGGTACATTTTTGTAAAAGGGGTGACTAGAATCAGAATATATTCATTCCCCATTGGTGGGTCTTTGTTTCTTTATCTTATTTTTTATGTGTTTTTCACTCAATTTTTCATTTTTTCCCATTTTGGCATCAAACCCAGAAGACCAGAGCTTCATCAATGAACTAAACCACGGCATAATTTCTCAATACTATCCAGATTGAAATAACCAATACCAACCCTATACACTGCACTGAGTTTTGGTGTTGGTGTTGGTGTCGGTGCAGGGTGCAGAGGCGGGTGTATGAAAGCAGCATAGTGACGAAATTAAAACTAAATAAAGTAAACAGATTTCTGAGAATAACATAGTTTTCTTCATTTAGTAATAAAATTAGTGTCTACAACTTATTTCTAACATTAGGTTGCATCTGTTTATTGATTAGTGTCAACAGATTTCTTAGAATTATATAGTTTTCTTCAATTGCTATCTGTATATTGAATAAAAGTAGTATTTCTTCTTTCGAAACTAGTAACAAAGATTCTAAGTGAATTCTTAAGCATAACCCCATGATGCCCACAATTGAAATCGCTGCATACTGAATTCCCAATCCAGTTGTCCTCAAGAAATACACTATTCCAAAGAAAAAAACTAGTGTATCCTAGTATTTTATGAGCCTCACCCAATTCGAAATTTCAAATAAAGTGTAAGATCCTATTAAAAGCTTGGTAAAAGATATCATTTCATTTTATTTTATTTTAGAAAAGTTAACTTCTAGAGATAACTCTGGTTTCTGCAAATGAGTCATTTTTAGTCTTGAATCATATTTTACAGATTATGCCAATTATCCCATTACATTTGGGAAACTCCAATTTCCATAAAGACCCCACATTTTATTGGTAATTTACAAGCAGAATTAAGATTTACATACATAAAAGGTAATAAGCATACCCATATTTTATAAGGCTAATGGACTCCCTTAATTATCATGTAAGCCCTAAATTACTGTGGTTCACAGGTCCACTCTAATAATTACGGGTGAACAAGAAACCGAATTGCCCCCGAAACCACACCAAAAACCGCACAAACTGCACCAATTAAAACCGTACAAACTGCACCAATTAAAACCGCACCAACAGTTTCGGTATATGTGACGGTTTTAGGTAGTTGAAAAATCGCAAATGCGGTTTGAGTTTGGTTTTTAGGCAAAACCGCATCTAAGAAACCGCACTGCACCATGCACAGTCAAAATAGAGCATATCAAGAAGTATTATTATAATGTATAAATATTTAGAATTATCCCAAATTGTAATTATCTTTGTTTAGAATTTTCACATGTAAGGATATATCATTATTCATGTTTTTAGGTTATATTTTGCTTTTTGTTTAGACAAAACATTATAAATAAAATTGTGTGCTATCAAAATAGTATTTAATATTGTGTGATGCTAAATTGTTAATTTAAATTGCATAAAATTTAATTATTTCAATTAGTTTTGGAACCGAAACTGCATCAAATGAAACCGCACCGCACCAATCACACGCGGTTTCATGTGCGATTTTGAATTTGTCAAACCGCACTTAAGCGGTTTCATGTGCCGTATGAGCTTCAAACCATACCAAACCGCACCATGCTCACCCTTTTCTTACCACAAGCAGAGATGTATCAAAGGAAGAATAACCACACCAAAGTCACTGGATAGAAATAATGTTAGACAAACAAAAAACTAACCTTCATCGCTAAATTGCGAATCAAAAACAACATTTGTAAGGTGCTGCTTCAGGAAGACCTGCAATAAATTTATTGGAAATCAAAACCAATTGAAAAGAATAAATTCAGAATAAAAAGTAACTTTCCACTAGTGTTGAGAAATACAAAGATGAAACACAGCCATTTCCTAACTAGTATTTTCTCTGCAGTCTGCACCATTCTCTTATGACTAGAAAATATGATTCAATCTGACAAAATATGATTCCTTCCTGAGATATAATTAAGCACAAACGTAGTCTTCCCCTTCGAACGTTTTAGAATCATTAGTTTGGAAAATTAATCATTAAGAGTTAAGTATGTGAAGGAGAAAATATTACATACAGATAGATATACAGTGTAACCTAAAAAAGTCTAAATAAGTTGAGGAAGCAATAGTGTTCGAAGGTAGATAATTTAAATAAAATTATATAATATATAAGTTACAAATCATTATTTGTAAAGTTCAGTCTGATAGCATACCGCAGAAAGAAGTTGGCGCGACTTTATATCCCAAACACGCAAATAGCTGTCCAGTCCTAGAGAAAAAGTCAAGTTCTCTATTCAGCAGTTGTTAATAGAAAAATTAGCAGTAAATATTTGCACCTTATATATAGGGCAGCTGAGCAGGTAATACAAATCTTCAATCCTTGGATTTACAAACACAGGAAAAATAAAAGGTGTGAACTTAATCCCAAAAATCTCAATTTCAAACAATAGTAGAATGGTAAAAGTAAATTGAAAATAAAGATTGCTAGGTACTACATGTTATACTAGGAATACAGGCTCCAATTGACTAGTAAGTATTATATGTTTTTCATATTTTTCCTGTAATAGTGATGACCTTTTTCTGATAGGACCTTTGTAATGATCAACTTCGACAATCTCATTACGCATATCCACTTACTTATGTTCCAAGACAATAGAAGAAATTTTATTGAAAGAAAGGTGAATGAGACGAGGGAGAGGGAAATTATTTCTCCAGACAGAAGGGAAAAGTGAATATAAATACAGCGTCCTCAAGGAAGCAATGCCCTCTTCCCTATGACCATCAGAAAGTCACCCCTTGAAAAGTACACAAATACTCACCACATGAAGCTATCACTGGGAGTTGTGGGTGTCTGGCTATCGATCTTATACTTCCAGAGCATTTTCCCAAAAAGCATCCTAATAGTTTCCCTATCATATAAAAAGTAGAAATACAGAAAAAGACTGATAAATTCAATATATGAATTCCAAAACTGCAAGTTAAGTTACTGTAATGATGCAATTTTTTGTTCTTTTATCCAAACATAAAGTGGAATTGACGAGAGTAATCAACATAAATCATTGAGAGCACAACGCAGTTGGCTAATATTCAAGTTTCGTACTTGTAGAGAACCAACCAGGTCACAGAGCCAAGGTATATATAAGTTGAACGCCTGAGAGTTTTTCAGTGAAGGAGTGTCTAGAAATGAACATGCTTCCCAATTCCTTTATTTTTGAATAACATTTTCTAATAAATTTACAGTGTTCTAAAAGTCACTAGACAGATTTAGGCGGTAGAGGAAGCGCCTAGTGCCTAGACATTTTTCTAGGCAGACAAATTGTTTTTCTAGGCGGTCTCCTTTATTTTTTTTTCTATTATACATACTTGTTATACCATACTAGATGTAATTTTCTGAAATTTTACATGAAGAATTATAAAAAAAAAACAATCTTTTAAGATTTAAAAATTCATTTGAAGTAAAGTAAAGCTTCAAAGTAAAGGTCTATTTCTGCTTAGGCGCCCAGCCAAATCAAGGCGATAGAAGCCTAGCGCCTAGGTGGGAATTAATCGGACCAAGACAGAGATTTTAGAACACTACAAATTTAGCCATGTAATTAATTTGACTGTTTAAGCTAAAGAGGATTATCATTGACATCAATTGCATGAGGTGTAAGACCCCGAATTTTATAAAATACAAAATTTAATTTTTCTTCATATATATTTTTTTCAGAAACAGTAAGTGGTTAAATTGACAAAGTTAAAAGTTAAGGATATTATGTGCAAATTTTATTTTTTCGGACAATATTCGTTTTGTCGGGGAATATTCGGTCGTACGACGGCACTGAAATAACTAATCATTGGTGGACCCCACAACGGAATATTTGTCGGATATAGAAAACGACAGAAGTAACCTTTTTAAATAAAAATAGTCAACGGCGTTATCACTTTTAATTGTTAAAATACCGGTGATAAAAGAATAGTAGCATACGGTAATTCATGATATTTTATTATAGCACATGGTATTCTATAGTAGCACACGGTATTGCACAGTATCTCATATTATTGATCTGATAACGTGGTCATCGCACAGTATTCATCAATAATTGTTGTTGCACGGTATTTTGCATTATGGATTCAATAATTGTCATAACACTGTATTTTATATCATTGAGTTAATAATTGTTGGTGCAATATATTTTAAACTTATTGAACCTAATAATTGTCACAGTAGCAAATACACAGTAATTTATATTATTAAATTAATAATGATCTGTAACGTGTTTCTTGCATTATTGTTAAATTATTGTTGTAGCATTATTTTATTATATAAGTAGGAACCATTGGAAGAAAAATAAAATAAAACAAAATTTAAAAATAAAAAAAATAAAAATAAAATTATTATTATTTATGTGAATAGTACATGGACCCACTGTGGGGCCCACATGAAATGTGAGAAATGTGATTTTGGCTGAAAAATTTGGTAGGCAGCGGCTGCTGCTGCCTTTGTTGATTTTTTCAGCACTAGTGTGCAGCACGCCACTCACCTACCGCTCATAAACTTATTTTCTCCTATAAATAGTTTGTTCAACTGAATAGAAAAATCACACCTGAAACATAAAGTTTTTCTATAAGTATTTTATGAGTTTTCTCTGAGAATAGTAAGGTTATCTTGAGTGTTTGGAAACCAAAAGAAGTGCAGAAATTTTTCAAGTAAGTGTTTTATAAAGTGTAATAATTGCATAAATACCTATTTTACACGGTATTCACAAATCTTCCTTTAGAAGACTTTTTTTAGAAGATTTATTTTTAAAAAAACTTTCTTTGGAAGATTTATTTTGAAATATTATTTCAAAAATTATTTTTACAGTTATTATTTTACACTACAAAAATTTATATTATATAAATAATTTTGATAGTTCATAATATATGAGTTATCATACACCTTGAAATTTATATGTGGTAATTACTAATTATATTATAAATATATAGGTTGATCAACCTCATTTTTATCAATATCCAATCACGTGATAAGGTAAGGAGTATCATTATTTTCATCATTATAAATGGTATTATTTTTTTACTTGTAAGGAATACTATCTTTTTCATCTTTCATTATTCAAAATTACTATGGTAAGGGATATCATTTCTTTTATACTCTTAAACTTACTATGGTAAGTATTGTCCGGTAAAACTTCTGAAATGATTATAATTTTCTTAACAGTTTGTTCTTCATTTAATATCATTTCAATTACACCTTCCTATTTACGTGAACCTTTCTATTGAACTGTAACCGTTATTCTGAACTATGAATCTTGAATATCATTTTTGAATTTCACTCCACATCATGTTGACAATTTGGATATTATTTGAATCTGTACAAAGTAAAAATTGTAAATTTCTGATATTTATTGTTTATCCTGTTTCTTCTGTTTATTATTAATATCTCTGTTATTATTCTAATAATCAAAAATCAAATTGTTGTGGATATCTGTGGCTTGGGGCACAGATTGGATAAAGGTGTTGACAGGTTAAAGGCGTTGATAGGTTAAAGGCGATATATTTGATGATGTGTCTTTTAAGGCACGTGGTAAATGTTCTCTTTGGCCTGGGGCAAAGATGAACTGTTGTTTAGTATGATTATGACCAAAGGCTGTAGACTGGTATAATCATGACCGGTGGTGCTATATTGAATATCTTTGGCCTGTAGTGCAAAGATGAATTGTTGATTTGCATGATTATAACCAGGAACTATGAGTTTGTATTATCATGATCAGTGGTGTTTCAGATGATAAAAGTTGATGTTTTTCCTAAAAAGGGAAGCGAGTGGACATCATGGTCCATATGATTTCCCTAATGGTTGTTATTCTGCTGCAGTTATTGATCTGAACCTTGTTTAAAAACTTAATTGCAGTTGTTAAATTAAAACTTGCTGTTTAAATTATTCTATAAAAAAAAAAATCAACTGTTAAAGGCTAATGATAATTTATTTGTCATTATCTTAGTCATGATATTTTTTACTGGGCTATTTGAGCTCACCATTTTCTTTTGTTCCATTGTTTTTCAACAGAAGATGATAGAGTAGCTGGGTCTAGTCAGAGAATGGAGTGATGGTCCGAGTTGTAGCTGTATTAGTCTTCATAAGTTATATAATAGTGTGATAATAATAATGAAGACATAGTTGTGTATTTTTTTTTAATATTGTATGGTGATACGTTGTACGTTGTATTGCGATAATTGTTATGTATTTTAACAACTCAAGTTTGGGCTGTGTGGGCCCAGATTTTGGAGTGTCACATGAGGCATTACCCAAAATAGAGTAGTGGGCATAAAACACTTTACATGTAGCATGTTATGATTTTGATATTAAAATTCATCACCAGCAGTACTTAGTTATCGACAAGTTAATTGACTCGTCTTAGTTTCCCATATTTTCATCTATAACATTAGCAAATCTGTAACATTTCACCGCAATACTTCCAGAACTAGCCCAGACTGGCCCAGCAAAGGAAACTGGGTCACTAGGATTACCAATTCAACCAGTGGGTCAACTGGTTCAACTAATAAGTCATTATATGTATTTTTTTTTAAATTATTAATATAATAAACCAAAAGTTATATATAAAGAGTACTATCAACTTTTAAAATTACTAGCTCGGTGTCCCGTGCCAAAGCTAGGATTTACAATTGTATGTTATTTATAAACTGTAATTTATGTTATCAAATGTATTCTTAATATTAACTAAGTATTGATAGCGTGATGCTATAAATGACAGTAAAAATATAATGACAAATTAATACCATCATGTCACTTAATAGACATAAAATAAAAATATATCTCTAATATTGGATTGAACTAAAAACAAATTTATATCCGTAATTTTAAATTTTAAAACAGAGCAAATATTACTTAAAAAATCCTATATAAAGTGACCTTGTAATGTTATTTTTATTATTATTTATTAAAATAATTATACATGATTTTACCTAACATAGTATTCATATTTGTTTTTAGTGTGTAATAAAATACTTGGCTCATCAAAACAACAAATAAAAAGAAAAAAACAAGGAAAAAGAATAATTAAAAAAGAATTCTAAATAATTGTACAATATAGTTTAGGTTTCCTTACAAACTGAGGGAATCTACAAATACTCTTATATATTTTATGAGATAATGTAAATAAAGTAAAAGTAAAAATATCAAACAATTAAACTTGAGTATAATTTCATAA
This sequence comes from Hedera helix, assembly GCA_947179155.2. Lineage (NCBI taxonomy): Eukaryota > Viridiplantae > Streptophyta > Magnoliopsida > Apiales > Araliaceae > Hedera > Hedera helix. The sequence goes on along the minus strand of OX359269.1, from coordinate 52,091,608 downwards.
ATCTACTCAATTCAAAACTAACCAAAACATCTCAGTTAACTCGTACAATAAAACGTTGTACTGCAAAAATATAATGACAAATTAACATGTTACTTTATAACCCTAAAATGAAAATACATCTCTAATTTTAGATTGAACTAAAAATATATTTATTCGTAATTTTTAAACAGAGCAAGTATTACTTTAAAATCCTATATAAAGTGACTTAGTAATGTTATTTTTATTATTATTTATTAAAATAGTTAGACATGATTTTACCCAACAATGGTATTCATATTTGTTTTTAGTGTTTAATAAATTACTTGGCCCATCAAAACCAAAAAAAAAGAAAAAGGAAGAAGAATAATTAAAAAAGAATTCCAAATGATTGTACAATATAGTTCAGGTTTCCTACAAAGTGAGGGAATCTACAAATACTCATATATATTTTATGAGATAATGTAAATAATAAAAAAAAGTAAAAATATCAACCAATTAAATCCAAGTATAGTTTCATGAGTCAACTCAATTAAGGATAAACCAAAATATCCCAATTAACTCATACAATAAAACGTTGTTTGTGCTATTATAATAAATAATAGATAATAATACTAAGAGAGAAGAAAATAACAAAAGATAAGAATAGAAAGAAAGAGAAGAATTTCGGCTAGTTTGTATTCAACGGTCTCTTTGGGAAAAGCTTCCATTACTGTCCTAAGACTGGCCATGGATGGTTGCGGGTGATTTTAATGCAATTTCATGTGTCTAGAAAATAACTAAAAATTGATTAAAAATATTTCTTGTAAAAGTAAATTATTTGATCATTATATGCATTAAATATGTATATAATAACGTATATAATGATATAAATATATGCATATATGTTTTTTATGCAATAATGTGAGTAGTGGTATATGAAAATTAACATGCATCTAATATGTTGTTAGTATTAAATAAATAATTACATGTTAGCAAAGTATCCCATTCCAAGTAAGTTGTGTACCAGTGGTTTAAGGTGCTTTTTCATTAAATAAAAGATTATGGTTGAGATGCTTAGCAACCTAAAGTTGGTTATGGGCTCAAATTCTTTCTGCGCAAAGCAAAATTGACTTTATCCCTAAGAAAATGCAAACAACTGGTTTCAAAATCCTGGCACGGTCACACGGTTTTCCTATACCCGTCCAGTTTAACCAGACTAAGATTGCGTTTGATAAAATTATCTGTTAAGATCTAAATAATTTAGACATCTGAATAATATATAGCATCTGAATAGAATTGTATCTGAATGAAAAAATGTTTTTTGATAATTAATTTTTTCAAAATGTCTGAATAATAGTAATTTACCATTTTAACCTTCTAAAGAGTTGAACAGCATAATAATAATAAACTTTAATAATAATAATAGTAATAACAGTAATAGTAATAATGATAGTAGTAATAATAATAGTAGTAATAATAATAGTAGTAATAATAATAATAATAATAATAGTAACAGTAATAATAATAATAATAATAATAATAATAATAATAATAACAACAACAACAACAACAACAACAATAATAATAAATTTTAAAAATAATAATAGTAAGAATAGTAATAGTAATAGTAATAATAATAATAAATTTTAATAATAATAATAATAATAGTAATAGTAGTAGTAATAGTAATAATAATAATAATAATAATAATAATAATAACAACAAAAATAATAATAAAGTTTAATAATAATAATAATAGTAATACTAATACTAATAATAATAATAGTAGTATAATAAATAAGGAATAAAAAAATGCACAAGCTAGGAATGGAACCTGGGCGCATAGCATGGAAAGTTGCAATTTTACCACTACACCAACTTTATCTATATGGGCATTCATGTAACAATGAATTTAAATGTTCCTCTTAATACTACAAATATGGTTTCATGTCTTAGCGAAATAGAGACTTATAGAGACAATTAATTTTTTTACCAAACAAGCATTTGGGTCTTAGCGAATCAGAGGCAAGATTTTCAGAGTCAGAGACAATAAGAGGTAATCAAACACAGCCTAAGCCGGTTTATTTGCTTAAAGGACAACCTGCCCAAACTATTGTCACCAGGTTGACCAACCAATTCTGATAACACTGCTTCCAGGCATTTACTGTTAGATATTTCCCCCCAGGTTGGAGGAGACTACAGCTATCCTTAAACTCCAAGTTCAGCCACAGGCTGAACAGTAGATAATTGCAAAGGTTTAAACTACCTCTATAGTCCCAAATATGAAAATTGACAACGCGAAACCCATTCGCAATTTTCTTAACTAAATAACTTCACTTCTCATGTTATTAAGCATATAGCAGCAACATTCCAAAATGCACCAAACATCGATGCTAAACATAAAATCCAATCAGAACAGAATACCTGTGCGTATGTCAACAGAAGCAAGGTCGCCTGACCCATTTCCTACATATATTGTATTACCATCTAGATCTTCAGCAACTGCTTTAATTGGGGTCTCCCGGAAATCAAAAGAGATAACCGGTCTTCTCTGAGCTGAAATATCATAGAGACACACCTGAAGAAACAACAATCTCCTTATTTAAATATCTACACGTTCACATATTGATATGTCTATATAATTCATGCATGCACATATGGGAACTGCAATTATATCAAGTGTAGACACTAGACAAAGACCATGGTGCGGACAAAGATTGTCATTGGTTTGGAGAACATCAATGCCATAGCATATAACTTATCTTGCAGTTTCTATCAAAACATTTTTCATCACTAGAAACCCCCAATAAAAAAGGTGGGAAAAGAAAACAGAAAAGGAGCAAAACCAAAACAACATAATTTAATCCCTTTATGTATTAAAACAGGTACGGTGATCTTGAGTGCACAAGGCTTTTTTCGGACAGAAATACCAACTCATTTCCTTTATTTTGCATCCACAAAAAAATATATTTATCGTGTGTAAAATTTTCTTAATATCTTTCACGTTTCAGGTTAATTGAAAAACTACTTACAAAAGAAATTTCCAAAGACATAAAATGCACAAAATTATAGTAGAATAGACACTATATTTATTAAATAAATTGGATTAGCAGGAATTCTCTCTTAAACATTGAAGAGTATGTTTGGGATTGCTTAAAAAATGTGATTATTGATTTTGATTACTGTTTTTGATTATAATCAGTTTTAGAAAATAGTTTGCTTTTGGTAAATAAAAAGCACTTAAACTAGTAAAAAGTGAAGTGTTTGGTATAAAAAAATTTAGCTAATAACTTATTTCAAGTGTAAATCACTAAAAGGAATGTTTTGAGAAGTAAAGATGGGTAGTGTATGGAAATATTAAAATAAATAAAGAGGGATTGGTAATATATTTGGTCAAACCTGATTATTAAATTTAACATATAATCAGAAGTTCCAAATTGGAGTTTCTGATTATTTCCATAAAAAGTAATTATAAGAAGTTTTAAAATCACATCACCAAACACTTTTTCTTAAAACTAATTATTAATAGGTTTAACTACTTATAAGCGACATTAAACACCCTCTAGCTCCAGAAACATCATCTACAAAGGCAAATATGGTTACATGTATACAAAATATTTATACAAATTTCTATAATACACAAACACATGATCTCGCATATTAAAAAGTTTCATAAATCACTTATCAAATAAATACTCCCTCCTTCTGGAATTGAGAGGCATACTTGTTTATCAACCTTTTTCCGAATATTAGGGCTTCTTGACACACTTTATGAATCACTTTTTTCCATATTAAACTTCAAAGAGTAAAAATTATAATTAGGAAATGTTTATTGAGAAAATTTTATGTCTTAAGCGTGTCAAATGCAAACCTTAATAGTCGAGTAAAAAAAAAGGTCAACAAAAACATTAGGACTCTGATTTCTAGATGGTGGTAAGATTATAAATTATAAAGTTTGTAATAATATACTACGGAAAGTCTCCCAGTAATGACCTCTTGAAAGGGGAAGAAAAATGTATAAAAATAATAATACAAACTGCCACCCCCCACTCTAAAAAAAAAGAGAGGCATTTCACCCTGCCTGCAAAAGCACAATGGAAAAAACTAGGTGTATTCAACAGCATAAAAAGTGAAACTTTCTAGGAAAGTTTACCTGATGGTTGTTGCTGCCTGTCACCAATTTACGGTGATCATCTTTACTCAAGAATGTTGCTGATGTAAACCAAGTAGGGGTAAAAATATCAAGACTATTTTTAGCAGGCTGCACGAGATAGTCACACCCAAAAAAAAGGGAATTTTTTTTATGTCAATTGCTTAAGTAAACCTTTTTCAATGACATTTAAAAGCACAAAGAATACTCACTGATTTTGCTGTCCAAAGTTTAGTGAACTTTTCAATATCCCACACATTAACTTCAACTCCCTTCCTGAGTAGGAAAATAAGTAATCATCATCACATTATTTAAACTCCGTTCACATTTGCATTGATGTTGGCAACAGATAATTACTCACCCGCCAAATAAAGCATAGCTTTCACTTTCATCAACTTTAGAACACAATATACTGCCAGCACTGCATACATTCCAGTTTGTTGGAGTACTACTGCAGAAAGAATCCCCTGGTGATTTGGGGACTTCGACAGTCCACAAACTTGTATGCCCTTTTGCTGAGCATGTAAGCAAGGTGCATGACCTAATTCAAGACATAGGAGAATAGAAAGAAAAGATATCAACAAAATGCTATCAATACCTATCTCATGGACTAAACAGCAGCCATAATATGTTTTCATAAAAAACTATAGCAGATTAAGTCATAAATCATAATGCATAATAAATTAAAATAAAATGGGTCTAAACTTGGAAGGGCACAACATCTCTTTTACCCAAATTATAAACACTAGCCACATTGTCAAGTGAGAGAATACCTACACTACAATTTAAGTAACCTACATAAACCATCACGTTTTACCAAACCCAGTAACTTACATAACCAGACAAAATATCTCCAAACTCACTGGAGCTTCAGACAGGATCCAGTTTTTTGTAATCTGTGTTTGTCCTTTTTCAGCGTACCCCATCTAGATTGGGATAGGCGTTATCGAGTTGAATAGAATTATGTTTCTGCCCAGTACTATCTCATAGCTTCAAGCAGGCAATGTACGCAAATGATGATTTGCAACCATTTATAAACTAGCTTATGGAAAATATGTCATTCACTGAGGCCATTTAAATACATAAACCCCCCTCTAGATACACTATAAGTTACGATTCCAGACTAAGAAATAGTAGATAAAATATATAATGCCTGAACCAAATTCCCGGAAAGCAAAAATATCAGTCACAGCGCAATATAAATAATGATATCTTGCGGGTTAACAATTTTCATTTGAATGATGACATATGAACCTATGTCACAACAACTATAACTCAAAACCTTCTGAAATTCCATAAAACATCATAATTCATAAAACTTATTTTTCGATAAAGAATACATACATCAGCAGGAGAATGGTGAAAAGAAAAATAAGGTTATACCTTATCTTCCCTTGTTCATCTTTGTTGGTGACTATGTGCACGTGTACAAGTGTACACATATATTAGTAGATGGTCACGATATAAGCAAAAACGTGCCTACCTTTAAATTGGAACTATAATAATTTTTTTGGTCAGAATAAGATATAGAACTTGGGATGGAAGAGTTACCTTTCTACTTGAGCTACGCGCATAAAAGGAAATCAATTTCAACCAAACAAGATAATGATATAGGTCAGTTGCAGGAACCAGGATAACTGGTAGCCTTTTTCAGTTCGTGGAAATTCCAAGAGGAAAGAATATTTTCTTGTTAAACCTAAGCTCAAATATCTTAACCAAACTCAAACCCTGAAAAGAAACTAGAAATTGACACCTGGATGATAACTCTGATCCCCTTTTCCTGAACAAATGCAATCCAGCAACAGGATCATCTTCAGGTCGAATCTCAGCTTGACTAACATTAGGAAACGAAACACGAAGGTCTCCATTAACTGGACTAAGCACCTCAATCTGTGCACATAAACATTAAATAGATAATATAGAACTTCAACTTTGAAACATGACTTGAAACCCCAGCAGTGTGATATATTCTAATGATTCTTTATTTGATAAGATTTAATTACTCAGAGATGGAACTCACCAACCCGCATTTCCTTGCAACAGCTAACAGCTACAACATATTGGAAAAGGGTTAAAGTTCCAATATATATGATTTATCAGTGGGAGAAGCACGTGTGTAGAATAAGGAAAATAAAAATAAGACCCAAAAGACATGAAAACTAATATTACAGTAAATCAACAATATCAATTCTTTATGCAGCCTGAGAAAGTGAGGTCCACCTAATATGATGTGAAGTGGTGTTATCATGTGAAATAAGTATACCACTTTGCCTTATCAGCGTTTTGTATCTGCATGAGAGCATAGGCTACTAACAGTGTAGCTGCACAACATCTCAAGTGGTTGCGTAGTTGCAGAACAACATGCAAAATTTATATATCATTCTCTATCTAAGTAACAATTTTGTTTCGTCAAACAATAATTTTTAAGAGTGTTTCCAAGAAAATTTCACCCCAAAATATAAAATCAAGAAAGTAATTATCCAAATAGGTATATTACTACAAGACCTAGGATGCCTTCTATATACAAATTGTTTACAACCAAATTGAGGTTTTGATCATACCCTCAAAAATACTTTCCTCCGTCAAACAGCATACAAATGTAATTTTGAAAACAAATGCGTCTTCCATCTTATAATACAGGAGTGTCATATTTTGGCGCCTTTTTTTTATAAAAACCATATGGTTTGGATGGGACACTTGTTCTCTTTTTTTTCATTTTCTTTTTACAAGTTTTAAAATATTAAACTTTAACAACTAAAATTTATGTTCAGTGTGTCCTAGTAAAATCAAGTTTGTACCTAGATAGTATAGATGTAATACTATTTGTAGAATAAAGGAGAGGGCTCGAGATTCTAAACAAATGCCAATAAAGATTACTAAAAATCCTTAACACCAACAAAATTTATAGCAAATCAATAAACCAAATAAGCTATATCCAAGCAATGAAATTGGGAAACAAATGAATATATTCCTATGCAATGCCAGTAACAGCTACAATTAGCGTTAGGTACAAAAGGTGTGCAATTTCTCATACAGGATCAAATTCGCGGTCATTAATTGAAGCGGCGAGAACGCATTTTGAGGAATCCGGTTCGCCCCATCTGTCGACCACCTTAGCAACTCCGCCTTGCTTACCACGAGCTTCAACAGCTACACGTAAGAAATTTATCCATCCATGAGACATAACCACACATATATATAACTATGTATGCATGTATGTGTGTATATAAAAAAAAGTAAGTGTAATCACCTTTAACAAGACCCAAAACATCGAAGGTTAGGGCTCGAAACGGAGGGCAACCAGGGCACTCCACCACACTTGTCCGAGGCATTTTCTCTTTTTCTGTTTTATCTGCTTAGCTTATGAAAAATTTAGCCGGCGGCAACTGTTTTTAAGATAATTATGCGTCTGCCCTTTTTCTAATTTCAGTTGTTAATTTACCTTTTTAGATAAATATTTGAGTTCAACTACTGGCCCATTGAAGGTAAGCCCAGGTGGTTAATACTATGTTAAAGCCCGATCTGGCATGTTATAAGCATGTGTCACGCCCAAAAGAATATGATGCTCCTAAAAAACACATGAATAATTTTTTATGAATAATTTTTTACGTGACTAAACCATACATAATAGTTGTACAGAAATAATATGACACGTGTAATGCATATTACAAAAATTGTGTCAAAATTTAAATGATATGTCACTTTTATTTATTTATTTTTATATTATTTATTTATATATTTGTTTTTTCCAGTAAAAAAACTTCACTTAGAAAATATAAAAATACGATTCATTGACTGTAATTTATTTATTTATTTTTCCCATATATCACTCTTGAACATGGTGTTTTGAATCGAAATTGCATTTAGCCCTCTTCATTATACCACTAAACCAACACATTTTATGCAACACGCAAAAAAATCATTGCTAATGCATTATATGTGAAAATGTTGATGATTATTTTCCTTTTTAATTACACACCATTGTCCATGTTTAAATACCAGAGAAAAAGCATAAATAAGTTTTTGAAAGTTATTTTCTTTTTAGACATTGTTTAATATAAAAAGAGTTGACAGTCTGTCAATTGCGAAACGGATATAGTAAATGATAAGTAATAACGATATATACCCGTGCATAGAACGGAAAGTGTAACGAAAAGTGATTTTATAGTATTTGAAAAATAAATATTAGTGATATAGTTATCAAAAATAATTTTAGTTTTCCAAAAAATAAAATTATAATAAAATGCATAATAAGTACTCCAACTTTTTTCAAAATATACGAGTTATTTTGACTTTTTAAGTCGATAAAATATTTAAATTTAGAAATATAATTCATCGAATTTTAGTTAATGCAATTATAACAGTATAATAATAGTATAAGTTGAATTAAAAATTGTCACAATTCTCATGTATGCTTTGTTGAAACATTTTTACATTTGCACTAGAAAACATTATTTAGGACATTTAATACCTAAAATCCATGGTCACGTGATTATCTATATATAATAATAATATTAATAATAATGATTATGCAGTGGAAACATTTTAATCAGATTGGTTGATCTGTCACAATTCTCATGTATGCTTTGTTGAAACAGTTTTTTACATTTGCACTATAGGACATTGTTTAGGACAGTGAGTGTTTAGAGACGGCTCTAGTATATAAATATTACGGAAAAGTATAAATATATACAAGTTAAATATAACATTATTTATATTATTAAAAAATATTATGTGTGATGAATTTTAATATAAAAATATATTTTTTAATAATAAAATAATATTATATTTAATTTATGTGTATCTATAGTTGTCGATATACTGCATCATGATCACAGCGTCGGTCGACTTCACATCGTCTTATTTTTCAATGGAATCTATCTTGCTTGGCCTGTACCCTGTAGGCGATGTGCATACATACCAACCTACATATTTCAATGCCGCCCTTGACTTTTTCCCCAACTTCAACTTTTCCCTTAACTCGTACATACATAGCAGACTCCCTCCCTTACACGAGTATGCTGTCTTAACCAACTGTTTTAAAATTTCTCGTTTTAACCCCCATAATCAAACAAACTGTAGTAGTCTTGTAGATCTCATCAACATAAATGGCGATGGTGATGGCGATGGCGGGCACCAACACAACGCCACCAACAGAATCCTCCATTCCACTCATAATCCAAGAACCAAACGATCAGGATGAGACTAGTAGTAATCTAGTTGTAATGGATGAATCAATACACAAATTGCAAGTATTTCTCAATTTCTTGGGCTTCTCTCAGAACAAGTCTGCTTTCTCCGCCTTTTTATCCTGCCTTGCTTTCTCTCTCCTCGCTTTAATTGTGCCTTTTCTCATCACTCTCTACTCCTTCTGCTCCGACTGTAAAAAGTATCAGATTAGAGTCTTCGAGCTTGAAATTCTCATCTCTCAGTCAATTGCAGCCGCCATTTCACTCCTCTGCATCTCTCACAATCTTCGTAAGTACGGCGTAAGGAATCTCCTCTTTGTCAACGATCATTTCCACCCCCACTTGATTCCCCGTTACATTCAAAAGATTCATGTAAGCTACGAAAATTCTCTGTGCTAGTTAATTAACTAGTCAAATTAAATTATTTTGGGTTTGAAAGTATGTAAAATTTTCATCTTCTTCCTTTGTACTAGTATTTGTTTGCAATTACATCATCTATGCATTTGCTTTTAAGAACATTACCAGTATATGTAAAATGGTAGAGGTAATCGAAATTATGTTTTTGTAAAATTTCTAAGAACATTACCAGTATATGTAAAATGGTGGAGGTAATCGAAATTATGTTTTTGTAAAATTTCAGTACACGCCACGAAACAAAGAGAGAAAAGAAGATGAAAATTAAACGGAGAAAGAACCTTGTATACTAACATAAATGCATTTTAGTGTACTTTTAGAATACTTTATATCAAGTATAAGGTGGAAATCAAGTGTAGTACTAGTGGACCTTTGGCAAAGTTCTGTCTATGTTTGCCTTGAGTTCCAAACATGGGCGAATGTCACTTATTTTCCCCAATTTTCTACATGGATGTTTCTATGTCTGCTTAAACAAATTAGATTCATAAGAAGATGGTCGCACGTCCTTATTTACAAACGCTTATGGTAAAATCAATCTGGATTTTTTGGTTAAAAATAGGATTAGTCTAGATGCTAGTAACTGAAAGATTTGTAGTGTATCTGGGATCTACTATCTCGTTCTATTCGTATGACTAACGTTTGTTATGACTAACATTTGGAGCTGGAATATGGAATATACAGAAAGTAAAGTCCACAATTTTTGCATTCAGTGTAGTAAACTAGAAGTCATCTCTATTTAATCGTAGCTTCCTTGAGCTATAAGAGTGAAATAAGAAATACTCCCTCACCCATAAAAGGGTCCCATTTGCCTTGATATTTTTTGTTTCACAAAAAGAGTCCACTTTTTGGTGATAATTGAATAAAATGACACTATAACCTCAAGTTTTCCATCATAATTTCATCTATCTTATCACACTACTAAGCTAAACTTATTTTTTAGGGGTATTCATAGAACAAAACTATATTCTTAATATTCACAAATTTTGTTAATGAAACTTTTTGTGGAACGGAGGGAGAAATAGATTTGATAATATTGTGGTGCCATGTATTTATTTTTGGTTGCTTCTTTATTGGGTTGTATTTTGTTGGTCAACTTGCGAATAGTGTTTAACATGAATATGTTTTACTCTTCCACCCCCCCTGAATTCTATACATTCAGTTACTCAATTTTTTGACTTCGGCATCTTGATTCTTCAGGGTTTTTACCGCACCCTGGCTACATGGATGATAGTCTGCTTTGTATTGAAGACTGCTCGTGAAGTCACTCGAATAGTCTATCTGCATCATGATTCATGGTGGCAATCTGTTGGCATGCTGTTAGCTTCACTTGTGTGTTGGACTTACTCCACTATGTTGTTTCTATCAGGCACTGCTCTCTTTAGTTTGGTAGGAAATTTGCAAGTGATACACTTTGAAAATTATGGGAAGCTTTTGGAAAGGGATTTGGATGTTTCAGTTTATATTGAGGAGCACATGCATCTAACCTATTATTTGTCCAAAATAAGTCACAGGTTCAGGATATTTACTCTTCTTGAGTTTTTGGTTGTAACAGCTAGTCAATTTGAGGCTCTCTTGCAGACAACAGGAAACAAAGGAATCATCAACTTCATTAATGCTGGTGACTTTGCTGTAAGTGTCTATAGAAACATCTGTTTAGTCAGTGGCATATTTTGGGTAATACATATTTGTTAACAGTGTGTGGCCAATTGTCAAGGTATTTGGAGTATGATAGGCCTTATATTGATTTAGTAGAACATTCGAATTTTGGCTCTTATGCTCCTCCCTTTACAACCATGGCAGGCCCTGTCTATAGTTCAACTTGTCGGAATAGTTCTTTGTCTGAATGCGGCTGCGAAGATTTCACATAGAGCTCAAAGCCTTGGATCTGTTGCTAGTAGATGGCATGCACTAGCTACATGTAATTCTAATAATGGAATCTCAACAAGTGGAGGAAATTTTGAGTCAGCCATTCCAGTGGGCGGCATATCAAGAAATTACTCGGAAAGTGATTTGGAGTCTAGTGACTACGTGCCCCTGTCCACAAATATGCTACCTACTTCTCATATGTCATCATTCCAGAAGAGACAAGCCTTCGGTACACGCACCTGTAACTTTCAATAGCATTAATTTTTGGTCCTCGTGATTATTCATCTTCTCGCACTTAACCAATTTCATAATTCATGTAGGGTAGAGACATCTTTTGTTTCTTGTATTAAATTTGCGTTATCTAGGCAATGTTAACTTTCACATAATCTTGACCTAGTGCATCTGATATGTGCAACTACAAAAGACATAATAAGATTGGCTATTGATTTTTTGTATCTAGACTATGCTACTACTGTGCTAGTAACGGTTTGGTATTAGCCGTGTCCATTATGGTATTCCATTCTGCTTTAAGCCATGAACTTCATGAATGGTGGAGGCATTAATCTTGCTGATGTTAGTGTTGTCTTCCCGACATCATTGCAGCTTTGTTAAACTAATATTGTATCCCTACCTTTGAATGGTCCAGTCATATGACTTTTATCATTTAGTCAAAATGCCTAATGAATATAGATCCTAAAAGGGTTCTCGTGTGCTTTTTCTGGTGAAAGGATGTATCAAAATTGAAAGTAAATTACAAGTAAAGGTGTAAATGAGTCGAGTCGAATATTGAGTTGTTCAGATTTGATTCATAAAATTTATCGAGTATGAAATAAAGTTTGATTGAGGCTCGTTTAGCTATCTAGTCATACACGATCTCGAACTGAGCCGAACAGTTTGAACTTTTCGAACGTATATGATCCGAATATCAATAGAAAATTACAACTTAAAGAGATTCAAGTAATTTATCGAACTTTGCTCATATTTAAATCGTTTATATTTCAAATCGAGCTAGAATAGAACTTTTAATCGAGCGGGTACGAATTGAGTTCGAACTGTTTGGTTTATTTTACAGCCTTAATTGCAAGACATCTTTTACTCTTTTAGCTGCATGTTAAATAATAATTCATGATATTATGTGGTTGCAGCCTAAGATGCCATCTCTCGATCTATATCTATTTTACTTGCACGTACAAGTCAAATTTTCATGTCAAAAGTCAATCCCAACACAGATCACTCCATCTCTAATCTTATCTAATAATCTTGATTTTGCTTGGATTTGCAGTTACATACCTGCAGTCCAACCCCGGTGGATTTTCAATTTTTGGATGGAGGGTTGATCGTCATCTAATTAGCACAATCTTCTTCATTGAGATGTCGCTGGTATTCTTTGTACTTGGGAAGACTATAAACATCACTCTCAGATAACAAACTACACACAAACCTCTCTAAGAAACTTGCCGGGATCAACAGCTTTCCCAGAATCACGTTTCATTGAGAGCATCCCTCATCAGTAAGAGTATTAACATTTTGCAATCTGTTTGGTATGCATAACATTCACGAACATCATGATTCATGAGGTTGCCACGCTTATTACCTTAATATTATTAGTGGGATTTGACTTATCAAACAAACTTTTGTAAGGATACATGAAAAATTATTACGGGTACGATGGTCCATTGGTCTGAGCCAGTTATTTGTGGTCGATAGAACATTTCGCCTGTGAAGTACTATAATATTGTATGTTAACATAATGGTCTTGTTAAGCTAATACCGGATTTTGCTGTTTGAGTTTAGTGCATCTTCTAATGAACGACTGCACAAAATGTACACCATGGACTGTGTGTGTGTAGGGAAGGATATAAACATAATAATGCCATGTAGTGCTGCGAAGTCTCAATTAACTTAGAAATCAAAATATGTGGAAAGAATATCTTTTAATACACTAGTTAATAGACGATCAAAAGACACACTCCTTTTTATTCTTTTTTTTATGCCCACTTTCTTGTGAATTGTTTGGCAACCATGCCACTAACAAATTATAGTTAGGCAACATCTTCCGAATTCCAACAAGTATCAATCTGGGCCCAAAGTAAATGTATGTTGGGCCTGATTCCGTTATTACTTCATTCGTATCAGTTTCTTATAGGGGAGTAGTTCATCTAAAACAATTAATATGCCAGTTTCTGAGATGGACACTTAAAAGTTAAAAGTCGGAAAAACTATTTTATTACTCACTCCTAGAGAATGAGTCTCAACTGACTATTATTATGGTTAATTTGTGAATTTTTAAAATTTAAATTGTGATATAGAATATATTTTAATTTTATATATTCTTTAACTAGAAAAAAATGAACTCTTTTTTATGAAATGTAAGAAGTAATATTCAATTATAAGTTGCATTATATTTCTATTCTATTTTGGTGAAATGTTATAAGCATGCCTCCGGAAAAGAAAAGTACCATCTTTTTTGTGAAAAAGCCAAAAAAAAAAGTTTTTTTTTTCTTTTTTCTTTTTTAGAATGGGGAGAATATGATATTCTTTGCTTTAAAAAGATGTTTATACTAATCATGTTTTACGAAAAGAGTCTTATTGAAAAAAAATTCCCCTAATTTATTTGTGAACCCTAAATTTTAATTTCATGTTAATTATTTGATTGCAATGGTTAACCATGTAGATTGCTTACTTAAAAAGTATTATTAGGTACAAATTTGTTATTTTGGGAATTAAATAAACACATCACAATTTAACTTTTAAATTTTTACAAATTAACTACAATCAAATTCATACGACTTTTTTTTTTTTTGTGAGGGGAAAATATAATATTTCTTTTAAGATTATTATTGATTTTTAAAAGTCAATCAGAAATATTTTTAAGTTCAAAATTGAGATGATTCATTAAAAAAAATTATGAAACAATAAATCTTAGAATAAATAATAGTTTTTAAATAGTTTGCAATAATTACTATTGTGTTGATTAAAACTAAAAGAATTTATATTAATTTTAAATTTAAAAATATCTTAAATTGATTTTAAAAAATTAATAGTGATCTTATATTTTAAAATAAATGAAGAATATAATAAAATGGTGAAACCGCATCCAAAATCAACGTCACTCAACTAGATAGAAGATACATATCAGCTGCCGAATAAGCAGTGCATACCGATCCTACTTGAACCCAAATCAAAATTAGCAACTGGAATGATGATCGCGACTATGACTTCACGGCCAAGCCTAATACGTACACCCATATCATATCCTCTTAACAAATTACACCTCCCAAGGCAAAATCCCAAACTTCAAGAGCAGACCCAATCTTGCCTCAGTTTATCAGGAAAAAAAGTGTCCCAATTTTATCTTCTGACGCGCATAAGGCCATCTACTGCTCTTTACTTGCCATACACCATCTTGATAATACTCTCCATGCCTATCCACTGCTAGCTCATCCCTCCTTTCCCTTTATATATTTTTGTCCACCCCCTCTATTCACATTACGTATCCATTTCATTCAAAGAAAAAAATATTCAAAAATGGTGGGCATGGAGAGTTATGGTTACAATGTGCCGACGGCCAAAAACATTGGTGCAGTTTATGATGTACTGGAAGGCGTGGACATTAGGGGACGATATGACGGAGAGTTTGCTAAGATTCTTACTAGAGATGCTTTGCAATTTGTTGCTGGATTGCAAAGGGAGTTTAGGAACCATATCAAGTATGCAATGGAGTGCCGGAAGGAGGCAAAGATGAGGTATAACAACGGTGGCCTGCCAGGGTTTGATCCGGCAACTAGGTACGTGAGGGAAGGGGAGTGGGTGTGTGCACCGGTCCCACCGGCTGTTGCTGATCGGAGGGTGGAGATTACCGGTCCGGTTGAAAGGAAGATGATCATCAATGCACTCAACTCCGGAGCCAAGGTTTTCATGGTATGTGTTGTGCTTTTACATTATATTATGACTGCACGAGCCCCTATGCATGCATATCCATGCTAATCACTCGTGTAACTTGAATAATCAAATTTCATTCAGCTATAGTAACTACTACTGGTATAACATGTCAAATACAAAAAAGGAAAATTAGTACCTGATGAACAGCAAATATATACTTTGTTCGGTTGTTCCTCAAAATATTGTACAAATATGTTCTTTGTCACAAGAAGAGAATGACCACTATAAATGGAAACAAAATGGGGTAATGCATTACATATTCCTGGTACACGTACTAGACCATTTGCTTTCTTTTTCGTTCTAGGTAGTCTTCCCTTGTAACATAAGGAAATTATATACCATAAAATCAGCACCTCAATTTTTAAGAAACATAGAACTTTGCGGACGCATCAAAAAAATTAACTATTATTAAACATCTATGCAATAATAATAATAATAATAATAATTTATCCATTTATGTGCTCTATTATACAACCTGTAATCCAACTAGAAAACAAATTGAAAATTTTATTAATCTTAATAGGCTGATTTTGAGGATGCACTCTCACCAAGCTGGGAGAACCTTATGAGAGGGCAAGTTAATTTGAAGGATGCTGTTGATGGCACAATAAGCTTCCATGATCAGGCTAGGAACAGAGTTTACAAACTGAATGATCAGACGGCTAAGCTTTTCGTCCGCCCACGAGGCTGGCACCTACCAGAGGCCCACATCTTCATTGATGGAGAACCTGCAATTGGTTGCCTCGTGGACTTTGGCCTTTACTTCTACCATAACTATGCAGCATTCCGCCGGAACCAAGGTGCGGGGTTTGGACCCTTCTTCTATCTTCCAAAGATGGAGAATTCAAGGTATGTAGTTATGGCGCGTAAATACTGTAACCTTTAATTTGAATGTGTTTGCGTGTTGATAGTACAAGTAGTGGTCTTGAGGACTCTTCACATATAAAATATATTTTGGCAGGGAAGCTAAAATATGGAACAGTGTGTTTGAGAGGGCAGAGAAAATGGCTGGGATAGAAAGGGGAAGCATCAGAGCTACTGTTCTAATCGAAACGCTTCCGGCTGCTTTCCAAATGGATGAAATCCTTTATGAACTAAGGGATCACTCTGTTGGTTTGAACTGTGGTAGATGGGATTACATATTCAGCTACGTCAAAACTTTCCAGTCTCATCCTGATCGCCTGCTACCAGACAGAGTACTTGTTGGCATGACCCAGCATTTCATGAGAAGTTACTCTGATCTTCTTATCAGGACCTGCCACAGACGTGGTGTTCATGCTATGGGAGGCATGGTATGTAATTCTCCTGCATATTATGCATCCTTGATCAGCAATATAAGTAATACGTTGGGACAGGAAATTATTACAACTAAAATTCTTTTTCTGTAAAAAAATTAAAATCAGTCAAAGATCGGAGGAAGACTAACA
Organism: Hedera helix; assembly: GCA_947179155.2. Classification (NCBI taxonomy): domain Eukaryota; kingdom Viridiplantae; phylum Streptophyta; class Magnoliopsida; order Apiales; family Araliaceae; genus Hedera; species Hedera helix. Next base: position 52,074,662 of record OX359269.1, on the reverse strand, counting down.
ATTATTTATAACAGTAATTGGTTAAGACGTGATATAAAACTGCGGACCGACCGTATAAGATATGCTTGACATATATGGTCAAGCTCTTACTACAGAATAACCAGAAAATTCCACTTTGTGTTCTTGTGAACAAGTTTGGTATCGTTAGAAATGATTCCAAATTCTTAACTTTTAAACAGGCGGCTCAAATTCCTATTAGGGATGATCCAAAGGCGAATGAGACAGCACTGGAACTGGTGAGGAAGGATAAACTAAGGGAGGTAAGGGCAGGGCACGATGGAACTTGGGCAGCTCACCCTGGGCTGATCCCAGCCATCATGGAAGTCTTCACCAACAACATGGGAAATTCTACAAACCTAATCCAAACCATGAGGCGTGAAGATGCAGCAAACTTGACTGAAGAAGATCTTTTGCAGAGGCCTAGAGGGGTCCGAACCATGGAAGGCCTCCGACTCAATACTCGTGTTGGAATCCAATACGTAGCAGCATGGCTCACCGGAACCGGATCAGTTCCTCTCTACAATCTCATGGAGGATGCAGCTACAGCTGAGATAAGCAGGGTTCAAAGCTGGCAGTGGTTGAAATATGGCGTGGAGTTGGATGGAGATGGACTTGGGGTGAAGGTGACCACAGACCTCTTTGGGAGAGTGGTTGAAGAAGAGATGGCAAGGATTGAGAGAGAGGTTGGTCGTGAAAAGTTCAAGAAGGGAATGTACGCAAAGGCTTGCAAGATATTCACTCGGCAATGCACAGCCCCAACACTGGATGATTTTCTGACTTTGGATGCCTACAATCGTATTGTCATCCATCACCCTAAGGCATCATCTAAGCTCTGAACAAATTATCATCTTCTTTAAGAAATCTTCATAAACCAAGATCATCAAGTTCAAGAAATATTGTTATACCAGAAGTTCATGTAATTGTAAGCTTTGTATCCATTATGTGAGTACTCTTGTTGCTACTGCGTACTAGTAAAATAATTGGTTCTCTTTGTTATCGTTCTAATAAACTTGTAGGTTTGAATCTAGTCAAGTAAAAATGGAAATTTAAGAACTTCATATGACTGTCTAATTGCTGCTAGTATGAGAGCACCTTATTTAAATGAATACATATACTTTGTTGGGATTGGTTTATATTTCTGCAGATTCAACTAATAATCACTACAACAAGGTAGTCGAGGGTCTCGCTCGCCGGTGAGTTAACAGTGAGCTGGCATGGATTGGAAGGTGGCAACGTCCTCGGAAGCCAAGCGCAAGGTGTAATTGGGCTTGAGGATTTAATTAATAGTCCAGTCTTTGGTTTACTAATGTATTATGTTTGAACCCCATGTTATAACAACTAGTGTTTTCTAGTTACTATAAAAATAATTGTTTAGTGTGTGAATCATTGTAGAGTGTGTGAGACATCTAATGAATACGTCAGACAAACAGAACTAGCCAAATTGGTGAACTTGCGTATATCGCATGTTCTTACTTTTTTGTTCTTCATCTAATATTATGTGTGATTGTGTTATGATCTTGACTACCCTATTGTATTGACTATTAGTTGAACCCGCGGAAATATGAGCTAATTTCAACATTCTCATGCTTGGTGAATAATTTTTAATACCCATCTCAGATGTACACAACTCGAATTTTGCCAAAATAACTACTTTAGTCAAGAAGTCTGCGATATTTTCTGTTGTGTCAACCTTCTCCAAGAAACTCAGTTTCTCATCATCCTTCTCTCTAATGAAGTGATACTGAATATCAATATGCTTTGACCGTGAGTGAAATGCAGGATTTTTCGTTAAATGAATAGCACTCTGACTATCACACTTTAAATTCACTGTCTTCTGCTTAAAACCAAGCTCGACACACAACCTGCGAATCCATATTGCTTCCTTACCAATATGAGTAAACGTCGTGTATACTACCTCAGTAGATGAAAGAGCAACAACACTCTGCTTCTTACTCATCCAACTTATAGGACCACCAAACAGGTTGAATACATAACCACTTGTTGATTTTCTGCTATCAACATCTCCACCCTAATTAGTATCCACCGATCTTACCACCTCAAATTTCATCTCATTTCTCTTACCCCCCAAAATGCAATACAAAATTAAAAGTACTACAAAGATACCTGAAAACTCTTTTGATAGCGGTTCAATGCTCCTTCCCGAGATTAGACATGTACCTGCTCAATACTCCAACTGCTTAAGCAATATTTGGCCTCGTACAAACCATTACATACATCAAGCTTCCAATTGTGCTTGTATTTGGAATGTGAGTCATCTCATCTTTTTCCTCCTTGGTCTTAAAACACTAATCTGCTGGCAATTTTGTTCCTGTAGCCATATGGGTTCCAACTGGTTTATAATAAATCATGTTGAATTTCTTCAACACCCCTTCAATGTATTTCTTTCACCTTAAAACCAATTTTCGATTTATACGATCCTTGTGTATATGCATATCCAAAATGAAATTTTTTGGCCCAAGATTTTTCATAACAAACTATTGTGCCGACAACCCTTTCACATACTTGATCATTTTTCCATTATTTCCAGTTAATAAAATATCGTCAACATACAAGGTTAGAATAACAAAATTATTACCAAACTTTTTCACATAAACACAATGATTAGTCTGACACCGCGTGAATCCAAGCTGTAAAACATAAGAATCAAACTTTTGATACCATATTCTAAGAGATTGCTTAAGCCCATACTAGGACTTCTTCAATTTACATACAAAATCCTCTTTGCCTTTGATTTCAAAATCATCTGGTTGCTTCATGTAAATTTTCTCCTCCAAGTCTGTGATGACCCCAAATCCGGGTTCCTTTAACCTCGGATCCGGTTCAACACTAGTACTACTTTTCCTTATTGTTCATGAATTTCAACAATATTATAATTGCTAAATAATCATTTATTTACAATTATATAACATCTCTTTCTATTCCAGAATCGCAATCTTTATACATTCCTAGTATGTCTTCATATCATACATGATACGACATTCTATTACAATTAATTTGAGATCATATGTATAATGACTCAATCACACCATCCTATTATCCTTATTCATAAAGGACAACGTCTGAAAAATGATATTCAAATAATCTGTAAATGTTCTCTTAACAATTTAAGTTTGCTAATCTATAGCACAACAAAACATAAACTCTTCATATCTACTTACACAAGTGAATGAATTAGTCTACCGCAAGGTTTTACTACAAAAGCACCTATGCTTCAATCTTGATGACTCGTTAGTCAATCTTCATCTTTGCCTCTACCGGAGTAATCGGCTTCCTCAAGCTACTCTGTAATGTTTTGTTTTAAGCAAGGGTGAGCACGACGGCTCAGCAAGTCTAACAGTTTCACATAACACGTAAAAGCAGTTCAATCATGCTTCATGCTTCATGCATCTTATACTTTGCAGTACATACATTTCTCATGCATATCATGCCTCGCATTTAATCTATGCTTCATGCCTAGCCTCTATCATGACATATAGTTCAATGCAGAACAATTGTCTTAAATCAACTACCGCATATCAATAGTTCAAATCAACTTATTTCACAAAAGCACATTAACACATCTTTGCACATAACCACGTATGAGCACATCATAGTTTAATAACAAACTTATAAATTATGCACATAATGCAACACGTTCTGAAAAACTTGCCTGGACTTGTATAACCAGCTCACGTTAATCTTTGACGTTCCTTGCACCACCTACACGGTATGTGAGATCAACGGTGCACAATATCAGTCAAAGTTTGACTCAATACTAAATCTTATTTTAAAGATATTTATTTCTTCTTATCATCCCCTTTATTTAATAAGGTTAATTTCATATTTTAGTCTCTCTTTGACTTGACTCAGTGTTTCATATTCAACACCATAAATCTTTTGTTCGAAACTATGCAATTCTGACATTTATTAATGTCACTGCATTAAAACTTGGACCCTATATTTATTTAGGTCGATCCACCAATTAATCACTAATGGACCATACCCTTGGTTTAACTTAATCACATCATTTATCTCGATACTTATCATAATATTACCCACCTTGGATAATATTTTAAATTTTACTATCAATTAGTAATAACTTATAATGTTATTTAATTGTTAAATAACACTTTAAATAATCATTACTATTATTAATTTATTTTTAATAATAGTTTACCTTAATCATTATGATTAATCTTTTAATAATAATTTAATTGCTTGCTAATATTATTACCCTTTAATAATATTTTAATTGACTTCTCATTATTATCAATCATTTTAATAATAATTTAATTGTTCATCAATATTATCAATCATTTAATAATATTTGAAATCCTCACGTATCATTAGTAATTATTTAATAACGATTCAACCCTTAACTATTATTACCCAATAGTTAATTACTTGTTAAACAATATTATTAATTATTTAATAATATTCTAAATCTTTATTTATCATTATTATTTATTTAATAATGATTTAACTCTTAACTATTATTATTTAATAGTTAATTAAATGCTAAATAATATTATTAATCCTTTAATAATATTTTAAATTAATTACATATCATTATTAATTATTGAATAATGATTTAATTCTTAACTATTATCATACTCTAATATTATTAATCTTTTAATAATATCTTAATCATTTCCTAAACTTATAAACAATTTATTTTAATTGTTTACACTTTACTAATTAATGCATTTTTATCATTCTAAAATGCCAAACCCATAAAATTTTATCAACAATGACTAAATCCCTCATCAAAAATCTGCGTATACCGTATATAGGATTTCCAAGCCATAAATCCTATTTTCTAAATTTTCAACATCACATCACATAATTAATTCATTTACTCATAACTAGTCCATTTCCATGAAAATACCAAATTAGTTCTAAAAATTCTTATTTTCTGGTATTTGACAGGATATAGCTCCATATTGAACATATATTTTTCTCGTAATTTTTAAAATTCATTTACTAGTTTTAAATAGCCCAAAATAATCAGATCTTGCACCATTTATCATAAATTATTCCTTTTTCAGAATATTATGAAATTTTTAGGATTAGTTCCTGTTATCATAGAAAAGCTCCTGCATAAATTTCATATTTTTCTGAGTTGTACACAAAAAGTTATTTTGATACATTTCTAAAAATCACACTTTATTGTAAAATCCATAACTTGAGTTTTACACAATCAAAAATCACCATCTTTTTACTAGACTCAGTTAGCTCATCAAACTATCATTCCAAAAATATTCAGAATTTTTAGAGAAATAAAAGTGGACGAAACTGCCCCTGGACCAAACTGAACAGTAACTATTTTTGGCCTTTTCAGATTTTCGGACAGTTTTGGGGTCCTTCACGGAAACGATTATAAAACGAAATCTACAACTCCGATTAAGGTCCAGTCGGAGGCGTTGGACTCGTATTTTCTTAAACTATAGTTTTCATTTATCAAACACAAAATTTGGAGTTGTCTAGGTCTCGAAAAACAGTGTTAAAGGGGCTGATCAGTAGCTAATTTTTCTGATTTTTCAACATGGATGTGTTTTACTAAAAATTCCATAACTTGCTCATCTTAAATCGGATTTTAGTCATTCAACTTGGAGAATCTTCATATTTCATGGATCTATTACCCAAAATTGACGGATCACAAATCCGACTTACGGATCGTGAACAGTAATTCCGTGAAGGGGCTGCTACGTATTAGATTAACTTGTTTTCGTCGGTAAAAATTTATTCAATGAGTTTGATGAAATTTTTCATCACAAACACATATAAAAACCCATGTTAAACCCATCAAACTATGAATATACATATATTACATAGTTAAAGACTTCTAGACCATCAAAACAAGTTTTGATCGGTTAAAAATATATTTTAACCGTTTAAAACTTATTTAAACAACAAAAATGAAATTAAAAAGGTTTGGTGTACTTTTTAACCTCTTAGACATGGATGATCTCCTTCCTCTTGCTAGGAGCTAGGCTTGTGACTCCACCTTGATCATTCTCTAGCAACTTTCCTTAGTGGATCATCCATTTCTCAAAGCTTGCTAGCTTTTCTCTAGAATACTCTCTCTTTCTCTCTAGGAGTTCTTGAAAACTAACTAACAAACATAACAAAATGTTGATGGATGCTATATATAGACCCTCCCTAATCACCATTAACCTTCACTAATCAACTAGTGTTGGTGAATTTAAGGGTTAACCAAGCTTACTATAGCTTGAATGACCTATTGAGTGACATTTTGATTGACCAATGGAATGACTAGGGTTGGTGGGGAGTTGTTGAGACATTTTACACTCCAAATTCACCAACAAGCAACCTTTCATGTGGGGCCCCCTCCAAAATTCGGGATTCCTCTTTTATTACATCACTTTAGCTTTATTTTTACATCTTATATCATTATATAAGTATTCATATATATATACACCAATGTATATATATTGACCACCACTTTGACTTTCATTTGGGCTCCACATTGGATCAAATTAATATTTCTATTGGGCTCATCAATTAAATTTGTTTGGGCTCAATTTAATTATTACATTGGGCTAATATTAATTACCCTATGTTACATTTAATTAAAACAAGCATTGGGCTTGGTTAATTATTACATAAATCAATGTTCAAATTAAATTATATGAACTACTAGGTTAATTTAATTTGACCTAGTTTAATACCTCAATTGGACTTATAATATAATCCAATTAGATTTGCTATAATTAATTCTACCACATTGGGTTACTTAATTAACCCATCCACGGTTAATTCTTAACCCCACATTTATTTATCTAGAAATTAACCAATGATTGGTTAATGTTATCTCTCTTGTCAACCAACTAGGGTTATTCAATTAACTAGACACTAGTTAATTCTCTACACTCAATCAATACTTGAAATGCTTCTCCCAACCATTGACCATCATTTGACTTTTAATGGTTTGGGCTACATAACTTACTTTTTATTGGCTCTCTTATTTAATTACCCATTTCATGCAAATATCTCCATATTGGGCTTACATCTATAACAACTTATTAATTAAGTAAATTACTTAATTAATTAACTTATTAATATTGTCCTTCTAGGCAATATTCCACTTCCCTACTTGTTACTCATAACCTTAATTCATAACTTATATAATTAATTCAATTAATTATATTACATGACTTTTCTTTTTAATCCATACTAAAACTAATTAATTTATTAGTTTTATTAAGTATTTAATTTACTTCACACATTATCTTGTTTGACTAACAAACTCAACTATAGGTGTATATATATAAATATTAATATATTCACCTTCACTTCTCAATTGAATTTCTTTCTTAAATAAATTATCTACCTGCATCATTAAAATATTCTCACATTTAATTTCTAACAAATTATTTATGTTAAAAAAAAAAAAATGTTTACCCATTTTCAACACATCTTCCTTCTCACCTTCTAGGTTTAAACCTTAACCTTAAATAAAATCAATTAAGATATTATTTAAAATTTTGAAATTATCTGGGATATTACATTCACCCCTTCTTATAAGAATTTCGTCCCCGAAATTATCTCATACACAATTCTACCAATTTTCATCACTGAGAATATCTCTTTACTCATCAAATTCTATAACCACCCTTTTCTAGGAAGTTCATACTTCTAAACTCATAATTCCAGAACAATGGAATATCTTGCAGAAGAATAAATTGAAAATCAATATCTTACAGAAGAATAAATTGAAAATCAAAATATTCATTAAAACTTTCATAATATGCTGAGGGGTCATCAAGACTGTGAACATCCGAATGGAATTAACTGAATTCCGAATAAATAGTATTTATCCCTGTAAATACTTATAAAAAGAGTGTTTATCAATCACAAGGACTGAAAACATTCCATAGGTGTACGCTAGGTGATCAGCCTATTGTACCATACGTCGTGCAGAACGTCTTAGTTGTTAGGCGCCAGTCGGAGCTATATGCCGACAAAAATATATCTGCTTTAGCCGACAGAATATATTTGTTTTTGCACTTGTTCACCTCAGACTTACTACAAAATTCCGTTCCAAAATATTTTGGATTGGATAATAAACTTGAGTCAATTCTGACCAAAAGTGTCCAGTCAAAATAAATGACAAAGACTCCCATCATTGAACTGTTCGTATATTACGATTCAAAAATTCATTTTAGATTAGTTAAAATAACTAAAATTCATTTATAGAACTTCATGATACCGTATCATCTTGACAGTACGTTGAGGATTCCGTCATTAATTCATGACTTCATGATACCGCACATCTTGACAGTACGTTGAGGATTCCGTCCTTTTCATCCCCACACCATGGCTTTAATGGCGTGTGATGATTTTATAAATACATTTTGATATTTTCAAATCAATTTGTCTAGCTGAAACAATTAGCATAGACTATTCTTTAAACGTTTTAAAATACTGAAAATCATTTTATGACTTTGTCATACTACATCATACCATAGTGGGCTTTAAACATCCAACACTAGGTTACTCTGCATTGATGACTCCATCGTTTATCATCTCTGCACTAAATGCATTAATGATTTCTAAAATACATTTGTCTTTTCAAAAGCACAAAAGTGCGAATTTAGTACGATTTTAAGAATTTCAAAGTCTAGCATAGCTAGAAGATTTAGAATATCCTAAAACCTCAAAATACCTCAAATTTCTCCTCCGCATTCTTTTTCAGCTTAATAACTATATCTGGTAAAGCTCCAGTCTTACTACTTAACTCTACCCATACTTACTGCTCATCAAACTTACCACACATTAAGAGTTCAGGTACTTGCCACAATCATATGGGTTGGAGAACTTATCCTAGTCAGACCAAAATCGTCCATTCGCTGAGGGGTTCCACCATACGATTATGAGTCACGAACTTACCATCAGTATGAGTTTTAAGAACACGTACTTATCTTAATATTCTCTACATATCCAATATATAATGAGAAAAGAATCACCTTCTCACCATATATACATCGAATAGCGTGACATCAGGTTCAAATTGATTATCACTATAGGAATCTAAGTGGTTGTCAAACCAAACGCAATCTCCTGTCCATACAAGAAATTGGTCAACTCGGCCACTAATCAATATAGAAAGTTAAGCGGTCGTTAAACCAAGAACAAATCCTCTGCCCATACAAAAAACTGTTAAACTCAACTACTATATTAATATAGGAAGCTAAGTGGTTCTAAAACCAAGCACAAATCCATACAAGGAATCGTACAACTCAGCCACTAATATGAGTTCTCAATTAAAAACCCACAAACCTTCTAATTTTCTTAACTGAATACGAATTCTCTCCATTCATATTTTAGCACATCTGTCTCATTACGAGTTCATTTCTCTAGATCATTTCATGACCTTATTAGCATTTTCTTTATGCTTCTCAAAATCTTATCATAAGATATTTTCTATCACTTCTTCAAATTAGGTACAACATGACCTTTTTCATCTCTCTTATATCTTCTGAAATCCATCTTTGGATAATCTTCTATATATGAATTTTTCAAATTCAATTTTTATTACTTAATCTCTTCCGGAGTTTATTCATTTATCATTTTACTTATCTTCTACTATGGTTATAGCCTAAGGTACTCTTACCTAAGGTTTATAACCTATCAGCTCTGATACCAACTTGTGATGACCCCAAATCCGGGTTCCTTTAACCTCGGATCCGGTTCAACACTAGTACTACTTTTCCTTATTGTTCATGAATTTCAACAATATTATAATTGCTAAATAATCATTTATTTACAATTATATAACATCTCTTTCTATTCCAGAATCGCAATCTTTATACATTCCTAGTATGTCTTCATATCATACATGATACGACATTCTATTACAATTACTTTGAGATCATATGTATAATGACTCAATCACACCATCCTATTATCCTTATTCATAAAGGACAACGTCTGAAAAATGATATTCAAATAATCTGTAAATGTTCTCTTAACAATTTAAGTTTGCTAATCTATAGCACAACAAAACATAAACTCTTCATATCTACTTACACAAGTGAATGAATTAGTCTACCGCAAGGTTTTACTACAAAAGCACCTATGCTTCAATCTTGATGACTCGTTAGTCAATCTTCATCTTTGCCTCTACCGGAGTAATCGGCTTCCTCAAGCTACTCTGTAATGTTTTGTTTTAAGCAAGGGTGAGCACGACGGCTCAGCAAGTCTAACAGTTTCACATAACACGTAAAAGCAGTTCAATCATGCTTCATGCTTCATGCATCTTATACTTTGCAGTACATACATTTCTCATGCATATCATGCCTCGCATTTAATCTATGCTTCATGCCTAGCCTCTATCATGACATATAGTTCAATGCAGAACAATTGTCTTAAATCAACTACCGCATATCAATAGTTCAAATCAACTTATTTCACAAAAGCACATTAACACATCTTTGCACATAACCACGTATGAGCACATCATAGTTTAATAACAAACTTATAAATTATGCACATAATGCAACACGTTCTGAAAAACTTGCCTGGACTTGTATAACCAGCTCACGTTAATATTTGACGTTCCTTGCACCACCTACACGGTATGTGAGATCAACGGTGCACAATATCAGTCAAAGTTTGACTCAATACTAAATCTTATTTTAAAGATATTTATTTCTTCTTATCATCCCCTTTATTTAATAAGGTTAATTTCATATTTTAGTCTCTCTTTGACTTGACTCAGTGTTTCATATTCAACACCATAAATCTTTTGTTCGAAACTATGCAATTCTGACATTTATTAATGTCACTGCATTAAAACTTGGACCCTATATTTATTTAGGTCGATCCACCAATTAATCACTAATGGACCATACCCTTGGTTTAACTTAATCACATCATTTATCTCGATACTTATCATAATATTACCCACCTTGGATAATATTTTAAATTTTACTATCAATTAGTAATAACTTATAATGTTATTTAATTGTTAAATAACACTTTAAATAATCATTACTATTATTAATTTATTTTTAATAATAGTTTACCTTAATCATTATGATTAATCTTTTAATAATAATTTAATTGCTTGCTAATATTATTACCCTTTAATAATATTTTAATTGACTTCTCATTATTATCAATCATTTTAATAATAATTTAATTGTTCATCAATATTATCAATCATTTAATAATATTTGAAATCCTCACGTATCATTAGTAATTATTTAATAACGATTCAACCCTTAACTATTATTACCCAATAGTTAATTACTTGTTAAACAATATTATTAATTATTTAATAATATTCTAAATCTTTATTTATCATTATTATTTATTTAATAATGATTTAACTCTTAACTATTATTATTTAATAGTTAATTAAATGCTAAATAATATTATTAATCCTTTAATAATATTTTAAATTAATTACATATCATTATTAATTATTGAATAATGATTTAATTCTTAACTATTATCATACTCTAATATTATTAATCTTTTAATAATATCTTAATCATTTCCTAAACTTATAAACAATTTATTTTAATTGTTTACACTTTACTAATTAATGCATTTTTATCATTCTAAAATGCCAAACCCATAAAATTTTATCAACAATGACTAAATCCCTCATCAAAAATCTGCGTATACCGTATATAGGATTTCCAAGCCATAAATCCTATTTTCTAAATTTTCAACATCACATCACATAATTAATTCATTTACTCATAACTAGTCCATTTCCATGAAAATACCAAATTAGTTCTAAAAATTCTTATTTTCTGGTATTTGACAGGATATAGCTCCATATTGAACATATATTTTTCTCGTAATTTTTAAAATTCATTTACTAGTTTTAAATAGCCCAAAATAATCAGATCTTGCACCATTTATCATAAATTATTCCTTTTTCAGAATATTATGAAATTTTTAGGATTAGTTCCTGTTATCATAGAAAAGCTCCTGCATAAATTTCATATTTTTCTGAGTTGTACACAAAAAGTTATTTTGATACATTTCTAAAAATCACACTTTATTGTAAAATCCATAACTTGAGTTTTACACAATCAAAAATCACCATCTTTTTACTAGACTCAGTTAGCTCATCAAACTATCATTCCAAAAATATTCAGAATTTTTAGAGAAATAAAAGTGGACGAAACTGCCCCTGGACCAAACTGAACAGTAACTATTTTTGGCCTTTTCAGATTTTCGGACAGTTTTGGGGTCCTTCACGGAAACGATTATAAAACGAAATCTACAACTCCGATTAAGGTCCAGTCGGAGGCGTTGGACTCGTATTTTCTTAAACTATAGTTTTCATTTATCAAACACAAAATTTGGAGTTGTCTAGGTCTCGAAAAACAGTGTTAAAGGGGCTGATCAGTAGCTAATTTTTCTGATTTTTCAACATGGATGTGTTTTACTAAAAATTCCATAACTTGCTCATCTTAAATCGGATTTTAGTCATTCAACTTGGAGAATCTTCATATTTCATGGATCTATTACCCAAAATTGACGGATCACAAATCCGACTTACGGATCGTGAACAGTAATTCCGTGAAGGGGCTGCTACGTATTAGATTAACTTGTTTTCGTCGGTAAAAATTTATTCAATGAGTTTGATGAAATTTTTCATCACAAACACATATAAAAACCCATGTTAAACCCATCAAACTATGAATATACATATATTACATAGTTAAAGACTTCTAGACCATCAAAACAAGTTTTGATCGGTTAAAAATATATTTTAACCGTTTAAAACTTATTTAAACAACAAAAATGAAATTAAAAAGGTTTGGTGTACTTTTTAACCTCTTAGACATGGATGATCTCCTTCCTCTTGCTAGGAGCTAGGCTTGTGACTCCACCTTGATCATTCTCTAGCAACTTTCCTTAGTGGATCATCCATTTCTCAAAGCTTGCTAGCTTTTCTCTAGAATACTCTCTCTTTCTCTCTAGGAGTTCTTGAAAACTAACTAACAAACATAACAAAATGTTGATGGATGCTATATATAGACCCTCCCTAATCACCATTAACCTTCACTAATCAACTAGTGTTGGTGAATTTAAGGGTTAACCAAGCTTACTATAGCTTGAATGACCTATTGAGTGACATTTTGATTGACCAATGGAATGACTAGGGTTGGTGGGGAGTTGTTGAGACATTTTACACTCCAAATTCACCAACAAGCAACCTTTCATGTGGGGCCCCCTCCAAAATTCGGGATTCCTCTTTTATTACATCACTTTAGCTTTATTTTTACATCTTATATCATTATATAAGTATTCATATATATATACACCAATGTATATATATTGACCACCACTTTGACTTTCATTTGGGCTCCACATTGGATCAAATTAATATTTCTATTGGGCTCATCAATTAAATTTGTTTGGGCTCAATTTAATTATTACATTGGGCTAATATTAATTACCCTATGTTACATTTAATTAAAACAAGCATTGGGCTTGGTTAATTATTACATAAATCAATGTTCAAATTAAATTATATGAACTACTAGGTTAATTTAATTTGACCTAGTTTAATACCTCAATTGGACTTATAATATAATCCAATTAGATTTGCTATAATTAATTCTACCACATTGGATTACTTAATTAACCCATCCACGGTTAATTCTTAACCCCACATTTATTTATCTAGAAATTAACCAATGATTGGTTAATGTTATCTCTCTTGTCAACCAACTAGGGTTATTCAATTAACTAGACACTAGTTAATTCTCTACACTCAATCAATACTTGAAATGCTTCTCCCAACCATTGACCATCATTTGACTTTTAATGGTTTGGGCTACATAACTTACTTTTTATTGGCTCTCTTATTTAATTACCCATTTCATGCAAATATCTCCATATTGGGCTTACATCTATAACAACTTATTAATTAAGTAAATTACTTAATTAATTAACTTATTAATATTGTCCTTCTAGGCAATATTCCACTTCCCTACTTGTTACTCATAACCTTAATTCATAACTTATATAATTAATTCAATTAATTATATTACATGACTTTTCTTTTTAATCCATACTAAAACTAATTAATTTATTAGTTTTATTAAGTATTTAATTTACTTCACACATCATCTTGTTTGACTAACAAACTCAACTATAGGTGTATATATATAAATATTAATATATTCACCTTCACTTCTCAATTGAATTTCTTTCTTAAATAAATTATCTACCTGCATCATTAAAATATTCTCACATTTAATTTCTAACAAATTATTTATGTTAAAAAAAAAAAAATGTTTACCCATTTTCAACACATCTTCCTTCTCACCTTCTAGGTTTAAACCTTAACCTTAAATAAAATCAATTAAGATATTATTTAAAATTTTGAAATTATCTGGGATATTACAAAGTCACCCTGAAGAAATGATATTTTGACGTCTAGTTGTTCAACCTCTAGAGCATAAACAACTGTTGTAGATAAAACTGTTTGGATGGATGTCAACTTTGTTACTGGAGAAAATATATCATCATAATCAATTCCCTCTATTTGAGAATATCCTTTCACCACCAGCCATGTTTTGTACTTTTCTACTTTTTCATCAGCATTTATTTATTTTTTTGAACATCCATTTGCACTGAATTGTCTTTCGATCCTTAGGCAATTTAACAAGACTCCATATTTGATTCTTATCAAATAACTGCATTTTCTCATACGTAACAAGCTCCCACTAATTTGACTCCCCCGAGGCCCTCGTCTCATTAACTATTCATGGTTCATCATTAGTAACATGTAAAGCATCATATGCACTAAGTGCATAGCTACCAGGTCATTTTCGAACCCGTGTGAACCTCCTCAATATAGGTTCAGCTTCTTTCTCAATCTCAATCTCAGCCTCTTCTTCAATATCATAATCATCACCATCTTCCTCATCATGTTTGGCCTAAACTGATTCATCATCTGCAAAATCTGTAGCCAACTGTGAATTTTCAGCTTCCACCTACTTTCTCATGCTCACATCAATTTGCACACAATTAAGTTCCTCAGAAGACTTATCCAAAACTAGCTTGTTCGATATTTCTTTAAATACCACATCCCTACTGTATACAACTATTCTAGTCTCTAGATTTCATAACTTATACCTCTTGACACCTTCTTTGTAAAAAATGAACTTGCACTTCTCAGACTTGAAGTCAAGTTTGTTCCTTTTCTCCTTTGGCATATGCACATACACATCACAACCAAATACTCGAACATGAGACATACTGGGCTTCCTTTCGAATAGTACCTCAAAAGGAATTTTATCTTTTAATGAAAATGTAGGTGTCCGGTTCTTCAAATAACATGTTGTAGCAACTGGCTTAGCCCAGAATGCAGATTCTAAGCCTGCCCAACTCCACATACACCTTCCTTCTCCATAAGCGTCCGGTTTAATCTCTCAACCACTCTATTCTGTTAAGGTGTCATCCGAATGGTATTTTGTCTAACAATCCCCTGCTCAGCACAAAACTGATTAACTAAAAAATACTCTCTACCATTATCAGTTCGAAGAACTTTTATCGTCTTGTTGAATTGATTCTCAACTAATGCCTTAAATTCTCGAAATTTGTCGAAGCATACCTTGAAATATCATCTCCAAAAGAAACATAGTACCTTGATTTTCCAAGAGATACTTCTGAAGTTTCCCCAAATAAATCGTTATATATCAAATCCAGCACTCCAGTCGTTCTAATGGCAATAGATTTAAACTTGACTCTATTCTGTTTTTCATACAAGCAATGCTCACAAAATCTGAATCCCATGGAGCAATGTTCTGGGCAGTCGTTCGCTCACCGATGAGCGAGACCTCTGATTACCCTGTTGTAGTGGTCATTAGTCGAACCCACAAAAGTATGAGTCAATCTCAACAAGTTGAATTCACAGTCTATACCAATTTCTGTTGTATCCGATGGACTTCAAGTGGGTAAGCAACGAAGATCGTGAAGAACTGTGTGCTGTTAATTTTGCGGCATTGTCTCACCTACCATGTTTTTAGGGGAGAGTGCTCAACCTGAGAGGCAAGTCTCCCCCGAAAAGCTTTACCGAGCAGCTCTTTTGAGAAGCCGTTTTGCAGACACCATACTAAAAGCTCAAGAAAGGACCCTTGGAAAGGTGTGTTAGTGATCTGGAATTCATGCCGTAATTTTAATTTTTGCGCGGTTTTTTTATCATGGTGGTTCTCAGATATAATCATTAATATTTTAATGGATTTGGGAGTCCAGGGTGAAATGCAGGATCCTGAGAGATTGAGGCTTGAGAAAGAGGAGCTCGAGAGGCGGAGAAGAGAAGGTTTGGGATATTATTTTTTAATTAACCTAAAAATAATGTCTGCCATTCGCTGTTAATTCTAGTGATCATAAAATGAGTTGAATTGTCTCTATTTTTTAGCACCTTTCAATTGCATTTAAGCGTGTAATTACTTTTTGTTAATAATCTTCAGAAAAAGCTCGGTTACAAGCAGAAGCTAAAGCTGCAGAAAAGACTCGAAGAAAAGCTGAAGCAGAAGCTGCAGCTGAAGCCAAGAGGAAGAGAGAGGTTGAGAGGGAAGCAGCACGTCAGGCTCTACAAAAGGTAATCAAGACATCGTAAAAAGTAACAGACAAAAGTTGTGTGGACTGCTGTTCTTGCAGCTACAGTTTGTAATTTTTTGTTACTAGCAGTTGGAGAAGATCGGTCGATGTCAATGGAAATTGTCAGTTCATGGAAGACCTGGAAATGCTTAGGGTTGCCCCTATCGATCAATTACAAAGCTTTGTAGATGAGACAAGCCCTGATCACTCTCTAGATGGTCTCGGTAGTTTCATCCGTTGGAGCAACTTGGTTTATACATGAAGGCAGATGATGAAGAGGAAGAAGGTGAACCCAAAAGTGTTCCACCTAAGGAGAGATTGATTGATTGATTTTTTATTTTTATTTTTTGGATTTTCGTTATTATTGGTGCACCTGATGAGAACCAAAATTCAAGTATGTTGGACCTGGCTTTTTAAGAAGATGATTTGCAAAGACGCTGACAGCCAGAGGCGGATCTAGGCTTAAAGCCACCTATGGTAATTGCCATAGGGTAAATGCAATAGAATAGCTCTTTGGAAAAATATATTTAATTTCACTATTTCTAAAAATAGATAATTAATATAACTTGTTAGTATTTTTTTTTTTTTGAGAACCTATTCAGTTAGAATTTGATTATAGTGCTTCATTTCATCCCAGGGCCCAGGTGGGAACCTAGGGAAGGGGCGAGGGAGCTAGGGGAAACTTGCAAATTCTGAAGATGGCTAGTCTATTATCTTTGGTCAGGTTAATATCCTTTAATTCTTTAAATTAGAGGATAATGCATAATTTAAAGAATTGGTTATGTTATTGTATTAAATGTATCTCAAATAAATATGCTATTGAATAAGATAAATGGTATTTTTATGATATAATGATGGCATGAAATTTAAAACAAATAGCATTATCCTTAAGGAATCGCCATAATCATATTAAAGTTGTCAACAAAACATTCTAGGCACAGAATTTTTTTCAACAGTAAGCAATATGTTTTCTTGAGTTATGTTACAATGAGGAACAGGTATCTAAAGTGGTAGAAAAGTTAATGAAGGCAGCAGACTAGCTACATTAAACACCGGAAATTTGACTGGATACAACAGCCTTTCAAATAAAAATTAAACTACAATTTAATGATTTGATCTCCCAGAATTTGAAGAACACCTGCTAGAAATCCTCAAGTCTAGAGCTAGCTCTTACTTTATAATTATAACAAAAAATTGATAACATGGAAAAGTTAGGCCGCATAATTTACCTTGAACAGTGTTTTTCTTTTCTGTTTTTTGTTTGACATGTACCTTAAACAGTTTGAACCCATAAAAGATTACCTAAATTAAATAAAGTGCACGTCCACTTATCCCTTTAATATGCAAGCTATCTACAGATGCTCCAAAAGATAATAATAATGATCATTACATTACTTGACAACCAAATTAAAGCTGTGGCGCTATCGAAGTTATCATCATTATATGTTGCTAGTCTTGGAAATAACTTTGATTCCTCCTTTTGTTTGCACGGGAAGACCATGATCAAGAGTAGAATTTGAAGTCCTTGGCTTGCAATATGATCCCTCTCAATGCTCCAATGGGGGCTGTAAGCATCAGTAACACACCAAGCACAATGCATATCTGAAAGAAAAAAAACAATAATATTAACAGACAGGGTACACAACCTTCTATAATCACAAAAAAGCATACGAAATCATATCATTTATGTTAAGGCGCATTAAGCAAGATAATTCAAGAGAATTAATATTGTGGTGACTTACCCAATTTATCCACCAAGTAAGGCTAAACCTTTTAGGTTTGCAGATGGCAAGCCATATGATGCAAGGAAGCTGCAAAAGGAGATACATTTTTGTATATAATGAAAAGTTTAGCATTCCAACCATATATACACACACACACACACACAAAGATGAAAAAAATGGCTCTTACATAGTATGATGTTGGAGCAAAAGCAAACCCTCCAAAGAAAGCGAGAAGCCCACCAAAGAAAGGGAATGTTACACCAATGAACATTGTTAGGGCTGGCATCAAGAGACACACGAGTGATTTATTTGCCAAAGTCAAATGAATTAGCTCAAAAAGATATAGCATACGGAAAAATTACAAATAGATTTTGACACTTCCTTACCAACATAGGAGGACCGTGCAAGTAACCGAAGTAATCTACTTGGCTTAAATTTCATTTTTAACACCAAATATGATTCCATCAAGTCAAACACTGCCATTGCGAAAACCTATACAATTTTGTCATCATCAATTAAAAGTCCAAAAAATTAAATTAAATTAGCCCGATAATATGTTGAATTAACATAGTGAATTTTACTTGATAACTTCCAATAACATGGACTACGACGAATGCATTAGCAGCGGCAACAAGCCAGACGGGTTTCTCTAACGATATGAGCAAATTGTCTTCCACATTGTTCCCAAACACCCAGTAACCAATCATGGCAACAGGGAAGTAACACAAGGCCACAACTATATACGCAATTACCACGCCTTTCCACATTGGCTTCTTAGACGGCTTCTCAGGGGAAGAAGGGATTGTTGCCTGAATCTCCAACACCACATTGTGCCCGGCAAAGGCGAATGCTATATCACCCAATGCACTCAGAAATTGGAATACTTGTCCCGCACTAGTTGAAGCCCTAGGGGTGTATTTTATATCTGGTTGAACCCCTTTATGTAGAGCAGCTACCCAAGCCATAGTTGAATAACTGTAGAACAGGGCACAAGTGCAAATAAGTCGATAAACAAATTCAATCCCCCCCCCCCCCCCCCCCCCCCAAACACACACACACAGAGAATAGGGAATGTCACATAAGCCTAATGCCATTTTTGTTGGTAATTATGGCCCAACGTATGAGGATTGGAATCAACGACCACCGTAAGGTTATTTCTCAAGGTGTCTGCCATTTCTCCCACCCCTTAAGGTTATTTCTCAAGGTGTCTGCCATCCCTCTCACCCCTTGGGATCCTATTGTGTGTTGAGTATTTACTAAAATAAAACTTGTAGAGACGAAAATAGTTGTAAAAGTGCACATACGCTATAGACATAATCGCGGCAAGAAAAGAAACGAAGCTGATGGAGTTCAAATTGGGAAGATGAGAGAGGACAAGTTGGATGGCGGCAAACATCATGATGAAGTAGGTGGTTCTTATGGAGGGGGTGTTGTCTGTTGGACGGAGAATGTCGTAGACTTTCTTGAGGGACTTGCCACCTGTGACCATGTAGACTATGTTGACACCCACTTCCACCATGAGCTGTTGAGGCACCACAATCCAGAGTCCGGCTTTCTTGCCAAAAGCTTCCTGCCCTAACTCATGGTACCTGTCAAGTCTCTTTCCGGGCACGATTTCATGCATTTCCACCATTTGCCAGAGTGTATACAGAGTGATAATCCATGATAGAGTTATTATGGTTATCCCTGGTCCCCTACAAACAAAAACCAAGAATAATATATATTACCACCCAATATACATCAATAAATTGCTAATAATTATTGTTAAGAGACATGAAATGATGAACAAACTAATATACTCGCCAATGAACGCACCAATTATAGCATCAGTTTAATTATAATTATTCTCTAAATCACCATATTTGCCCACAAACTGTGTCTTAGAAACTCACTAATAAGTAAAAATTCTGGGCCGGATAATTAACATCTTGGAATCTTTAAATACTACACAAACATACATATACCTCTATCCAAAGATGAAACCTTTATCTTGGAGTTTCATTGATTCTACATGAATTTGAAAACTGCGTAGCTATACTTTGAAATAGCTTCTTTAATTTGTTTTCATGTCGATGACTCGATGACTATTATTGGAGTACTACATTGTCTGTCAAAACTAAATCTAAAAAGAGAATAATAGCTGTATAAAAGTTCATTGATTAAAAAGAGGACAAATTGACCTACCTACATTGTAAAAAAAAAAAAAAAAAAGAGTTTTATATTAGTGAATGGGTATGGGAATTAATTAGAGATGGAGGAGCTGGTACCAGCCAAGCTGAGACATGGCGAAAGGGAGACCAAGAACACCAGCACCAACCATGGCAGTGACATTGTGGAAAGCTGAATACCACCACTTTGCATTACGGGATGAGGTAACCGGCAGCCACGCATTGAGTTCTTCTATCTCCTTCTTATTATTATGACCACCTAATTCCATTCTTTATCCACGCAAGATCCCGATTTACAGAATAGAATAATTGATAGATAATAAGTACCTATTCTTATTCCTATTCCTATTCCTAATATGAGAGAGATAACTACTAATTAGCCAGCCAGACGAGAAATTAAAAGAAGATCTAGTAGAGAAAAACTAGAGTTTGTTTCCTTCTCTAACTCAATATATAGAGTGGTTATTACTAAAATAAAACGCAAATTAATTAGATATTCTTTTTACTATATAACCAAATTAAGAAAATTAACATTTATTTTTACAATTTCAGTTGTAATTATTTTATCCAACTCAACTTGTTAACTGGAATCCGAATATCCATGCATGATATCAGTTTTCTTTTTCAATCTTACCAAAAGCAGACACTTTTATCATGTACCCTTATACTCCGGATTGAAAAGTGCATGGATAATTAAAAACCACCCGACCTAAATGGCTGCCATTCCAAAAGCGCATTTTAAACACAATTTACTACAATTCACGTCTCCTCAAATAAAATCAAATTTTTTATTTAAAATAATAATAATAATAATTTTATTTTGTACAGGGAACTCAAAATTTTAATTTTGTACAGGAACCCTAGCCACCATCTTAGATCTGGAGAGGACTCTTCGTCTAGAGATACTTTTTCCTAAATCTCTTTAATTTTAATCTGATAAATTATTCTCTGTTGCATAGTTTTTCTCCATGAGATGATTGATTTTTTTTTATTTTCCTTTCTACGTTTGGGAGATTCTTATTCGTTCATAAATAAAAAAATCAGTGCATGAATTATTGAAGATTAATTAATTATTCTAATTTAAATGTGGTGTTATTGTGACGATCCCAAATTCGGGTTCTATAACCTAGGGTTTAATTCTCATTATTCAAATACATAATAACAACTAAATGCATAGCCTTCATTAATCTAGCGGAAAATACATACGGTTCTTTACAAAAGGTAATATAATCCCTAGGTCTTTAATCTTAACATTCATCAGATCTATCTTAAGGGATTACAAAAAATTTACAAAGGTAATTACGTATTAATCAATTAATTAACATGAAATAATTTAATCTAATATTTGACTTTTTCCTTGTCTTTGTCTTTTTTAGAACATTCGAATTTTGCTGAAAAGTAAGTCATGATATAGCAAGGATGAGCAACTAGTTTGCTCATCAAGTTTAAGAACAGATAATACAAGATATATCATGATTGAATGAAAAATAACATCAAGAGTTTCAACAGATAATAATTGTGAAAGAACAAGAATTAATTTTCAATGTAAAAGAAATGATTGAATCTTTATTGCTGAGTGGCCTCAAGGACCATGAACTACTGCTTAAAGTAAATCAGATGTATGTATTCGACACCTTGATAGTTTGGTACTTGATGGGATCAATCTTTTGTACCCCATGTATATGCATAACACTCAAACATCTTGCGCATTGGTCGGTTTCCCGAATATAATCCTTTTAGCTAGGGTTGTTCGTTCTCAGTCTTACTATAAGAATCTGCACCAACCAATGATTTGAATAAGATCTTAAAATATTCAAGTTGATGAATTTATACATGTAGTGTCTAGTCGAAACAATTAGTTTAGACGTTCTTAAACCATTCTTGAATTAATGAACTATAATTCTTGCAAATGCACTATGTACGAATATAATAATAATATTGATGTGGAATAATTTTAAATAATTAAACCATGTAAAGTCCTTGCAAAATTAAATACAAGTTTAGGTGTAAAAACTTGCTCAATAATAATTTGAGTAGAGTTAGAAAACTTACCTCGTATATTGATTACTGTTAACCAATTCAATTTAATATCATTTGAACAGATCTAACAATTTATCAAGTTGATCTTTCAATTAGCATCATATATAGGTTAATATAATAATCTTTGTATATCTTAATTTATTTACACTTAATCACATAATTAAATAATTAAGGTATATTAAACACTCAGGAAATATTTTAATCACATAAAACATATATTAATCATTTAATATAGATTAAACTTCTACCTAATATTATTAATAATATTTTATTTATTTTCTAATATTATTAATTATTTAATAATATTTTATTAACTTTCTAATATTATTGAAGATCAACATAAACCATGCATTATCAAAGAAGAATAAATTAAGGAATAGAAATTTCAGAAGAAATAATAAAGTAACCAAATTTTCTCGTCAGAATCACTATTTGTGGAAAAATTATTCAATGCCTCAAGAACAAATAAATAGTATGCTCCCCTCTCACATAACAGTGGGGTTCATAAGGGCCCCACCATGTGAGAAGAGAGAGCATACTGTTTATTTGCTCATGGGACACCGAATAATTTCTCTTATTTGTGGCGGTAAGCCACTTAAACCGATCTCTTCCCCCTCAAATTACCAACGCCATTATGAATACCTCGCACATTCTGTCTAGAAATTGACCTTCCTCTGGCGTTTGGGTGTTAGCAAGACTGGCCTCAAAACTACGACAAGACTACCAGTATTTGTCACTTTCTCTCTCATCGGTCGAGTATTTTTCACTTTCTCTCTCATCGATCAAGCTTTTCAGGGGAATAACTCAGTTGCGAGATCGTCAACGCTTATTAAATTTACCTCACTAACTATAAAGAGAATCGGCTAAGACTTCTCCAACAGGGATGAGCCAAAAGCAAAGGAAGGAGAGTCATTGGATTTCGAGTTTGTTCCAGCTGATTGGAGTTCTCACTGTGGTTGATTTGAAAGTCGATGTCGATATTTCATTAATATAAAGAGAGGGAGATAATAGGGTTTACAATAAGGCAGGCAGGCAGGCTTTTGTAGAAAGGACAACAGGCACGAATTGAAGGAAAAATCATTGATATGACCACAGGACCTCGAATTGAAAAGGGAGTTGGGGAAGGAAGAGCTGAAACTTGAAAGTGAATGTCGGAAGTTACTAAAGCGGAGAGTTCGAAATTCGGGCGGGAGGGAGGGAGAGAGGGAGGGGGGTGGATTTTCAATTGAATTGAATTTGGACGGGCTAAAGAGTGTGTGCGTTGTCATTGCCATCGACTAGTATTATTATGGTGTAATTTTTGTAACAAAATTAAAAACTAAATTAGTAAAATACTTAGAGTTTCATATTTAGAGTTCAGACAAACAGACAGGCTCTCTTTTCCAATGAGATTATTGATTTATTTTTAATTGAGATAACTTCATTTTACCAAATAACAAGTAATTATGGTTTCAAAAGAAAACATGAAGTTAAATAGAAAGAATTTAACAAGTTTAAAGAAATATACTGATAGATAAGAAAGGCAGACGGGAAAAAAAAAAAATGAAGGCGGCCAATCTTTTGGAAATTTGTTAATTTTATTCCTTGAAAAGAACGTATAAAAAAAATTATTCCAATTGAAATATGATAAATTATTTCACTCTCCATTCCATTCTTTTTCTATATTTCATTCGTTAACCAATTTCATTCGTTCAATCTCTTTTTACTTGAAAGCACCATCGCTTACCAATAATCTTTGACAAATATAGTAAGCATTCTAAACAGATCCAAGCTGTCTAAGTTACTTGCCATGTGCATATTGCACTAGAAACTTTGTGAAAGGGTCAACATAACTATATACCTCAATAAACTGTCAATTAGGTAATTAACAACCAACAAAATAATATTAATAAAAATAAATAAATGAAGAGTACGAAAGTTATTGATGATATCAATAGCATAAACTAATTTAGGGAAGTACAAATGAGAATGAAAGGGAAAGAAAGTTCAGAAGCTATATTAGCATGACACGTGTTTATGTTTGTATTTTTGTGCGTGTTGTGTGTATGTGTGTGTGTACGCGCATGAGAGAGAGAGAGAGAGAGAGAGAGATCCCATACGTATTACGTATTATTACATTAGTCAAAAAAAGGTAATATTCAAGTCTCCTTGATAAACACTGAAAGACAAACTCCTCAGAATCCTAAACCTAAAAACACTCCTTTGGAGGTAAGACAACCCTTGCTGAGTGTGTAACACCGCCAAGAGGGTTCGAAGTTGATTCACATACTCAATTTATTCGGACAAAACACCAGCAGCTCTGCCCACTCCGAGCAAAAGGCGGTCAATATCTTCAAACTTACTGAACAGATGCAATATGAACGATCAAGTCAACCACACGTGAGCTGCAATAGGCCCACAGGAAATTTTCATCAGCTAGCAGTCTTTGCAAATATTAGTAACAGGATAAACTGAAGAAAGTATAATGTCATCATCATTATGTATATCAGTATATGTAGTAATATAATTAAAATTGAAAATAGGTATACTGTTATCATGCTTAAAAAATGTCTAATGGCCAATAAGGAAACTCTTGCTACCATTCTAATATCAATGCAACAGTACAATAGGTAGTTCATGGTCTTTTTTATTATCAGCATAATAATCATATATAATGACCAATTAAGAAACTATTGCTACCAGTCGCTGAGCTACATCATAGCTGAGAAGTATAGTGGTTTACCTGTATCCCCACTCGTTGTCATACCAGGTAACCAGCTTCACAAAGTTATCGTTTAGAGCAATTCCTGCCTTAGCATCGAAAATGCTTGACCTGGAAATTTAATAGTTTAAAAATTAGAAAGCTTTGTCAACTGATGAACTCAATAATGCTTGATATTTGTTTACCCTGGTAGATATACCGTTAGTCACTAAGGCAACAAAAATTTATGCCATCGCCTCTCAATCATACATTGGATTAATATATAATAATTCATAGTTTAATGGGTTAAAGAGCTACCCAACTTTCATGGGCAAGTCCTAATCAAGTAAATAAAAAGGTTGATGTCCCTATTAAGATGATTTAGCTAGCACCCAGCTTCATAAAATATTGCCCAGCAGCCGGCTGGCTTTTGCATTATGACCTATGGCAATAGGTTCAATTTTAATACTGACTCATGCGCCAGGTTGGAGAGAGAAGTGAAGGAAACAACAAAAACAACCCACACAAGACTTCCAGCATCAATCCTTACCTATTGTCACCCACAAAGTCAGTGGAGACTACATCATCTTCAGTGTAACCCAAGATTCCCTTGAGCTTTCCCTCGGACTCCTCCCTAATAAAATAAAAGAATAGAAAATAATGAATCAATGAAAAAGAAAACTATAAGTGACATTATTGCGAGGTTTTTGTGAAACTTGGAAGTTAATAGCATGCAAAGACACTAAAATCTCCCCTATAATTCAAAGCATGATTCAAAGTTAGTTTTTGTGAATGAAGACAAATATAAAAAAGCACAGTAGTTTTTCAATCCTTACTTAATAGCAGCTTTAATTTCCTCATAGCTGGCCTTCTTTTCCAACCTGACAGTGAGATCAACCACTGAGACATCCACAGTGGGAACTCGGAAGGCCATTCCAGTCAATTTCCCATTTAATGCAGGTAGCACTTTCCCAACAGCCTACCAAACCACAACACCAAAATTTGAAAGAGTATGCATCAATTAGTAACAGAGAAAAAAATAAATTAAGTTCATGAAAAATGTTAAGTCCACACCAACCAAGAAAAGAAGAGGTTTTTTGCACAACAGAACATGAAATTTGGTCCCTGCATTGACTACAAAACAAAATAAAGTTCACAATTACCTTGGCAGCCCCAGTGCTGCTAGGAATGATATTGAATGATGCAGCTCTTCCACCTCTCCAGTCCTTGGATGATGGTCCATCAACAGTTTTTTGCGTGGCTGAATCACAAGGAACACATTTGCATTTACAATTGTAGTAATGGCATATCTATTCCAGACAAATAGAATAAACAAACTACTACCAAAAACCCACCAGTAATTGAGTGTACGGTAGTCATAAGCCCCTCAACAATGCCGAATCTGTCGTTGATCACCTATATATTAAGAATGAAAAACCCAAGAAAAATCTGAGCCCTCCCGAATTGCTCAAAAAAGACATATTATAAGTTAGCAGCAGAGATAATAAAATACCTTTGCAAGGGGAGCAAGGCAGTTAGTAGTGCAGCTAGCATTAGAAATAATATGAAGGTCAGGTTTGTATTCCTTCTCATTGACACCCACAACAAACATGGGAGCATCCTTACTAGGGGCAGAAATGATGACCTTCTTTGCTCCACCCTGACAAGCTCAAGAAATTACCACCAATCAAGTAAATGCAAGAGATTTTTTGTAGGATACAAACCAACAGAATCCAACCAATTAATTATTATTGACATTTAAAGAAAAATAACATATATGACTTTACTTACAAAAATTGTACAAATAAATCGGACGCAATAGAACTCACACCATTACATCAAGTACTATTATGTTACATACAAATCTCTACTCCAAACCATGTCATTTAATAAAGTGACATGTACCACAATAACATGGTAAAACTTAACTGCATTATGCAATTCATATTTCCATAGCAATTGAAAGAAATGTACGAGATTTTCCACCATGAAACATGCACTCTTAAAACCTACCAGAAAAAAAAAAAAGGAAAAACAAGTACTAATAAAGTTTATCATGTAGCAATACCTGATCCTATCCTATCATTAATGAAGAACAAATCAATATCTAATCCTATCTATAAGCAACAAAGAACAAATCACTAAATCAGTAATTCAGTATATCTACAGTATATTCTATCATACGAGTGTGCAACATAATCACAAACCTTCAAATGTGCAGCAGCCTTGTCCTTGTCAGTGAAAACCCCAGTGGACTCCACAACAAACTCGGCACCAGTACTGGCCCAAGGAATCTCCTCTGGGTTCCTGTATATCCAATCAACAAACTAAGCTCAAAATTACCAGTGTTATGAACATGTTTAAACATTAAAAATTATATATATATATATACACACACACACGACAAAAACCATATATTACAGCATTGGGGACAATACCTTAAACCAAAGACCGTAACTGGCTTCTCACCGAAAAGAAGGGTCTTCTCATCCTTAACTGTTAGTTCATGATGCTTCCATGGACCGTGGACGCTGTCATATTTGAACATATATGTCTGAAACAAATAACAAAAATTAGTAAATCTAAGGTACAAAACAATCAGCAAATTAAGACTGAGACAAACCAATCTAGTGAATTGATACTAATTTGGCGTGATACCCACTAATAATCCTAAAACTGTACAATAACAACTAAGGTATTGACAGAACTGACTCTCTTATACTACCTCGTGTACAACACACTTACGGCTGTTAATTACAACTGTTCCTCATAAATTTATAGTTCCCATTACACACCAAATTATTAAAGCTTGGGACATGATCAGATCTAGAATGTACCCCAGATCAGCAGAGAAAATAAACGGTTGTGCAGATCTTTTATGTATAATCTAACAAAACCCAATTCTCTTAAAAGTTAAATTAGGCAACTAAAACTTCCAGATCAACAAAGATCTAGTGCAAACAAGCGCAAATCCAAATACATGCAGTCAAACAGAACCATGACGTACAAATAATTGAAATAAAAAGAAGAATGCTTACCATGTAATCAACTGTAATGAATGGATCATTAACAGCAACGAGCTCAACATCGTCTCTTTGCAAAGCCACTCTGGCCACCAATCGACCAATTCTTCCAAATCCTTCACATCATATTTCCATGATCAAAACAAAAATCTATGTAAAATAAGTAAATCCCAGTAAAAAATTAATATAAAATAATAGGAGACTAGATCTAATACCGTTGATTCCGATCTTGATCTTGGCTGAACCCATATAGAAAACAAAAAATCAGATGATTACAATGGGAAAACATATGAAAACTTTCATACTAACAGAATGAATGTAACAGTAAAATGCATACCCATGGTTCTGAAGAGAGTTCTGAAAGACTGGAGAGAATAGTAACGAGAGTCGAGATAAACGACAGAAAATAATGAAGAGGAAATGAGTGTTTTGTGGGGTTTAATGGGAATAGTGTGAAAGGGTGACCGGAACAGCCGGTGGAGATAGGAAAGATAGTCCGACTATTAATGCGGGTGTATGGTAATATAATGATCCCTAGATATGCGCTGTCCGATTCGATGATTTCAAACGGCGGAGGATGACGATACTCGTGGACAGCCGTTCGATTTAGGGGTCGGTAATGCGTTAGTTTATGGCGGACTACCACGGTAACCACGCTGTTTTATAACGGACGTTTATGTTGAGTTAACAGTGACAGAATGTTCCGGAAGGGCTGATGGTTTTTGGTTCACGGAATTACCATAAATAAAAAAGATTTTGCCAAAAATATAAATAAATTTTTTTTTAACTATTTATATTAATTTAATATTATTTTAAATTTATGAATTATTTTTTTATTTAAAAAAATAAGAATTAATAGTCTCTCTCATCTTAAATTATTAAATAATTTTATGAAATTAATAATTTAACATTAAGGGATTAATAACTCATTATCAAATGATTAAATAATATAAAGTAATATTAAATTAAAATAAATAATTTAATTTTAAATATATTTTTTATAAATAAATATAACTTTTTATAAATAAACATAACCTAATAATAAAAAATAAAAATAAAAAAGTAACGTCATTGTTACAACGGACACAAGACCGTCGATTTACGCGATTTACCCATCAAACTTAACGGGATTATTATCCGAAATAAATTATATTTTATCTATTATTTCAATAGGTCATGTATTAATTTTTAATTAACAAGTAAAAGAAAACAATTATACTACTCGTTGTAATTTTTTGGCATAAATATAAATTAATACCCTGAACTTTTAATGTTTTTTTTTTATTTTGGAGACTGAATTCTCAATTTTTTTAATTACGTGATTAAACTTTTAATTTTTTCTATTTTGAAGATTGTCTTATCAGTTTTTTCAATTAGTGAATTATACTTTCTTTTTTTTCTTTTTTTGGGGGATTGCCTTTTAAATTTTTTCTGATTACGTCTAATTGATAGTTGTGTGTTTGTTCAATTTGTTTTTTTTTTATTGAATGAAATTATGTAATTCCTTCGTCCCAAATTAAAAGCTTGTTATTGACTTTTGAAAGTTAATTTAAAATATTTTTAATCTCAAAATTAATAAAATATATTTAAAAATATGAAATAACAAAATTTTAATTATTAATACATTTATACATTTTAAATATTCATCATTATATTAATTTTTGATACTTTTAAAATCTTGTAATGATGATTTTAAACAATCTTGTAATTAGGTATTTATTAATTTTTTAAAATAAATTTAAGACATTACAAACTCAGTTTTAAAAAATTCATTAATAATCAACATAATGATGAATATTTAAAATGAATAAATGTACTACTAATTAAAATTTTGTTATTTCATAAATTTTAATATATTTTATCAATTTTGAGATTAAAAATATTTTAAATTAATTTTTAAAAGTCAATAACAATTTTTTAATTTGGGACGAAAGAAGTACATAATTTCATTCAATAAAAAATAAATTAAACAAACACATAACTATTAATTAGACTTAATCAGAAAAAATTAAGAAAACAATCTCTAAAATGAAAAAAATTAAAAGTTCAATCCCCTAATTGAAAAAACTGATAAGACAATTCTAAAGTTGAAAAAATTAAAAATTTAATCACTTAATTGAAAAAATTGAGAGCTCAATCCCCAAACCAAAAAAACGTTAAAAATTCAGGGTATTAATCTATATTTAGGCCTAATTTTTTTTAAAAAATGGTTGATTATACAAATTATTTATTAGATGAGGATATCAGCACCCTCCTTTAATAGAAAGATTTTCAAATGCTTAAATTACGAAGTGGTTAAAATAAATAATAACCGAATCTATCTCTAATAAATTAGAGAATTGATATTTTCGTAAAACTCTATTCACATAAAGGTGAGTCTTTTTTACTATTCATGTGAATAGAGTCTTACACAGAAAATATCAATTCACTAACTTATTGTAGTAACGTAACAATTATACACTTATAAAGTCCTTCATGAATTAAAATTATTTTATATGTGATAAAATTGATAATTGTCAATCATCTAATAAATTTTTGCATTTTGCTAAAAAAATAATAATAATGTGGATAAAATGGTTTGAATTATGGAGTCTTTTAAGGATTATGAATCATTTATTATCATATCTCATATTTGAACTCTTTCTCCTAACCATAATTCTCTCCTATCCTTTATATGAGGTAGCTCGTGATGCTCTACATTGTTGCTTTGTAGTTGGACTTGTACCCAAACATATGAACCACCACTATTGTAACTCACTACTTTCTCAACTAACACCAACCACCAGGGTTTGGGTTTTGGTTGACCTCCAGGCTCTAGATAATATACAATTTCTAAAATTTAAAATACATTAATTCAACTTGTATTCTACCAATGCAATTATTTTTTCTGATGGAAAAATTACAGAAAAAATTTCCGCTACAAAATCCTAACAATTATGGATACACTTATACTTGAGCTTGAATGTTAAAACATGAGCCCATGTACACTACATCAGGCTTACGAGATCATCAATCATATCAATAATTTGGCCGTCTCTCAAGCCTTTTAAGCCTATCCACTGAATTCATCCCGAGTGTATAATTGGTGTGGTTCGGATCAGCAGAGGCAAACCTTCATGACCAACCCTGAAAAGATATGGGTTAATTATACAAGTTATTTGGGCTTATTAATGACAAGTTACCCTCAACGAGATGCATGTTGTAAGTTGTCAGCGGCATGTCTCTGTCCATGGGCCACACAACCTCGTGTTCATCCTCCGGCCAAAAGTCCTGTCTTGTCTTTAGACCGAACGGGGATTTAATTGAATGTTTTATTGCTTCAGATGAACCATCGATGCCAATGCTTTTTGTGCATTCCTCCCACTGGACAGTAATTACTCTCCCACTCTCACCACCATATGCGGAGTCATCCTCCCAACCTGACAAAAAGAAATAGAAGATTGGCTCATAAAAATAAATGAAGAATTTTCACCTAGCGCTGCGACAGAAGATAAATACTAAGACTTAAGCTTCTGAACGAGTGCTTATATAAAATGGCTTAAAAGCTGGCTGGGTACAGGATCACACTATTACTGTCCAACATAAAAAGGAAGTGCCAAACTATTTGGTATCTGAAACCAAAAACTAACAATACTACAATTAAAACCAACACGACACATACTTAAGATCGCAGATACAGAAAAAGAAGGCAAATTTAGTAACTCATGTTTGTTGATTAATAAATCACAATAAGCAATGCTTCCCCTTCCATTAATTTCAGGGCCTGTCAATTATATTACAATATATTGTGCTTCTATACTTACAAGTTTCTAAAGTCGGTCAAACTTTTATTTGAGGGATTAGTGAGAACTTTTAATTAATTCATTTCTCATTTAATTGTGAAACTTACTACTTGTAGAGGTATCTCTGCAATTCCAAGCAGGATCTCCTGAAGTAATTCAGCATTACAGATACCAGAAGTTTGTCCATCTCCCCTGTGATCCCGAATCCATTCGAGTTTCAATGTTGAGCTAGTACTATCTGTACATGTACAAAAGGTTCCAGAAATAGAATGTCTTATAACATGATAATAAACATGCAATCCTTAAAAGTTAAACAGAATTAGACGATTCACAGAGAATAAAATTGGGTCCACAGCGAAATGTTGATAAAGTAAGACTGCACGAGATAACCTCGATTTACAAAACTAGAACACTAGATGCTAAAATCAAGTTTGTGATACTATTATTCACAATATATCTGAGCAGGATTTATAAAATGCAAAAGAAATTATTGTAAACTAATCTAGAAAGTTAATTAGCCTTTTTAAAAACATTCAAAATCCTCCAGTGGTAATGTTGAATTAGAAACAAATTAAAATTGAGGTTCTAGCAGCTAATAAACATAATTAAAATATTCCAATAACTTGAAAGAGCGACATAACATGATAGCAACAATATTGTTTGATCAGCATGAAGGCAATGTAAATACATCCTTTGAACAAAGAAGAAGAAATTATAAGGCCACTTATTCATAACCTTGTTCTGACATCTGATTGCAATTTCTTGACTATGACCTAACTTCAATCAATCCTCAACATCTACTGTTGAGCAAACATTTCACAATTTAAAAGAAAATGTACAGGACTTCATACTGACACCTGGTTTCACAAATAAGACCAGCTGGTGTAAATAAAGATCATCAATTGCCAGGAGTCACCAAGAAGAGGAGCGTAAATGCATGAAAGGCACGGATGCATTGAAAAGGGAAAATAGACGCAAGTGGCAGACAGCAGCTCAAACACTTGGCAAAATCCATGCAGCATAGGTCTAATGGTGGGCATAATGACAACAATAATACACGAGCCACACTATTTTTGTTATACAAATCATCATCATTGATCTATGAATGCTAACACACTCCACCTAGATGAAATAAACTAGATGGTGCTAATTTAGCAGGTCATAAAGCCAGAAAACTACAAGAAAGGTATTCATGGTTTGAAATATATGAATACCTTTTTAAGACTAAAATACCAAATGGATGATATTGGCAAATAACTGCTTCAACAATTATGTGTGCCACGTACTTCAAGTTTCAAATGAAAAAAACAAACAATTTGATGATAAATTATACTACTATGGTGGACTAATGAATGCAGCAGAGATATTTGCTCAATTATGTTTAGAGTTTTAGCCAAGTATAGAAGTTTCTGTTTTCTACTGAAGCACAGGTAGCATGGACCCAAAAATATGTTTTCTTATTAATTTGACCTAACAATTGAGGGAGTAAGGTGTACATAAATGTAATACTATGAAATGCGACTCATCTGATCCTATAGACATCACTAATTAACTAACTCCTTGCTTAAAAAGAAAAAAAGAAGGGAGGGTGCGAGAGTGAAGAAGTGAGATCCAAAAAAATCACCAAATAAATGTGGGTTCTGAATATTTTAAAGAAGAAAAGAAAAATGGACAAAAGGAAAAACCTTATACAATTTTAAGGTGTGTAATGGTTGTGGACTAACTTCACTTTGTTTTTTCTGCAGTGATATAACAAACTACCAATCTCGTCATAATATTATTTCCTTCTTGCATTTTTACTTCTTAATGGGACTTCAGTTTCTTCTTGTTTAAAAAGTAGTGGTGGAGGGATAAAAGATATTTAATGTTTTATGAACTTTTATAATAGACTTATGGGGTATGGGTTTGTTGTTAAGGCTATAGATTTACATATTCGGTTTACAGTTATCATTAGAAGTTTCAATTCAAGGATCCTGGTTCCGATTTTGTATTGTCATATTTGTAGTGCTTGCGTAATGTTTCCTTTTATAATTCAACTAAAAGAGAATAGTGCTGCCAATTACAATCCGCGAGCTCAATTACCAGGTTCCCACTTGGTCTGTGTGTGCTATCAAAAGTGAGTTGTTCATAAAACCGCAAGCTCCTCAAATAAACTATCTAGTACTCTTTCCAATAGTAGAACCTGGAGGTTCTAATTGACTTGCAAAACTACAGCCCATTAATCAATGTACACACAATGAAGGTACACAATCACAATTCTTCATTAGAAGTCAGGTAATTTGTTGTATATTTCAAATTTAATATATATTTAAGAAAGCAAGAAAAAATAAATCTTGAAATAAACTAGAGATCGACTCATCCACCCCTGAATAGGTTATCATAGATTAAAAACTTCATAAACACAGCTATCACTTTCGGTAGGAAAATTTTTCAGCAGAATATATTGAATCCAAATACAGAGCCGAAGGAAAACTAATGTCAATAATGGAGAATTAGCGAACAATTACCTTACCCTGATAAGTGAAACAATCAATCCTTTACTCGGAGATTTTCTCTTCCGTTCACGTTGAGAATTTAGTGTCTCTTGTTGGAGGAATGAACCCCGTCATTCTTTTTCTGGCAACTAATAATCTGAAGTTATAATTATTAGGGAAAAAGGTAATTTCCATTTCTAATAAATCAAATTATATTCTTTCAAAAAAAAAAGAAAAGAGTTTTTAACGTCAGTCATTTTTACTCTTTACTGTAAAATTGTAAAAGACATTTTCCGCAGTGAATCATAAAATACTTACCCCCAAGGTAATGTAGATAGCTGGAAAGTTGGCACAAAATGCAGTTGGATAAAATTTGTGGCATCTTAAATTTATTATATTTGTGAATAATAAAATGCAACTATGCCCGGCTGGATGGTAGGCTTATTTATCAAGAATTAGGTATAATAAATATGTTATGTTGCCCCCGGAGGCCTCAAACACCCAGAATCTTATATTCTGCAAATTTGTGTGAAAATGCTATAGACGAGTTACATGAGGAACATAAAACCATAACAAATACACGTGATGCCAATTTCTATTACCCACAAAATGGAATTTTATTTAGAAGATGAAATGTACAATTGGAGATCTGGATCCTGCTCAAACTCTGCCATGTCTTGCTCATTCATAATAACCCATGCTTCTATTCCCCCATCCCATCTTGAATCCACAAGAAAAATAGTATCTTTACTAGGAAAGCTAGCACCACTCACCCAACTGGGCTTTCCCCAACCAAAGTCTGCTTCATAGACTGGAAGTCTACACCAACTGCTAAACCTCAACACCTTCATATCCTTTTGGGACATCAGTTTACCTATATCCTTGAAATTATTCTTGGCAAATTCGTAACCTTTTTCGCCCAGTAGCTTCCTTATATAGTCGTCGTCTATTTTTTCAAATGCAGCCCTCAATTTACCCACCAAGAAACTGAACTCATACGCTTCGCCATTTGTAACTGCGCTAGCCATCTGAAAAATATTACCAAAAGCATATTCTGGCAGTGGTGGCACCATCCTCCCCCTCAAATTCACCGGATGGAACACGGCTGATGTTTTCCCTTTCTTGATAACACACTTCCATATGAATGCTGATACAATCTCCACACGCGTAGGCTGCATTATGCTAGAGCTGTCGATAACTTTTGCCTTTAGTGCTGATATTGCTGAGGTGGTGAAAGTAAACCTTTTAGTGACAACCCTCTCCACTGGGGGCTGGACTGCTGGATTTTTCATATCTAGCTTGTAATCCGAATAATCCCCTGGTGGGAAAAGAGTCGCAGAGTTAAAGAGTGGACGTGCAAAATTGCACTCTCCACGAGCCATGGCAGCCCAACATTTGATGAAAGTGCACAAAGTACATATATCAGCTATTCTGTGAGAGATGCACGTACCAAGTACTATACCACCACAATTAAATAAGTTAGCTTGAATGGCTAATTGTTCTTCTGGTCTAATAATTTGAAAACCATCTAAGTTATATGGGATCAATTGGTCTAGTACCTCAACTTCAGGACATTCCATAATATCTGAAAGCTGGCAATCTACACGGGCTTCCAAATACTTAACCCCTTCGTCGTTACAATCAACTGAACTCAGCCCTTCCATCCTTCCGGCCAGGGGGTAGAAATGAGTTAAGGCATCGGATAATGACGTCTTTAGCCGGTAAGACATATCAGATTGTGTTATATTGCTAGTTTCATTGTAGGAATAATAGAATATAATAGGGAGAAAATGAGGAGGAATGGGCTGATCTAAAAAAGAGAGCTTAAATTTTTTCAGGTGGGAAGGTGTGGGAGAGGATGGTTTGATAAGTTCTCTAGAAATGATATCAACCTTCATTCTGTCACTGCAGCTAGAGTTGAAGGAAATGAGTATAATTTTAATGCTTATGCACGCCATAGTTTTTCAATTACAGTTGATATATAGGATGGATATGCCATAATAGAACTAAACAATTAGGTTTGTGCTATTAAAATAAATCTACTAGCTAATGACCCTCAAGACTAGAGCTAGCTTGGCTTCTTCCCTTGAATTAAGGCCACCACCCAATATAGAATAATGTTATCAAAAAGATTCTAAACATATCTTGGACAGTGATATATATAATATTTTGCATAGGAAGTTGAAAAATAATGCACAAAATGTTCCTATAAGCATATGGACAGATCTAGACGTTGATGTATACAATTTCTTTAAAATAAGGAAATATCATATGCTATACCTGCCTATCGAGAAAGATGCTTTAATATGTGATTAGAATTTCTTAAAAGTACGTAAGAAAGTATTACTAGTGCCTCGGCAAGGTACTTTGATAGTACTAATATTTAAGGGTTAGATACCCTTGGATTCCCTCTTTATTTCTGTTCAAAATGTTGCATCTAGAGTTGGGAATCACCTAACAATTGGGAAAACTCCCAAGTCCTAGTTAGACATAAATCAGGGATCAACAAAATTTCTAAAAGATTAATTATTTCAGCAGATGTTTCTTGGCACCAGTACCAGTCTCATATCAAAAGGCCAAAAGGTTCAGCTCCAAGGTTTTATTATTATTTTTTTCTTTATTCCCCTTAGTAGTGGCATCGTTAACGCAACTTCAGGGTTTTGATTCCTTCATTCAGGTTGTGGCTAGATGCTCTCAGTATCAAACAATCACTTGACAAAAATCTTCCTATTAAAAACAATCAGTTTAGGAAACTTGTGACATTGCATATAAATATTTTAAGGCTATCCTCACATCCAGTGATGCCATTTTTCTGACTTCCATTAGCTACCAAATCGTAAGCTATCAGCTCTAGATCAAGCTCTTCTAAAATTTGTCCCCACAGTTTAACAAAGTTATTTTATCATTAAGCAATGAGATATGTTAAATATATAAAAGCTATCCAAATTTGTATGCAGAGTGGTTGGTGAGTCACCACCAAACACTGATTTTTTTTACTCAGCTTGCTAGTAGATCATGTTCATGAATCCAAGCAAAAACTGATGCAATATGAGAACAAAACATTCAAATTAGATATCCATATTCTCATGTAAATACAGCTTTAAGACATCTAAATTTAACGTGTAAATTATAAACCATTATTTGTTTGGTTATGCACACGCGCCTTGGATTATAACATCTGCATATGCGTGCTGATAACATCTGTTAGTTTCGTATTTCTAACATCTGTCGATGCTGGCTGATAAAATGATTTTTTTACAATAATAATGGGAACATATTTTAAAGCTCTTAACGCCAAACTTTGTAAGCCCGTTGAAAATCACCAATAGCACAAACACCTGCACCCCTAAGACAAACCGTTAGACACCCCCAGATTAAGAGACGGCTTGGGGCCCTCCGGGGATGCTCCGGTGTGAGAATAAGTACAGGCCAAAAGCGTTATCAATGGAGAACCAAGTTATGTTGGAATAACAGAATTCTGTGAATAAGAAAGTATGTACCGTATTTGTGAGCTAGTAGGCTGCTTATATACATGTCATGATCCCCGGAATCCAAGTAGGAATAGGATGTCCACTTCCTAATCAACTTATGACTCCCTTTAATGCAATGTAGAATCATTTC
This sequence comes from Hedera helix, assembly GCA_947179155.2. NCBI lineage: Eukaryota > Viridiplantae > Streptophyta > Magnoliopsida > Apiales > Araliaceae > Hedera > Hedera helix. The sequence goes on along the minus strand of OX359269.1, from coordinate 52,036,545 downwards.
CATAACAAGCATCCTACCTCCGCCAAATAAGGAAATAGAATCCAAGAGGTATAAGGACATTGTCAACCCCAAGCTGCCTTTAACATGGATGTGAGTGGGCCGACCATCCAATGGCTCAATCTAAGTATCCAACAAATTTAACCCAAAAATAATATGGGTTGACCCAAACATAAACCCAATCAATTATATCCCAACATTGCCCCTCACTCTCTTACTTTTAAAGAAAAATAGGAGAGTAACATATTTTAAAAAATATTTAGATTTAAACCTCCCATCAACTGTCAAACACTTCTGACGTCACCCAACACAGCCACACGTGTGTCGATTTGCTAACTTAGAGCTTCGCGCCCCCGATCAAAACCCTCTCTTTTCAAATCACCTGCCATATCAATAGTTTCTTCCCCAAAAACCCACTCCAAACCCCATTTTCTTCTTCTTTACTGATTAAAGAAACTTTTCGATCCTTGCTCCAGTTATACAGACGACAGGCAATCATCCTCACCATCGTTACACATCATACCTCTAAAAATCAATCTCCAGTACCCCCAAACCCTTGTAACCCCAAAAATCGCCCCATCCCCAACAGATCTGAAATGGTTTCTTCCACCAGTGCAGTAGCCACAACTTCTTCGTCATCTGAGGTAAATCCCTTCAGGCCAGCCACCATAACTGCTTATATTCCCAATCCTTCAGGATCGAATATCAAAGCGATGGAAATTGAAATCAAAAAAATGTTCAAAGATACCATCGCATACGCCCATGCCAACACCCAATCCACCGTCAATAATGAAGGAGTCGAAGGCTTCAAATCTGAATTCAAGTTCCCTGGGGAATATACCTTAAAAGCTCCCAGCCCAAATGAAAACATGTACTGGCATCCCACTAGCCCTCAACTCACAGTTCCGACCTAGGTACTCAGAAATAGGGTCAAATATCCCTTTCACCCCTTCATCTCTAATTTTCATGACTTCATTGGGATCGGACTTGCCCAACTAGTCCCGAACTCATACATACACTTGGTCTGTTTCATCGCTGCCTGTAAACAATTTGGCATCGAACCCAGCCTGGACTACTTCTTCCACATCTTTACCCTGACCAAAACCAAAGAACAAAGATTCCAAGCTCTCAACCGTCTTCCCAATCAGAAGGCATGAATGTTTCCCCCATCGAGTAACAAGGGCTAGCACAACAACTGGATCTACATGTCTAGCTTGGATACCCACCTTCTACAACCTTGGGGTAATCCAGACAAACCTGTTATCAACCCTATTACTGAAGATAGAGAGGACAAGTTCGATCGATTCTGCCAATCCGTCCCTTCAGAACCATGGGACATAAGCCTCCTTTTGAACCTTCAATGGTTGCACGATCACGGATGTAAGTTCTCGATCCTTCCTCTTCAAAACATTCCTTCTTTATTGTTCTAATGTATCCTAATCCGCTCCTCTTCTTTATGTTCCAGTAGTGGTGTACAAGACCCAACCGAACGTCCCGAAATCACAACTTAGCATCCAACCTACCCCCCAGCCTTCCCCAAAACAAGCCAGACCCACCATAAAAATAATTTTATCAACCCAATCCACACCTTCCGAACCCTCTTCTTTTGAAAAAAAACGCCTTAGACCTCACTGACCTTGAAAAACAACAACTCCGCAAAAAGAAATGTCGTAAAGTAGTCAAGGTTCCAGAAAACCCTAAGGCCTCTGCCGACCCTATCTTTATTAAACCCCTAGATTTTATCCGTCCTCCTCCACCGTCACCTCCTAAATCCCCATCCCCAGACATAGGGAACAAAGACGTATCCCCTTAACCTAAAAACCCTTCACCCCTGAAGTCCAATTCGGTAATACGCATAGATACCGAACCTTTACCAAATTAGCGACCCTCCAAAACAGTTCCCGATGCCGAACCCTCACCAGACCAACGACCTTCCAATATAGTCCCCGATGTCGAACCCTCGTCATCCAGACCCCGAACCTCACTAACCTACACCTTCCCTTCAATCCCCATATCCACATTTGCCCAACTATCCTTCTTTTCAACCGAACCCAACTCATACATCCCCAAAGATGTATATAACTTTTTCCACTTTTCAGCCGACGAGCCTCACTATAACTCATCATAACTCGACAGTCTACTGACCACAACCAGTTTGCACCTCGGACAGGTACATAAATATTACCTTCAACTTCTTTTCTTTCTCCTTGATTGTTTTAAGAAGACCGATACCAACACATGGTTACCTTGATAAGGTGCTGGGAGGCTTCAGCCGCCTTCAATATGGATGTGAGTGGGCCGACCATCCAATGGCCCAATCTAAATATCCAACAAATCTAACCTAAAAATAATATGGATTGAAGCAAACATAAACCCAATCAATTATATCCCAACAAGAGCAGATGGATGTACAGTTGGTAGTTAACGAATGTCAGAAACATGGTATCTTTGATGTAATATTGGCTTCAACATAATTAGTTTAAAAGCATTAGTTAATTTTTACTCTTAATTCTTTTTGTTATGTCACTCCATTTGCAATTCTACAAGTTTCCTAAGCTTATTGGTTTCCATTTACGAAAGAGATCACATGATGAGAGGGATTGACATGCTGATACAAGCAACAATTAGACTGCCTTTTGATCCCTTATTGGAGCCAGAGTCCACAATCACTAAGAATATGTTCATTTTTTCCCTCACTTTTTTTAACATCCCCAAAATAGAGGGATATCTTTTACGATCAACATCAGGAATCTCCCTCAATTAACTAAATTGCATAATGGTTTTTATTTAAACTTCTAACATTTTAATCATCTGTTGTCGCCTAATGGAGTCATGTTTTTTGGAATTTTGGAAACATTTTCTTCCTCTCTGGAGATGATCTTTCGGCAGAACATTGAAATTGTAATCATCTTTCATTATTAGCCTCCCTCAGAAAGAGACTCATTCGTTGAATTCTCAATTTTGGAAGTTCTCATTATGTCCTTGTGGCGCTGAAGATGCTTACTGGAACTCAGTCCTCCGAATCTCTGTTGTTTACAATAGAATTGAAGAGAAGTTTCAAACTTGTATGTTGTAGGCTTGATTGAAGAATCATTTATGATTACTGGTTGAAGGCAGGGGCGGATCTATTCATGGGGCAGAGGAGGCAGCTACCTCTGCTCACCATGGATTCTCCTCGTGTACACACCATTGCCCCTGGTTTTGCATGTTAGTGATTGCCTTTTCTCCTATCTCAATTGTTCCACTGTTGAGCTACTTTATGTACTCACAAGATTTACATTAGTTAATTGTGTTTCTTTTTTCAGTTCCATAACGTTCTTTATGGTGACGCCAAAGGTTGGGCGACGAGAACTTTTCTTTCACTGCATCCATTTGTTCCCACGTTCATGAATCCACATGCTAAAATTGTTGAACAGTGGAATAAGTTTTTTGTGATCTCATGTTTAGTGGCAGTCTTTTTAGACCCTCTCTTCTTCTTTCTGTTCTCTGTAAGTCAGGTATAAAAGTTTTTGATTGAGAATGATTGACTCATAAAATCTTACTTTCTATTGGTTATGCTTGCATTTTTTTCGAAGTCACTTCCCTTATTGTGTAATTAGGTTTTTCTTGGTTGAGGCCAATGTAATTGGCAGTACTTCCCATCCAACATGTTCGGTAAATATTCATCTAAAGACTAAGTAGGAAGTAGAACTAATAGTCTGGGACTCTGGGTAAGAGTTAATTATTGTGACCCTTTGTTAACTAGATTTTCCCTTGTGATCTTTCTGTTTATCATACCTAAGGTGTTTCCCCTTGAGATCTTTCACAGGAGGATAAAAGGCATATTTGAGTTGAGGATCAATGAGAGATCTTCATATGGACAGTTTAGGTTTCTTAGAATAGTGGTGGTTAAGAATTAAAAACAAGGGATAAAGCGTTGGGGCTCATATTCTTTCTTATAAAGAAAATAAAGCAGTAAATAGTAGCACAACAGAAATTTATTCATCAAATAAGTAAAGGAATGAAGGGGAAATGAAGGAGATCTTCTACAATGAGGTCCTAAAATCTTTTTTATGCATAGGTTAACTTCTTATAAGACAATCTTCAAGTACATACACATTTTTTGGTAGAATTGTAATAGGTTCTTACTTATTATACATCTCTACAAAATAATTATCACTAATACTTATTCAAGTAATTGACAATAAAAAATCGACCTAAATATCCATAATATATCATCTTTTTTATTCAAAAGGCATCAATATGTCTATGTACACAGTGACAGATCTATTCAAATGACAGAATAGGCAGTGCGTATGTTAGACCTTTTTTTTAATTTTTTTTATAGGTATAGGGACAAGGCAAAAATAAAACTTAATAAATTTAAGGGGCAAATTTATGAAAAAGTTAAACTTAGAGAGGCAAAAAAAAATTAAACTACTACTAGTCTAAAAAAAATTAAAAACACAGTGTATAATGTATTCAAATTTTCGCTCTTTAACTCGCTAAATCTCAGCCCTTCACTTCAAACTTCAGCTCAAAAAAATCCGCCCCCGCTGAAAAAAGATCCTGGATCCGCCCCTGGTTGAAGGTGATGCCAGGTTAATGCATGAAGCCTTAAGGGTCAATGATTAAGGCCATGCTGAAGTAGTTATGCAAACTCATCAAATATTCATAATTAAACTTGAAAAAAAATAAAAATAAAAATTTGCCGGCCTTAAATTTCAGATTCATAAACTGAGATATACAAAAACCAAGAATTTTATTTAATACAGGGTACAAATGATGATGCTAATATAGTAGTATACCATTTTTAACTATTCTCTTGTTAAAAACCTTGTGTTCTTGTTACAAGGCCACCGTAGTGGAAGAGTCCAAATTATAATAAATTCAATCTGGGACACTAATGTTATGTCCAATGTTGTTCCCTAGGGGGTCTTTCTTAAAAATCAGGGGTCCATTCCCCCCTCCTCCTCCACTCCTTATAAGGGTTAAAAATGAAACAAAAATATTTTCTTGAAATTATTAAGTTTTACAAATTAGATTATATTTGTAACAAAAGGAGTATGAATGCCGTGGGTCATCAGTAAAAGTTGATAGCAAATTGATGCCTTAGGGATAAATACATTTGCATGATGTTTAAGGTTTATAATTAAGAATGTTCACCCGTTCGTTCATGTGTTCTGTAATGTCATAATTTTTCCATGTAAGCCGGTCAAAAACGCCATATTCATAAGGTAATTTATTAGGGGATAATGTGGATCCATGATGAAAAATGAAGCTCAAATGCTTTTTTTTAGGTTGATGGAGTCTACAAATAGAGCAGATGGACAAGGGATTAAACTCCAAAAATTCTGGAGAACATATTTAGCCCTTTCTTTTGATTGATCTATGTTAATATTTTTATGTTGAATCCTCTAGTGAAGACAGCTTTTTTGTCCAAGTACCTCTTTTTATTTTGGAGCATTTGTATGTTACAAGAAAGCATAGTTTTTATCAATTTAAAACAAGATTTTTTTTTTTCTATTTAAATCCTCCTTCTTGGTAATAGGTTCTTTCAGAGCCTTATTGAATATCTTTTTATTGAGAAAAGAAAGAGCAAGATAGAAAGAGACAGAGAGTTTGCACTATGGCTCCTAGTTTCTTGGCCCCTGCTTTGTATAATGACGAAATAAGTGTTCAGTTGAGTGGCCTTCATTCAAGTCTTTCAGCCTTAGCTTCCTATCCTTACCCTTATCTACCCCTTTTGGAGAAAGCTGCCTCCACCCGGCTCCCCATGTTATCCAATGAAACCGGTAGCCATAAGAGGCTAAAAAGAACGACGAGCCTCGGATTCCCTGAAAGTACTAATAATAGCCTACATATAAGTGGTGTTGGTGGTGGCAGCATTAGTAGCAAAGGCAGCAGCACTATCAGTCGGACTAGTAGCAGTAATAGCTTGCCAAGGCTAAATTTTCGGGATCATAGATGGACCTATACCCACAGATACCTCGCGGCTGAAGCTGTTGAAGAGGCGGCAGCAGCCATTTTGGGTTCCGAGGATGGAGAAACTAAAGAGGATGGAAATGCGGACGGAATGAGACTTGTCCAGCTTCTCATATCATGTGCAGAAGTTGTGGCTTGTCGTGAGAAATCTCACGCCACGGTTTTATAATCAGAGCTTTCACGCAAATGCTTTAGTCTTTGGCTCTTCTTTTCAGCGCATGGCTTCTTGCTTTGTCCAGGGGCTTTCTGTTACTGACCAGCTGTCCCTAGCTCAAGCGCTAGGAACAGTCGGTCTAACTGCACCCACAATGAACATAATGGACATTGTGGCGGATAAAAAGCAAGAAGCCTTGCGACTTGTTTATGAAGTTTGCCCACATGCAATTTGGTCACTTTGTGGTTAACTCATCAATATTGGAAGCCTATTGAGGGAGAGAGATTCGTTCATATGGTTGACTTGGGGATGTCCCTTGGTTTGCCACATGGGCAGCAATGGAGTAGTTTAATCCACAGCCTTGCAAATCGTGCTGGCCAACCTCCACGCGCCTTAGAATAACAGGGGTTGGTGTTTGTGTGGAACAATTCAAAATCATATGCCCAAAGCCTAGGAAAAAACTTTGGTTTTCAGTGGTTGAAAGGAGCTTGGAAAATCTTAGGCCTGAAAACATTAAAATCCACGATAACGAAGTCCTTGTGATCAATAGCATCCTTCAGCTACATTGTGTGGTGCATTAAACTCAGTTCTCCAAATAATTTATGAGCTTGGTCCAAAGGTTCAAGTACTTGTGGAGCAGGATTCGTTGGCTCGTTCTTTCTAGGGAGATTCACGGGAGCGCTGCATTATTACTTGCGATATTTGACTCTCTCGAGGCAGTGTTGCCTAAATATGACACAAGGCCAGCGAAAATTGAACAGTTTTACTTTGCAGAGGAGATAAAGAACATTGTGAGCTGTGAGGGGGCAGCACGCGAGAGGGTGGATCAATGGCGCAGGAGAACCCGTTAAGATAATTGGTCAGGCCAAACAATGGCTTGGAAAACTGGACATTTGTGAAGGGGGGTTGCTTGTTGCTTGGATGGAAATCAAAGCCTATTGTGGCAGCTTCTTGCTGGAAATGCTAAATTGATTCGGATAAAACTGAATAAAAAGAAAAAAGGCCACGCTGCTAGCTACAAAATCATGTAGAAACTGAGCACTAATAAATATGGAATGAGAATAAGAAATCTCAACTTACGTGATTTGGGGTAAATTGACGCACATATCAACTTCATTATTATTTCTTTGAGATTAGTGAGGAGGAGGAGGAGGGGGATTAACTGCAATTTTCTTAAATAAATGAAAGTTCATATTATTTTTTTTGTTGATTCGCTTCGTTGCAACATAGCATTTAAATTTTTGTTTTTAAAATTGTGTCTACTGTTAGTTATAAAATATAATTTAGACCTACCATGAAGATTTAAAGTTCCTTTCAAACGTATTTTTTTATCAATTATGACATCGTAAGGTACGTAATAGTTATATAATTAAATACAAATATTATAACAATATGACCCTAAAAAAATTATTTATTCCAAGTACCACTTTATCTTTTGGGGGAAGTTACATATTTGGTAGAGAATTGGAAATCAAATATTTATATTTCAATATTTTATTTTCTAAAAAGAAAATTCCACTAAAATTAAATGATTAACATCAATATATAAAAACTACAGCTATATGATTTAAAGTCCTTACATATCCATCCCCAATCTTTTGCGAGAGAGGAGAGAAAGAGAATGGCGATGTTAGGAGGAAGTCCGCCAGTTACTTCACTTCATTCATCAGTTGAAAGAAGAGGGTGCTTATCCTACACCCCATCCCAGAAACTTAACCTACGCACCAGCCTCCACTTAGCGGCATTTCAACCGCCGTCCCATCTTTTCTCATATTCCCTATCTCGTCCCCATGCCTCCAGAAAGCACAACAAACCCCTCATCTTCCTTCCCCACTTGGTTGCTTCCATGGTTTCTCTCTCTCTCTCTCTCTCTCTCTCTCTCTCTCTCTCTCTCTCTCTTAATTTCGTTATTATGCTTCTACATGATTACTGAAATTCATGATTTTTCTTATATAATGCTCAGGAACAAGTGGAGGAGACTTACATAATGATTAAGCCCGATGGCGTTCAACGCGGCCTCGTGAGCTTTTAATCTAATTTGCTCAACTGTTTAAATTTCATAAATTTTTAGTATGTTTGTGGAATTGTTGTTTAATCGAGTGTTGATTTGTGTGTTTTGAGTTGGAATAGGTTGGAGAGATAATTTCTAGGTTTGAAAAGAAAGGGTTTAAGTTAACAGGCTTGAAGCTCTTCCAGTGCCCTCAAGATTTAGCAGAGGTTTGTCTGCTACACCCAATTTACTGGTTTTTAAGTATTATTTTTATGGTAATTTTTAGTCCAGCAAAATGCTTGTGGTGTATGGATGAAATTTGAACTAATAAATATAATGTTATTGCTTTTTTGACTCTTTGAGAATTCTTCTCTGCGCTATATTTATAACCGACGGTTGTAGGAACACTATAAGGATCTCAAATCTAAGTCCTTCTTCTCCAAACTGATTGATTATATTACCTCTGGTCCTGTTGTGTGCATGGTAATTTTTTCGTTATTGCTTTATTTTCTTAGTACCCTTCAGTAGGAAAATAAAGATCTCGATTTTCCTCTTTTATTATGGAAATGTCTGTTTATTTTGTGTTGAAAAGGCTTGGGAAGGAGTTGGTGCGGTTGCATCAGCTCGTAGACTGATAGGAGCAACAAACCCGCTTCAAGCGGAACCAGGCACAATTAGAGGAGATCTTGCAGTTCAGACAGGAAGGTTAGGCCTGGCTTATCAAATATTCTACCTTTTTTATGTGTCGTATATTGCAATGGGTCATCAAGTAGCATGTGTGGTTTTTTTGATCAATTATAAATGCTATATAAAGTCTTATGATTCGTTTGGCAGGAACGTGGTTCATGGGAGTGATAGCCCTGAGAATGGCAAGCGTGAAATAGGTAAAGCCTGTACTATCACCTAGAAGAGAATGTAGTCATACATTTGTTGCTTAATGTTATAGTTTTTCATGACGAATTGCCTCATTGTTTGTGCTTCAGTTTAGAGTATTCCTAGTTTGTCATTGTCATATGGTTAAAATTAAGTACTTATTCTAATTAATCCCATCCTTGCAGACAGTAGGTCAGGATGAATATATTCTATCAACCTGGTCCTATAAATTATTCGTTTGTCAAAACAACCTTTCCTTCTCACTCGATAGAGAGATAACTTATAGAGGGAGAGGAGGAAGATCATCTATTAGTTGTGCTTAGGCTTTATCTTTGGGTGTTTAGTGATCAATTGCTTAGTACATGGATTCTTTGATCAACAAAAGGCCTTCAAATATATGTTTTCACAAACATTAGACCTTAATCTTTGTGAAATTTGCATTCCTCCCTTCAGGGTTTTCATTAGATATGTTAAGTTCATTTGTGTCATCCCAATCTGATTGCTGTATAAAGACAAACATATATATTGCTAAAGATTAATTGAAGCTTGGGACTGTCCATCTAATCACAGAAAATAAAGAAAAAAGGTGGGGCAATCTACAGTTTTAGCCTGAATAGTGTAATCCTTTAATTGTAATTTGTCTCCTTTTTTAAGTTTTCAATTTTGTTTTACTCTCCCCGCAGCTCTCTGGTTCAAAGAAGGTGAAGTATGTGAATGGACACCAGCTCAAGCACCATGGCTGAGGGAATAAGCTTTTTCACTGGGCAATCACTTATAGAGTCGATTGGTTTTATTATATTCATATCTTCTGCGGCTGCCTCTAGAAGATGATTTATTCTTTTTTGTATGATTATTCAGCAATGAAATGATAACTCATGCTGCTGCTATTGAGCCAAATGTAATTTTGTTATAGGAACTATATGAATGGTAACTTTTGGGGCATTGATTTATACTCTTACTTTAATTTCGTGAAATTACCATTTAATTTTACATTCAAGTATTTATATGAAGGGTGTCAGATCAAGCAGGATTAACATTCCAAGCAAAAAATAAATTCATTTGACACTATCCATGATTTCAATAATTTTTATACCTCGTTAAACGCCCTCCCTTCCATCTGAACCGTATACAAAGGCCTTTTTGTAACTTCAACTGAAGCCAACAGCTTGATTGATCATGTAGACAGCAGCCCACAACGATTTTTCCCCCTCCTTTGACCGAACCAATCACAACGTTGGTTGTGAACTTGTGATAACTAAAATTTCTAGTGTTACTTCACAAGTTCAAATTTTCCCCCATCTAAATTCTAACCAAAACAACGTACGTATTGGCAGCTTGTGCTGAATGCTACGGGAAAAAGCCAAAACTACGTAAATCATTGAAAGAAAAAGGGAAACACAATTTAAATATGAAAAACATGAAAAGAAAGTTTTGATTGTACCTTGAAAACTTGACTAAATTCCTTGGAGCTAAAACCATGGATGGAGCCACCAACAACAACATTAACAAAATAAATCATGGAGCAATAATATAGTGCTCAGTCCATTACAATACAATTTTTGGATCATAAAACCCAAATTGAAACCTTAAAATTTAAATACCATGGGAAGAAATGAAAATTTTCAATTTCAAATACTAACTAGTGCCACTAACCAACTGACGATCATTAGGAATCTGAGTTGTATTGGAAGAAAAACAACCATTCTCTATTACCATCGCCTTCTGATCAGGCGAGCTTAAACCATATCGAGAATTCTTGTATCTTGAAAACATGTAAGGAACAGAAACATTCTTGTTTTGTTGCTCGTTTGAGGTGCCTATGGAATGACAATCACTCAAATTTGGAGAAGCAGCAGCGAACGAACAGTCCCCATCAAGTATTATGCTTGCTACATGGTTTATATCTGTCTCTGTAGAGCCCACATTGGATAAGCTTAGATCACGACGAGAGCCTTGTTTAAGCTTCATGAGTGTATTCTCTACATCAAGACAAGTATATTAAAAAGGCCTTGAGCGATCAGTTAGCAATTAGCAACTTGCTTTAAAACAAATGTCATAGTACCCTGTGTATGATTTATGTTCAGCTCATTCTGAAGCTTCAAGCTTTATAAATGAATGTAGCCATCGCGCTTCGGAATATAATGCATCAAACTAATCAAAAAAAATCATCATTGCCATCTAAGGACACAAATCTTAATTTTACAAGCCATGTTCAGTTATGAAAAGGCTAAAACCTAATCCAACTAAACTTTTTGCATATCCATCTTCAAGGATCTCATCTGGGTAAAAGAAAGGCATGTTCATGAGCTCAACATATATTCAGTTATATATTTTAAAAAATGATTGATTAGTACCGTCAGTTTTTTTGTGGTGCTGGTGCACCATTCTTTCTGTTAAAACTGTGGGCTTATTAAGGGAAGAAAAAGTAATGTCAGATCATATGGTCCGTCATGAGTCAGCCAGAGCATCATTCTAAGAAAAACTTGTTTTCATTAGGAAGACACATCAGCTTATCAGTCCTTTCAAATTTGAAGTGATAGCATGTAAGCAGTAAAACATTAAAAACTACTACAAGAACTTCATCTAAGAGAAACATGATTGGTTATGTACTTGGTTCCAGATCAACTTCTATTCACATACATTATTCTAAAGATAACAAAATTGAAATTTTTGCAACCATAAATGAAAAAAAAAGTCTTGTTTAGTATCTCAGGAAACTGCTAAAATAAGGCAAAGTTATTTCTTTTCTTTTTTTCTTTTTTTTTTGCTAAATAGTTATTTCTATCTTTGAGTCCATTCATCCTATTCGAGATGTCCCAAAGTTAGAGCCCACTTTGAAAAAAAAATATCAAATATGGATCTTTTCTTTTATAAATAAGTATTCAAACTTGTCTTAAAACTTTCCCTTTCGATAGTGAACTTTCATTCCAGGACAGATTGGGAGTTTTAAAATCTGACCCAAATGTATATATATCGAACCCCTAATCTCTCAACAACCAACCAGATTGATTCGCAGAGCAGTAAACTAAATGAGGATGAATAACAATATTAAAAGATCCAGTTCCGAATTTTGTAATCCAAAACACCCGCATACATATGCATAGACAAAATTCAAAACAGGAGTTGCATACAGATTATTAATTCATGATAGGAGGGGGTAAATAATAAGTTAATAGTACCGTAAATGGAGAGAGAATCGTGCTTGATGAGCTTAGAAGAAGAAGCTGTCCTCTCTATTTCCAATTCTTCCAGTGAACTCCAAGACGATCTTCTCACCCTCCCCAACATTCTCTCTCTTCTTCTTCTTGCGGAAGTTTCGCAGAGGGGAAAGTAAAGTTTGGGGCTTTGCCTTCGGCGTGCAAATGATAAAATATAAAACAAATAGAGCGGGAACCAAAATATGGGCCCAACTGTTGACCTTACAAAAAATTGAAGCAAAAATGATACTTCTTTCCTCTCTAGTAGTCAACGCTCATATAAAAGAAAGTTCATAAAATTATTATTTTTATTTGTAGAAATATTAATTTAACTGTATGATCCACTTTGTAATGAAAATTCAATCAATTACAAGTTAGTCATCACCATAATTTGACACAAAAATATACAGGGATTTTTCTTTTTAATAAAAAAAAAATAATGACCCTCTGTCCAGAAATGAGGGTGTGATTTTTTTAACTCTTTTTCTTTATATGTTTTTTGTGCATGTCAAACAATTCCTAACTGAGATGAAGGGGTATGGTATAATCTTACTCTCGTGGAGGATTAAAAAAAGTTGCATTCTTTTTATCATTCCATACCCAAGGCCAAGGGTTTAAAAAATTATATAGAGAATTTTGAAAGGCTTGTGTCAATTTGGTTTCAAAATTGTAAAAAGAATCGAAAATTTATTATGTGCGTGAATAAAGAGAGATAGTGGAGATTATTTCCTTAATAAGAAGGCATTAAATACAGATCACAAACTATTAATCCCTAATTGCATCACTTCCAAATGAGTACCTGGTCCAATACAGACCGTGCAACACGTACAAGACCATTATGAGGGAAAAGACCATTTGAAGATTCATGGTAAAGAAAAAACAAATATCAAGTAAGAGGATTATTGACGAAGCACTAGATAAATACTTCAACCTTCCTATACAATGGCAAGGACTGGACCTTGACAGTGATAAGTGAGAATCTAATGTCTACTCATTGTGAAAATGTACCTCGGCACTAAAACAAACGAGTAGCGATGCTAATCTAACATACATCTAGCCAGTGTTTTGCCTATTTAATGTAAATCAATATGTATACTCTTTTTTTCTTTTTTTTTTTGGGCGGGGGGAGGGGGGATGTCATTGACACCACAGAATCAAGAATTCAAAATAATTTTACATTTTAGTAAGGAATTTTGATCGTCTCCTTTATCAGATTTGAAGGGAGACCAATGCTCTTTGCCTTGGATGTATTTTCTGCCAACTCAATTGCTCGGGAAGCTTGGAGGGCCATCTGAGAAACAAAGACAATTCAAATAGGTCATGCGCAGATAGACAGCTTCGAAAAATTATTTTAACAAACTTGCAGTGAAACCAAAGGAAAAGGCATAATTTATACAAACATTTTTGCAATTAAAGCATATTGAGTGTAGCTTTACAGTTTGATGAACTATATTAGTAACTTTCTTTTGAAAAGGCACAAATAAGTGGAAGACTAGACAACCAAAGACCTGGGGGGAAGATGAGATTGTAATTAAATGGCAGCTCAAAAATGAACATATGATTTAGCATTATGAAAAATAGTAAAAGAAAAGAGATGGAACCTGTTAAGAAGGCCCTATTGAGGCTAATTTAGCAGGTTCTATTGTTTCATGGTTCTGCTTTATAATTTACGACTAAGTAAGCCATGAATTTTGAAAACCACATTATGTAAAAATACATATTCAACCAATGTGGACTATGCATGCAAGAAACATTTGGAAGATAAAATTATAAAAATAAAAAGTAAAATAGAAATAGAAAACCTGGGGTGAAGTCTAAGCCAACACACATATTCAATCAATGTGGACTACGCATTAGAAGCTCTTGCGTACCATGTGGCACTCTCTGTCTGTGTCTGATTCAGCCACAGAAAGGGCCCACGTACGAATCCATTCAAGGCCTTTCGAAATTTCAGGGTTCCCTTCAACCAAGGCAGATGCTACATAAGAGGGATGAAGGGCCACTAATATGCAAGAAGCTGAAAACAGGACAGATCTTCTGACATATGCTTCAACATGATAGCATAAATCCCTGCATTATAATAAGGGCAAAAGCCCCAGAAACATCAATCATATAAAAGAACAGAAAAAATTTCGTCTACAGACAAATATATAGAAATGGGCTAATGAGCAAACCAGCAGTAGTACACTGGAACAAGCCAAACTTTGTGTCCTATATAACCCCATGGGCAAGGTCAAGAAGTAGGTCTCACTACCCCCACCCCATGAAGAAATGAAAAGGAAAAGAGTACATACATACATGCATACATATATATATATATATATATATATATATATATATATATATATATATATATATATATATATAAATGATCCATGACATACCTCCTTAAAGAGCTCACCAAGCTCATCCCCTTTAGCGACGGACTTGGCGACGGTTTGGTCCGTCGCCATAGGTTCGTCCGTCGCTAAATGTTTATCCGTCGCGATATGTTGTCCGTCGCTAAAAGTTTTAGCGACGGACGAACCTATGGCGACGGACCAAACCGTCACCGGGTCCGTTGCTAAAGGGGGTGAGCTTGATGAGCTCTTTAAGGAGGTATGTCATGGATCCTTTCTCTCTCTATCTCTCTCTCTCTCTCTCTCTCTCTCTCTATATATATATATATATATATATATATATATATATATATAACATCTACCGTGACACTAGATAAATTATTTATAGGTTCACTGAAAACGATGTAGTTGAGTGGCATATTAGTAAATATGTTGGTATCTAACAAACACACATTCACAATATGTCATTCATTAATCTAAACTAGTCATTTTTCAGGGACCTCAAGATAATTTATCTAGTGTTTCACACTAGATATCATTTTCCCATATATGTAGGTATATGTTAATTGCTTTTGGTACCTGGAGCTTAACATATCCATAAGGGGAAGTACCAAAGCAGATGCTTCTGGATGCATGGTTGCGCATTTCATACAAACACCAAGCATATAGACAAGTTTTCGCAGCACAATAAAATCCCTTCCAAGCAAGTCAACTCCATGCCTTTTCTTATCAAAACCCTGCATGGCTGGAAGCATGAATGCTGCTGCATACTGAGGAAATCTATTCTGGGACCATTCCAGCTGATGTTCTTGTATTTTTTCCGTTCTGAGGCTCCATTGGTGTGACTTTCCTTTCTTTATCTGACCAGGTATGGAAGGAAGGAAGTGTTCTCTCATAAGAATAAGACCAATTTAAGGGAGTGCACTTCCTGAGATCTCTCTCCAGGAACCCGCTCCAGTAGGCTGTATGCTACTTGGCATAAACCATGGTCAAGTCTCTGAAATGGTTGATATTTGGGCTCTTGACAAAACTTTTGGTTTTGTGGTTCCTACATGAGCAAGCTCCTGAGCTGCTTCTGTCATGACATCAAGGATCATTATTCGTTGGCTGACATCTACATTAGGTGAATATAGGCATTTATTTAGAGTATCAAGACACTCTAAAGGAGATGTGACAATCAATGCAACCAGAGTGTTTTGCCTCTTTTCTTTGGCTGATTCTTCTTCCCCTTCTACAGTTGAATCAAAGCAGCGGACCTGTACAAGAGTTCTGGACAGATCACCTACTACATATTTAAGTTCATCTGGGGATGCTCGAATAAGCTTTTCAGCAACCTTTAGAGCCTTTTCACTTTTCAATCTGCAAGATAGATATAAGTTACAGGGAGGAATTATCCATCACCAACTATTGGTCTACAGATCATAATCTGGTTTGTGTGTCACTCTTTTACGGCTTGCTGAGGACATGCTGATTAATCAGGTATACACGACCAGCAATGGAGAATCACTGGAGTAAACAGTCGATCTAACTACAATAGGTAATTGCAACAATTTAGTGATCGACTCTTTCCAGAACTACTGTATATAGTGGATGAAATTGTATGTCAAGTTTCTCTACAAGTGCTTTTTTATCTCATAGATGGTATCAATTATAGATAAGTTAAATTAAAAATTAAACATAACTTCGTGAATAACTTTTCCAGAAAGGATAATCAATGAGCTGAAAAAGCTTACCCCATCAGCATCATCAGATTTTCTTAGAGCTCCAATGACATCATTCAACTGCGAAAAGTTTCTTTTCAAATCTGTGTCATCATCTGATAAGTCATATGGCTGCAAAGATGAGTTGCTCAAGGTTTCAGAATTCTCAGTAGCCTAATCATCAGTCTTCTTCATCAGATATCAACTCTTTATTTAGCATTGTAGGATCGATAATCTCTTCAGGATCAACCAAATTAAATCCAGCAATTTTATTCTTCCCATATTTCAAAAAATTTCCCATCTCAACACTAGATTTGTTGTTAAGTTCGTTTTCAGGTACCAAGGTAGCACTACCCCCTGACACCTGGTTAATATCCGTTCCCACGCCACATGATGTAGCAAGAGTACTTTTCTCAGAAGTCACAATCCCAAACTCCCAGTCAACAGTCTCCTCAGGGCATAAATCATCAAGATACAAAGGATTTTTGGGGTCTTTTAGTTTAGAAAATGCTAAAGCAACACAGCTAGCCATTTTGCGAACCAAATGGGATGGACTCTCCAGCCTACCTGCCAGTAATCAGGAAAGGAAGTAAGAAAAGCAACTGAAGTCAATCATAAAAGTAGAATTATCTACAAGTAGCAAATGAGTAAGTTCTTGCACTAACTCCTTGAAGAATTGAATGCATGGCACCCTTTGTTGCATCCAAATCTTCTTTTGACATCTGCTCCAGAGAAAGGCCAACTGCTGCAGTTACATCTAAACCTTATATTAAAGAGCCAACTAAGCAGAAAGAACATGGGGAAAAAAGAAGCAAGATTCAACTATTAGAAACGCGAACTCCAGGAAAACGAAGATCTTTATGTTATCCCCTCCACAACTAGAAAGGATACAAGCTTGCTGCTCTACTGGGACTGACTGCACAAACTCTCGTTTTGACCATACTGCCACAAGCTGCTGCACTGTGCCCAGGAGACCACGTTTGCAATGACCTTTTCTCAGTGAAGCAGCATCAGGAGGGTATTCAAGAACAGCAAATTGAAGGATCCATCTCAAGCAACAGGGAGGAAATACCTTCCAAAATAAAATTTTCTCAACAAACATGGACCTGAACAAAAATGAGAAAAATCAGAATCTAGCGAAGTTAACAAAGAAAACTTCAAAAGTACTAGAGAGAGAGAGAGAGAGAGAGAGACTGTAGATATGGCTAGAGATCTCTTTATCAAGACAGTCAGACTTGAGTTGGGGTCTGCCAGCTTAGCTTTAGTCTCTAAAGCATGATCAGGTGAAAAATAGATTGAGTACCAACCAGACGTACAGATTGCAAAATTAGTAACCTAAGACTTAGTTTTTTAACACTTTAGTATAGCTTAGTTTAGTATGATACTCCGTCCATCCTGAAAAAAAGAGTATACACTTTGATTTTTTTTCCTTTCAAAAATCTCTTTTCGATATTAAATTTTAGAAAACTAAATATGCAACTTTAAAAAAGAGGGGGGGGAAACTACGTTGAAGTGTGTCCTATGCAAACTTTTGCGAGAGGGGGGAATAGCAACAAAGAAGTGGTACCCCTTTTGACGACAAATAGAACTTATGTTTCTTGAGAGGGTCCAAAGCAGTTTATTCCATCACAAACCTGACGGATTTTTGATGCTCATAACTTCGATGAAACAACATCCAAAGAATCCAGTAGGCTTCAGCATAACTGATATCTTGAGTTGCCAGGTGATGCAAGAGCTGTTCAGGCATTCTTTCTACAGCATCGGGATCCTTGATTGCCTCAATCATCTTCGACCAGAAACCAGAACCAGGCATTGACTCAAATTCTTCACTAACAATAAAATCTGTCTTTGGTAATAAGAAGCTCCGAACATATCTAAGAATCCGTGGTGCCAGTTCACTTAACAGCACATCTGTAAAACCATAAGTTTTTGTATTTCTTCAAAATCCTACATTATTCATTCCAGCATAACGAGGAATATATATTACAAGAGTCTTCTATTCAAGGTCATGAAGTCAAAAAATAGTTCTAGTTTGTTGACTTTGTCTGTAGGTCGCTACTATATACTATTGTGTAAGAGTTCCAGAGTAGTAATCATTACACTTAATACGCAAGTTAATCTACCATCAGTCCTAATTATTTTTACTAAAAACAAGACTCACCTACAGTTGCCTATTTCTTTCAGACTTGGTGCCTGTAATATTATGTATTACCTGCAGACCCACGTGCGAGCAAATGTTTCCCCAACAAAAACGATGGTACCATCCATTTTACTTTTATGCAAGGAAGCTGCTTCATTGCATAAATACCTGTCCTCCTCTGCTCCAGCAAGAAGTTGAATAGTAAGCTGCTTGAAGAATAAACTGAATTCTGGTGAAGAATGGACAGTAATCCACAAGGAGACAAGACATGAGGTATCATGATTACAATGTACTACTTGGCAGCTGTGGGGCTTGTGAAACTATAAAGTGCAAACGTGTCCCCCTTTCTTTCCACCCCATTCCCTTTTTGTGCATCATACAAGAGTGGCATTTGTGCTAATTATAGCAGTCAGTAATATATTCAAGCACAACCTAACTAATAGTAATTGCTTTCAAGTTGCACGAATATATAGACACACTGTCAGGAACCTGAAGCTAGTCCTAACTGCAGAGAGGAGAATACAGAGATTTAAGAGAGAGAAACCATAGAAATTAGGGTTAGAATCAAGGTAGAAGAAGAAGAAGATAGC
Organism: Hedera helix; assembly: GCA_947179155.2. Lineage (NCBI taxonomy): Eukaryota > Viridiplantae > Streptophyta > Magnoliopsida > Apiales > Araliaceae > Hedera > Hedera helix. The sequence continues at coordinate 52,017,601 of OX359269.1, read as the reverse complement.
ACTGAAGTTGGAAAAGAATTGGAGGAAGAAGGATAACAGTGACTCCAAACTGAGTTCACGTTTTCAGAATTTCATTCACTGTAATAGTCTACTCCTTCATCTATTACATCAACTATAAAGCAATTCAACTAAGCAAAAGACTTATTTGGCCCCTCAACTACCTCCTTTCTAGAATTACCTAGAATAAACTATACTCTATAACTACTTGCCACTATAACTAATATTATTTACTGTTATGTCCCCAATTATTTTTACTGGGTCTGACACACACACACAAGTAGTTATGGCAAGCAGACCTTAGTGAGCGCAGAGCCGCAGACACATACATAAAAAAAACAAAACAAACAAGCAAAAGAAACCAAGATGAAAGTGATTTTGGGGCTCCCAGTCGTGCTTTGTCAGGAATAGATGTAACAAGTTGTGTGACCCTTGAGATGTCCAGTTTGAGTTGCTCATTCTGTAGGCCCTCAGGTTGGCAAGAACCACCAAATTCTTGAGCCATCTGGAGTACCCCATCATTTTCAAGTAAACAAAGGGTAACTAGTCTGTCAAAAACATTAAAAATAATAATATCAAGAAAGATATTATCAGTTTGCAAAGCAAAAACAAAGAAAGATATAGTCAGGTATACTATTGTATAATTGAACAGCTATGTTTTTTATGGATAATTATATAACGTATAACACATACAGGCAGAATCTGTCGCACACAGTAACAAAATAGACTTTGAACATACACCCACAGAAAACCTGCTCAAATTATCATGTGAAGCAAAAAGTATGTCACAATAGCATCACTATATAAAATATATTAAACTTATAGTGGCAATACAAAAGACAAACAAGAACAGTCTAAAAGGAGTTCAAATTCTAGGTATACGAAGTTTAGATTAAGTTTCAAACCTTTTCTTTTAATTATTTATAGAGAGCAGCTCGCATAACAACAATAGCATGTAATAAGAAAAACAAATCAAAATGAGTCATACACACTATTATTATCTAGCATAACACTGCAGATTTGAAAAGAACACTGACACTATTCTGTGTAAGAAAAACATGGTACCAAGCACCATGAGCATACAAATGCTGAAAATGAAAAGCATAAAAGTTATAAACCAAATCTTACTTTAGCAATGATTTGCAGCACATCACCAATAGCACAAATTCTGCATCAAGCTTATTGTTAATATTTTACTCAAAAAAATAAAGACTATGTATCTTAATATGCATTACTCAGAGTTTAAGGTTGTGCAATGTAAATTAAACCTTTTTCGGCAAATAAGGAATGCATTAAAAGAGATTAAAGTAGCACAATTTCTCGAGGTAAGAAACACCCGTGTGTGATCAGATACTTGCTTATACATTTAAGGGAGGTGAAAAGTCAAATAGACTCAACTCAATAAAGCCTTTTTATCCCATGCAAGTTGGGGTAGGCAGAAAATAAATCCCACGTATACTGAGGAATAGCAAAACAAGTGTATTAAAAAATAAATACATAATTATAGACAGCAGAAGAAAACATATATAATAATCCATATGGGATATTAAACGACAGTCCAATCCTATAAGGCAGCATATACATTTTGCCACTACCTCTCGGCGTTTGAGCAGATGGGACTATTGTCAAATTTATCATTTCCATTATGCTGTAGAGAGGCAACAAAAGTCTGAACAACCTCAGCGGCACGCCCGCTGACAAAGAACACGTCATACACGTGTTTTCTTGCAGAAATGGGGAAACATGCTAGCCAATTTGAAGCCATATCTACATAAATAATCATTTGAATTAGCAACATTCCACATGCGTCCTTTCTATTCAACATCAACACTAAGAGTTCCACGATAAGAAAAAAAGACGAATCATTCTTAAGCATGGGAAACAAATACAAATTCGACAAATTGTTGGAAGTAACCTCCTCCAGGTCACATGCTCACATGCAGCAACATAGACTTGAGAAGAAACTTTGTTCTAGATTCATGCTATTCTTTTTCAATCAAAATCCAATTGCGTACATGTTTCTGAAACAATGGATTAATTTGGAATAATCAACTTTCTTCAAATAAGATGTGAAATTCAAGTCTGTAGTTCACTAAATGTCCGGCTCTTCTTAAAGAAAAAAATAGCATCCCTAAAACTAACAGCAAGAATTTTCACAATTCTAGGACTGTATAAAAGATGAATGCTTACAAATGCGACTAAAATGGTAAAGGGTGACAAGATATACAACAACACTCTAGACAGTGTAGGAAATGAAGAGCCTGTTCGGGACCAACTTATAAGTTGGTCAACCCAACTTATAAGTTGGTTTGCTAAAAGTACTGTTCGGGAATGACTTAAAAAATGACTTATAAGTCAAAAAAAAAGTTAAAAAAAATAAGCAAAATTTTAGTTACTTAAAAAAAATGACTTATAAGTCATTTTTTTTAAGTTGGTCAACTGCAGTGAAATGACAAAACTGCCCCTCCTTGTTTTTTTAACATTCTTCCTACTAAAGGACATTTTCGTAATTTTTACATTTTACTTAACTTATAAGTCATTATTACCCGAACACATCCATAATTATTACTTATAATTCCCGACTTATAAGTAAAAATGATGCCGAACACTTTTATTAAATTTAACTTATAAATCTACTCAAATTTTAACTTATAAATCTACTCAAATTTTAACTTTAAGTCAAAAAAAAAAATCGTTCCCGAACAGCCCGAAGTTCCTCCGAAGAACACTTCCCACCAATTCTCTCTTTCCTCCACAGAAGGAACTTCGGCAGAAAGCACCTAATTAAATTATAACACAAAATTCGTTGAAGTTAAGACTTTATAAGCTCATATATATAATCACATGAGGAATTTAACGTAGAAACACAAACCTCGTTACTGTATCGCTTATCAATTGAACCTAAAAATCCCAACACATACAACAATAAGTTTGCTAGCTTAATTCCAAATTCTAATCAGGTCAAGAGGTAATGTCAAATAAACCCTTGCATCACTCAGCGACTAAAATTTAGGTAATTCAAAAAAGAAACGGAACGGAACAGAGGGACCTGAGAAGGCGCGTGAATCGAGGGGAAAGAGTAGGAGAGCAAGAGGGTGGAGGGAGAAAATGACTTGGTCGGCATGTTTGGCTTCGTTGATAGAGCCAATGACGCGTCCGACCTTGTCCATGATAATTGATTAATCCTCTCTCCTACTTCTCTTCTCTACTTCTTCACCTTCCATGACTTTCGTTTGCTTGCTTGCTTTTGTTTAGAAACGATGGTAATCTCGGGAAAAGTTTTGCATTTTAATGGTCAAATATACTATGTCGAGTGTATTCGTGTGCTTATACTATGTCGAGTGTGCTTACGCCGTCTGGACGGTATGATAACAAAGCCCGGACCGGAGGCCGGAGTGTCTGGGAGATTTTAGTCGGAAGAAAGGAAAGGAAAAGGAATGGGAAGACAAGAACAAGAAATTCACACTCCTTACAAACGTGAGAACAAATTTTTTGGTCAAATAAATCTTCTTCTTCTTTTTTTTTTCCTCTATCGATCTATATCATTCTATACTTATTATAATAAAATAAATAACGTTTTATTATATAAATTAATTGAAATATTTTAATTATTTTTAATTGAGTAGACTCGTAAAATTATTTATGATCATATTAATTTGTCATTAATTTTTACCATTATTTATAATATTACACTACTATTACTTGACTAATATTAATAGTACATATAGTAATATAAATTACAATTAAAAAATAAAATACAATTATAAATCATGTGTTTAGTACTGGACACCGAGTTAGTATATAACAAATAATACAAAATTATATCTCAACTCTAAAATTTAAAAATTTATCTATCTCTATCTATATAATAAATAAGATAAAGTTATCGTTCAATACAAAAATTTAAGAATGACCATTTAACTCTAAATTTATATATCTATATATATAATAAACAATACAAATCGTCTCACAATCATAAAATTTAAGTAAAAATGTGTGTGATGCAGTTTGGTGCGGTTATAAGATATAATTATAACAAAATCGTATAATGCGGTTAATATTATAGTAGTAACCATAATTGAAGTTAACCAAATCATTCGGTTAATAACGATTTCGATTAATATCTTGCAATTATGATTTTTTGCAGTTAATATGTTATTCAAATAATAATAAAAAATAAAAACTAATAATAAAAAGAGTTGAAAAGTTTAAACCACAACTATTATCCACTACTAATATTCTTATCAATGCATCTATGAAATTATTATACTAAAAATAACATTATGTTATAAAAAAAAGTTATGAACTATCCACAAATTGTTATACGTGTATAATATGAATAAATAGAAGAAAAATTATATACAGAACTAAAAAACAAGCAACAAGTAGATAATTAACCAATTCACAAATGTACTTTTTATTATTAAATTAGCAATTATATACTAGAGTTTTATCATATATGTATGCGCGTATGCGCGAACGTGTGTATATAAGTGTGGTTCGATTAATTTGGTACAATTTTTCGTTAACAATCGTTGTTGTAACTAAATATACAGTGTGATTTTTTTTCAATTTCAATTTTAATTTTTTGATTGGTTACAGTTTTTCCAAAAAAAAACAATTTTTTTGCTCACCCCCAAATTTAAAAATGGTATTTCAACTCAAAATTTTAGAAAATACCCGAAAACCCTTTCTATAAATAAATGACAAAATTATAGATCCTTTATATATAGGGGTGAAAATGATCCCGAGTCGATCTGAACACTCTGATGCTCAAGCTCGACTCGGATCAGAAAATTTGTGTTCAGGTTCGACTCGAATTCGAAATGATAATTTCTAAGACTGCTCAAGTTCGACTCGATGAATTACTCGATACTACTCGGCTCGAAGTTACTCGACTAGTTTTCACAACGAGTAATTCGCGAGCCTCTATTCGAACTCGAATCTGAGATGGATCATACCAAAATGAGACATAAAAATGAAAACTTAGAAAAACTTTAATTTTATTTATATATAAAAATACAAGTTACAAAAATTACAATGATAAATTTATAATATTAATTATACTATAATACAATTTCTAGTAACATCATTATATTTATCAAATGTCATACATCGAACCCCTAAATGAGTAGGGTTCATTGAGTAAGGATCGAGTATGGATCAGATGAAGGCAGTGTACTCGAACCCTAAAACGAGCAAACAGTGTGCTGCTCAGATTCGAGTTCAGTATTATAATTCCATAAACGAGTTTAGCTCATATTCGGCTCGGATGCCTACCGAATCCGAGCCCCGGATCATATTCTCGAGTCGAATCCGAGTCGGGTACCGAGTAGCTCGGACCGATTTTCACCCCTATTTATATATATATATATATATATATATATATATATATATATATATATATATATATATATATATATATAACCCTATCTTAAAACTTTTCTTATACCGCTAGCGTTAAAGAATAAAAAATTATAGCCCAACCACTGTCATGATTTATTACATAACACTCATCAATCATAAACATCAAATCATCAAAATGTTGGATGTATAGTAATTTGTTTAATAATTATTTCACCCAATTCTTTTAAAATTGTAGTTCAATAGCTATGTCCTTTTTTTTACTGGTGCATGATGTATATTACATGCTATAATAATTTGAATGCTGAGAAGATCGTGAGGATTATTCATCTTTTATATTTCGACAACGTGTAATATCAATAGTTTCAGTGTAAGTATTTCATCAATAATTTTTATTTCAACCATAATAAGTTTTGACAGTATCTAAAATTCGTAAGGAATCAAAAGTTTTTTATTTTTTGGGTTAAAATTTAAGGACTTTTTGGTACAAATTTATTATTTTAACAATTAAAATCAATTCACATCACAATTTGAGTTTTAGGATTTGCAAATTAACTAGGGTCACTCTTTTGGTGGAATAAAGTATTCTTATTTTATTTTATGCTTAGTTGATACTTGTTTTAGGGAAGTGATATTTTCACAGAGTTTTTGAGATTTTTATATGTAAACTGTCACTATAAACTTATAGCGACGGTCAAAACCGTCGTTATAGACCTAGTGACACTTTTCATGTGAAAATATTAAAATAAAAATAAAAATATTAGTTTCCTTGTTTTAACATCAAGTTAGGGCCAATATAAAATAACAATTTTCCATTTTTGAATTTGGTAAAGATTGGATATGAGCATAGAAAATTGTAGAGATTTTTTTCGCCCAATGTGTGAATGTTACACTACAAGCGTTAGTTAGACTGCTAGAAAGAATGCTGTTAGGGGTAATACAGTTCTTATTTTATTTATAATCTACAACTAATTTATGTACATGTGCATAGTTATAACTTATGTACCATGACGTTGGCTTTTTATATTGGCGTATGTCAGGGCGTGTATGCAATATTATATAACATATTTTTTATAATATGAAAAGAGGGAAAAAAGAAGAAGCCGAGACATATTCCTTGCATTAAGCTGACTACCGAAAAATGCTGAGATCAACTTTTACTCCCATTTTGAGTAGCTTCCCCAGCAAACCCAGACTACAAAAGCCGTCTCTAATTAACATCTCCACCGCAGTCGCACAAACAGCCCCACCATCTGTTCGCCAAAATGCCTCACTCAACCCGACAAGCACCACCGTTCCCTTTCCAACTTCAGCTTACCTCCACCTCCCTTTCTGCCGCAAACGCTGCCACTACTGTGACTTCCCAATCGTCGCTCTTGGGACTTCTTCAACCCGGTCCGATGACGACCCACGGATTAAAAATTACATCCAAGTCCTCTCTCGCGAAATCTCAGCAACCCAATTGGAATTAAAGCAGCACCCTCCTCTCAAGACTGTTTTCTTTGGAGGTGGCACGCCTTCACTTGTGCCTCCAAAGCTTGTTTCTTCGGTCCTCGAGACATTGAGTTCGAAATTCGGGTTGTGTTCTGATGCTGAAATATCTATGGAAATGGACCCTGGGACATTTGATGGTAAGAAATTGACGGAATTTATGCAGTTGGGTGTGAATAGAGTGTCTTTAGGAGTTCAGGCCTTTCAACAGGAATTGTTGAAGGTTTGTGGTAGAGCGCATGGTGTTGATGAGGTACGTGAGGCTATTGAGATTGTTGGGTCATGTGGGGTTGAAAATTGGAGTATGGACCTCATATCTTCTCTCCCCCGCCAAACACCAGAAATGTGGGAAGAGAGTTTGCAGCTCACCATCAAGGCACAGCCTACCCATGTATCCGTTTATGATTTGCAAGTTGAGCAAGGTACCAAATTTGGAATATTGTAAGTGAGTTAACAGCATTATAGTGAAAATACAGTAGCTTTAGCCTTATTGGGTTTGACATTCAGTATTTAAATTTTACAGGTACACACCAGGGGAATTCCCTCTACCTTCTGAGATGCAATCTGCGAAATTTTATAGAATGGCTTCAAAAATGCTTTCAGAGGCAGGTTACAACCATTATGAAATCAGCAGTTACAGCAAGAGTGGTTTTGAGTGCAGGCATAATCTTACCTACTGGAAGAACAAATCTTTTTATGGGTTTGGTCTTGGTTCTGCTAGTTTTATCAATGGAGTAAGGTATTCAAGGCCAAGAAAGTTAAAGGAGTACATGGGTTATGTTCAGAATTTGGAGGATGGAGCTGTGGAAAGCTGTGAGGATGATCGCGTTGATGCCAATGAAACAGCCATGGATGTAGTAATGCTCTCTCTAAGAACGGCAAGAGGCTTAGATTTAAAGTCCTTCAAGAAAGCCTTTGGTGGCTCACTTGTGCTCACACTTTGTAAGGTCTATAAACCTTATCTGGCAAGTGGTCATGTGAACTTCATGGATGAGCAGGGGAGAGACATCGCGGTTGATGAATTTAACTCCTTGCTATCTGATGAGCACAGGGTGGAAGAGAAGCTAGCGTTTGTTCGTCTGAGTGACCCAGATGGTTTCCTACTATCCAATGAATTGATATCCCTTGCGTTTGGGGCCATAGCCCCATAAACTTTAATACCACTCAGAACTTTCTGGATTTATTTATGATTTTGAGCTTTTGAAGCCAGAGCATCTATATGGATACCAGGGAGAATTTTTCTAAATTCATAGGAATGGGATGCCGAAGACTTGAAGACAAGGACACAATGTTGTATCTATATATAGAACTGAAATAAGCTTTCTTGAGCAGGGCAGAAATGAAAAAAAATATGTAGATTCGACTATTCTACCATTAAGAGCAGCCAGCAGATGGGTGTGATCGAAGATTTATCATCATATATTATTATGCCAACGAGAGTTGATTTCTTGTGTTTTCTTTGTTAGTTAAGTGTATTGTATTATTGTGCTCTTCTGAAAGAGAGTGCTAGTGGGATGATTCTTAATTTTCATCATGCCGAGCAATGTTGTATTGCCTGCGCATCCATATACATCAAGGCAATCAGTTTCTTCTGAAGCTAAATTTAGTTATTAGATTTGTCCATCAAGGTTTCAGGATGACTATGGGACTGGCATTTTTATCCAACATATATTGTTTATTTATTTATTTATTTTTATAAATCTGTAGTATTACGCGGGAAACTACATGCAACAACTCAGATAACAGGAAATGATTTCATAATTAAAGTCCTTCACAATGTGCCTCTGTACTGACTTTGTAAATTGAACATGTAATAAATTTACACAACAGTGAGAATCAAACTTGAGATATAAAATTATAATATTTCAGTATCTATCGTCAAACTCAAACATCATAAATAAGTTTTATTAGTTAATGATGATAAATATAGCGGCATGTGAGAAAAAATTCTTCCAAATTATGTGGTTAATTCTTATAAATATCAAAATAAGGTACCAAATTAGGGGTCAACAAAATTAGGGTTAGCATACCAATTAATTATTCGCGTGTTTTCAAAAGTTTTGAAAGAAGCTGCCTTGTTTTAATAATTCGTGGGCAATGTGCTTCTTTTTACTGTATTTACGTATTACTAGTACAAATATATTAGCAAATAATAATTTTCTGTTTTTAATTATTTGGTACAAAATTAGTAAAATTGACGTGATATTAAAAAATAATAATAAAAGTGATAAATTGAGTATTATATGTAACTTTACACATGGTATGAGATCTTGTAACTTGTGTTGAGACTTAAGATGACGGTTTTTAAAATTTATAACAACGATATGTACTGTCGCTATAACTTTTTTTTATTTTATTTATAGACATTAAAAATTATACACTAAAAAACGGAAAAAATAGTTACAAAAAATCTAAATACCTATAGACATTTTAAAATGTCTATAATTTTTGAACAGACTACAAACATATCCCTAATTTTTATAACAAGGCAAGGAACTAGTAATTATTTTATTTGTCTATAAACCCTAAAAATCGTACACTAAAAAATGAAAAAAATAATTACAGAAAATATGAACACCTTTAGACATTTTAAAATGTCTACAATTTTTGAACTGAGTACAAACATATCCCTAATTTTTGTAACAAGGCAAGGAACTAGTAATTATTATGTTCAAATATGGAGTAGACCGACAAAGAAAACCTGCAAACGCAGCGTTTCAACGGTATGCGAGGACTCCATATATATCGTCACTCTATCCCTGTGTCTTCTTCTCTGCGGAAGGAGTAGAGTAGAAATTCGGCGGGGGAAAATGGGGAAGAAAACGAAGAAGCCCGGCAAAGGCAAAGATAAAACAGAGAAGAAAACTGCCAAAGCCGAGGAGAAGAAAGCTCGCAGAGAATCCAAGAAGCTCTCTCCCGAAGACGACATCGATGCCATATTGGTATCCTTTTCATTCCTTTAAATCTCTTCCTAGAAACCAAAATAAATATTTTCCCATCTTCCACACCAACTGTTCTATATGTTAATATTTAAACTACCAAAATTTATATGAAAGCTATGATTGTAGTTATAATTTGTGTTTTTCTTTTGAGTGAGCAGTTGAGTATACAAAAAGAGGAATCTAAGAAGAAGGAAGTCCATGTTGAAGAAAATGTTCCAGCGCCTTCTCCTCGATCCAATTGTTCGGTATGAGTTTAGTTCAGTTCTAATTTGGATTTTTATTTTATTTTAATTTGGATTTAAGTAATTCATATTGTGAATTGGAGATTAATTTGATGATTTGTGTAGTTAACTATTAATCCTCTGAAAGAGACAGAATTGATACTATATGGGGGTGAATTCTACAACGGTAGCAAGGTTTGGTCTTCTAACCTTTATAACTGTATATTATATGCTTGTATATTGCTGTGTGGTTGCCTGCCGCAAACTGAATATATGAGATTCTATCGATGCAGACATTCGTGTATGGTGATCTTTATCGGTATGATGTGGATAAGGAGGACTGGAAATTAATTTCGAGCCCTAATAGCCCACCGCCTCGTAGTGCTCATCAGGCTGTTGCTTGGAAGAATTATTTATATATTTATGGTAAAACTTGAATATGCATTTTGCTTATGTGAATGGACGTGCATTTGATTGCGTTGTATGCATAGTTACACAAGTCACAATTAATTTGGCTCCCATTTTACTTCTATATGATGATAAGCTTGCCTTTTGTTGGTCAATAGGTGGTGAGTTTACCTCTCCTAATCAAGAGCGTTTCCACCACTACAAGGTTAGGACTGTATTATCTACCATCTTTAATTGAAAATAACTTGATTTATTTTGTACTTACTGTAGGTATGTAATTCTTAGACTTGACATTAATAGATTATGTTTAGAATGCGGCTTTCGGAATTTTTTGTTGCAGGACTTCTGGATGTTGGACATGAAAACAAATCAATGGGAACAACTAAATTATAAAGGGTGTCCTAGTCCACGATCAGGTCATCGGATGGTAGGTTTGTTCTCTCATGGTTGGCATGGTTATCATATGTTGTGGAAATCCGTCATTTTCGTTTGTATTAAGCTTTTTGTTTATTTCATTGATTTGAATGCATCAATGGCTGAAGTCGATCCCTTAAATGTTTTATGCTGGCGATTTATCTTCATAATAAAGTAGTGAATGGACTCTAATATTGCATTCAGGCATTAAAAATATTTTCAAGAATGATTTCTAAATGATTGACATTTTCAAAACCAAAATATATACTAAAATAATGAATGCACATAAGCGTTATTTTTATTATTAAATATTTACTTTTATTATAATAGTAGGCAGAGGACGTATAGATCCTAACCATAAAGAAATAACATCATAAAGGTTACAAGATATTTCCTCCAAGGCTAGATCACTTAATGCCATAGAGACTTGAACTCTTGATCCCCTCCCTAAAAGAGAAAGTCTGGAACCACTATTGTTGGTGCCAAAACTTGTTTATATTCATATGCTTAAACAAAACAAATGTTAGCTGCACGATCCATTTATTGGTTAAAATTTTGTTGCCATGCTGATAGTTTTTATAGGTTCTGAACATTTTTTTTAGCCTTTTTAGACAGCTTCTGTTTGGATGCTTTGAGAAAACTTAGGTTATGCTGCTCTCTTCATTAAGCTTTACAGCATAACTTTTGGACCCTAATTAGGGTACGACCTTGTTACCAAACTCTCCCCTCCCCAAAAATAACAGATGCAAAACAGATGTATTCCTTTCTAACGAATATTATGTTTCTAGTTTAATGTTTTTCCATTGTTTAAGCTACGTGGAATTCTTCAAAGGCCCTTATGCCTCAATTGTTTGTATCTTTGCAGGTTTTGTACAAGCACAAAATTATTCTTTTTGGAGGGTTCTATGACACTCTTAGGGAAGTGAGGTTGTTGTCTGGGTCTTGTCCGACAATGCTAATGCTTCATCATTATTGCATCTTAACAATAACGGCACTTATATGTCAAATTTACTTATTTAAGGCTATATTAACAATAATTTCATTTTGCATGATTTTACTTTTCTATAATTTGCCCGTATATATATTATCAATTATAAACTTTAGTTCATTAGAAGTTCCAAAATTACTTTCAGTAATATTTTACTTGATTATTGCTTTTTTTGCCTTCTATAAAGTTCCCATTGGTGCAGGTATCATAATGATTTGCATGTGTTTGACCTGGATCAGTTTAAGGTGAAGTGGGGAACATAATCTGCCCATATATGCTAACATACTGAAGTTGTTATATTTGAGGTTCAGATGTCGTTACTAAACATATGCTTTGCAATATAGTGGCAGGAGATAAAACCTAGACCTGGATGCATGTGGCCTAGTGCTCGGAGTGGTTTTCAGTTTTTGGTTTACCAAGATGAGGTCAGTGAATAGTTATGCATACACTTAGTAAGGCTTGCATTAAACTCTTTTACTTTAGTTTTCTTTTCTGTTTTTTGTTTAAGGTTTACTAGACAATACCAGCAATATTAACTTAAATGCCTGTAATTAGAAATCTGGGATATCACAAATCATCTGTCCATGCTTAAGTGGTTCTTGGGCTCTTCAGTAGTCAGTTCCCCTTACTAGAAAAGTAGGTACGCAATGTAGTTGTCAATACCTTATTATAAACACTGACTTATAAATGCATTGCTTTTTAATATCACAATGTGTTTTTTAGGGGAAAATTAATAAACTTGGTAAAGATGAAAAAAGTTTTTTGGATTTATTAGTGACAGCATCAGCTTTTTTCAAAAGTCTAAAGCATATTGCTAGTAATTCAACCTAAGCTGTGCTATTCAGCCTTTTTTTAATTGCCTCAATGGCTCAAACGTGGAAACCAATTAATTCATGCACATCCAAGCTGGCAATCTGAACTATGTATTTTGAAATTCCAATATATTTTATAGTTCCAGTCAATTGTAGGCGTCAAAATGTAACTTAATTCAATTCACCCTGATAATTTTAATAGACTATCCATCCTTTTATTTACATCAAAGAAAATTATAGCAACCTCAAACCACGGATGTGATTAGGAAAGTTATCTTTTATCGTTTAGTTTGTTTTCAATGTATTTTGTTAACGAATTGAAATAAAATATAGAATGAATACTAAAAAAATTTGATGAATTTGAGTTAGACTTTTGGTTGCAGTGGTAATGTTTTTGTACTTTCTAATTTGATCAAGTCTTGGTTATGATAAGTGATTTTTTACTGTTTACCAGTTATTGGTAGTGTATGTTGCTTTTGATATGAATAACATGGCTATTTTTCTGTATGTCTTTTATGACATCATATGTACATGCAAAGTTGCAAAGACACACGCACACGTAGACAAACTTGAAAAGTTGTCCTCTTTATGATAGCGATGATTCTACTGTCATTTTCGAATTGATGCATCTTTAAAAGAGAATAAATTATATAAGGATGATCTGTAAAATTAGTGTCTTAAATCATCCAATAGCAATATGTCATGTAGGTAATTTAGGAGAAAATAAGAGATTCCAAATCCAGCAATGATTAATAAAAAATTTACCGTGGTAAATAATAATAACACAATTTGTTACTACAATTCAAATCCCATGATTTCCTCCTAAATTTACCTACATGGCATGTTGCTACCGGATGGTGTAAAACACTAGTTTTGCATGCCATCCACGTATAATTTATTCTCATCATGAAAAGAGAGAAGAGAAATAACGTTTTCTATCATCTTTGACGATGTAGATATATCTATATGGTGGCTATTCAAAAGAGGTTTCTTCTGATAAGAACAGCTCTTTGGAAAAAGGAATTGTTCATTCAGACATGTGGTCTCTTGACCCTAGGACTTGGGAATGGAACAAGGTATGTATGCTTTCCTCTTCCTCTCATGTTTATGTTTCCATTTTGGTAGACCATGCCCCGCCCTGTTAGAAAGAGCTTATTGGATACTAAATAATAATATGGTTTTTTTTCTTAATAGCCTGCATCAATAATTTGGATGATTTTTTTTAATGTTATAAAGTTCCTATTCCTGTGCAATGCTTCTTTCCGTATAATAAACAGTTTTCTTTTAAATGGTATGTCATATGTGCATGATGCCTAGAACTTTGTATTTGATTTTTCTCTAGCACTGGCCGTAGCTGTTTGGAAATAAATTTATCCAATTGTTGCCTCAAAATACATATCATGCGTAGTGTTGATATTTTTTTGACTTAGTAAAGTCAGATTCTTGATAGTTATTGGCTGTTTTATGTGGAAGGATATATAGTTTATAAATTAATGAACAAATGTTGTTTTTCTAATTGAATTACTATTACAGTCTTTCCTTTTTATTTTCCTCTTACTCAAATTTATTAATGATGAGCACAAAACATTCTTATTCCTCCGTTACTCTGTGTTACTCTGTAAAATAGCTAACCTATTTTCTTGAGATCTTTTATTAGATTTTGTTAAAATCTTCTACCAGAGCAACTTACTTTTTATTTTTTATTTTTCTATGTACTAGGTCAAGAAAAGTGGGATGCCTCCTGGGCCTCGTGCCGGTTTCTCCATGTGTGTCCATAAAAAACGGGCCTTGCTATTTGGGGGTGTGGTAGACATGGAAGGGGAAGGTTAGTTTCCTTTATATTTGCACGTCCTGTTCATTTACATCTTTTACATAAAGCTCTCCCCCTTGGAAATCACGATTCCTGGTTCTAGCTTGTGGCTTTAAAATCAGCTTCAATTCACCATATAGGAGTTTTTGCTTATATGGTTTTCAACTTAATTTCTAGAATCATCGGATTTTAAGCAGACAAATCTTTATAGTTTGTGTATGCCTAATTTTGTGTGATAGAGTACTGAATGGAAATTAGCATATGAGCAAATTTTATTCCTAGTGAATATATATGATATGCATGAAATTATGTCTTACAATAGGATGCATGAAAAATGCACATACACAGCGGCTTCAGTGCTGTTTGCTTGTGCTGATGTTTATGTCAGATATTTATTTAAAATTAAACTAATTATAGATATTCATCTTATGCACTTTGAAGTGATTTCATTTCATAAACAGGGTTTCTCAGTTTCAGTGGATGTGTATGTACATGTGCATGTATGTAGGCATGAGATTTGCAGTCACAAAACTGTTCTGGGAGCACTTGCATACCCACTCTCTCCCCAAGTCTCAATCTGTTAGCTCATTCTGTCACTGGATTTGTTCATTTTTTTATATGGACAAAACTTTGATTCTATTGCTTACTTGTGGCTTCCATTAACGGTGCAGGTGATCTAATGATGAGCTTGTTCTTGAATGAGCTTTATGGCTTCCAATTAGACAATCATCGCTGGTAATTCCACAAGTTATACTTTCATATCTGGAGAAAAGTTTTGGAATTAAAGTTTTCCTATTTCATGATCTGTAACTTCTGTCCCTCAGACTTTTATGTGCCATAGACTTGGCATGATATCACTTGAATATTTTATCACATAGGTGTAATTACAAGTTGATAATCTTTTGTTAAACCATTCAAAATACTAGTATTTCAAAGTAGTTGTTTTGTTATGCTATTACGGTCCAAGATCCCAAAATACATACATACATGCGTGTGTGAGTGTATATCTCTATTGCCAATTGCTATTCAAAAAGTTTGTTCAGTTGCTGAATGTATTATTCTTATTTTGCATTTAGGTACCCATTGGAGCTACGGAAGGAGAAGTCTACAAAAGACAAGGTATTCTTGTCAATAATACATGATTTTATCTTGTTATCAATTATCATTGTCGTCATTGTCATCCTCTTCACCATCAATATTAGCATTAATAGTAGTTATGTTATTGCAATATTTTTCTGCTGCTATTATGTGTTGCCTCCTTTTTTTATTTTTCAAACTTATTGCTAATTCTTCAAGTTTAAAATTATGAAATTTGCTCTTAGTACAATAGTTGTACTGTTCTGAGACAATGTTGTGTTTTTTCATTGGTTTTGCAGAGTAGAAGGACTATAGGTGATAAGCCTAATGGTGTTGCTCTTGACTGTAAGACTAGTTTGATCGAACCA
Source organism: Hedera helix (assembly GCA_947179155.2). Lineage (NCBI taxonomy): Eukaryota > Viridiplantae > Streptophyta > Magnoliopsida > Apiales > Araliaceae > Hedera > Hedera helix. The sequence continues at coordinate 52,001,709 of OX359269.1, read as the reverse complement.
GTAAATGATGCAGCCAATGATAAAGATGAGAAGTTAAATTATGATGAATCAGTTGACATGGAATGTGACATCAGTGAAGTGTCTTTTCGTATGGACAAAAATGTGACTGTTGATGATTGCGATGTAGTTGTTAGGTCTGATAGAAAACCTATTGAATCAAGTTCTAAAATTTCGAAGCAAAATTCTGCATCACAAGAGGTTTGTTATCGTTGTTGAAATGATAGTCTCATGCATTTTATTTACCTTCATTCATTATCTTTTGACTCTAGTGTAAACTTCAGGTGGTGAAGCCCTGTGGCCGTATCAATACTTGTATGGTTGTGGGAAGAGATACCTTGTATATATATGGAGGTATGATGGAAGTTAGGGATCGTGAAATAACACTTGATGATTTATATGCTCTCAATCTCAGTAAACTTGATGAATGGAAGTGTCTCATACCGGTATGTTTTTGCCTCTTCTAGACTTGTATAATTAAGATGATTTTAAATTGGAACATTGTGTTGCATGCAGTAAACGTAGCTAATTAGAAATTGCTAACTTGACTTTGATTTTGAAAGCAGCATCTGGTACCAATTTGAGAAGGACAATTAAATTTCATTTGGAGATACAACTATGCCTTCAATGTATAATTTTTTGAGTCCTGCTACATATGACGACAAATTTATGTCGATATTAAATGTCAACTTAAGTGGATACATGGGATAGAAAAGGAATTAAGAAGGGACCCACACATTATTATTCTATCTTATCGCTTAGAGTTACATGTTAGTTGCAATCCAACTTTGTCATGACATTTGTTGCGACATATATATTATATTCCTAAATTTTTCTTGATTCAGTTTCCTACTACAAACCTGCTACACCTTGTGAAGTGTATACTGTTACACCTTGTGAAGTGTATGAATATAGATGTTATGTGTCTCCTACTCCTCCTACAATGATTTGATCATTATCACTTGTTGCATGTTTCTTGGAGGATAACTTGTCCACCTAAGTTCTGTAAATTTTTCTTCTGTTTTTATTTTAATGAAAAATGATCTTATATCTTCATTACAAGGTCATAAATGTATGAATTTGTATCATTGAAGCAAGAGTTGATAATTTTGCAAAATAATGTGTTTTGTTCTTCTCTAGAAACTGGAAATTCTTGTAGAACTATCCTACAGATCATATATATATATATATATATATATTCTCCTTCTGCCCATTTATAGCACTCAGTTCCTTACTTCAAACAGGCATCTGAATCTGAATGGGTTGAAGCGTCTGAAGATGAAGATGAGGATGATGATGAAGATGATAGTGAAGATGAAGACTGTGACAGTGGAGCTGATAGCGATGAGACTGATGATGATGAGGTGGAGGTGCTTTTCTAAGCTTTTGTGCTTAGTTTGAGTATACTTGCTACTTCAATTTTACTCTCTCTCTCTCTACAGCTTGATCTAACTTCAGACATTTTTATCGCTTTGTAAACACTTCCCTTCTTTTTCTGGATTGAGTTTTAGGCTTTTATTGTGTGCATCTCCCCTTTGTACAGTTTTTTTTCCCTAGTCAAGTTTAGAAATTGCAGATATATTTATTACTTGAAATGATATTGGCTGACTCACTAAGATGAAACATCAACAGGATTTGATGTTTTCTCTTGATAAGTCTAAAGATATATAAGTCTATTGTAAATTGATTATATGTTAATAATGAACAAGAGAACTACACACACATACACGTACCAGCTTTATGAAATACACAAGTAAACTAAGAATAACATCAATAAAAGCCATTTAAGGTGTTTCTTTATTTATTTTTATTTTCCATTCTTTATGAGTGAAGGCTAGCAACGGTGGTTCAACGTCACTTAATGTGGGAGATGCTGTTAATGTTATAAGAGGTGGAGGGAAGAACCTTCGAAGGAAGGAGAAGCGAACTAGAATTGAGCAAATCAGAGCCAGTCTTTGCCTTTCTGATGCACAGAGGACACCAGTGGTACTCCTAATCTTCCTATATACGCATCTGGATTTTTGATATTTTAAGTGCTGTTACATCATTTGCCCGCTCTTTAAATGATCAAATCTTGCTTGCATATGCTAATTATTAGTATATTTGCATTTGAATACTTGTAGCGTTAATTTCATTTTGAGTCGTTTCTTCTCATGACTTTAACTGATTATTTGCTCCTATATATTTTGTTGAAGCCTGGAGAATCCTTGAAGGACTTCTATAGACGTACAAACTTGTACTGGCAAATGGCAGCATATGAACATACTGAACACACTGGAAAGGTCCGTTACTCTTTCTAGTAGTTGACTGAATAATAATTTTCTTCTAATCAGTTTCTCTGTTTCTTCATTATGTTGTTAAAACCGGAATGGAACCTGAGTCTATGGTTTATATTAGGTGTGGAATACGTCAACGCAAACATGACACAATCAATCAGTAACAAAAATTTAGCTTCCAATATGTTTTTGTTGAAGAGTTTTAGAAGTGTGAAAACCTTAACAGTGATAGATTATTTTCAGCTCTGAACAAAGCTAGCTTCACTAAAGTAATACATTTTCACGGCCTACTGGGTGCTGGTATCAATTGTTAGATGCAGAAACTGAGAAACCTTACCTTACCCAGTTGGGACCGAAGTGTTAGTTAACACGGGAGATTAAATTGTTTATTTTCGTGTGGATAGAGATTCTTTAAATTACAGCTTGTCTTCATCTGATCCTTTAATTTTTAACCTTCCAAACAAACCCTCAAAGAGTGAAGAATGCTAGATTAAACCTCATGCTATACACATATTTAAGATTCAATATGCTGATAGAATTGTTGCTAGATCTGGATATCACCTTTCTAGTTGAAGCAAAAATGGAAGCATTTTGCTACTTTTTAATTATCCTTTTCCTTTTCTTGCTCTAGTTGCCATTCATTTGTTTCAAATTGATGCTGAAAAGGGGTAGCACATAAATTGTGCCCTTGCCAAGGTTGTTTTTTTACGGATGATAAGCTTAGTTTGAGAAAGAAGAGGATAGAGTAGTCTGTTGTTTTGGTGTATAGTTAGTTATGGCATAAATCTAACTCTTGGGTGTAGTTTGATGGCTCGAGTTTGGATTATTACTGGCTACTGCTGGACACAGTTTTAGGATTGCTACCATAGGATGTTACTTTGGCTTATCCTCCCTCCCCTCCTTCCTCTCTCAATGATACTTGTCTGGGTTAAATTCAGATAATTAGTCAAGTCCCTCTGTTGCTTGCCTGAATATGGTAGATATCCCACCAACCCTTATCTCAGAACCTCTGTTCTTTTTTCTGCTCACTCATAGGGGTCTGGACTCCACAAAGGGGGAGGGAGACAACTGAACATCTCAGTCATTGGCAGGAATTTCACCTGCATCCAATCCCCAATTCTTGTTCACCCAGGATGACCATTTTGGGTGAATTGTGAACTCTTTCAATCCTGTCGGGCGAGCAACTGCCGCTTCAGTACTTATGGGCCAACTGGTCATGCTGTGGCAAGGTATACTATGAAGAGACTCCCACTGCATAGCTAGAGTTGACATTTGGAGGAAGGATTCAAAGAAGGATGTCCTTGCCACTCTAGAAAAGCTCTCTTAGGATGAATTGTACCGTCAATACTAACACACAAAAATAACAACTTTAACAAAATAGACTCGTATAAAGTACTAGGTTATAATAAAGAATTAACCTAGACAAGTGCCAATGTGCCATTAAGAATCAACGGGGTTGTACAAGAGAACGACATGCAGGGACAACATTATGCCATTTAGAATCTATCTATTTATAGGCATCAATTTGTCAAAGAGGAAGGAAACTTTTCTTGAAATGCATCATGTGATTTACATGTTGCTCTCTCTCTCTCTCTCTCCCCTCTCCCCCTTTGGTTTCAGTTTATTATGAATTGCTTTATAAATGTATCAAATTCTTGTATGGCACTACAGGAGCTCCGGAAGGATGGTTTTGATCTTGCCGAAGCTCGGTACAAGGAACTTAAACCAATACTTGACGAGGTAATTTTCTTGTTTAACCTTTTCAGCTATTGAGATAAGAGTTGTCTATGTAAGTCATTTATTTATACAAAAGTTTCTGTGAGAACTTGCAGTTGGTCATTCTAGAAGCTGAGCAAAAAGCAGAAGAGGAAGGACCTGAAACTAGTTCAAGAAAAAGAGGCAACAAGAAAAATAAGCATGTAGCACCCAAGTAGTTTGACTTAAATGTATTTCATCATGTGTGCAAGTGTACAAAACCACTGGTAGCTGCAACGTTTTACATGGGATTTTACCGCAATTTTGGAACTTATGAGTTTTGTCCGAGTTTCAGAACTTTACCGTCTGAAACATTATTTATATTATACTCTGTAGAAGTTATAAATTAGGTCACAGTTTTAATCTTGGCTTTATAAGTCAACATGTTTATACTCATTCCGCACCACAAAATGAGGCACATTTATAAATTTCCATGTTTGTGCCGAAATAATCAACAGTTGGTTGATGATGACAAATTGGAAGACATTGTCATTATTAATCAAAAGAAGGCTCTTTTGCGGAATGGGAAAATGAAATTGAGACTCTTTTATTGAATAGAGGAGTATATATTCGCTCCTGGGTACTAAATTGGATTTAGGAATACCAGGAAGCTGCCTTCCTTGCTTTTGTCTCTTTTATCGTTACTCTCTCGGTCCAAATTTACCCATCTTACTGGTGAACTAGTGCCGTTTATTTTTCATTGTCGTATTACAACAATCACTGAAGGCTCTAGGTTAAATATAAAAAAATGATATTTTGTTCATTAGTCTTACTCTAACGTAAAAATATTAAGTTTTATTAGTGAAAATAACATTTTTCTAAATTTATCTATTTCTAAAGCACAAGTTAAATGTTTAGTAGCTCTCCTCTTTAGTGACGTATATGCTTTACTTTTAGAAGAAAAAATTATTTTTTCGTACTTTTTTTTAATTTTCTGTATCCACATTGTCTATTTCACTTTACAGGCATCGTTGATTCGTTATCATAACGTTTCTCTCTGTCCATCATCTCAAGTTTTCATCAGTAATTAATTTCTATAATTTTAATTAAGAAAAATAAACACTGGCAGAAGTGTATAAATAACTTGTCATGCGGATCTTACTATGTAAATAAAGGACTAATTAGCAATTCATTTAATCATTAGCTAAGTTCCTCTCTATAAAATTCATACGAGGTCAAAGATTTATACATTAACTAATTTTATATTGAATGTGAATTGTCACTTTTTTACCATCTTAGATTTCAAGTACCAATCTACATATGTTAATATTTAATATTAAAATAAATTTTTGTCATATATATCAATATTCTTCCTAAAAAAAATGACTACTAAATATAAAGACGTCAAAACTATGTTGAAAGATCATAATAAAAAGAAATCAAGCCAAAAATATAAATCCTACCCTTCAAAATATAATTTCTTTTATGGGACAATAAATACTTTATATGTTTTAAAATATAAGGTTAATATTATTATTTTTTAAAATATTTTTAAACATTAAATATAAATTTAATATTAACTTTATGAAATTAATTTGAAAAATTTTAAATTCAAAATTTATATCTGCAATACAATTATAAATACTATAAGTTACCTTAAAAAATATTTTTAAAAAAGGGGATTGATATTGTCAGAGCAAATTATTTGCTGCTAGAGCAATTAAAAAAATATAGACAAAATTATCCCTAAATGATTACTCTCCTTTTTTCACCTTTTTTATTTTTTATTTTTAATTCCCTTGATTTTGTTATCCTTTTCACCTGTCTCCCTTATTATACGCCAAATAAGGAATTGAAGTTTATATCTGAAATTTAGCACGCATCTGTTTTGACTGAGGTTTACTTGTGCCTCTTCTCTTCCCTATAGCTAAAAGTGTTATACTGGTTGGGAATCAATCAAAACAATTATTTTTCATGTAAAATCTCTCAAAATCAACTACTAAAGGATTATAGTGGTTGGGAATCAAGCGTAGTGTAGTTTGAATAGCTCATTGAGATCATGATAACAGTAAATGCTTTTGCAAAGCTCGGCGCACTACAACAATCAGTAGGTAGATTGCATTTTCTGGCTTAACAAGTACTCAAATGAAGGGTAAGTGGATATTCCGGTTAAGAACAAATGAGAAGTTGCCTTGTACATGGCTTCAGTGAGGTGGACTCCATATATCCCAATTAATGTACTGACAAGGGTTTGTGCAGGAGGTAGAGATAAATGAGCCACATAGCCCGAATATGTTTAGGTTATATGGGTCAGCACCTGATCCGCAACAGGCCCTAAAGAACTGAAAGAAGTCATACTTGGCTGCATTTTTCATGATAATGCGGTAGGCGTTCCAGCAATCAGCATAGGCAATGATAGCATTTGGGAACTTTTTCCTCAGGTCTTTCAATCTGGCTTGGTAGATGTTATTGCGGATGTAGCTCATCATGTTCACGCTTCCAACGCATCCCATACCATCTCTATCGAAGTCTGCAGTCATCTCCATGGACAGTGTGAGGCACCCTGTAGGAGGCAGGCATACCTACCTTGGACTACAACATTCTTGGGCCCCTGCAAATCAACAAAAAAAGGTAAATTTTTGTCCACTTAATCTGATATATTTTGGTTGCTGTATGAAATATGCATTTGATTCAGTAATTGTCGATCAATTGCAAAGCACTTTTTTTTGGGCACGTGTTCCTGGAATTAATTTAAATTGTGATAGTAATGTGTTTGGTGTTGAAATTATCAAAACATCAAGTTATAATTAAGAATATTAGGTCCTGTTAACCAGTTCCCTTGGGGCACTTTTTTTAAAGTTTGTGAAGTACTATGAAGTGAACTAATTAAATGCTTTATAACAAGTCCTGTGACAACAGTTTCATAAAAAAGATTCTTAACAAGTGCCCCCACTCAGATGGCAACAGTTTTTATCCTTGCCAAGAATACTCGTGATAGATTTGTCTTTGAAAATAATTTATTACTACTAAATTTCTAGGATATTGTGCTCTTTGACTTTGCAATCCATTTCAGTATAGCTAATTGATTATTTCTCTCTTTTTATTATATATATTGTTTAAGACATAATCATGCATATTAAAATATTTTATTAATATTAATATTAAGTAATTAATATTAATTTAAAATTTCATTACTAATCGGTACCTATACACTAATTAATTACTCTTCCTTCTCTTTATCTCAGTTATTCCATTTTTAAAGATAAAATAAAAAATAATTAGATTTTTTTTCTTAGATATATATAAAACGTCTTATATTTTGAACATAATTTTTTTTTTAAAACGACCTATATAATAGAAAGGAGGAAGTAATAATTTTTAATTAGTAGCTTTATGTTTTGACCATTAAAGTCCATGTTTATTTGGAAAAAAAAAAATTAATTGAGAATAACATTAATGCACAACAAAGAGCATATTTTGAGATTTACATTAATTAGCTTTTGCATTTTCAAGTTTGTACTCTTGCACATTCTGATAAGAAAAACTTCTTAGGGAGAAAGGAGAAAAAGCAAACTTGAAGAGGCAGAAATTAAATGATAATCTGGGCTGTAATTAGTCAAAACAAATATAGCAGTTAAGGAGGAGTAATTAAAAACCTTCAGAAATGTAGTAACGCTCTTGATTGCAAGTTGTCTGATGGTTTCACCTGAGACAAAGGACGCCAAAGTATATGCGCAGTCATTAACTCCGATTTCACCAACCCAGATTAAGGCTTCATCAAACACCGCCTTGCACAGATGTGGTGTTGTTGATGAGTTTATACATTACATCCATGACTCTCCGACAACTTTTTGAACCAGCCAAGTTGAGTTTCGAGTGATTGAGAAGTCATGGCCAGTGTAATATTGATTCTTACGAAGAAACTGTGCTCTATAGCAGTGGCACCAGCAACAGCAAAATTTACACCGTGTGTGATCTATCAGCATTTATGTGAAGGAAAGGTGGCAAATAAGGTAAAGACGGTGCTTCAGCTACAAAGTCGATCACGAGTCGTCCATCAGAGTATCTGTTGGTAGGGTGGTGAAAAAATGTGCGGCCATAGGGAGGGTTTGAGACAAATTGGACAGTGCCTGGGCCGGCAAATGAATATGTGTTCCCTGTGTCGGTGAATGAGTCACCAAAGGCATAAATCTTGTTGAAATGACTGGGTTTTCTGCCAATTTTAGCAATAGAAGAATGAGCAAATGAAGAGAGGATGCTGATGAGGGAGATTTGAAGAGAGAGAGAGAGATATATAGAGGAGGAAGGCATTATGTCAAGGCTTTTATGCTCTACTTGGAAGCTCTTAGAGTAGCAGAATGTAAGGTTAATTTATATATATATACACCTGAGTTATCTTGGAGAGTCGGAGACAAGTATAGTTTTTTGAAATTGCCCATGGTAATTGACTTTTGGATGTTGTTAATTAATATATAAACTCCCTTTTTCTTTTTCTTTTTCGCTTTTTCATTATAATGCCTAGTAGGATTTGATTTTGACCCTCCTCTTTCTTGAATTGCCAGTTCGCCACATTTAAAGTTACCATATCAGCACTTTATTGCCACCATTTAAGTATGGTCTAGTTAACGAGTGACCTTAATGCACTTCTAAGAATCTCTTTTACCCTGAAATTTTTTTGTCTTAGAAACCACGCCACAATGTTCTTTCTGGTGTTTGGATTTTAATGAAAACAAATACAATTGTGAAGTGACAATACTGCAAACAATTCACTGGGCTTGCTTTTTCTTGTTTAATAGGTACTCAAATGGAGGCTGGTGAAGGATCCATTAAGGAACAAGTCAGAAACCACTTTGCAAATGCCTTCAGTGAGGTGGACTCCATCCCAATTGATGTACTGGGAAGGATTTGTGCAGGAGCTCGAGGTAGGGGAGCCACTTGTTCCAAACAAATCAAAGTTATACTGTCCACCACCCGATCCACAACACACTTTGTAGAGCTCCTTGAAACCATACTTTCCTGGATTCTTCATCACAGTGCTGTAAGCAATCCAGAAATCAGCATAAACAATGATATCATTTGGAAACTGTGTCCTAAGATCTTCCAACTTGGCTTGGTAGATGGTATTGTGACTGTATCTCTGCTTGTTTACACTTCAAATGCATCCTGTATCGTCTCTTTTATTTTCTATAGCTTTACAATGACAATGTGAGACACCCTGTTGTAAGAGTGATTATTCAGTGGTCCTGAGACATCTGTAACGCGGTGCCCCACACCACTCATGTGCTAAAGCGGCAACACATTTTAGCACATGAATGGTGTGGGGCACCATGTGGTAGGTGCCCTAGGAGCATTTAATATTTCTCTAGTGTGTCACGTAGATGTTACATTATATATATATATATATATATATATATATATATATATATATATATATATATATATATATATATATATATATACAATAATTAAACACTACATCCATTTATACCATTGAAAAGTATATCATGGTATTAAAATTTGTGTTATGCCCCACTTTTTAATAGTAGTATTAGGTTGTTGTGTGTAGACTTGTCCATATATATATAAATAACATCTACGTGACATGATGAGCATATATTTTATAAATTTATTTTCCTTAAAAATAGATTTATATGTTAATTTTAATTTGATTTTATACTAATTGGATTAATATTTTGTGAACAGGTGCTTAAAATATTAATAGCTCAAATTATGAGCCCAAATTGCATGCTCCAAGGATTAGTTGTGGGTTTTGTTGAAATGAATGGGCTTCTCGAATCACAAGTGTTAGTATTGTTCCTGGAACTAATGAGATTATTGCCAAGTTGGTTTAGGAGATTCATAAATTATTTTCATGAGACCTGGTGAAAAGAAAGAAAGAAAAGGCTGCAACATTAAACATAAAGAAAAGAGAATTATGAGATAAGGCTACGCAAAAGAAGGGATAAAGGCAAAAAAAAAGAGATCAAGAGAGAATACAAAGCAGTAGTGTCACGGCACCTCATGAGGGGAATTATAAAAGGAAGATAGCAGCTGAGAGCCAGAAGGATACCATTCACCAAATCAGTAGCTTGCATCATCATTCATAATCATCCAAATATCATATAATATAGATATACATAGCAGCCTTGCACGGAAGGAAGAAAAGGAACAAAGCAGCCTTGCATGAACAAAAGCACGGAAACTGAGGAAGGCTATTGATATATCACCCACCAAGCAATTCAACCAGCAGCTACAGCACATCACGGAACAGCATATTACAGAATCAAAGCAGCTTGCAGCAGCAACAACAGTGCACATAATCATGATGGTTTATTATTCTGCTTCTGATTTAATTATGTACTGTTAAAATTATTTCTGAGGTGTAGGATGAAATAATATTGATTATTTAAACTCTGAAATTTATTATTAATTCTCAATTGGTTTTAATGTTAATAATTCTTATTTAATGATTGATTTAAATTAAATTGTTTCATTCATAATATCACGTATTTTGAATAGTTTCAATTAATTTAATTTAATCCGGGTTGTAATTTAAACGTTTTAATTAAGAACTGAGATTATTTGTTTTTCAAAATATTGGATACATATAATGCTTTGGTCTTATACATTTAACCTTGAAAATAAGAATTTACAAAAAGAAATATTTTTATGTACTTAAATGAATAATCTTGAGAAAGCATTGACTTGATTTTCAAATTGCTACTCCGAATTGATAATAAATAATAAGATATACATAATTAATATTGTGGATTCCGAACCTCAGAACTTTTCTCTCATTGATTAAAAGTTTAGTTATTTAGTTAGTTTTGATTCTCATTACATGTTTATTTAGTTTTTAGTTTTAATTAATTCAAAAATCATATTTTGTTAACTAGATTAGAATTGAGTATTATTTAGATTTAATTAATAGTTCAATAATCCTCGTGGGATCGACCTCGTACTTTGCATTAAACTATTTTACAATAGATTTGTGCGCTTGCGAGTATTTTTACAAAATTTAAGCACAACAAGTTTTTGGCGCCGTTGCCGGGGATTATTAGAAATATTAATTAATTTAAATTTTATTTAATCCTTCTACTAGTTGTAGTTTAGTTTATTATTTGAAAATTAATTGTCGCATTCATGCATTCACTCACATAGTGCACATCTTGCTTAGATTTTATTTTATTTTATTTTATTTTGTTAAGTATAAACTGTGGTGATTGCTGGAGGATTGAGGTACGTCAAATTTCTTCTTCTTTCGTAATTCACATAGTTCTAGGACATTTTATGTGTTTACCGTTTTATTTTTAATTGTGCATTTTTAATTTTAATATAACATTAAGGGCAAAACCCATAACAAGATAAGGTGGGGATTTCATCACCCTTCCTTGGCCCACAAACAACCACACTTTGCATAACTGACCAAATAAAATCAAGTAGACGTTGGCCCCTAGGACTCTCGAGCTCAATTAGGACAAGTGAATCTGAGAGGAGTCTGAATTTTAAATTAATCAAACTACTGGTGTCTAGGCAAGTGGTTCAAAAGGTAAACGCCTAAAGAACGCGTGGTTATTTAATTAGTCACCGTATTTACGGAGAGACTCCCCCGTTCTTACACTTACCTGGCTAGTGGTTGATTAATTTTGAATTTTGTGGACCTTAAAGAGAAACTTGAAACAGTTAGGAGTTGTCTACATTTTATTTAGGTTGACCTTAGAATTAGTTTTATTTTGTTTTATTTATTTTAATTTATTTATCTTTGTTTGCTTATTTGTTTATTTGCTTAATAATTAAAATTAAAATTTAAAATGGCTGATGATAATGATAACAATGTAATAGTGGAACCTTTAGCATGCGACGAGAGATCACTTAGGGAGTACTTTTTACCCGTCACACCTAATCACCCTTCCTGTATTGTATTACCACAAACTCGAGCGACACACTTTGAACTTAAACCGAGTGTAATACAACTCATTCCATCATTCCATGGGTTAGATAGAGAGGACCCCTACAATCATGTCAAGGAATTTTTAAACATATGCACAACCTTCCGATTTCAAAATTTTTCAGATGAATCTGTGAGACTTTGTCTCTTTCCATTTTCTCTAAAAGATAGGGCTAAAGCATGGTTGAACTCACTTCCTTCTAATTCAATCACTAGTTGGGACCAATTAACTAGTAAATTCTTGTCAAAATTCTTCCCAATGTCTAAAACAAATGCCCTTAGAAGAGAAATTGCAGATTTTCATCAAACCGAGAGTGAACAATTTTATTTGTGTTGGGAGAGATTTAATGACTTACTTTTAAGGTGTCCACATCATGGTTTCGAATTATGGAGACTCGTACAATATTTTTATAACGCTTTGACCATGTCAAATCGTCACATGATTGAGTCTATGAATAAAGGGGAATTCCTGAATTTAAGTAGCACTGATGCCTGGCGATTCCTTGAAACCTTGTCCGAAAATTCTCAGCAATGAGATTTTTCTAATGATACAGAGAAGCCTAGGAAAGGGGGGCTATATGAGGTAAAAGACGATTTTGATGTAAGAAATGCCTTAGGTAACCTTACTAAGAAAGTAGAAGCCCTAACCTTAAGTCAAACTATGAATTCCGCGATGAGTGCTAGGAATGAGGGGTGTGCATCATTTGTCAATTCACCATATACCTCTCCAGAGAGCTATGTTGACCAAGCAAATGCTCTTAATCCTTATGGGAGATCATCTGATAGTCCATTTTCTACCACATACAACCCTAATTGGAAGAATCACCCAAATTTTTCTTGGAGACAAAACCAGTCTCCAGTAAATTATGGAGGTCAACAATATGCAGCCCCAGATCCATCACATCCTCCAGGTTTCCAATCACAATCGCAGTTTGTTGCCCCTCAAAGAAAACCTTCTCTAGAAAACACTTTGCAACAATTTATGCAAACCACCCAACAGTCTATCTTGAAGCTTGAAACCCAAATGGGGCAATTAGCCACCGCCTTAGGCGAGAGAGAGAAAGGAAAGTTGCCTAGTCAACCTGTTCCTAACCCCAAAGGTCAGTATGAAGTCACTAATCCTGATAGGAGTCTTGAGGAAGCGAAGTCCATCACTACCCTTAGGTCTGGTCAGAAAATAGATAATCGTACGAATGAGTCTAGTGATAAGGAAATAGATGAGAAACCTACTCCTAAAGCATCAAAAGAGCCTGAAACACCTAGTACGCCTTATGTCCCTAGGGCTCCTTTTCCGCATAGACTTGACCCAATAAAGAGAGGCACACCATACAGTGATATTTTAGAAGTGTTTAAGCAAGTTCGCATAAACATCCCATTCCTTGATGTCATTCAGCAAGTGCCCTCTTATGCTAAATTCTTAAAAGATCTATGTACACAGAAAAGAAAAACAAATGTCCCTAAAACAGCATGTTTGACCGAGCAAGTTAGTTCTATAATCCAAATGAAAACTCCTGTCAAGTATAAGGACCCCGGATGTCCTACAATTTCTTGTGTTATAGGTGACCATGCGATCGATAGGGCCTTACTTGATTTAGGTGCGAGTGTCAATCTTTTGTCATATTCCGTGTATGCGCAATTAGGATTAGGAGAACTTAGACCCACCTCTGTGAGACTTCAGTTAGCTGATAGGTCTGTCAAAATTCCTAGGGGTACCATAGAGGATGTCTTGATTAAGGTTGATAAGTTTTACTTTCCAATGGACTTTATTGTCATAGATACTCAACCTGTAGAGAATGTTAATGCCCAAATCCCTGTAATTTTAGGACGACCTTTCTTCGCTACCTCCAACGCGATAATCAATTGTCGCAATGGGGTTATGAAATTGTCTTTTGGAAACATGACTGTAGAACTCAATGTGTTTAGCGTTTGTCAACAACCTCCTGATCAAGATGATCTCTATGAGGTTAATTTTATTAAAAGTGTTGTCCATGATTCCTTTAGGCAGTTATCTTATGATGACCCATTAGAGAGTTGTTTAGCTCATTTTGGTATGAACTTTAATGATGATACCTCAATTAGTGAGGTGAACTCTTTGTTAGAATCTGCCCCATTAATGAATACTACCAAGTGGAAAGCTAAAATTGAACCTCTCTCACCTCCTGAATTCATACCACTTCCATCTGTTGACAAACCACCGAAGCTTGATTTGAAACCTCTTCCCGAGACACTAAAATACTCATTTTTAGGTCAATCTGAAATCTTGCCTGTTATCATAGCATCCGAATTAAATAAAGAGCAAGAAGACAAACTCATTAGTGTGCTTAGGGAACATAGAGAAACTATAGGTTGGACAATTGCAGACATTAAGGGTATTAGTCCATCAGTATGCATGCATAGAATACACCTAGAAGATAATGTCAAACCTTCTCGTGAGTCCCAAAGGAGACTCAACCCTGCAATGAAAGAGGTGGTAAGAGCTGAAGTGATTAAGCTTTTAGATGTGGGAGTCATTTACCCAATCTCTAATAGTTCCTGGGTTAGTCCTGTTCATGTTGTCCCTAAAAAGTCAGGAATTACGGTAGTTAAAAATGATAATAATGAGTTAGTTCCTACCCGAATGCAAACGGGTTGGCGTGTGTGTATTGATTACTGTAAGTTGAATGCCTCCACTAGAAAAGACCATTTTCCACTTCCTTTTATTGACCAGATGTTAGAAAGGTTAGCCGGACATGCATATTATTGTTTTCTTGATGGTTATTCCGGTTACAACCAAATTCCCATAGCACCTGAGGACCAAGAGAAAACAACATTCACCTGTCCTTTTGGTACTTTTGCCTACCGTCGTATGTCCTTTGGGTTATGTAATGCACCTGCTACATTTCAGCGGTGTATGATGAGCATATTTTCTGACATGGTAGAGCGTTTTCTAGAGGTGTTCATGGATGACTTTTCCGTATTTGGATCTAGCTTTGATGAGTGTCTACATCATTTAACCCTAGTGTTAATTAGGTGTAAAGAAAAAAATCTTGTACTTAATTGGGAAAAGGGTCACTTCATGGTTAGGAAAGGGATAGTTTTAGGACATGTAGTGTCCCACGAGGGAATTGAGGTAGATAAGGCAAAAGTTGATGTGATTTCTAATCTCCCATCTCCTAAGACAATTAGAGAAATAAGGTCTTTCTTAGGTCACGCAGGCTTTTACCGTAGGTTCATTAAGGACTTTAGTAAAATATCTAGGCCTTTGTGTAATTTGCTTGCTAAAGACGTCTCTTTTCACTTTGACAATGCATGCCTTGAAGCTTTTAACAAGCTCAAGACCTTGTTGACATCTGCACCCATCATTAGGCCACCCGAGTGGAGTGTTGCATTCGAGATTATGTGTGATGCTTCGGATTACGCCATAGGAGCTGTTTTGGGGCAGCGTATTGACAGACTACCTCATGTGATTTATTATGCTAGTAAGACCCTTAATGATGCACAACTCAATTATTCCACCACGGAAAAAGAGTTGTTGGCCGTAGTTTTTGCGCTAGACAAGTTTAGGTCTTACTTGATTGGGTCTAGGGTTATAGTCTATTCTGATCATGCTGCATTGAAATATCTCTTGAGTAAGAAAGATGCCAAACCTCGCCTCATTAGATGGATTTTGTTGTTACAAGAATTTGACCTTGAAATTAGAGACAAGAAAGGATTTGAAAATGTCGTGGCTGATCATTTGTCAAGGTTAATTGTGGAGTCCATAGATGAGTCCTTGTCTATTAGAGAGTCCTTCCCCGATGAACAACTTATGGTTGTTTCCCAAGTACCTTGGTATGCTGATATTGTTAACTATCTTGCCATAGGACAAATGCCCACACATTGGACTAAACAAGATCGTATTAAATTTTTATCCAAGGTTAAACATTTCTTTTGGGATGATCCTTACCTGTTCAAATATTGTCTTGACCAAATCATTAGGAGATGTATTCCTGAAAGTGAGCAAAACGATGTTATCTCTTTTTGTCATGATCATGCATGTGGAGGTCACTTTAGTTCAAAGAAAACAGTTGCAAAAATTCTTCAATGTGGTTTTTATTGGCCAACTGTATTTAAAGATGCACATGCATATTGTAGTTCTTGTGAGAGATGTCAAAAATTAGGAAGTATAACTCGTAGAAATATGATGCCTTTACATCCTATTCTTATTGTTGAATTATTTGATGTGTGGGGTATTGATTTTATAGGTCCATTTTCTAATTCTTTTGGCAATTTGTACATCCTTGTTGCTGTAGATTATGTGTCTTGTGACGACCCCGAATCCGGGTTCCTTGAACCTCGGACCCGGTTCAACACGAGTACTACTTTTCCTTATTGTTCATGAATTTTAACAATATTATAATTGCTAAATAATCATTTATTTACAATTATATAACATCTCCTTCTATTCCAGAATCGAAATCTTTATACATTCCTAGTATGTCTCAATATCATACATGATACTACATTCTATTACAATCAATTTGAGTATTTAATACTCATATAACATACCAACTAAGTCTTATGCTAAAGAATCATTTACCTGTCCAATTCGGACTGATATCTACAATAGATATTTAGATCTTCAATGGAAGTAATATATTTTCCTGTTCCTTGTTCTTTATCGAGAACTTCAGGTAACTAGCCTTATCTGAAAATGTTGGTTTAGGCAAGAGTGAGCACGACGGCTCAACAAGTTCAACAGCTACACATAACACATTACATGCTTCACATAAAATTTACAATTTATACTAACATCATGTTTTTCATGCATTTCAGTTTATGACATACTGCTCATGCATATCATGCCTCGCATTTAATCTATGCTTCATGTCTAACCTCTATCATGACATATAGTTCAATGCAGAACAATTGTCTCAAATCAACTACCGTATATCAACAATTCAAATCAACTTATTGCACAAAGGCACATTAAAACATCTTTGCACATAACCACGTATGAGCACATCTCAGTTTAATAACAAACTTATAATTCATGCACATAATACAACACGTTCTGAAAAACTTGTCTGGACTTGTATAACCAGCTTACGTTAATCTTTCACGTTCCTCGCACCACCTACACGGTATGTGAGATCAACGGTGCACAATATCAGTCAAAGTTTGACTCAATACTAAATCTTATTTTAAAGATATTTATTTCTTCTTATCATCCCCTTTATTTAATAAGGTTAATTTCATATTTTAGTTTCTCTTTGACTTGACTCAGTGTTTCATATTCAACACCATAAATCTTTTGTTCGAAACTATGCAATTCTGACATTTATTAATGTCACTGCATTAAAACTTGGACCCTATATTTATTTAGGTCGATCCACCAATTAATCACTAATGTACCATACCCTTGGTTTAACTTAATCACATTATTTATCTCGATACTTATCATAATATTACCCACCTTGGATAATATTTTAAATTTTACTATCAATTAGTAATAACTTATAATGTTATTTAATTGTTAAATAACACTTTAAATAATCATTACTATTATTAATTTATTTTTAATAATAGTTTACCTTAATCATTATGATTAATCTTTTAATAATAATTTAATTGCTTGCTAATATTATTACCCTTTAATAATATTTTAATTGACTTCTCATTATTATCAATCATTTTAATAATAATTTAATTGTTCATCAATATTATCAATCATTTAATAATATTTGAAATCCTCACGTATCATTAGTAATTATTTAATAACGATTCAACCCTTAACTATTATTACCCAATAGTTAATTACTTGTTAAACAATATTATTAATTCTTTAATAATATTCTAAATCTTTATTTATCATTATTATTTATTTAATAATGATTTAACTCTTAACTATTATTATTTAATAGTTAATTAAATGCTAAATAATATTATTAATCCTTTAATAATATTTTAAATTAATTACATATCATTATTAATTATTGAATAATGATTTAATTATTAACTATTATCATTTAATAGTTAGTCAATAATATTATCAATATATTTTAATTACTTAATAATCTTCTTTCGATTAAGTAATAATTTATTCCACTTAATTACCATTTAATTATTATTTAATATGAATTAAATAATAATTAATTAACTAATTATCCAAACTCATTATTTAATATTAATTAAATAATAATTAATTAATTAATTAACCTTACTTATTATTTAATATTAATTAAATAATAAATAATTAGTTTATTAACCTTAATTATCCTTTAATTATTATTTAATATTAATTAAATAATAATTAATTACTTAATTAACCTTACTTATTATTTAATATTAATTAAATAATAAATAATTAGCTTTCTAACTTTAATATTCTTTAATTATTATTTAATATTAATTTAAATAATAATTAATTATTTATTTAACTTTACTTATTATTTAAGTGCAATTAAATAATAAATAACTAACTTATTCATCTTAACATCCTTTAATTATTATTTAATATTCATTAAATAATAATTAATTAATTACATAACTTCATATATTATTTAATATTTATTAAATAATATTTAATTAGATTATTAGCCTATTTATACACTAATAAATAGCTAATATATAGTGAATCACTCCAATAATTTCAAATTTTATTTTATAACACTTAACTAGCATGCCAATAGGTCAAATATTATTTTTCTGAAATTAAAAATAATTTTCCCATAATTATTAGCAATTTAGTAAGCTTTAATCCACCATTAATTCTAATAAATACCAAATTACAAAAAAAATCGGATTTTAAATTTTGATAATTTTCTTTATAAAATTATAAGCATTTTCTCTTTTGGAACCAACCCAAGAACCGGCCTAAAAATGCCCAAACCGGCCCTACCTAGAAATCATGAAAAACCGAAAAAAACCGAACCGGCCGGTTTTTTTAATAAAATAGGCAGATTACTTTCTTAGTTTTCCAGACTTGGGGTCTCCGACGGGAACTTGAATAAAATGAAATCCACAAGTCCGATTGAGGCCTATTTGGTATCGATGGATTCGTAACTTCCCGAACTACATTTTTCTGTCATCAAACATCAAATTTGGATTTGTTTTGGTCACGGAAATTGGCTCCAAACCGGACTGTTATGCACAGCCCTAAAACAATGGGGTGTTTTGGTAGAAAATCCATATCTTGCTCATTTTAAATCGGATTTTAGTCATTCAACTTGGAGAATCTTCATATTTCATGGATCTATCACCCAAAATTGACGGATCATAAATCCGACTTACGGATTGTGAACAGTAATTCCGTGAAGGAGCTGCTACGTATTAGATTAATTTGTTTTCGTCGGTAAAAATTTATTCAATGAGTTTGATGAAATTTTTCATCACAAACACATATAAAACCCATGTTAAACCCATCAAACTATGAATATACATATATTACATAGCTAAAGACTTCTAGAACATCAAAATGTGTTTTGATCGGTTAAAAATACATTTTAACCGTTCAAATCATATCTAAACTATAAAAATGAACTAAATAAGGTTTAGAACACTTTTTAACCTTTTATACATGGATGCTCTCCTTCCTCTTGACTTGATCTTTGATTGTGACTCTCTCTTGTCCATTCTCTAGCAAATTTACTTGGTGGATCATCAATCTCATAAGAGTAACTCTCTATATCTCTCAAGAAGCTCTCCCTTTTTCTCTCTAGAAAATGCTACAAATGACTAACAAACATAGCCAATGTGTGGAGCACTATATTTATAGCACACCCTTAATCATCATTAACTCTTACTAATCAACTAACATTGGTTAAATTAGAGACTAATTTAGGATTACTATTTGATTGATTGACTCTTGGATTGACATGTTGATTGACCTCCATCAAGTTTGCTTACAAGTTATCAATTGAGTAAAACAAAAGCAACCTTTCTCCAACACTTAACTAAAGTGTGGTTAAGACTATTGCTCTTGTAACCTATGTTAACTTAACTATCAACCATGGTTCAAGCTCATCAATTAAACATACACACATCTTCCACCAAATAACCCAAGTAAGGTTAATTCTCTACAATTAAGTATACATATATATCCAATATATTTATATATTTACTAACACTTAATTCTAGCATTGGTTAAGATTTTATTTTTATGTCCTATATAATTATATAAGCATCTATATATATATACACCACTATATGTATATATATTCACTTATACATGTATAATACTTGTATTTTTTATATTTAAAATGTCATCCATCAACTTGACTACAAACAACATAAATGGTGAAGTGTAACATAAGCAACAATCACCAACACTTAACCCACATGTGGTTAACTCTCTACAACATCCAACCCATGGTTACATATAAATTCTACCTTGGTGAATTATATACATACACAATTGTATCTATAATATTCTTCCTACAACTAACCCATGCATAGTTAAATCTTTAATTTATTTACTACCTAGGGTTATTCAACTAACTCATCCATAGTTAATTCTCATCATCAAATTCACCCACCTAGCATTTAACCAATGTTTGGTTAATGCTCTCTCTTATCTACCAACTAGGGTTGTTCAATTAATCATACATTAGTTAATTCTCTACACTTAACAATACTTGAATTTATTCTCCCAACATATTGACCAATATTTGACTTTTAAATTTGGACTCAATATTTGGGCTACTAGTTTATTTTGCATTGGGCTCCCTTATTTAATTATTTGGGCTACCCAACACAACTCACACAACTTTATAACTTGGGCTAGGTAATTAATTTAATTTGACTTATATTAATTACCTCTTGGACTATAATCAACATAACATTTGGGCTTTATTATTTAATTACCCACTTCATATCCATATTCTCATATTGGGCTAACATCTATAATTCTTTTGGGCTAGTCCACTAGTAGTAATTAAATTACTTGGACTCTATATAACAACTTAATAATTAAGTTAATTACTTAATTAATTAACTTCATAATATTGTCATTCTAGACAATCATTCTAGTTTTTCTATAACTTTAACTCTTAACTAATATAATTAACTAGGTTAATTATATTTCATGACTTCCCTTCTTACTTCACATTTTAAACTAATTAAATTATTAGTTTAATTGAGTATTTAATCTACTCATCTTCTTATTGGGCTAACAAACACACATTAGGTGTATATATATTAATATAACCACATTCACTTTTCAATTGAATTTATTTTCTTAATAAATTCTCTACATGCATTATTAAAATATTTCCACATTTAATTTCTAACAAATACATTATATTAAAAAAAATGTTCACCCATTTTCACACATCTCACTTCTACAACTCTAGGTTTTAAACCATAACCTTTAATTTATATTTAAAATCTTATTTACAAATCTTGTAAATATCTGGGATATTACATTCACCCCTTCTTATAAGAATTTCGTCCCCGAAATTTCATCATACTCATTTCTACAAATTTTCATCTCTGAGAATATCTCTTTACTCATCAAATTATATGACCACCCTTTTTTAGGAAGTTCATACTTCTAAACTCATAATTCCAGAACAATGGAATATCTTACAGAAGAATAAATTGAAAATCAATATCTTACAGAAGAATAAATTGAAAATCAAAATATTCATTAAAACTTTCATAATATGCTGAGGGGTCATCAAGATTGTGAACATTCGAATGGAATTAACTGAATTCCGAATAAATAGTATTTATCCCTGTAAATACTTATAAACAGAGTGTTTATCAATCACAAAGACTGAAAACATTCCATAGGTGTACGCTAGGTGATCAGCCTATTGTACCATACGTCGTGCAGAACGTCTTAATTTTTAGGCGCCAGTCGGAGCTATATGCCGACAAAAATATATCTGCTTTAGCCGACAGAATATATTTATTTTTGCACTTGTTCACCTCAGACTTACTACAAAATTCTGTTCCAAAATAATTTGGATTGGATAATAAAACTTGAGTCAATTCTGACCAAAAGTGTCCAGTTAAAATAAATGACAAAGACTCCCATCATTGAACTGTTCGTATATTACGATTCAAAAATTCATTTCAGATTAGTTAAAATAACTAAAATTCATTTATAGGACTTCATGATACCGCATCATCTTGACAGTACGTTGAGGATTCCGTCATTAATTCATGACTTCATGATACCGCACATCTTGACAGTACGTTGAGGATTCCGTCCTTTTCATCCCCACACCATGGCTTTAATGGCGTGTGATGATTTTATAAATACATTTTGATATTTTCAAATCAATTTGTCTAGCTGAAACAATTAGCATAGACTATTCTTTAAACGTTTTAAAATACTGGAAATCATTTTATGACTTTGTCATACTACATCATACCATAGTGGGCTTTAAACATCCAACACTAGGTTACTCTGCATTGATGACTCCATCGTTTATCATCTCTGCACTAAATGCATTAATGATTTCTAAAATACATTTGTCTTTTCAAAAGCACAAAAGTGCGAATTTAGCACGATTTTAAGAATTTCAAAGTCTAGCATAGCTAGAAGATTTGGAATGTCCTAAAACCTCAAAATACCTCAAATTTCTCCTCCGCATTCTTTTCCAGCTTAATAACTATATCTGGTAAAGCTCTAGTCTTACTACTTAACTCTACCCAAACTTATTGTTCATCAAACTTACCACACATTAGGAGTTCAGGTACTTGCCACAATCATATGGGTCGGAGAACTTATCCTAGTCAGACCAAAATCGTCCATTCGCTGAGGGGTTCCACCATACGATTATGAGTCACGAACTTACCATCAGTATGAGTTTTAAGAACACGTACTTATCTTCATATTCTCTACATATCCAATATATTATGAGAAAAGAATCACCTTCTCACCATATATACATCGAATAGCATGACATCAGGTTCAAATCGATTATCACTATAGGAAGCTAAGTGGTTGTCAAACCAAACGCAATCTCCTGCCCATACAAGAAATTGGTCAACTCGGCCACTAATCAATATAGAAAGTTAAGCGGTCGTTAAACCAAGAACAAATCCTCTGCCCATACAAAGAACTGTTAAACTCAACTACTATATTAATATAGGAAGCTAAGTGGTTCTAAAACCAAGCACAAATCCATACAAGGAATCGTACAACTCAGCCACTAATATGAGTTCTCAATTAAAAACCCACAAACCTTCTAATTTTCTTAACTGAATACGAATTCTCTCCATTCATATTTTAGCACATCTGTCTCATTACGAGTTCATTTCTCTAGATCATTTCATGACCTTATTAGCATTTTCTTTATGCTTCTCAAAATCTTATCATAAGATATTTTCTATCATTTCTTCAAATTAGGTACAACAAGACCTTTTTCATCTCTCTTATATCTTCTTAAATCCATCTTTGGATAATCTTCTATATATGAATTTTTCAAATTCATCTTTTATTACTTAAACTCTTCCGGAGTTTATTCATTTATCATTTTACTTATCTTCTACACGGTTATAGCCTAAGGTACTCTTACCTAAGGTTTTTAACCTATCAGCTCTGATACCAACTTGTGACGACCCCGAATCCGGGTTCCTTGAACCTCGGACCCGGTTCAACACGAGTACTACTTTTCCTTATTGTTCATGAATTTTAACAATATTATAATTGCTAAATAATCATTTATTTACAATTATATAACATCTCCTTCTATTCCAGAATCGAAATCTTTATACATTCCTAGTATGTCTCAATATCATACATGATACTACATTCTATTACAATCAATTTGAGTATTTAATACTCATATAACATACCAACTAAGTCTTATGCTAAAGAATCATTTACCTGTCCAATTCGGACTGATATCTACAATAGATATTTAGATCTTCAATGGAAGTAATATATTTTCCTGTTCCTTGTTCTTTATCGAGAACTTCAGGTAACTAGCCTTATCTGAAAATGTTGGTTTAGGCAAGAGTGAGCACGACGGCTCAACAAGTTCAACAGCTACACATAACACATTACATGCTTCACATAAAATTTACAATTTATACTAACATCATGTTTTTCATGCATTTCAGTTTATGACATACTGCTCATGCATATCATGCCTCGCATTTAATCTATGCTTCATGTCTAACCTCTATCATGACATATAGTTCAATGCAGAACAATTGTCTCAAATCAACTACCGTATATCAACAATTCAAATCAACTTATTGCACAAAGGCACATTAAAACATCTTTGCACATAACCACGTATGAGCACATCTCAGTTTAATAACAAACTTATAATTCATGCACATAATACAACACGTTCTGAAAAACTTGCCTGAACTTGTATAACCAGCTTACGTTAATCTTTCACGTTCCTTGCACCACCTACACGGTATGTGAGATCAACGGTGCACAATATCAGTCAAAGTTTGACTCAATACTAAATCTTATTTTAAAGATATTTATTTCTTCTTATCATCCCCTTTATTTAATAAGGTTAATTTCATATTTTAGTCTCTCTTTGACTTGACTCAGTGTTTCATATTCAACACCATAAATCTTTTGTTCGAAACTATGCAATTCTGACATTTATTAATGTCACTGCATTAAAACTTGGACCCTATATTTATTTAGGTCGATCCACCAATTAATCACTAATGTACCATACCCTTGGTTTAACTTAATCACATTATTTATCTCGATACTTATCATAATATTACCCACCTTGGATAATATTTTAAATTTTACTATCAATTAGTAATAACTTATAATGTTATTTAATTGTTAAATAACACTTTAAATAATCATTACTATTATTAATTTATTTTTAATAATAGTTTACCTTAATCATTATGATTAATCTTTTAATAATAATTTAATTGCTTGCTAATATTATTACCCTTTAATAATATTTTAATTGACTTCTCATTATTATCAATCATTTTAATAATAATTTAATTGTTCATCAATATTATCAATCATTTAATAATATTTGAAATCCTCACGTATCATTAGTAATTATTTAATAACGATTCAACCCTTAACTATTATTACCCAATAGTTAATTACTTGTTAAACAATATTATTAATTCTTTAATAATATTCTAAATCTTTATTTATCATTATTATTTATTTAATAATGATTTAACTCTTAACTATTATTATTTAATAGTTAATTAAATGCTAAATAATATTATTAATCCTTTAATAATATTTTAAATTAATTACATATCATTATTAATTATTGAATAATGATTTAATTATTAACTATTATCATTTAATAGTTAGTCAATAATATTATCAATATATTTTAATTACTTAATAATCTTCTTTCGATTAAGTAATAATTTATTCCACTTAATTACCATTTAATTATTATTTAATATGAATTAAATAATAATTAATTAACTAATTATCCAAACTCATTATTTAATATTAATTAAATAATAATTAATTAATTAATTAACCTTACTTATTATTTAATATTAATTAAATAATAAATAATTAGTTTATTAACCTTAATTATCCTTTAATTATTATTTAATATTAATTAAATAATAATTAATTACTTAATTAACCTTACTTATTATTTAATATTAATTAAATAATAAATAATTAGCTTTCTAACTTTAATATTCTTTAATTATTATTTAATATTAATTTAAATAATAATTAATTATTTATTTAACTTTACTTATTATTTAAGTGCAATTAAATAATAAATAACTAACTTATTCATCTTAACATCCTTTAATTATTATTTAATATTCATTAAATCATAATTAATTAATTACATAACTTCATATATTATTTAATATTTATTAAATAATATTTAATTAGATTATTAGCCTATTTATACACTAATAAATAGCTAATATATAGTGAATCACTCCAATAATTTCAAATTTTATTTTATAACACTTAACTAGCATGCCAATAGGTCAAATATTATTTTTCTGAAATTAAAAATAATTTTCCCATAATTATTAGCAATTTAGTAAGCTTTAATCCACCATTAATTCTAATAAATACCAAATTACAAAAAAAATCGGATTTTAAATTTTGATAATTTTCTTTATAAAATTATAAGCATTTTCTCTTTTGGAACCAACCCAAGAACCGGCCTAAAAATGCCCAAACCGGCCCTACCTAGAAATCATGAAAAACCGAAAAAAACCGAACCGGCCGGTTTTTTTAATAAAATAGGCAGATTACTTTCTTAGTTTTCCAGACTTGGGGTCTCCGACGGGAACTTGAATAAAATGAAATCCACAAGTCCGATTGAGGCCTATTTGGTATCGATGGATTCGTAACTTCCCGAACTACATTTTTCTGTCATCAAACATCAAATTTGGATTTGTTTTGGTCACGGAAATTGGCTCCAAACCGGACTGTTATGCACAGCCCTAAAACAATGGGGTGTTTTGGTAGAAAATCCATATCTTGCTCATTTTAAATCGGATTTTAGTCATTCAACTTGGAGAATCTTCATATTTCATGGATCTATCACCCAAAATTGACGGATCATAAATCCGACTTACGGATTGTGAACAGTAATTCCGTGAAGGAGCTGCTACGTATTAGATTAATTTGTTTTCGTCGGTAAAAATTTATTCAATGAGTTTGATGAAATTTTTCATCACAAACACATATAAAACCCATGTTAAACCCATCAAACTATGAATATACATATATTACATAGCTAAAGACTTCTAGAACATCAAAATGTGTTTTGATCGGTTAAAAATACATTTTAACCGTTCAAATCATATCTAAACTATAAAAATGAACTAAATAAGGTTTAGAACACTTTTTAACCTTTTATACATGGATGCTCTCCTTCCTCTTGACTTGATCTTTGATTGTGACTCTCTCTTGTCCATTCTCTAGCAAATTTACTTGGTGGATCATCAATCTCATAAGAGTAACTCTCTATATCTCTCAAGAAGCTCTCCCTTTTTCTCTCTAGAAAATGCTACAAATGACTAACAAACATAGCCAATGTGTGGAGCACTATATTTATAGCACACCCTTAATCATCATTAACTCTTACTAATCAACTAACATTGGTTAAATTAGAGACTAATTTAGGATTACTATTTGATTGATTGACTCTTGGATTGACATGTTGATTGACCTCCATCAAGTTTGCTTACAAGTTATCAATTGAGTAAAACAAAAGCAACCTTTCTCCAACACTTAACTAAAGTGTGGTTAAGACTATTGCTCTTGTAACCTATGTTAACTTAACTATCAACCATGGTTCAAGCTCATCAATTAAACATACACACATCTTCCACCAAATAACCCAAGTAAGGTTAATTCTCTACAATTAAGTATACATATATATCCAATATATTTATATATTTACTAACACTTAATTCTAGCATTGGTTAAGATTTTATTTTTATGTCCTATATAATTATATAAGCATCTATATATATATACACCACTATATGTATATATATTCACTTATACATGTATAATACTTGTATTTTTTATATTTAAAATGTCATCCATCAACTTGACTACAAACAACATAAATGGTGAAGTGTAACATAAGCAACAATCACCAACACTTAACCCACATGTGGTTAACTCTCTACAACATCCAACCCATGGTTACATATAAATTCTACCTTGGTGAATTATATACATACACAATTGTATCTATAATATTCTTCCTACAACTAACCCATGCATAGTTAAATCTTTAATTTATTTACTACCTAGGGTTATTCAACTAACTCATCCATAGTTAATTCTCATCATCAAATTCACCCACCTAGCATTTAACCAATGTTTGGTTAATGCTCTCTCTTATCTACCAACTAGGGTTGTTCAATTAATCATACATTAGTTAATTCTCTACACTTAACAATACTTGAATTTATTCTCCCAACATATTGACCAATATTTGACTTTTAAATTTGGACTCAATATTTGGGCTACTAGTTTATTTTGCATTGGGCTCCCTTATTTAATTATTTGGGCTACCCAACACAACTCACACAACTTTATAACTTGGGCTAGGTAATTAATTTAATTTGACTTATATTAATTACCTCTTGGACTATAATCAACATAACATTTGGGCTTTATTATTTAATTACCCACTTCATATCCATATTCTCATATTGGGCTAACATCTATAATTCTTTTGGGCTAGTCCATTAGTAGTAATTAAATTACTTGGACTCTATATAACAACTTAATAATTAAGTTAATTACTTAATTAATTAACTTCATAATATTGTCATTCTAGACAATCATTCTAGTTTTTCTATAACTTTAACTCTTAACTAATATAATTAACTAGGTTAATTATATTTCATGACTTCCCTTCTTACTTCACATTTTAAACTAATTAAATTATTAGTTTAATTGAGTATTTAATCTACTCATCTTCTTATTGGGCTAACAAACACACATTAGGTGTATATATATTAATATAACCACATTCACTTTTCAATTGAATTTATTTTCTTAATAAATTCTCTACATGCATTATTAAAATATTTCCACATTTAATTTCTAACAAATACATTATATTAAAAAAAATGTTCACCCATTTTCACACATCTCACTTCTACAACTCTAGGTTTTAAACCATAACCTTTAATTTATATTTAAAATCTTATTTACAAATCTTGTAAATATCTGGGATATTTCATGTCTAAATGGGTGGAGGCCATTTCTTCTAAAACTAATGATCACAAGGTGGTGGTAAATTTTTTAAAAGAAAACATATTTTCTCGTTTTGGTACACCTCGTGCGATCATTAGTGACATATCATGGTATTAAAATTTGTGTTATGCCCCACTTTTTAATAGTAGTATTAGGTTGTTGTGTGTAGACTTGTCCATATATATATAAATAACATCTACGTGACATGATGAGCATATATTTTATAAATTTATTTTCCTTAAAAATAGATTTATATGTTAATTTTAATTTGATTTTATACTAATTGGATTAATATTTTGTGAACAGGTGCTTAAAATATTAATAGCTCAAATTATGAGCCCAAATTGCATGCTCCAAGGATTAGTTGTGGGTTTTGTTGAAATGAATGGGCTTCTCGAATCACAAGTGTTAGTGTTGTTCCTGGAACTAATGAGATTATTGCCAAGTTGGTTTAGGAGATTCATAAATTATTTTCATGAGACCTGGTGAAAAGAAAGAAAGAAAAGGCTGCAACATTAAACATAAAGAAAAGAGAATTATGAGATAAGGCTACGCAAAAGAAGGGATAAAGGCAAAAAAAAAAAAAAAGATCAAGAGAGAATACAAAGCAGTAGTGTCACGGCACCTCATGAGGGGAATTATAAAAGGAAGATAGCAGCTGAGAGCCAGAAGGATACCATTCACCAAATCAGTAGCTTGCATCATCATTCATAATCATCCAAATATCATATAATATAGATATACATAGCAGCCTTGCACGGAAGGAAGAAAAGGAACAAAGCAGCCTTGCATGAACAAAAGCACGGAAACTGAGGAAGGCTATTGATATATCACCCACCAAGCAATTCAACCAGCAGCTACAGCACATCACGGAACAGCATATTACAAAATCAAAGCAGCTTGCAGCAGCAACAACAGTGCACATAATCATGATGGTTTATTATTCTGCTTCTGATTTAATTATGTACTGTTAAAATTATTTCTGAGGTGTATGATGAAATAATATTGATTATTTAAACTCTGAAATTTATTATTAATTCTCAATTGGTTTTAATGTTAATAATTCTTATTTAATGATTGATTTAAATTAAATTGTTTCATTCATAATATCACGTATTTTGAATAGTTTCAATTAATTTAATTTAATCCGGGTTGTAATTTAAACGTTTTAATTAAGAACTGAGATTATTTGTTTTTTAAAATATTGGATACATATAATGCTTTGGTCTTATACATTTAACCTTGAAAATAAGAATTTACAAAAAGAAATATTTTTATGTACTTAAATGAATAATCTTGAGAAAGCATTGACTTGATTTTCAAATTGCTACTCCGAATTGATAATAAATAATAAGATATACATAATTAATATTGTGGATTCCGAACCTCAGAACTTTTCTCTCATTGATTAAAAGTTTAGTTATTTAGTTAGTTTTGATTATCATTACATGTTTATTTAGTTTTTAGTTTTAATTAATTCAAAAATCATATTTTGTTAACTAGATTAGAATTGAGTATTATTTAGATTTAATTAATAGTTCAATAATCCTCGTGGGATCGATCTCGTACTTTGCATTAAACTATTTTACAATAGATTCGTGCGCTTGCGAGTATTTTTACAAAATTTAAGCACAACATGACACACTAGAGAAACACATATATATGTTAAATGTTCCTGGATACCTGCATGTCTTATACAATTTATGTGCTGTCATTTCAATACTTCAAGTGAAATGACCCGCTTTAAGTGCTAAAATAACAGCACATAAATGGTGTGGAGCACCACGTGACAAGACAACGGAACTTGAGTTGGGACCTGAGTGCTAAGCTTGAGCCTCTAAAGCATGAGCATCATGACCGGGTGAAAAAATAGATCAGTACCAAGCACACGTACATATTATAAAATTAGTAACCCAAGACTTGGTTTTGGAAACACTAAATTATTACTTAGTTTAGTATGATACTCCCCGTCCATCCTAAAAAAAGGATATCGTTTTTTTGTTTCTTTTCCTCGAATAGTAAGGAAGTGTGTTCTATATAAACCTTAACATATTTGGGGCGGGGAAAAGCAACAAAAAATTGGTAACCCTTTTTACTGACAAATAGAACTTTTGTTTCCCTTCTATCATAAGCAGTCAAATCTTCTTGATTTTAAAAAAAGACATGAATGCAAGAGGGAGGGTACAGAGCATTTTATTCCATTACAAACCTGACTGTTGTTTGACGCTCGTAACTTTGATGAAACAATATCCAAAGAATCCAGCAGGCTTCAGCATCACTGATATCTTGAGTTGCCAGGCAATGCAAGAGCTGTTCAGACGTCCTTTCTACAGCATATATAGGGATCCTTGATTGCCTCAATCATCTTCCAGAAACTCCGAACACCGACTCCGACCATAAACCAGAAGCGCGCATTGACTCGTATTCTTCACTAACAATCAAATCTGTCATTGGCAATAAGAAACTCCGAACACCTACTTGTTAGGGTTTTCTTATTTCTCCCGTCAAGCAAATTATTAATGAGGTTGCTACTAGTAATTAAGATTAGGAAGGAATTATGCGTGAATAATAAAGCAATTTGAAGGCATTAGCAATGTACTTGCAAAGGAGCAGCAGGTCAACATCATGATTACAAATCCTGGAAGCAGGCTTCGTTTAGCTTTTGTTTCTTTAGTCTTATTAGATTTTTGTTAGCCGCTGTAAGTGGATGAGAGCCATTTATTTCTCGTTGTTCTTGTATTACAGCAATCACTCAGGGCTCTAGGTTAAATCACTCATGTAATACAAATCTCGTAAAAATATTGAGTTTTATTATTGAAAGTAACATTTTTCTAAATTTATATATTTCTAAAACACAAGTAAAATGTTTCGTAGCTCTGTTCTTTGGTGAGGAATATGCTCTACTTTTAGAAGAAGAAAAAAACCCCTAACTTCTTGGATACCAAGAAGAGGGGTGACCATTGGGTCAATACCGTGAATTCAAAATATAATAATAATAAAATAAAAAAACTATTTTTACCTCCTCCTTTTTTCATTTCTTTACCGACATTTGTCGATTTCACTTTTCAACTATCATTGATTTATTATCACCACGTTTCTTTCTGTTCATTGTCCCAAGTTTTCATCAGTAATTAATTTCTAAAATTTTAAATAACTTGTCGTCTGTATCTCAATATGTAAATGGTTAATTAATATTTTGTTTAATCGTTAGCTAAGATCCTCTTGACCAAAGATTTTATGTCAATTAATTTTATGGTGGATGTGAATTATTTCTAAATAAGTAAAATGCATCATTATGTAAATGGTTAATTAACAATTCACTTAACCTTTAGCTAAGATTCTCTTGGCCAAAGGTTTATATGTCTATTAATTTTATATTAAATTTAAATAATTACTAAGTGATTGAAATGAGTATGTGTAAAACTGACCACTATACTGTTGATATATTTGAATATTTGTGGGCTTTATTTTTAGTCAATACAAAATAAATCTCTTACTCTTTTAAAATTTTGATAATGAATCATTTGATGACAAGTGGTGTTTGCTATCCTACGTGGCACGATAAAATGAAGCTTAACACATTCTAGGTCAAAAATTATTTGGATAATGAACTGTTCGATGACAAGTGACCATTGATCGCCCTATGTGGCGCGACGAAGTGGAGCTTAACACTTTTTGGGCCAAAAATTATTTGGATAATGAACCCTTCAATGACAATTGACAAGTGCCGTTGACGATGTGAAGTTAGCACATTTTGGGCCAAAAATTATTTGGATAATGAACCCTTCAATGACAATTGACAGGTGTAACAATTGTTTAGATTTGAACTCAAAACCACCACTTTATAAATGTAGCTATATAACTGCCAAAACAACAAAGTTTAATTAATTATATTTGAGCCCAAAAATATATTTACCATAAACGAGCCATTCAACCCAAAAAAATAAGAATTATTTACATAAATATACAATAATTAAAAAGTAATTACATCGTTAGTGTATCTACAAAATAATTACAAAAAGAGAGTAACAAATTCAAACCATTCAATTTCACATTAATAAGAAAACTTAAAATCAAAGATAAATAACTGTCATAATTAATAATTCAAATTCAAATCTTTGGGATCTAACAACAAAAATAAATTCATAATATAAAATTCAAATCAAAAGGAATGAAAAACAAAAAAAAATTATCTTATCTATTATAATCTTCATCTTCCTTATCATCTTCCTTCGCCGCCTCCTCACCTACTTCATCACCGTCTCCGTCGCAAATCTCCACCTTCCCTTCATCATCATCTTACACCGTCTCACATTCATCATTATCTTCATCATCCTCATCCGTTGCTGCCTCCCCTTCATCATCATCCTCCGTCACAAATCTTTGGCAGTCTTTGATTGCGCCGCCGCTACATCGTTCTCCTCCGCCGCAAATCGCCGGCAATTCAGGTTTTGATTACCTTGGTATGAAGGTTTTGTTACCTTGATATGAAGGTTTTGTTACCTTGATATGAATGTTTGGTTACCTAGAATTACTGTACGAAAAAAATTAATTACTACACATTCAGGAATTGGTTACCTAGATTTACTGCAATAAAAAATCACAATAATAATGTTTGGTTACCTCCATAATAGTGTGTTGGTTACCTTTATATTAGTGTTTGGTTACCTAGAAAAATCGAGAAATCCAACCATGAACGTAAAAACTCCATTGACGCCACCATGAGCGTGAATATTAAGGCATTGGAGGGGACGCCGAAGGCAAATGTGAAGTCAAAAAAGGTAGTAGAAGAGCCCGCCGGCGGTGGCGTTGAGGACGTTAGTGAGCATGATATTCATGGTATTTTGGCATGGTCGGAGCCGGCGCAGACCACGGTGAAGCCGAGCTGCATGAAGAAGACAAGGTAGAAAGAGAAGATGAGGTAAGTGGAATCGATGGCGTAACCGGTGTCGTTAAAGCGATTGGAGACGGTGGTAAACTAGTCGCAGATGAATGTGGCAGCAGCAGTGGGTTTGGCGCCGAAAAACTGCGCTAACCTCCATACTAGTGTTTGGTTACCTATATTTACTGCAACAAAAAATCGTCATAACAGTGTTTTGTTACCTCTATAATAGTATTTGGTAACCTCCATACTAGTGTTTGGCTTCTTGCGATTGATTTTCGCTATGACTGATTTACTTGAAAGATAAACACTGAGAATAGAGAGAAATTTGAGAGGTCCAGTTTAATTGGATCCATTTTTATGAATAGTTTGTTTGACTTTTTATTTCAATTTTTTAAGTAATTTGAATTTAAAATTTTGAAATTTGGAACAACTACCTATTAAATCACCTAACTAAATTAAAAGAATAATAATACACTAATTTGAAAATTAAATATTAAAGATGTATTAATTTTGTAAATATTTGATATATGCATTTTTATTGTAATATTTTTAAAAAATATACTAATAAATATAAATCTCCCAAAAAATAAACATGAAATGAGTTAGAACACCCAGTTACGTGTGCTCATTCACTTTTTAATTAATAGATATCGTTTGAGAAATTAGCTTATATATATTAGTTTAATATTTGTTCATAAAATTTTATTATGTATTCTTATATTTTTATTGTTTTTTTTTTACTGCTAACTAAGATAATTGGATAAAAGCTTGTTATTAGAGATCAAATATTATAATTTATGAAACCATTATTAATCAAAAAGTACGGTGAAACTAAAAGACACGTTCAGTTATGAAATTGTCATATCGAGTATCCTTCAAAATTAATTAATATAGAATAAAATGAAGGAAAACTATTATTTTTAAAGGGAAGAATCATTTCTTATATAGCTACTTAATTATGTTTTAATATCAAGAGAGTGATATATATCTATAACAATGCATTTTATTATAATAAATAACTAATTAAGGTATTTAATTTTTAATTATCTATTAGATTATAAAAATATAAAGTTGAAGAAATAAATTGTCTTATTTTAAGTGTACTCAGTCTTTATAGGGAATGAAATTAGTGTGAAAAGAATATATCCCGGAGGATATCTAACTATTATACCCCATAGAAATAATACGTGTATTTTTATATTTTTTTTATAGATAAATTCAACCGTACGGATTTAAATAACACATCAAAATATTTAAACATATGATTTGGTGATATCTATTATCGACTTTATAATAATAAAAATTTAATTAATCTTAGTTGTCAAAAAATATATTTATTTTACAATATTATAATAATGGTGCGACCAAGCTCAATTTAAATATAAAAAAATTGTTTACTTATATTTTTGCATGATCTTTTCATTTGCAAAGTTAAATTTTACTAAAAAAATTGAGACAATCTCATTTTATAAAATTAACGTATATAACTTATATATCATAAAGGGTATCTTCTGCAAATGATTTTTGGATTTTATGTTTATTTATTTGGGTTGAATGGTACATTTATGATAAATATATTTTTGGGCACAAAGAAAACTTTGTCACTTTGGTGGTAATACAACTATAATTTTTAAAGATTAAGAGATTTATTTTATATTGACCAAAAATAAGAGACACAATATTCAAATATATCAATAATATATTGTTCACTTTTGCATTTTACTCTAATTGAAAGTGATAAAATAGTACAGTAACGTGTCAGTCACTTCCTTACTGCATAATATTAATATTCCACATGCATCAATATCTAATATCAACATAATTTTTTATTATATATATCAACATTCTTACTGTGGAAAAAAAAAAGCTACCAAATATAGAGACGTCAAAACTATGTTAAAAGACCATGATATAATACTCTGATCGAAAATGATAAAATAAAATAGTAATGTGTCGATCACTTCTTTAATACATCATATTTAATGTACCAATTATTCATGTACGTTAATATCTAATGTTAACATAGTTTTCGTTATACATATCAACATTATAGCTGTGAAAAAAACTATCAAATATAGAGACGTCGAAACTATGTTAAAAGATCAAGATTGAAGGAAATTACTTCAAAAATATTAAATCCTACCCTTCAAAGATCATCTTTGTAGACCTTAAATATTTCATCTGTTTCAAAATATAAGACTAATATTAATTTAAAAATAGTAATTTAAAATATTAAATCTAAATATTAACATTAACTTTATAAAATTAAATTGAAACTTTGTAAATTCAAAATTTATATCAACAACTACTATTATAAATTATCTATAAAATATTGATAATTATGAAATTTATTATTTTACAAGCATAAATGAATTTTCTTAATTTTAAATAAAAATGTTTTAAATTAATTAGTAAATAGTAAATACCAATCTTTTGTATCTTGAAACTAATGGAGTAAATTACGAATCACCTTGTTTTACGCAATGTTTAAAAAATTGGACCGAATCGGCGGTCGGACCGCGGTTTGACCGAAATCAGTCGACTTTTCTGTCCAGTCAGGCCAAAAAATAGGAAGTCAACGACCCGGTCAAAAATCGGTTGACTACCGGTTCAACCGATAAAACCGGTAGTTGAACCGATTGACCCGGTTTTAAATTATGTTTTTTTTTACAAAAATATTTTTAACAATATTATAACATAATTTTACTATATTTTAGCTTATAAAAAATTAGATATTTTAAATTTTTATTAATTATTAATAATATATTTTTTTAATGTATTTATGACGTCATCGGTTCAATAACGGTTCGATCATTGGTTGAACCAGTAACCCATCCACTCGATAACTTTTTCGGTTCGATCACTGGTTCGATTTTTTAAACATTGATTTTACGTATCTTTCGTTTAAACTTTAAACCAATATTCTGATAAGTATAACATCAAATCATTTATGCACTGATCTATATATAAAGCCCACGCCCACTAGTTTATTTGATCTAATTAAATTTATTTTTAAATTTAGTCCTTAAAATTAAAAATGTTCATAATTTATCCTATAATTTTAGTAATATTTTAACTTTATTTTAAAAATTAAAATTACATTTCTTAAAATTATTTACAAGTAAAATATGAATTACAAACATGCTAACGACCCCAGAGGGGAAAAATCATGCTTGTTTCTGATAGGGATAACCTTGTCCCTTCGGCAAGTCCCGAGAAATTATATATGCTCCAATTCCAGTTGTGAATAACGGATAACCAACCCCCACTTACAGATTTGTTAAGTTTAACCAATGATTTTCTCTTTTATTTTTATTGTTAACATTATTACGCAGCAGTGTTTATGAACGTGGTTGAAACTATTCTTTTCTTCGCAATCCAGCTGGTGACTCTAAGCTCTTTACCAAGAAATTAGCCATTGAAAGAAGTTCGTGAGGCTTTTATATATAAATAAAGCATGCCAATTTATACTATATTACAAATCTCTTTTTTGTTTTAATATTCCGTACGTACTACTATTTTGAGAAACATTATACGATAATATGGATGTACGGACAAGTGAGTTCGATAATAGGATTATAATTCAAGTTTTCTTCCTTGGCAAGTTTATAATTGAAAATTAGCATGCATCAGTTTATTTTTTTTGAGGTTTACTTGTGCCTCTTTCTCTTCCTTATACCAAGTACTATAGGATTTTATATCAAGAAAATTATTTTTCATGCAAAATCAAGTACTATAGGATTATATCAAGCCTTTTCTCGAATTGAGTTTGAGAATTTGCAATTTGCATTAATTGTTGAAATTTAAAGAATGATTAAGTTAGTATTCAAAATAATATAATTTTAATATTTCGAGGAGAATCAATTAAAAGTATTTGGTAGGAGCCGTTAATTTATTAAATAAATATGAGAATATAAAAACAAAAAATTAACTATTACGACGGCGACAGGTAACATAAGATTGATTAAATAAGTTAAAAATCGAAGGTGCACTTAAAAAAATTATTTTTAAAAATTGAAGGTGCCAAGTAGCACATCTAGAAAGTTACTACTTACTACTATCCTAGATCAATTTTTAAAAATAATTTAGGATAAAAATCTTACTTTAGTAACGCACAATTTTTGAAGCCACTAAAACGCCCAGGCTGAAAGAAAGGTTTCAAAAGCAGAAGGCGGGAGCATCAGCCAGCCCATCGCCCAATCGAACATGACTAAAAATAATCAAATACGCATAGCGACTGCGTTACTTGCGCCACACTAACCATTAAAACACAACTAAAGCCAGCCATCGGAAACAGTCAATAGTTATCATCCAACGGTCCGAATTTAAGCAAGATCAAAATAAAACTACTCATTTTTACAGTCTTTCGAGATCAAAATAAATCTACACACAATCTTTCTTTACCCGTTAGAAGAACGCGAACCGGAAAGGTGGGAGTAAAAGTAAAGTATTTTCTACCATTATTATAATCTCTCTCTTCCCTCCAATCAGCGCGTCGACGAGTAAAGAAATATCCACGACGCGTTCACTATTCAACAGACTCGAACTTCCTAGATCTATCTATTCAGTGAACATTCATTCAATCTAAATCAAACCTAGGTCTTTGATATGTTCGCTTCATTTGTTATGGTTTCTACTTCTTCTTAGGGGTCGGTTTTACAGAGCCGGAGATGTCTAGGGTTTACGATAATTGGGAGAAATTGGTGCGAGCAACTTTACGGAGTGAGCAACTTAGAAGCACCGGACAAGGCCACGAAAGAACATCCGGTGGGATTGCTGGTTCCGTTCCCGATTCGCTCCAAAAAACCACCAATATCAATGCAATCTTACAAGCTGCCGATGAGATTCAAGCTGAGGACCCCAATGTTGCCCGAATTCGTAAGTTAATCTCACTTAGGGTTTCTTTTTAGATGATGCCCATTGTCAGTGAGCTCATTACCCCTTGCTCGTTTGAAGAAGTTTTTCAGCCATCAAAGTTAGGTTGAAGGGGTGAAATAGAGAGATATTTGGTAATTTACGGTTTAGGAAAGCTACGTTACTGGGGAAAGGTGAGACGGATATAGATAAATTAGAAGGAGATGGTCTCCCCAAGTACTTGGTTAATTTATTTAATTGTTTTTAGATGTGTATCCTTTTTGTTTTCCTGTAACTACGTGAACTGAATTCTGTATTTCTATGTGGTAAAACTGAGGAGTGAGGATATATTGACTTGTACTGCTTTCAGATATAAATTTTATTTGTTTTACTGACATGAATGACACTATTGAAATGCAGTATGCGAGCAGGCATATTCCATGGCGCAGAATTTGGACCCTAACAGTTATGGCAGAGGTGTTCTACAGTTTAAGACTGGTTTAATGTCTGTAATAAAGGTACTTCTGTAGGTTTGATAATTTAAATTCATATAGTTTTTGGGCGGTAGAAAAGCAAAACAGTTTAATGCATTAAAAAGGCAACCCTTGTACATTTTGTTATTGCAGGGGGCAAAAGAGAGATACCCATGCAAATATTATAGATATGTTTCTTGTCAATAATCTAATGAATGAGATAATTAAGAATGTCAGTGTCATTATAAATACAATGACTCGATACTTGTTAAAAAGTCTAATGACATGATGCAGATGAAATTCTATTCTGGTGGTGTTTTTGCTGTATCATTACAAATTTCTCAGTTTAAGATTATGAGGGGTTGACTGTCTTGTTTTGTTTTATTTTTAATAAAATTAGAGTTGTGGATTTGATTAATTGTGTGCAGCAAAAACTTGCTAAAAGAGATGGTGCCCAAATCGATCGAAATCGCGATGCCAAGCGCCTTTTGGAATTCTACCAACAGTATAAGAGACGACATAGGGTGGACGATATCCAAAGAGAGGAACAAAGATTGCGTGAATCTGGAACTTTCAGTACTAACCTGGGAGAGTATGTCTACTAATAATTTATGTATTTATATAATATGTATTTGAATTCATTTTAAACAACTTAGATGGAGATTGCTTAATCAAGAGGTAGTGATACAATAAAATAGTTACTGCAAGGAAGAAAGTGCGTCTACAATATCTTAAGAGGCAACTTACCAAAAAAGAAAAAAATTATTGGTGGTAACTGGTTTGTAGCTTAAACTGTGTTTATGGTGGATGAAAATTAAATGTGTAGAAATTATATATGCACACTTAATGCCAACTGCATGCGAAGGCAATTCATCAGGATATTAAGTAATGGGTTTGCTGACTTAGTTCATCTCTTAATCTAACTAGCATATTATAAAAAAGAGGAGTTCTCAGTCCTATCTGAAGGGATTTTTTTTTATTGATTTTGCAGATTTATGGCTTATGGAAATTCAACTTGTTTGTTTTTTGTAATTCCCCTTTCATCCCTTTCATGTGTTTGATATCATTGAAAAGACGGGAACTATTGGAATGATTAGATGTTTTCAATGATACGTGGTAAAAATTTGTATTCCTTTTCTTTAGTGGTTACCAAATTGACATTGCTCAGTGTTTCATTGGATGCCTACAATGGGGCTGTTAACCATCACTATTCGGATGTTTTCATTACCAATTAGTCTTCCATTCTGCCCCTTGTATCTTATTTTGTTATACGCATATAGATAGGATATTTAAAGATGAATTGTTCTTGCACATTCATATGTTTGTTCGGTAGACACCAATTTTCAAAATTCATAACTAATTGCTTTTGATGAACTGGGGATTTATGTATGGATAAGACTATTCACTATTTCTTCAAGCTTTTGATCTCTCCCCCGGATGAACCATTTAGCCAAGAGAAATCATGAACCAGAATAAACTTTAGGAGTCATGTATTTGTAACTAGACAATGCTTTTATGTTGTATGCATCTTTCAATGGGCAAGTATAGGATATTTTAGTGATGGCCTGCCTCGAGTATAAGTCTGCCCATCTCTTTGTCATCTTGCTCATTTATAGTTCTTTGTGGGAATTTGGTGAATTATTGTGCTTGTATTGCTGGGCAGATTTAAATAATGTCCAATCAATCACTTCTTCCATGTTTGATAGTGCTTAGGGTTGGTTGTTAGGGCATCCTATCCTTTTAGAGGTCTTTGTTGTTCATAGTTGTGATTCTTGTTTCAGCTTGGGACTACGCTCTATAGAAACGAAAAAAGTATTTGCTACCTTGAGGGCCCTTGTTGAAGTTATGGAGTCACTAAGCGAAGATTCAGGTCCTGATGGAGCAGGACGACTTATAATGGAAGAGGTATTCTGTTTCTCTGTGTGTGCGCATGCGCATGTAAATATGACATTGCCGTAGCTTTTCCTTTCAGATGCAATATCAAAGCTCTAGCTTGTTGTCGTAGTTGTTTCTCTACATCTGGTGCGATTATTTTAGTCTCTTTTGTTCAAGACAGTGCTGCATTCAGCTTCTCATAATTTAGAAGTTAATTGAAATCGCTACTTTTAAATTCGTTGAATCCTACATTTTGTTTTGGCTGGAAGTCTATATTTGATATGCTAAAAACGTAGAATATGTGTCTTTGTTAGAAGTTGTATTGATGATCTGTTTCTTCCTTTTGAGGGCATGCTATTTTTTCTCTTAAATTTTGTTTACTACAGTTGAGAAGGATAAAAAAATCAGCTGCAACATTATCTGCGGAGTTCACACCTTACAATATTGTCCCTCTGGAAGCATCATCGATAACAAATGCCATTGGCTTTTTCCCAGAAGTAAGTTAATAATTTACATGAAGTTGTAAACTTTTTTCTTCATTTTGCTGCCCTGTTCCTGTGGTTATCACCAAACTCTTAGTTTATTAGCTGAGTCTGAATTTTGCTTATTGCTTTCAGACAAGTTCTTTAGTCTGTGATTTTAGGTTTCTTTATATATATAGACAGTGAGCATGCACATCTCTTCTGTTTTTTTTTATTTATATTAATTTCACCGCTGGATTTTTGTTTCTCATCTTTTCTTTTTTTTGCAGGTTAAGGGCGCTATATCTGCAATTAGATATACGGAGCAATTCCCTCCGCTTCGAGAAGATTTTGAAATTTCTGGACGGCGGGAAATGGACATGTTTGATCTCTTGGAATATGTGTTTGGTTTTCAGGTTTAGTTTTCATATATCTCCATCTTTTCTCATGTTGCTGTTGCTCTTCTATTTATTTTATGCTCTAGTACTTTGTAGGACTTTGTAAATTGACTTTTTCTGTATTACTCAGGGATAACATTTATTTATGCTTTTGTATTTAACCTGTTTGTAGTTTTATATGTCTTTAGTAAATGTTTATAGTTAGCGATGAGAGTTGATGTACTAATCACTTCTATACTTTAAAAAGAAACAGTAGAGAATATAGATCTGAGTTCTGAAATCCCTTGCTAACACTTGGTGATTGTGCTATTATGACTATTTGCAATACTTGGTATGTCTCTCTCCTTTGTTAGATATTTTCTCTTTCTACCTTTCTTAGCAATAGGCCTGGTACTTGTCCGTTTTTTCTTTTTGTAAGATAGTAATATTTTCTTCTAGGAGAATTTCATCAAACAGAGGCATTTTTTCCCATTCCCGGGATTTTTTTTTCTCTACAAGCATAACTAAGTTCTTTTATTTGGGTCACAACGTCATAGTAGCAAGAAGCTATGCACATTCTGTTCCAATTGGAAGCGAATTAAAAGTAGTAACACGAATTTCGTCATATTTTTTTTGATCCAAAATTTGAAGTATTTGTTGTAAAAGATTATAGTTTTAGTGACTAATTGCACTGTACCATGTCTTGTTATTTAGTTTAGTTTTGGCACTACTCTTTTTTTCTTTCTTACTTGAAAACGGATTTGGTTCTTCTTAGTGAAATGCTTCAAGTCCCATGCAGCCTCATTTCAGTCCAATACAACTGCTTGGTTATTTGGCTATAATACTATACCATTATCCATCAAAGAACTTCCTTTTGGGTCACTAGGCAATCCTTTTCAACTTATTCCTTGGCTTATTGTACTGAACTTATCTGCAGAAAGACAACATAAGGAATCAGCGTGAGAATGTTATACTCACTATAGCAAATGCACAATCACGACTTGGCATACCTGTTGGAGCTGATCCTGTAAGTGATGGAGTTGATCAGTTGTTTTTGCTATTTTAAGTTTTCCCTTTTTTCTTTCATATATATGAAATCTTTTTTGTTATTAAAATAAAAATGAAAATTTAGTATTAGTATTGGCTATAAGTATTCAATTAATATTAGTTTATACTTGAAATAATCCTGTGTTGTGCTGGATTTAGACAAGTTACTGATATGATCCCTGTGAAATATTTGTGGAAAATCTTTTAACAGGTCTTTTGTGCTTTTCTTTGGCAGAAAATAGATGAGAAAGCTATTACGGAGGTTTTCTTGAAGGTCCTGGATAACTACATTAAATGGTGCAGATATTTGCATATACGCCTTGTATGGAATAGGTGAGTTCTGCATCCTGCTGCTATTGAATCAGTTTACTTCCTTTATGCTTTACTTATATGCGTTTAATATTGTTTCCAACAGTTTGGAAGCAATTAACAGGGACAGGAAGCTTTTTCTGGTTTCTTTGTACTTTCTCATATGGGGTGAGGCTGCTAATGTTCGTTTTCTTCCTGAATGCATTTGCTATATATTCCACCATGTAAGCCTTTTCCACTGATGGTTGGTTACTTTTCTATTTCATGTGCTAACTTTCGTTTATTAGTCGCACTTTTAGTTGTCTTCCTTTTACTTCTTGGCTGGCTGTAAGTGATAATTCTAAGTGATCTTTTATATAATTATGTTTTTTCCTTCTAAATGATCTCTGAAAATGTTGTAATTATTGAGTTACTGTGCGCTATCATTGTTGATTCTTAAGTTCTATTCTTGCCAGCGAACTGAAATCCTTGAATTCTTCTTGGACATTGTTTATGTAAGATTTGTCTATAAAACAAGTCTCTCTCCAGCCTCCTCCCCCCACCCTGAGTGTAATGAAAAGTAGGTCTAAGCCTTCTGCCCGGTGCCTGCCCAAACAATAGGATATATTTCCTCTTTTAGATTCTTTATTTTAACTGTCTTTTCAAAGATGTCAATGCGTAGTCTATACTCAATGTCCATTACCAAGACAATTGCAATTTTGGTAGAAAGGAAGCCAACACTAAAGGAGATTTTAGATTGTAATCAAAAGAAATGAATGCATTTTATTTAAAAAATTAAATAAAATTGAAAGGTGTGGATGTATGTCATTACTTCCCTTCAACTATGAATTCTTTGAAGATGGACTGTCTAATTTGCGTTCTGAGAAGTTGCTTGTGTTGCTTTACTTTGAAGTTGTAATATGGATATTAATATAAACATTCCTAATATTACAGTTTGCTTTCAGAGGTAAAAAAATTATGCATCTACTAAAGTATATAAAACCACACTTAAGTTTGGTCCCTGCCTCTTTTGGTACAAGTTGTAATTACCAATTTATGCATTTAATGCTTATTTGTATATGTATTCAAAGTAATAATGAGAATTGTTCATATTTGTCCATGTATTGGAAACAATTAATTCAAAACATTCACGGAAATTATTCATATTTCTAGACCCTTGGGTGTTCTGTTTAAAATGAAAAATGAGAATTGTTATACAGACCAAGCAAAAGAAAAAATTACATTGGTAATAAATTAATAGGATGTAAACTAATAGAACTCTATTTTGATACAACCATGTTTTAGTTAAATTGTATGCTTTCAATATTTCATTTATGAGGTTCATTATCTTTTTGATGCAAATCGAGTTTACTACAAATTGTTTATTAAAAATGAAATTATTTTGACCGTGCAAAAATTTTTCAATAAAAAAATTATGAAATTCATTATTGTATAATAAAATTCTCCTAGATTTTTATCAATTTTAAATTTTTAATTAATACCCGTGCTTTGCACAGGTAAGAAAGCTAGTACTATTAATATAATAGAAAATATTGGGACATGCAGATGGCAAGGGAGCTAGACGCAACATTGGATCATGGAGAAGCTAATC
Source organism: Hedera helix (assembly GCA_947179155.2). Lineage (NCBI taxonomy): Eukaryota > Viridiplantae > Streptophyta > Magnoliopsida > Apiales > Araliaceae > Hedera > Hedera helix. Next base: position 51,957,282 of record OX359269.1, on the reverse strand, counting down.
CTGCTGGTAGTTGTATTGGTGAAGACGGTTCAGTTTCCTTCCTGGAGCAAATCATTTGTCCCATATATAAGATAATGTCGGAGGTCAGTGAATCTATATATTTGTTTCTGTCCTTTCTCATTCATCCCATATCCCTGTTGGCATTATAATCCAATTAGATGGATTGCTGTAGCGAAATTTAGTAGTCACAATATATAGACGACTTCAAATTTTTATTAAAAGAAAACATGGAAAAAGGTTAAAAAAGCTCAACAGCTTTCTTGCTATTAGTATTTTTTTAATGATGTGTAAATTAGTTTGTCTTGGTGTTTGATTTTATTTTTGGTGATCATAACTGTATTACTTGATTATAAAGTAATTTAACTCAGAGTTTACAAGTCACATTGTGATACTGTAACAATATTCGAGAGCGCAATGAAACTATAGTTGAAAATAGGTGGCTTTTGTAGCTTGCACACTTGCTTAAGGGATCTTAGAACTCTTCTTGGTACAGTTGACCCACTATTGTAGAGGCCTGAGGCTAGCTCATGTAAGGGTTTCTCTCGTAATATCAGGATCATTGTAACGTGGTCAAGTGCGATAATGTTGCTTTGTTTGTAAATATGGTCTAGTGGGGTGATTGGATTTTGTGTTTTTTATTGTTTGACAATTCCCCTCTCCTCCCAAAAGGGAATGGTCAAGAACGAAGAGTTGCTTGCACATTATGTCACCATGGCATCTTCTACCTTTTGAAAATCAAGGCTATTTAACTGGTGAGCAAAAGGAATATTGGAAACTTATTAGCTTTTGTGGTTGAAGGTTGTCGGCCGAAAAACTCTTCATTTATTAATAGTATCCTACATTTACACCCTATTATACTTGTGTTATGTATCAGGATCATCGATTCAAAACGGATATCGAATGGTTCCAATCTCCATTGTTAGTGTCAAAGTTAACTATCAAAAAACAGACAAAAAGATAAAAAGAAGGAATATTCTCCATTGTTAGTGTCAGAGTTGCCTATCAAAAAACAGACTAAAAGAAAAAAAGAAGGAATATTGTAATTAATAAGGTCTAAGAGATACCATTTTTCTCTCATGGGATAAATTTTGAAAGACGTGGTAATTATATCATTAAATATTTGGAACTTTACCAAAAAATATCATTAAATATTTGAAACATTTGGAGAAACAAGAGAACTGAAGTAAATGATCTCTGTGTTCAAGGATCAATAGGAGGTAGTGAAAGGGACTTTTATGGTTCTCTTTAATTTTTTGGAACTCATATAATTGAAAATACACTTGTATTTTGATTCCCAATGAAATTTTTGGTTCTGTTGCCCATCTTAGTCTTAACTCTTGAGAGTATTTTGTGACATGTAACACATTTCATCCGAGAAGCTATGGCATGATCAGTTCTGATATGAGATGAGAAGGAGCTTTCATGTTCTCTCCAATCTGAATAAGAGTGGAGAACAACTTCGCATATTCATGTCCCTGAAAAATATCCATTTTGAACACACATATAAAAGATTGCTAAAGTCCTTGGGCTAACTTTTTTTTCTTCATCTGGAAGAGTGGTTGATTTGCATCCTTAGTTTTTTTCAGCGACCATTAGCGTTTGAGCCATTCTTTTTATGTTCAGGAAGCTGGTAGAAACAATAATGGGAAAGCTGCACACTCAGCGTGGAGAAATTATGATGACTTCAACGAATATTTCTGGTATGTTTTTTTTTCTTTTATAATTTATTGAATTTATGTTCTGGACTTAGTATATCATAAACTAATATTGCCATTATCTACTCGATGTATCTATAGGTCACCTGCTTGCTTCCGGTTAAGTTGGCCTATGAAGAACGATTCGTCATTTCTTTTGAAGCCTACAAAGCGGAAAAGGGTTAGTTTTGCTAATTCTATTATGACAAGATCTATAGGTTTTTAGTGTTTTAGTTTCTTGTAGATATTTCTTTTGCTAGAAAAATAAGATTTTATTAAAAAAGAGTGAGATTGCGATATAAAAGGATGATGACTTGAAAAAATAGGAAGTCCTTAGAAGTGGGCTGCCTTCTAATTCCTCACGTCGCCAAAAGCATGGCAACAAAGAAGTCAGAAAGTAACCTGTACTGAAAGAGATGAGAGGACGGGAATCGCTAAATATCTGAGCATTGCTTTCCAAGACTCCAATCAAATACCCTAGTATAGCAAAGCAAGCTTATTGCATGAGCAGCTCACCTTACAATCTTTCTTTCTTCCGAGCCCATATACCTCTCAAGAAGCAACTCTTAGATTTTCATTGGACAATCCAACATCCACCAAAAGATCAAAATAATGAAAACCACAACTTTTACACCTCAGGGCAATGACAACAAAGGAGAGCTGATTGGTTATTGAAATAACTTTATTGTTTGGATCAGATACAGATTGCGTCTCAGTGATTTCTAGAATCCTAAAAGAGGTCCGACTTTGGTTAAAATTGGAATTCAAATTAAACCCAATTTGACCATGGGTAGTGATTTCTAAAGATTTAAACAATATGAGCTGCCCTGAATAAGGTTTAAATAATAAGGCACGCATTTTGTTTAATAATTGATCATCAACAAGTTTCATTGCATCTGAAATGGGCAGTCTTGTTTGTTCTCTCCGTGAGAATGTAGATAGCTTTTGAGGCCTCTCTCAATGTTTCCCAACTAGATTCACCTCAAATTATTTTGTCATCTTAACAACAAGATGGGGTGGTTAAACGAAATAGAGAAAGATTTGAGAGACTGATGAGTAAATTGGTGGTTAGACTATGTTGAATTCCTACTTGGGCTTCTTCAGTATATTTAATTGTATCACACTGCCTTTGCAGCGTCAATTCTTTGGACTTGTCAGAAGATTCACATTCTCTCTTGTGAAGACTCCTAAGACATGATATGAATTTAAGACTTCTATGTTGTGCTATAGTTTTGTTGGACCGTGTTGTCCTAAAGGTTATGTGAATGGTCCTTAATTAATGTTGTGGGCAGACCCAATCCTCGTGATAGCTAGTAATATTCGTGGTATTTGTATGAAAGTGTTTTTTACTCCTTTGGAAGGCAGAGAATCTTTAGTGATCAGTCGGAAGAATTCACATTTCCTTTTGCACTAATATTCTGATGTGATGATATTTTGTTCCATTTGATTAAATTTAAAAAAAATATTTTTTTAGAGAACTTTTGGTGCTGAATCTGATTGTTTTTTTAATTGTGTGAACCATACACTTAAAAAAATTATTGGTTCCTTCCTTTTCATTTGAACTGCAACAGTGTAACTTATTTAATATTTACAGTTATTTACATTTGTTGGACTTTATCTTTTTCTTTGACAAGTTGCATTTGTGGTGTTTGAGTTAGAAGTATATGGTGTGTTCTTTAGCTTTTTAGCTACTTGACTGCTTCTGTCTGTTGGTTAATTTGTATGGCATATGTAACTAATAGTTTTCATTATGGAGGGGCAAGTATATAGTTATCCAATCTCCGTCCATGACTTGGTTATTATACTCATTTTTTTCCCAACTGTAATTGAACCGGCAGACTGGGAAAAGCACATTTGTCGAACATCGGACGTTTTTTCACTTATATCGTAGTTTCCATCGTCTGTGGATTTTCTTGGCTGTAATGTTCCAGGTAAATATTTATATTTCCAAATAAGGCTACTTTATCAAGCCCTGAATGCTTTTACTATTCAGTGCTTAATAAAGTTCATCTTTTGCTGTTTTCTCCTGCTGAGTCCAGGCATTGACGATAATAGCGTTCAATAAAGAAAATATCAATCGAAATACTTTTATAACAATGCTCAGCATTGGTCCTACCTTTTCCATCATGAACTTCTTTGAGAGTAAGTATACCTCATTTTGTCCTTAAATATTTATTTCTTCCATTTACTTTAATCTAACTTCAACTTGCTGCTTATAGGTTGTTTAGATGTCCTCCTAATGTTTGGAGCTTACTCCACGGCAAGAGCCATGGCGATTTCAAGGCTGGTTATTAGGTTTTTCTGGGGTGCCTTGAGCTCTGTATTTGTCACATACATTTACGTGTGAGTATATGATCCCCTCTGATTTGACAGTTTTTAGTGAATCAATACTTTTGTTTCCCCATAAATATTGCTTACATGGCTCATAATGACATTTCAGGAAAGTTTTGGAAGAAAGAAATAAGAACAGCTCTGACTCGTACTATTTCCGGATGTATATACTTGTATTGGGTGTTTATGCTGGTGTACGTCTGGTTTTTGCCATGTTGCTCAAATTTCCTGCATGTCATTCTCTTTCCGAAATGTCTGATCAGTCATTCTTTCAATTTTTTAAGTGGATTTATGAGGTAGTTATCATTTATTTTACTTGCTGGATGTATTAGTTTTAATGCTTTAAGCAGTATACATCCTACTAATTTCTTTGACATTTTCAGGAGCGATATTTTGTTGGCCGTGGTCTTTATGAAAGGACCACTGATTATATAAGGTTTGTTCTCATTCGCTTGTAAATAGGTGGCCTTGTGATTTAATGTATACTGTGGCCTTTTAGCCTCCTTGATTTCTTGATTAGAATTACTCTTCAATCTTTTGCTCGACACTCCAAAACTATTTTATTGCTCTATACCCATACCCATTCGACTGTGATCAGATCCCTTTAATAAGGCCTAATATCTGTGCTGATATCATAACTACAAGTAGTGAGCTTTCGAGGCCGTATAATTGATTGCAAACTTGAATGCTTTGATTAGTAACTACTGTAATACTTTGTAAGTAGAACAATATAATCCAGTTTTCAAATATGTACCATGACCATCTCACACGATATTAATTTTTCATCAATTCTATTATGGTATCTGATACTGCCTTTACTGGAATAATTTATAAAACAATGCTGCCTTTCTGGAATAATCACTTTAATTATTTGTATGCAGTTGGCTCTTTACTAACAAATAATCACGTGAGATAGGAAAATTACTTATTGATTGAAGTAAAAAGTTGCTGATTTTTTCACTTCCACTGACTAAATATATCTTTTTATTTCATATATACTTCTACATGAATAATATCATTACTTATCTTTCAATCAACTCATTGCTTTCTGTAAAATAGTTATATATTTTGTTTAATATAATGTATAAAAAGGCTCATAATATTGTCGTAAACAAGCAATGGTTGAGTTTCTTTTATATTTTACATAGCTAGGCTTTCTTTGAAACCTTTTTTACTTGAATGAGAAAATCTTAGTGCAATCGTTTTCAATTGTTTGTAATAATTATATTCCAAATTAATTTACTTATCTGCATGACTGCATAAGATATAGGAGAAGTTATTTAGTGGTTTTGGGGCACTGCCACGTGTGCCCTAGGCCACCAAGATACTATCATTTCAGCACGTACAGTGGATCCTTTCACTGTACGTACTGAAATCACTGTACGTGCTGAAATGACAGCATGTGAGTGGTCTTGGGGCACCACGTGACCATGCCCTAGGACCATAGAATAATTTTTCTAAGATATAGATACAGTTACCTAATGTATTTTCTATACTAAATTATAATACATGATTTAAATAAAATAAAATTAATAACTCCCTTTGGCTGATTTAATTGACATGTACCCTCTTTTGCCGAGTGTTTGTGACATAGACAGACTTTGAGATGCCACGAAAATAAAATAAAATTAATAACTCTCCCTTTGGATGGATTTAAGTGACATGTACCTTCTTTTGGTGTGAGTATTTGTGACACAGACAAACTTTGAGATGCAGCGAAAAAATATATATCAACTAATTTAATTATATTTTTATATGTTTAATATATTCATGTGTTATATTTTGATGTATACTAACATTATTTTCAACAAATAATATAAATCGGTTTTCGGCGTGCCTTTTTGTGCCACAAAAACATAACAAAAGAGGTTCGATCAAACCCAGCCCAAAGGGAGTATAAAACTATGGAATTATTAATTCTTTGACGTGGAATTAATATGATTATTTTCCACCTAATTGAAGATAATTAATTTGTTCAATTTACCTATGAGAGCATTGACTATACAATTTGTCTTTGAAAAATGGTTTCTTTTGTGCATGCCACCTGGCATGATCTTGGTGTGCTGGATTTGTTTCCTCAGGTAATAGTTTAGCTTGACTTCCAGTTTACTATATCTAATATTTCCAAGTCACAAGTGGTCTAATGATTTTTGTATTGCATTTTTCTACAGGGATTTTTGCAGTTGATTATTTCTTGATTTGTGAGCTAGAAAGCTGTTATAGAGTTTTTCTAGGAGACATAGGATTTTACTCTTATTTTTAGGAGGCTCTTGGCCATTTGTTTTTCCTTGTTCTGTCTTGGTTCAGTGCTTTGGTGGGTCAACTATTGCTTCCTTATTTAAGAGTGTTGTTTAGAGAATTTCTATGCTTTGTGACGGGAATATATATCTGCCATGTAATCCTATATTCGTATTCATCATCATTATAGCTTACATCCAATAGAAACATGTAGTCTAAGTCGATCGAATTTGATGTCAATAATTTTAATCAAGCTTATATTGGTGATACTGCAGTTGTTTTTGAATGTTAATAGTTATGCTTGGCCAAAATTTTTGCGTTCCACACTTGCATGTATATCCCGTAAATTGCCATGTTCTCATCACTGATACAATTGATAACTACATCTCTTAAAGAGGTGCCTTAATATTGTTACTAGCATGCATGTCGAACTCTTGTTATTTTTCATCTATTGTAGGTATGTGATCTTTTGGCTGGTGATTTTCACTTGCAAATTCACCTTCGCCTACTTTCTCCAGGCAAGTTGTGAGGCCTTAATATTATAATTCAGTTTGTTATTAAAGCAGGTGCATGTCATATGACGTATTTCTATTAACATCCGCAGATTAAACCTTTAGTCCAACCCACCAACATTATTGTGGGCCTTCCATCATTGGATTACTCATGGCATGATTTAATCTCAAAGAGTAAGCTAAATCTGATTAACTCATTATATTGTTGTGCATACGTTCTGATATATTGAGTATTTCAGGAGGTATCAAGTGTTTTTACTAAAATTCCATGGTTTTGCATAGTATCTGGTAGTTTTCCTATGTGAAAAGTCAAAAAAACTGTTGTAAATGGATCCATATGTGTTACGAGTTCAGCTCATACTCTGCCTTGTACAACGGATTAAAATTTGGAAAGATAATAAGTTAGGAGGGATGGAAGATTTATCCCTAGAAAAAGGTACTGTTTCTCTACGCTTTCATATGGTTCTGGCTCAAGTAAAAACCAGTTTTACTATAATACAATGAATTCTTTCCCCCATTTTTTTTTAAATGAACATAAGAGGAAAGAGGTGGTCCACTCTTTCCTAATTTCTTTTCTCACCTTTAAAGGAAACTATTTCCTTTCTCTGTCTTTGAATTTTTGTGTTCTCCAGAAAAATACAAATATTTGGACTGTTTCTGATAATATCAATTGTGTTTTGGGTCTCTTTTGTAATGATGGGTTGGCTGTTGTTGTTGGTGAAACTTGAAAGGATTTAGGAGATGGAGAGACAGAACTAGGAGACTGTTAGAGGAGAGACGCAAGAGAGAAAAGTAATGTTTAGTGTCAAGTTGACAGATGAGTTGTGTAATTCTTGCCAAGTTTAGCCCAAAATTACTAGATTCTTTTATGACTTAGCGAACTGGGTATTGGTATTTGCGTTCTCAATTATGGTAAACATTTTGAAACTCTAAATTTAGAATGTACCCAAATATTTCGTTGGTTTGTTCCTCTAATTTCACCAAATATCAATATTTTTAACTTAGTATTGGATGCTCAAATATTGCATTTGTACTAAAGTGTTTCTAGAACTAATAACTTGTTAACAAAACTAGAAATCTTAGCTGAAATTTTGCTTTATTGCATTAGATTATAAGAGAATTCCCAACTACACATCCATATAAAGCTACCCTTAGCGTACCGCATTCCTGTGTCAATATTTTTTTATGTACCTTTGGCGAATCTGGCTTTTTTTTGGTCATCCCAATTGTACTTGGCCTAGCACCCGCACCCCTTGGTGCCTATTTCAATATAATTGTATTTTTTTTAGGAGGGTTGGGGGGAGGTTTGGCAAATGAGTTGGAATTGAGTTGGAGTCTTTTTTCTTTCCCTGCCAAGTGTGTTATTAACTATAGTCTAATAGTTACAAATCTTGTACATCAACTTTGGGGTATTTTTATCAAAGTAGCCTGTTTTGGAGAATTTGGATTCTTCCAGTCATTATTTGTGGAATTTACATTAACAAAAAAGACTAAACCACAGTGGATTATATAGTATGGTATTACATAAACCTTCTCATGAGCATATAATTCTCCCTTTCTTCATGTTTTTTCTGGGTGGAAGCAATTTTGTTTGTTAGAATTGATTATCTTTCTGATATATGATTGAATTTTTTTTATGCAGACAATAATAACGTGTTGACTGTAGCATGCCTGTGGGCTCCTGTTGTGGCTGTGAGTGTTATGTTATTTATTCATGGCACCTTTCTAGGATTTATGACTAGCATGCTTAGCATGAAAAGTAATAAATATTTATTTAAAGTATTTTGAGGTCTAAGGTTTTGAACTGTATTGAGGCAGAAACTTTCAGAACGGAATTCATTGAGAATTTGAGATAGCTATTCCTACTATATGACAACTCCGTTAATTTGTTTCATATTCTTACTTTTGTCCATTTAGAAAGCCATTTTGTTGTTATCATTTGCTGCTGTTAGGGTGTTGCTCCAATAATCTGTTGTTGGTTGAGCTGCTTGGTACCACAGTTTATCAATTGTTTTGCCAGGGTTGTCAAAATGCTCTCTAATCCAAAGAAAGGAAAGAAAAGAAAAGAGAGTTTTCTAAAATGCATGGGTCTAACAATTACAATTGGGCTCTTTCTATTCTAATAATCTGTACTTGAAATCCTATCTCAGTCTTTCCTCAATCAAAATTTACTATTTACTTTTTTTTATTTTGTCATTCAAGAAGCTTTTAGATTCAGAATTACTCATCTTATCTTATCTTTTGTCTTTTCTATCGCGAGTCTCCAGATCTATCTCATGGACATTTATATATGGTACACTCTTTTGTCTGCAATAGTCGGTGGTGTAATGGGTGCAAGGGCACGGTTAGGCGAGGTATCCATTGTAATTGTTTGTGATAATTATTCATTTAACAAAATTGTTGTACTTTTCTTGCACAAATCTTATTATCTTTCTATATTTACCGACTTAATATTTTCCCATAATTTCCTGGTCTGTTGGCTGTTGATCACAAATAGTTGTTTATGGCAGATTCGCTCAATTGAAATGGTTCATAAACGCTTTGAGAGCTTTCCAGAAGCTTTTGTCAAGACCCTTGTGTCATCACATACAAAAAGGTAGTCGTGTTTGTATGCTCATAGTCCATGTATGTTAATTAATACTAGCAGGTTGATATTTATTGACATGGTGTAGCTTAAGGCTGCTGGATGCGACTGTTTGTTCATTGAATCTGTAGACACACACATATTTAAATATATTTGTACAAAGTATTAGAATATCTAATTTCTGAATGTCAATTTAACGTTATTTTTGGTAATGTATGCATATGATCACCCCAACATTGGCACTGACAGTTTCTATAAGATGATTTGCCATTGAGAGAAACATCTTACTCTAGGGGTAACTCTGCTCATGTATTTGGTTTAAATTCATGTATAGAATGGTTATTTTGCAGTAATTAGTAATATTGTGGATGTATAATATTCAATTTACAATCTCTTTGGAACTTGCATTGTGATAACTCCTCACTCTAATTGGTTTGGGTTTCAGAATTGCCTGCTCACTTTCTCTAAAACAATATCCGATGTGGGTTTTAGTGATTGTAATTATTTTTTGAAAAGGTTTAAGGCTGGCACTGCTGAATATAAATGTTTAGTGACAATATATTATATTGATTTCTTGACTTCCTACCAAAAAGACGGTGGGTTGGTATATCAAATTGAAAAGTTGAAATGTTTTTAAGTTGAGAGCATAATTGAAATGGACTGTCTAAGTAAATTAGGCCATGCGTCCAATTTCTTTAATTAATGATAGTGAAAAGAACATCTACCCCTTGATACCTTCAAAAAAGCTGCCCACACAGTTATATATATTTTTGTTTATGCAATAATATTGGTATACACACATGCATACATTCATTTATCCAGTCACACACACACACACACACACACACACACACACACACACACATATATATACACGGACGATCAAGATTAAAAGGGAAGATTAAGTATCTGCTGGAAGTTCCTGCGGATACTTAATCTTCCCTTTTAATCTTGACTGTTTGTGATTGCAATGAATGGCTAAAGATCAGTTGGCTGGAAAATGATCCATAGCCCGATGGTTATGAATCATCTCCCATATATATATATATATATATATATATATATTAGGCAAATATGTTAGGTTTCTTTTACTACCCTTCTGAATGACATGTTTGTTATTTGATCTTAACAGGACACCTTTTAACATACAATCATCTCAGGTTGGTTATACCTCTATTCCTTGTTTTTTTGTTTTCTCGTTGGTCCCTCACTCCCTCTAATATTTGTTTTAGCTTGGTTCGTGTTTTGAGACCCGCCTGTTCGATGTTTCATTATCTTTTATTATATTCAGTTCACCTGTTATAATTCCTATTATTTGTTCTAATTTCCAGTTGCGGTCATATATATATATATATATATATATATATATATATATATATATATATATATTATATTAATTATTATACTCTTTCTCTGTCTGGAAAAGAGTCTTACTCCTTTTCCCCCCAATATTAAGGTTTGTGTAGACACGTTTAGACATTGTATTTTTTTAATAAAATATTTTCTTAATACAGAAAAAATTATTGAAATTAATTTATTTGGTAAATAAGATTTTGAAAATATTTTTTCTGAGTGTGTTCTATGCAAGTCTCAATATTTGGAAAAAGGGTAAACGAAAAAAAAAGTAGACTCTCATTTCTTGAGGTAGTTAGTGCTAAATTTCTAATTATAAATTGAATTTATGAAACTGTATGATATGATTGTGTGAATTTACCATGCAGATATTGTGAAAAATGGGTAGCTACTTGTAGCAAATGAATTTTTAATTTACCTTCATGAGTTCCATGTGTTCAGAAACTATCTAAAGCCTAAATGGATATGCTCACTGCAGTTTTGCTGCGCTTGTCTTTGTTGTCTCATTGCATTTCCGGTGATACATGTTCATTTGGTTTGCTCCCTTGGATTATTATCTTCCAGTTTGTTTGCCTTATTACCGTGGCTGTTAATATCTCCCAATTTGTATTTCATTCCTTCATTCTATTGACAAGTTAGGGCCTTAGGGTTTACCAAAACCCTCACCTCACTCGTGGCTTCTGGGAAAACATAATAAAATTTATGGTTGGCCCACATTCTGCCTAGTATTTTACTTGTATATTTAACTTCTGGCACTCGTCTTTCTAGATGGCACCATATATATATTTTTTCCTTCTTCAAACAAGACTCATTGATTTGGCATTGTCTACAATATCCCTGGATCATCCTACTATTAGTTATTCTTTACGTTTTTCCAGGCTTCTGAAGATACCAACAAGACTAATGCAGCCTTATTCTCCCCATTTTGGAATGAGATCATCAAAAGTTTGCGTGAAGAAGATTACATAAGTAATAGGTTAGCTGCCGAAGCATTATACATTTCTACCTAGTTTAAGAAGTTAGCTCTTTATTATCTGTAATTATCGTCTTATAGACATACTTTTCTATACTGAGATTTCCTTCTCTCTCCCCTCTGCTTAATTGTTTTCTTAAAGCAATTAATCTCTGCACGGATTCACTTTTTTCCAGGGAGATGGACTTACTTTCCATGCCTAGCAATGCTGGAAGTTTGAGATTAGTTCAGTGGCCTTTGTTTCTTCTAAGCAGTAAGGTGAAACCTGCTTATTATTTTCTGGATAACCTATCTGGTAATAGCTTCAGGTGTCGGTCCCTATTCTTTCTGTTTTGAATGTGCATTATCTCTACAGATCTTGTTGGCCATTGATTTAGCCTTGGACTGCAAAGATACACAGGCAGATCTTTGGAGTAGAATATGCAGGGATGAATACATGGCATATGCTGTACAGGAGTGCTACCACAGTATTGAAAAAATATTATATTCTTTGGTTGATGGGGAAGGGAGGCTTTGGTATAATTCTCCAGTCACTTGTCTTCCAAAAAAAAAAAACTCTTTACAATGTCAATTGTCAACCCTACCTGTGTTAATTGTTTCCTCGATCAGTTAGTCAGATTTGTAGAAGTAGAGGGCATGCTTGTAGTTTTGAGGTTTTCTCCTGATGCCTATGGTTTTTTGTGACAGGGTTGAAAGAGTCATCCGCGAGGTCAACGATAGTATATCACATGGTTCACTTGTCATAACTTTAATCCTTAAAAAGCTTCCTGTGGTGCTGTCTAGATTTACTGCATTGACTGGTCTTCTGGTAATTGTTATATTATGTACAAGTGAATTTAACTTGCTGAAATCTATACTGCTGTTTTTGTACTGATATTTGAGCCATCCATAGATTTTTTCTGATACTGAGAAACCACCCCTTCTCCTCGCCCTCCCAAAAAAAAAAAATATCAAAAATCAAAATCAAAAGAATACAAGATTTAGTTTAGCCCGTGTTGTCATCACTCATCAATGAAAATTGTGCAGCCATTGTCCTGTAGATGTGATGACAAGTGGGTGATTTTGGTCCTAGTGTCTCTGTAGCTTGTTACATTATGGATCCAAAATATTATTTCACTTTAGCCTTCAAATTATTTGTATTGTTTCACTAAAAATGCATTGACAAAAATCAAGGAAAAGGTCTAAACTGAAAATGAGGGTGGGGAACTGTACTTATGTGGTGAATGACCATACTCAAGCTGTGCAAGAATTTTTTGCAAGATAGTTCTCCATTATTTTTTATAAATAGGACTGGTACTTGTTATGGCCATGGGATTTTAAGTGGTAGCTTCCTGCTACCCAGGTAATTATTGAAGTACTGGCAGTAATATGTTATTTGATAAATCTTGACTCATCTACTTTGGATTTCTAAATTGTAGAATAGTTTTATTAAAAATGAAATCTCGATAACACACCATTTCATGATTTTTTGATGTCTTTCTCGCCTCTTTGGTGTTTGCTATAAATTAACAACCAATTGGCACTTACATTTTGCATCTGGTCATACAAATAAGCACTTGTGGTTGGTCAGGTTTTGCCCTCTTCAGTGAACTGCAATTCTGCTATATCATCTGTTTTTCCCTGAACTATAGCATCTTTTAGTTTTCTTGTGAACTAAGGTTTTTTATGCTCTAAGTACACTGCTCAACTTCTTCTTTATAAAAATTGAAAAGTAAACAAATTGGATAGCTTGAGCGAGTCCCACACCATTATACTGTATAAGTAAAATTTAAAAGAGGTGTGAAGGCTCTGAAAGGCCCTTTTTACGTTCCAGTTTAGTCTGTCCTCATTGACCCTCCTAGTTTATTGTATTTATTTTCAGTGGCATGTATATCTGCTTCTGTAATTGAAGATTTGTCTGGTAGCTACAAACGTCTTTATTGCTCGTGCAAATTATCAAATCTATAGATTTCAATTGCCTGTTTTTTTATTAATTGAAAACGTTAGTGGTGCTAAACTTTTCCGTTTGCACCACAGTGCTCGACTCTTGTGTACCTAAAACTGAATAGATTGGACCTATTGTCAAATACATGTACCCCTTGGTGATGATGCATGTTCTCATATTTTGTAGTTTCTGGTGTCTAATTTGTTTTATGCTTTCCTTTAAACACGCTGTTGGCAAGCATTCACGACAGTTTGGACTTGTCAAAAGTGCTTCCTTAGTATTCTTATGTGCTGTACCTTTGAAATTATGTTTTCTTCTTTCAAATTCTGCCCTGTACTTTTTCATGTGTTAAGCTGTCTCATGGATTAATAGGTTAGTAGTGTATATTGTATGGTATTTTCTTCAGTATTTTTCTTGCATCTCTCTGTTTTGGGTATTTGGTACTTGCTAGGAGTTTACGGGTTTTGTCCTCTCTTTTATATTTTCCAGTTTCCACTACAATAACTTACATTACATACACATCAATTCATGTATTAGATACGGAATGAAATGCCGGAACTTGCAAAAGGTGCTGCCAAAGCTGTGTATGATCTGTATGATGTGGTTACACATGAATTGTTGTCACCTGATTTAAGGTATGCAGTTAGCTACACATTTCTCTTGTAATATTACGAAATTGTTGTTTACACTAACAGAGTTAATATTTATATCTGATCTGTCAGGGAACAGCTTGATACATGGAACATATTGCTGAGGGCAAGAAATGAAGGGCGCCTGTTTTCTCAGATACAATGGCCAAAAGACCCTGAAATTGTATTTTTTTTTTTTGTTCATTTGATGTTTTAATTCGACCCCTGCACAGAACTACAGGCATTTCCTATTATTTATTTTCTGTTTTTAAATTTGGTGTAGAAGGAGCTAGTGAAGAGGTTGCACTTACTTCTCACGGTAAAGGATTCTGCGGCAAACATTCCCAAGAATCTTGAAGCAAGAAGAAGATTAGAATTTTTTTCAAATTCATTATTTATGGACATGCCTCCAGCAAAACCAGTTTGTGAAATGATTCCATTCTGGTAAAATTAATGAATTTATGTGGAGATTTCAGATTACTACACATTTATTCCTTCAAATATAGACCGACATTTATTTGGTTTCGTTTGTGAACAGTGTTTTTACTCCATACTACAGTGAAACTGTTCTTTATAGTTCCTCTGAGTTGCGGGTTGAAAATGAGGATGGGATATCTATTCTTTTCTATCTCCAAAAAATTTTCCCGGGTATTTTTCTCACTCGCTTAGTTGTTTTATTTGTGGTTTATCTTTTCTAATCTTTTAGGCCTAGTGTTTTAAGTTATTCCTTTCTGCCTAAATTGGGTGGTTCTGTTTTTCTTCTTTATTATAACACAAATAATTACCCATCTTGTTACATTATGATGAGGGATAATTACTAATATTTACTGTGGTTAGGATGATACTTGGACAGGTGACTTCCTTTTTGTCGGGTCTTTCTGCTTTATTCTTGCATTTTTACGCTTCATAATGCATTTATATCTTGTTTCCTTTAACTGGATGGGAGTTTTCACTTATTGGGACTTCCTTTCTTTGGGAATCTAAGTGATCTGGGTACCACCGATATAAACCAGATGAAGTTCATCATATTCCCAACGTTTTCTAGCCTCCAAATGTTCGTTTCAGAGACGTTTCATCATTGTTTCCATTTCAAGACGTCCCTGACCTTGGCATCATTTCCGTGCTTCATAATTCTTAATCCTCATCAGTTTAGCTTCCTCTGGATCCTTCTCTTGCAGGACTTGTGGTATGTTGTTGACTGAGCTTCATGCTCTAGTCCAGCTGAGACTAGTGCTTGATACAATGTCACGTATTCAATTATCAGAAAAGCTTACATCATATTAGAACGATCGAATCACTGTATTTTCATGCCTCCATTCTGATTCTCTGGTAGTTATGTCTTGTTTAATTCATTATATTAATTTCTGAATGAAGAACATGGGGCGTTGGAAAGATGGAATTCTTAGTAATCTCTCTCACGCTTCCTCACTTCCTCTTTCTTGTGTTTTTTCTGGTTTTTCTATGTGTGGGTTGTGTGTTTTTCTATGTGTGAATTTAATTTTAATCGTTCCATTTTTGGGAGGGAACTTGTACCCTTATAATTGAAAACCACCATTTATCTCATGGTAACACCGTATTAGTTCACGTCTTATGCTGTGTGAGAGGGGATACACCATACACGGTATATGTGGAGTTACAGAATACATATAAAGTATATGGTCAACCGACTTAATGAAAAATTTTAGTGGTTGATGTGATTTTGTGCTATTGTTCTTAAGAAACACGCAGATGTGTGATTTGTCTTCTTCTTTCTCTCTTTTTAAAACTTCTTCTTGGTTAGGATGAGTGATTACTGGTTTTTTGTCATCCTTTGTTGATTTATGTTATATGTATTTTATTCATGGTATATTTAAAATTTTGACCTCCCTAGCTGTACTCTTTCTAAATTTTTGAATTTTTATATTATAAATATTGATGATATTCTCTTCTAAGTTATATTACAAACATTCTTTTGTCCTTTATAGATGAATGGGAGAATTTATTGGAACGCATTGGATGTGGTGATACTGGGGATGCTGAACTTCAAGAGAGCTCTAGCGATTCATTGGAGCTTCGGTTTTGGGCATCTTACCGAGGACAAACTTTAGCTCGGACAGGTCAGATGATTTATCTGATGCCGAGTCTTTTTCATGTATTTAGTTTTGGTTGTCTATAAATTCTTTACATGTGGGTATTAGTTTCGTGTTTTGTGGAAACAGTAAATTTGTTAGGTAGCGAAAGTATCCTCCATGTGACTTCTGATTGTGTTTTTTGTTGTGACTGCATATATAGTGCGTGGTATGATGTATTATAGAAGGGCATTAATGCTTCAGAGTTTTTTGGAAAGAAGATCATTTGGAGGTATTCAATTTCTATATACTTCAGATATCTTATTCTTGCTTGAAGGCTAAGCCACAGATATATTAGATCTGTTTCATCCTTCTTATAAACAGAGGAAGACTATTCTCAAAGTACTTTCCCCACAACTGAAGGTTTTGAGCTCTCTCGTGAAGCTCGAGCACAAGCTGATTTAAAGTTTACTTATGTCATTTCCTGCCAAATTTATGGGCAACAAAAACAAAAAAAGGCTCCAGAGGCTGCTGATATTGCCCTTTTGCTGCAACGGTATACCTTACTTATGCTTTTGATGTGCGAGTGTTTTTTTTTTTTTTTTGATTTGTTTTGGGGGGGTGGTGTTGATTTGCACTTTCCGGCTAAGTCAGAATTTTGGAAAGTTCAGCATAAGAGAGAACGGTGAAAATATAACTCTGATGTGTAAGGCCTTTTTACAATATAGACAATAGCATGTCGTATCTCTCACCAGTAGTGTGTTGCATTCTCATTTAAATATCATTATCTTTCCTTTTCTCTATTCATTGTGGTAATACATATATCACAAGATTTTTTGAAATCAATACCGTGATTAAAAAACGCAGGTGTATTCTTACTAGAATATATATAGAAATTTATATCTTAATTATGTGACTTAGTTTAGCTATGTTCAAGCACTTTCTATTCGGTAAACACGGGAATTGTGGATGCTATAGGGACTACAATAGAAAGGGCCCCACTTTGATAGCTATGTAATGACACAATGCACATTGAGGTTGTGTTTCTGCTACTGTGGTGTACTGAAATGCTCGAGAATTGAAGCAAATAGTAAGACCTTTCAACTCTTAAAATACTTTCATCTGCTAGAGCCAAAAGTTTGTAGTACTTAGGATCGGATCACCTAACATGCTACACCATCCAAGAGCAGAGGCCCAAAACAGTTGCCCAAGTGATTTTTTTTACCCAATGCAAGGAAATACTCGTGTGAATCCAGTCAAATTATATTCATTCCAACAGAGTACCTACTCAAGGTGAACCTTGTTTCTTGTTCCTTTCTTTTTTTCTTTCTCTGTGGATAATTTACCTCGTCAGAATGAACATTCTGGACGAAAACAACACTTGGGGAGTGCCCAACAGCATGGCCCTCACCCAACTAGAATCTCTTAGTGTTAAACTAACACCTTAAAAATCTATCTTTCATCAGTTCATCCTACTAATTTTATCATGTACGGTTATAGTTACTGTATATTTTTAAAGGAACTCCACATTGTACAATTTACTTGTTTGGTATTAGGAACGAGGCACTTCGAGTTGCTTTCATACACGTGGAAGAGAGTGGAGTGACTGATGGAAATGTTTCAAAGGAATTTTATTCAAAGCTAGTTAAAGCTGATGTACATGGGAAGGATCAGGTGCTTAATAAAATTCAGTAACTGTTTCTTCAAAACATTCTGTTAAATGTTTCTGTGCATCATACCATTTCTTTTTCTAATTTTATTTTTTATGCAGCGGTGGTTGTGATTGTCTGAAAGGAAGACAACACCTTTTGTTTATTAACTTGGTATCATTTTGCTGCTGTTGATTTTCAATAGATATCCCCCCCCCCCCCCCCCCCCCCCCCAGTATCTGTTGTAAAAGAAGCAGAGAATAGACATAATATTTTAAGACTATTAATAATTTCTGTGATCGGGTTAAAAGTCCCACATTTTTAAAATTTTCGAAACTCATTATATATATTTGAGGTTACTCTCCATTTACTGTCAATTGGTTTTAAGTTAGATGTTTCAACATGGTATTAGAGTTAGGGTCCTTCCCCATTTGTGTATCCTGACGACGCACATTTGTATTTCTTCAGTATTCAACATCACCAAGTGGGGGCATGTTTTTTGTTTTTTTTTTTTGGGGGGGGGGGGGGTATTGGTTAATGTCCCACATTGGTCAAATTTGATCTGTAAACTCATTATATATGCTTGAGGGGCCTCTCCACTTGGTTTTAAGTTTGATGCTTCAATACTGCAGAGGTCTGACACGTGAAGAGATACTACCCAATAAACTTTCCAGCATTTTTGTGATTTGTATCAAACCTACAAAGAGTCATGCCTTTCACTCTCAAATTTTAAAGTTATTTATTCTGCACTTTGATTTGTTCCATTATGTGTTTCGAACATTGAAAGTCTACACATTAATGTAAGCAAGACAAGTTTAATGTGTCTGCTGACAAGGGTGGTTTCGAGCCTAGAGAAACTAGTGATGGAAACCATCTGTAGGAGGAAAGTGGTTGTGCACCACTTACCTTTAAAGTCTGCACTCACTCCGGGTTAAGGTAATCAAGAGCAGTTTTGTTTACATCAAAGTGCTTGAGATGCCACATCAAGGTAACTCAAGTGAAACTTTGGAAATTTATCACATGGACTACTTTCTTTTCCCATGGAAAATTCAGGGAATCTTTCCCGCATTCAGTTGTGAGAGGATCATTGAGTTGGTGTTTCTTTAAAATGTTATTGCCTCCCGTCTTTTCTCCTCTTTAAATCATGCATTTTTCTTTTTTATTATTTTTCCACTTAGTTGGTTATTCCCCCTTTAGGGACTTTCAATCTGTAGATGTTCTGAAAGTCAGGGAGATACTAAAATTAAAACAAACCTTTGCTTAATTCTCGTCACTTTTAGCAATCTTCAGGCTTTTTGGTCTTGGAGCCTTAAATTATTTTCTCTTCTTTTTTTTAGGTGTGTTCTCAAGATATTCATGCTCAACTTTTATTGCACTATTCTATTGCCTTGAGGCTTAAATTGTGATGTTTGAGTGTGTGTGTGTGTGTGGGGGGGGGGGGGGGGGGGGGGGCAGAGAGGAATGGACTGGATATTCAGTGATCACTTATCTTTTCATCTTGTAACGATGTCACTTTCCTCGCCTCATCGTGGGGCATATTCGTTGTAGGCTTTGTTGTTTTTCACTTCCTGTGTAATGGAGAATCTCTCACCCTACCTTTGGTTGTTTTCAATTTTTTTTTGTTCCTCTAGCTTTTGCGGTGTAATTCATGACGTGAATATATCTTCCCACCTTCTATCAATAGAAATGTTTCTTTTACAAGAACAAAAAGGGAACTCATCAAGTTAGAGGGTTGCCAATTCATCGGTTGGGATTCCTTAAAAGTTTTTCAAAAAGAAAACACTTAATTCCTTTTTTTTAAAAGGAACCGAGGGATTATCACTTTAGATTATAAGGGTGTGTTTGATTACATCTTATCGTCTCTGAAAATCTTGCCTTTGATTCGCTAAGACCCAAATGCTTGTTTGGTAAAACATTAATTGCCTCTGCAAGCCTCTATGTTTTGAAAAGAGACGCTCTTTGTGGAACCAAGGGACTCTCTTGGGACACTGGGTTAGCACCTGATGCTGCTAATATTTTATTTCTATAGCTTTATGAATATGATATACTGCTATTTATTGGGTTCCTTTTTTCTCTTCAAATATTATCTACTCATTGAATTAATTTTGCATTTCTATTACAAATGCTGCCATGGTCGACTGAGACTTTATATTAATTTCCTTTTAAATTGCGAGTTTGTTTTATATTTTATCAATAGGAATATCTGTAATACTGGGGCTTAAGAATTGATGCGGTGTTATAATTTAGGAACGGGAGAAGAATTTATTCATATCTACAGTTGTGGATGGGTTGTATCACCTCTATATATCCTTATGGAAAAAGTTATCTCTGTTCATGTTAATCTACTTTTTCTCCTGTTCATTGTATATGATTTCAAACACATGCACAGTCATGCATACTCTCCTATGTATTTGATGTTAATTTCTGATTTGTATGAACATGTTTTTTTCCCTTTGTAGTTTATAAGGTCTTAAAATAATATTTGCTTGGGCTGAATTTTGTTGTTTACTAGTTCAGTGGTTGCTTTGCTTGTTCTGTTTCTTTCTTTTCCTTTTCTCTATTCATCCTGGTACCTTTTATAAAATTCATGTTGTTTGGTAGTGGCTTTCAATATTTCTGTGCAGTTTTAAATTTTTAAACAACATGTAGGAAATATATTCCATTAAACTTCCTGGGGATCCGAAACTTGGAGAAGGGAAGCCTGAAAACCAAAACCATGCTATAGTTTTCACTCGGGGGGAAGCTGTTCAAACCATCGACATGAATCAGGTAACTGTCTTCTTTCTCAAATTAAGCTGTCTGTTTGCTTAGTGATTTCCATAAGTTAACTAGTCAGCTATATGATTTGCATCTGCTCCTTTTAATTGTTTGAAATATCACAAATTATTGATAATTCCACCATATATATATATATATATATATATATATATATATATATATTAACTAAGTGAGATTGTCTTGCTTTTGTCACTCATATAACATTTTATACACTACGAAATAGTAGTTACCAAATCGTCTATCTCATCCTTTTTCTCTCTCCAGCTCTCTTCCATCCATTACTCCGTTAAATTCTTTTTTGCTTAAATATTTCTTCCCTTGTGTTATACAGGATAATTATCTTGAGGAGGCAATGAAATTGAGAAATCTTTTGGAGGAATTTCGAGGAAATCATGGCCTTCGCCCTCCGACCATTCTTGGTGTGAGAGAGCATGTGTTTACTGGAAGGTTTGACACGCATTCTTAAATTTTTCCCCTCTGACTGAGGTTACCTTTGTTTTATTATTAGTACTGCTTTTATGGTCTTTTACTCTGTTGTTATGTCTATGTAGTGTTTCCTCCTTGGCCTGGTTTATGTCCAACCAAGAGGCTAGTTTTGTGACCTTGGGACAACGTGTTCTGGCCTATCCTCTGAAGTGAGTGCTCAATTCTATCTGCATTCTTTAAAACGAATTAAATTCTATGTGCATTTTGATCCAATTGTCAAATAACCATCTTGTTAATATGCTTGCTGTTTGCTCTATTAATAAACTTGGTAGGCCTATGTTGTCAAATCACGAATCATATCGTGTATCGTAAATTCCTGTATCGTGTTTCATGTATCGTATCGTGAATCGTGTCATAAGACACGGAAACAAAATAAAAAATGTAGTAATATATATTTAAATATCTAAACACAAGCTTGACTATATATAAAAGTAGTTAAGTAAATATTATTATAGACTAAAAATAAATTTAAACAGTACCCAAAATACTTTAAATTGATTTATTAGATATTATTTCAGTAATCTTTATAGAGTAATAAGAGAAAACAAAAACTCATATTCACTTTTAATCTATAAAACAAAAGACAATAATTCAAATTAACAAATGGAAATATATATCTGCTTATAGAAAGTTACGTGAAAAAAATAGAGTTATATTTTTAATTAGATATAATACTCTAAAAATAAAAAGTGATTACAGGCTCATGAAGCGATATATAATATGTTCGTGCTAGAAAACTTCTTTAATTGAAATGTTAAAAGTTTTGTTTTTAGTCTTTTAGATCTACATGAAAACTTTTTCAAGTTGATTGCTTTTAAAAAGTATCGTATTGTAAGAATCGTATCGAATCGTAATTAAATCGTAAGATACGGTATCATTTTAGATTCTCCCTGTCAAATGTATCGAATTGTCTGTGTATTGTATCGTATTGTAAGATACGTATCGAGTGTCGTAAGATTCTGACAACTATACTTGTTGGTAACTAGGTATTAAAAGAATTCTTAGTATGCATTGGTGCCGTAAGTGCCGAAAGCATCCAGATTAATAGCTGTAACCTAAACTTGCTTGACAGAAATTAACAATTCAAACCTTGTCACCGATTCACTAGGGTTTGCTGTCCTGCCGAAATGCTTCTTAAAGTGTCATATTTTTTCCAATGTTTAATGTTATGCTGATTAGCACTTCAAAAACAGAGTTATACTGATCAGCAATTCAGTGATTTATTTTCACTTGTGCTTTGAGGCTGTGATGTATCTTCGGTATCAGATGATGACTTCTCTTCAAGCTCGTGAGCATGCATTATATGTTTTCGAGCCAACTGTATTTCGAATAACACAGTTGCTCTTGTTAGATGATTGATAATTACAAATATATCTTACGCAGCAGGTGATGATTTCTTGAAGTGATAATGTCCCTTCAAGCTTTTGAGCATGCTTTATATGTTTTCCAGTCATGTGTATTTTGAATATCATGGTTGCTCTTTTTAAATGATTAAATGATTTATAAAGTACAAATTACTTTTTAAGTTATTTGTTTACGATTGTTGGCAGAACAACTTCTTTCTGCGTCTGGAGTTCATTCACTTTGTAAGAATCAACTTCATGTAAAAGATGTATAAGTTTTTATGTTTGTAAAAAGCTTCAAGAAAAAAAATTGGATTTTTTTTGGGAAGGTCTCAAACTTTTCTGGATCAATTTCTTCTGTGTGTTTAGAGTTTATCATTGGCTGATTTGGCCAGTAACTTTGCTAAGAGGACTGAGTGACTGAAGCTTGAATAGTTAACTCACTATATGGTGTTGTGTCTTTGATCTTTTGTTTAGGGAATTGATATTTCGACAAGTGAAATTTGATATTTCTACAAAGTCTCTCATATTAGTGTGGGACCCATTTACTATTCATGTGAGAATCGTGGATAGATGTTTCCTCTATTTTTCCTCCTGCTACTGAAAAAAAATTCATAAAAAAAATATAAGAGTACTTGCTGATCTGGTTTTAGTTATAAAAAAAATATGTTGTTTATCTCAGTTCATAAACTCTGCTTTTCAGCATACTTGCACACCTATGGGTATATTGAATTGCTGTTAGGTTTTGCAGGAACAGAATGCTCGTTCCAGACATCACATGAAAACAGTTTATTTAAATTTTATTTTTGGTCATAATACAGTAATCATACCTGGGTTATTACGAAATTTTTAAGTACCTTTGAGCGCATTTCGTAGTTAAATATTTTTGTTTTTTGTGATGTTTGGAGTTGTTTTACCGTCACTCTCCCATCTCCCAAGACTAGACATTGTAGCTACGCTTGTATTATGAGCCCATACACTTGTATGGTGAGGGCATATTGAGATGAAAGTGTGGTTTAAAAAGCTATGAATATATGTGTGCATTGATTTTATGATTGGTGCTCGACTTTAGTTAAATTATTTTACGAGGATATTTTAATTGCTTTTCTAAAATTGTTTGATTAAAGTTTTGATTGTACAACATAATTGTGTGATTTGCTAAATCTATGTTAAACTGCTAAATGCCGGCATATGGGAAGGAAACCATCATATCTAAGGCTACCCTTCCTGAGGATATATTATTGCAACTTTGTTCTAATTATTTGGATCGATATATTTTTGTTATTTTATTTTGCAGGGCTGTATGAGTTTATGTGATTGCATAATTTCCCTTGCTATATTACATGGAAATGATCTTATTTTCTTTGCTCGTTAGTTGTTATTTTAACATGTAAAATATTTTTCCTCCTGGTGCCTTGTGTGTTATGGTTTAAGAACTGTTGGTTTCTCAAGGAAAGAAAATCAAGCAAGCAAGCTTTTAATTGTATTAAATAAATTTTTGCAGAGTCCGTATGCATTATGGCCATCCGGATGTTTTTGACCGAATATTTCATATTACTCGTGGTGGCATAAGTAAGGCATCCCGTGTTATTAATATTAGCGAAGATATATATGCTGGTAAGCATTAAATATGTTTCTCTCTTGTGCACAAAGTTAATTATAGTGTTCCTTATGTCAATGGTTTGATCTTTGTTTGTCAATGTCTTTATATTATTATTGTTGTTGTTGTTGTTGTTGTTGTTGTTTTTGTTATTATTATTTATTATCATTATAGTAGTGTTAGCAGTAGTTGTTGTTATTATTATTTAGATAGAGATTGGAGGGCTGTAAGTTTTAAGTGCTGTTTTGGTTTTGTTTTCATTTGTCTGGTGAGCATGGATTTCTTGCCCGCCCAGTTTATTGTACTTTTTTTCCCTTTTTGTATTAATGAATTTACTTCTTCTGTTAAAAAAAACTTGTATTAAAACTATTGGTTTGGGGTATCCGTGTTTTTAATTTTTATTTTTTTTACCATAACTTGCTAATTAAAATTTGTTCTAGATCTATAGTCTAAACCCTTTATTGGGGTAGCAATAAATGCTAATAACATGGGTTTCAAAGTTCAGTATTAAGAGTTGTATCATCTTTTAGTGAGAATTATAATTTTTGCAAAAAAATAATATTTACCACATATTAGCATTTTCTATCTGGTTAGTGTTTACTAAATATAATATTATGACTAATATCAGGTATATATTTGCCCCTGCTTTGAAGTTACTAAATCAGTTTGGTTGCAGTACTATGGTTCTGTGTTTTACTTTCTTTGGTTTCATAACTGCGTGAATTGCTAGTGTTTACTCACATCTTTATGCAACCTCCTGATTCCTCAGGATTGGTATTGATAATTGAGATTCTTCAAGTTCCTTAAATGATTAACATTGATGCAGGCTTTAATTCTACGTTGAGGCAGGGTAACATCACACACCATGAATACATCCAGGTTTGTTATGGTTTGCAAGTTAATTTTCTGGTTAAGTTAAATATCTCACTGTTGATATTTATAATGCGTTTTTCTTTATGTAGGTTGGAAAGGGAAGAGATGTTGGGTTGAATCAAATTGCCCTTTTTGAAGGAAAAGTAGCTGGTGGTAATGGAGAGCAAGTTCTGAGCAGGGATGTTTACAGGATCGGACAGCTTTTTGACTTTTTTAGGATGCTCTCTTTCTACTTCACCACAGTTGGTTTCTATGTATGCACCATGGTATGTTATCGCCTTCTTCTGTTCCCTTCTATTTGTTATAAATCCAGAAGAATTTGACTTCTTTTGATGTCTAGATTTCAGATTTTCTGAATAATTATTTTGTTCTGAATGCAGATGACTGTTATTACCATGTATATTTTCTTATATGGACGGGCCTACCTGGTATTGTTTTCGCATACTTGTAAATTTTTCTCGATATCTTTCTTTTTTCCTTTTCATTTTAACTAATAATGTCTAGCATGTTTGTTGTCATCTTATAGCCATTTTAATATGATTTATGTTGGTCATTTTTACATTATAAATACGTGAGTCGATACTGTCAGGATGAAGGGCCATCTGGGTACTCCTTAGTCCAGCTTCTGCAACTAATGGGCACCTTGTGACTGTGCTTTATGCTTTAATTGTACAGAACCTTGTGAACTGGAGGCATTCTGGTTGTCCTGGATATGTTGAAACTGTGTTTTCTGATTTGTGGCCACTGATTTCTCGTCACTTTTGTGATCAACCTTGAATCAGTCTGACAAATATTTTGTACTTAATTCTGTTATTGTAAGTAGTTGACCAGTATACAAACATTACTGGAAAATTGTTTTAACAACTTTCAAAGCTATCAATTTTCGACACTTTTATTTTAAATTCTGAACATTCTATGGTAAGGATCCCTAGTGGTCCATATTACTTGCTTATCCTTGTGTGAAGGTATTAGTTTCGATACGAAGCAAAGTAAGTAACTAAAACTCCCCCGCCAACCTTACTTTCTATATTTGTTTTTGCAAGCATAAAATGAAGCTGAGAATCTTGTGTCAAAGTTGGAAAAAATTCTCGATGATTTTATTATTGGACCATCTCAACTAACGAGTATATAAAACAAAGGGGATCCCAGTAAGGAATTGATGACGAGCAAAAAATGGGGAGTGGGAAAAAGGAAAAGGCAACTGCATCACTAAAGTGGGTTGCATTCTATGCAAAAGTGCTCTTCAATTACATTGTACTGGCATGTCTTAGACTTCGTACCAAAAACATAGTTTTGAACCATGACTCTCAAACTGGAATAGAGGGAATACAAGTTTTGAGATGGTAGAATTTATAGAACTTTGTGCTCTTTATTTAGGAAAAGGGGATCGGTCGTATAAAACTTCTTCCCGTTGTGTTGTGTAACCCTCTATTATGTGCTTCAGTGTTGCTGTTTCATACACATTACCTTTTTCTTTCTGTTTTTTTTTTTACATTTTCTAACGCATAGTGTAAAATTGAAGGGATAATTTCTATATTCAGGGGTAGAAAGAATTTTGTGAGAATGTTTCATTTAAGAAAAGTTGTCTAATTGGCAATATATTACCAGCCTTTGAACATATTCAAGGGGCAATCACTACACTGGATTAACAATTATTATGTGACTGTGAATATATGTACCGATGGAATACTATTTCTGACCTCTTAATTTTTTTTTCTTGGTTTATATCCTTAGTTTATACGATTATGACTAGTCTTGGTCAAATCTAATGGTAACTTGATGACTCTTAGTTGTTTCCCTTCCAGATATTAATCTTACATCCATTTGCTTCTAAATATTCAGGCGTTCTCTGGACTTGATCAGGCAATCACACGGAAAGCTAAATTGTTGGGGAACACTGCATTGGATGCTGCTTTAAATGCACAATTTTTGGTCCAGATTGGAGTTTTTACTGCTGTTCCCATGATAATGGGTTTTATTCTTGAATTGGGATTGCTGAAGGTGTGCTGAATTAATATTTTCATTGATCATACTCGTATTTCATTTTATTAATATTTTTGGGTTCATATTGATTTGAGTCTTAAATCGTAGCTCTTTCTATCATGGATTAATGACTTAACTTAATACTTGTTTATATGATGTTTGGGGTTTTCAAGGTTTATGCTTACCGTGAATTTCACCATGGAGCATGAATTCTGTTTAATTTGTATTGCTTCTTGTTTTTCCACACTACCTCCATCTGGAAATAGAGAAAAAGTCGACTGCGACTCTCATTACCAGAAAGAGGAAGTATTTCTTAATTCTGCGGATGTCTAATAGTGCACAATGAGCCTTTTGTTTACTGAATTGTTGTAATTTTTACAGGCTGTTTTCAGTTTTATTACAATGCAGCTTCAGCTGTGTTCTGTCTTTTTCACGTTCTCATTGGGTACTAGAACCCATTATTTTGGTCGTACTATCTTACATGGAGGTGCAAAGGTATGTAATTTCTATAATGATATATGCATTGAAGAAGGCTGTATTTATTTTATTGGGGGATGAAATCATAATATATACATTATTATTACAAACTGCAGTACCGAGCAACTGGTAGAGGCTTTGTGGTACGCCATATCAAGTTTGCTGAGAATTACAGGCTTTACTCAAGAAGTCATTTTGTGAAGGCGTAAGTAATATCTTATCTGTGCGTCGCTACTAATTTTTTAAGGGAATGGTTTGTGTTACTTGGAGGAATTATAATGTATTGCTTGAACTTTATATGTTCTTTGATTTTCCACAGGCTCGAAGTTGCACTGCTCCTTATTGTTTACATTGGATATGGGTTCACTGACGGAGGTGCTGTTTCTTTTATTCTGCTAACAATTAGCAGTTGGTTTCTTGTGATTTCATGGCTCTTTGCTCCTTATATCTTCAACCCGTCTGGGTTTGAGTGGCAAAAGTGAGTTGATGTTTCTCAATATGCTCGACTATATATTTGGATTTTTTGGGGCTTTGATTTATTTGCAGAGTATGTTTATGATGCTTATTGAAATTTGGCACTGTCTTGTCTGTATGCCTGTATCTTATTTTATCATGTATGACCAGGACTGTAGAAGATTTTGATGATTGGATCAATTGGCTTCTGTATAAAGGTGGAGTTGGGGTCAAGGGAGATAATAGCTGGGAATCTTGGTGGGATGAAGAACAGGTTTGTTATAACTGTTTTTGTTGAACTTGGGAGTTTATTTTTCCTTTAGATGTTGCATTTGATATCATTTTGCGTCCTTGTATCCAGCGCTTTCTTCTTTTTAATTTTTTGTTATTATCTATTTTTTGTGAAATTATTTTTCCTAGTCTTTTCTATGAGAAAGAGTCGTAGATGTATGCTATTAAGTAGCCCATTCTGCTTCAACTTTCACCATGTTTCCCTCGTAGACAGGCGATTTTTTTGACTTAATTTTTCTACATTTCTTTCATATTTCTCATGACCATGTAGGAATATTGCAATGGATGGAAATTTCTGAGCTTACTACTTCATTTATTATATAATGATAGAGGTAGAAAAATAACTGCCTTATGTTGAGGCTTTGTCACAATTTAAAAACTCTTCCTATCTTTTCTGTATTTTCTCTTAAAAAAATTCCCTCCTCTCCCTCACCCCTAATTTTCTTTAATGTGTTTTAACTGCACACATAGTGTGTCAAGTATACTAGTCTATAATTTTACTCGTCATTATGCAGGCTCACATCCAAACTTTGAGGGGGCGGATACTTGAAACAATTTTAAGCTTGAGGTTTTTAATATTTCAATATGGAGTCGTGTACAAACTCCATCTTACAGGAAAAGACACGTCACTTGCGGTAGGTTTGTCCACTATTTTGCTTTGCTGACTCGCCTGTTCTCTCAAATCTCTTCCTTACTGTTGGCAGTCTGTTACTACGTTAAACTTGTTACCGTTTTTGGGAAGAATACCTATTGCAAATACCTACATGCAGTGTGGTAACGTTCTTTTTGTGCCCAAGTTTAAAGCTTCTTCACCAGCAACTAACACACAATCATCCGTCAAGCATAAATTAAATTCCTCAGTCCTCTCCATAGCTCACTACTAAAAAAGTTTTAAGAGAGAGTACAGAGAGAATTTTAGTTTAAAAGTGAATGTAAATCTAGACAGAAACGATGGTATAAAAATTTAGGGATAAACTGAAGAAAAAATCTGGAGAGAGAAGTATTTTTTTTGTGAGAAAGTGGGAGGTGAGGAAAATATTTAGATTTAGAAAATGGGACGAGAGCTAAAAATTTAGAGTGAATTAGGGAATAGTTTTATATGGGTACACTAACTCTCTAATAAAGTTCTATTGCTTAAATGTTGAAATGTAGATGAACCTGGATTCAGCCCATAACTATTTGGGTCCAAACTTTTTGACATGTACTTAAAATGGGTTATATGGTTTTACTTTTTAATTGACATACATCCTGTAATATATAACCCAGAAGATTCAAACAAGGAAAAAGGAACCATGTCTTACTGATTAATCTGACTGAATGAGGAAGTACTCATCCAATTAACCAAATCGATCAAGACTGAGTGAGGTCAAAATGATTAAGCTGGCCTATAGTGAATGTGTTGATAGCGCTGCAGCAACCCAAGGTAGGCAAGAAGAAAGAACTGCAAATGATGGGAATCCTATTGATAAATAAGAGGCATAAGCATCGTCTCTGAATCCAGTCCGTCTTCCCTGCGAGATGAAACAGATAGGTCATTTTCTGGCCAAATAGCTTATACTATGTAAGGCTGCTTCTGGTGGACATCATGACCCAAGCGTCTTCACTAACTGCTTTCCTACTATTCAATACATTGAGTAGGGTAGGCTAACTCGGCCACTTCTACTAATGTAGGGACAGGGCTAAGGCAGTAATATCGACAGAGATTAGGTTGAGCTTTGATGAGTAGAGAAGAAATGTACTACCCTTCATCTTTACACGGAATCTTAATACTAGAAGGTGAAGACTCTCGAGTAGTTCTTGCGGAGATTCTTGCTTTAGTGGTTGGCAAAGGCCAACGAGGGGGGGGGAGAACAATTGGCGCATGAATCGTCCTACCTAACTTACATTTTGCAAGGCATACGTGTGTGTGTGTGTATATATATATATATATATATATATATATGTATGTAATAGGAATTATGGACATTATATAATTTATATATTCATTTTAGGTTGATTTGTTTGTTTGACCTTTTAGTTATAACAAATTACATTTCTTTTTCAGATCTATGGCTTCTCTTGGGTCGTACTAGTTGGGATTGTCATGATATCTAAGGTTTGAACAAGCAATTGTTTCACAGATAGAGTTTTCTTTCTTTCTTCTTCTTCTTCTTCTTTTAATTTCCACATTCCATGTTTTATTTACCCATCAGTTTTCTTCATTCTCACTGCAATACTTAATTCTGTGTGTTCAATCTTTTATGGCTTGCAGCTCTTCACCTTTAGCTCAAAAAAGTCGACAAATTTCCAGCTCTGGTTTAGATTTTTGCAAGGAGTTACAGCATTGTGTCTGGTTGTTGCCCTTTGCCTAGTTGTTGCATTTACCAATCTATCAATTGCAGACTTGTTTGCGAGCATCCTTGCATATATACCTACTGGATGGGCTATATTATGTGTAAGTTCATATAACCCGAGACTTCTTAAATTTTTTACTCCCTCCGTTTGATACATTTTTCTTTTTAGTTCTTTCCAAAAGTAACATTTCTAATTAAGACTATAAAGTAGCATAAAATTCCTAATTTTCCATTAATTTTTTACTATTATTTCTATCATCACACCATCATTACCAAATTTTTAGTTAATAATTATGGATGCATTTGGGAATGCAAAATTATCTTTAAAAGTCGTTTTAAAAATGTATCTCTAATTTTGAAACGGAGGGAGTAACTAATTTTTATGGATACTAATCTATGAGTAGTCATATATTGAGGGAAAGATAACAAAGATATTTTGCTCTATTCGACGCTATGGTACATAGAATGGATTTACATTAAACTGTGAACAAGTAGGAGATATTGTCCTTCTGTGTTCATTTGTTTGCTGACAAATTCGTGGATCGCTCTTTGTTATGAACATCAAGCTCTTGCAATATTGCAATAGCAATATTTACTGAAACTTGACTGATCTATTGCTTTTGCAAATTAGAGAACTTTGTGCGGAGAATCCAATACTGTTGACATCTGACTTAATTGACTTCATACTCTGTCCTGGAACTGTTTGAGAAATTAAGTATAAAATATAAGAAAATGAAATCAATTTCCATATTTTTCTCGGCTAATTATAGATCGTGTTATTTTATGATTTTATCCTCGAAAGTTATATAGATAGTGTATTGAGAAGAAATTATTAATCTCGTATTTTTTCGTGATTATAAGTTCAATTTTCTATGGATTGTTAAATGGGTATTTCCTTTTCTTATTTTTAACTTGTGGCAGTGGCCAAAATTTTGTATTTCATTTCCTTAAAATTTGGATCTTGTAATTGATAGTGTTATTAAAAATGTTTATGGATCGTGAAATTGTTTGGTCTACATCACTTGAATGTTTTGATGACAGCTGGCAATCACATGGAAAAGAGTAGTGAGGAGCTTAGGATTATGGGATTCTGTGCGGGAATTTGCCAGAATGTACGATGCTGGGATGGGAATGATCATTTTTGCTCCAATAGCTGTGTTATCTTGGTTCCCATTCATTTCTACATTCCAGTCTCGTCTGCTCTTTAATCAAGCGTTCAGTCGTGGGCTTGAGATCTCCATCATCCTTGCTGGGAACAAAGCTAACGTTCAAGCCTAATCAGTTCCCTGTTTTATAAGAAATAGAGTTTTCCAGCCCACTAGAGATTGTTAATTTTTGCTGCAAATTAGTTGGATTTGTTTTGTCACCCCATCTCGTGTTTGTAATTTTTCCTAAAGCGATTTTTGTGCAGATGTTTCAGGTGAATGCACTAGTGCAATAATTTGAATGTAAATATTTTTAGCCGAATTTATTATACTCCTGGGGTGCTTTGATCATTCCTTCTGATCTTTTCTGTTTAGGGATCAAAAGAAACTGTTCTTTCACTCCTATATAGAGTACTACTTCATGGAATTTGACCTCAGGTGTACTTGCATTTGTGCACATCTGATTCTTTTTGTGGTGCGTCCTAAACAGTTATTCATGTCTTCAAAAATAGTTCCATTTGCAAAATTGTAGCAACTTTAAGAATATTTCTTTTTTCCTTTCCGCAAAGTTTATTGCAAAAATTATTGGATAATTAGTTTTTTTAGTGATTTACATGATTATTATAAAACTAGAAGTATCATTTTCGTTCAACCAGCAAAGTAAATATTATTTTTTTAGTGCTAAAAATCACAAATGACCTTTTTGTGGAATGGTGGGAGAAAGTAAATTGATAGCTTGCCCCCCCCCCCCCCCCCCCCCCCCCCCCCCTGCCTGAGGTTTGTACGTGTATCCCATAAAGTTGCAATATGGGATAGTTGATTATTTGCAACAACGAAACAACTAGATTGGTTGAAACTTAACACAGAAAATAGTATGTAGAAAAGACTTGATGTATATTGTATAGTATGCACCGGACAAGCAACAACAGTGGAATGGTTTCAGGATGTGGCTCTAGTGTAACACTCGGTCTTGCATCGAAACATAGGACATTTTGATATTTAGTACGAATTTAAGCTACTAACAAGTATAATATTATCTTTAGTTATGATCCTTTTGAGTGATCTTATTATGATGGTGGATTGGAAAGTGGTACATTATAATTATTTTCGGACTATGAAAGATTGGTTCATCCAATTAGCTTGTTGGAGGTGGGGAAACAAAGTGACTAGTATTATCTTACAATGGTGCCCCAGTTCTACATTTGGTTGCTTTCATTTGGGTTCAACAAATTGCAATATTGCATGTAATTTCAGCACTAAAGTTCATTTCCCTTAACCTTTTCGTCTTTGGGTTGCCTTTTCCTTTGCGATGCATGATCTATTATGTAGAGAGTGACTCATTACAAGTGAAACTTCATTGCATAGATACCACCAGGTTTAAGGCATGTTGGGAATTGACCAAGGGAAGGCCTTAGTGAATGCTTTGCTTCCCAATAGTTTCAGAAATGTTATTTCTTACTCGTGGAAGAGAGAATATGGAATTATATGAATTTAACACCAACCAATGCATTTATTGCAAAGCCATAATCCATTTCACTGTTACAGAACTGATCAATAACGAGGGTATGGTCCAGGTTTTGGCTATAAATCAAATAACAAAGCTTGTCACAGGACTTGGTAGGAGTACTAATTCTGTCGTGGTGATGAAGTTAACAAATATCTAATAGCTCATTAGTTCTAAACTTTAATTACATTTCAATGAAAAGAACGCCAATTATAAATATAGGCAACGTTGAGAAGTGCTCTTAGATTATGTGTGCATCACCTGCAACGATATTCCCCTCCACGCATTCATTCTTCATCATCATATATCATTTCATTAGCATTATTTCTTACTGAAAATTAAACACTCAAGTGAAAGTCTTGTATTTCCTATATTCAGGTTGCCAAAACCGACATTAAAACATAACTCATTCATCAGGCCAAGGACTTAAATGCAGAGATATATTACTATCCTGAGATTTTCTTCCTAAATGAAGAGATAAGTTACCCATCTGCCTGCACTTTCTTCTAACATTAAACATAAAAACATCATGTCATCCTTTAAAAAGCTTGTGGCAGCTAGGCACAAAGTAAAATAGAAACTCCATGTTTAAGAAGAATTCTTAGATTATTGTATCTTGTTCCTAAAAACTAATGCGTGAACTCTCACACGAACTGCTGCATTAGAGACTACCTTTCCCACTCCCTATCTGCAGTTGCCGAGTAGCCGTACCGAGGCTGACCTGGTCCAGATCCAGCTGAAGAAGCTGAGTTGCCATAAGTTACCGGATGGTGGTCATATTTACAAGCAACCCCAAACTTGCAAATCCCATGACGGCTGTAATGTGTGCAACTGTTCTGATCCTAAATCATTTATAAGGAGAGAAAAATTTACAAGCAAGTACCAGATTTATAAAGGTGAAAATAATTAAATATAGAAGATCTGGACATTCATAAAACAAATTGTAAATAGATCAGAATGAAATATATTCAGTAGAAGAGCAGTGTCGAACTCGCATCCTATTGCTGGAACCAGTCTGCTACAGTATTTTTAGGGATGTAAGACTCTAAAAAACACTGTTTCAAACTCAAGTAGCTAAGAATTGACACATCACTCTAGTTAAACAATAAACAAGGCCTAAAAGGGGAAAAACTTACAGGTCTTAAAGGCAAGCCTTGGTCACTAACAGCAAATGACAATGTCTTGGGGTTCCGATTTTTGGGGTGGTGGAACTTACAACCAGATCTATACTTACAATCTCCGGTCTTCATGAAGTAACTGCATTCTGGTAGTCCAGGTCGTTCAGGATATTCTTCGAATAGCAGTTGCTGTTGATGCTCTGAATAGAACTTGGCATCACTTGCAGGAAAGTTCATGGAAAATGCTGGAGGCGTAGGCAGGCTCCTTTCTGATGTTGGGTATACAGGAGCCTCAAGGAGTTCAATAAGTCAGCAAGGGAAAATAGCATAGTAAAGTTAGTTCTAATAACAGTCAATGAGTCAAACGAAAGTTAGATAAGAGTAACACCGTCACCTTTTAAATCAAATACAATTAAGGGTTCAAAAGAGGAAGAAATTAGACTCCGCATATAAACAAACAAGCAACCACATTTGTCTTGCTCATGATCATCTTACTTTCACCAAACAAGGCGATGTGTTTTGTTACTAGTTTTCATATTACATAGTAGGCATGAGTCGATGCATAGGAAGAATAATGTAAAAGAAAGTTCTATAAGCACAATAGTATTCTGCATTCAGTGCATACAAAGAGAGGAAGGAAATATATGCAGTTTTCGTAAAATCTGTGAGATGGTATAGCATCAAATATAACCCCTTTTTTCTGTAATTAGAAAGTTGATGATACAAATTGCCGAGACAAATTAATAACTCAGTTTGCATGGCAAAAGATACAGGGTATCACTTTATAGACCACCTCAAATTCTCATATCAAGGGGGCGTTGCAGAACAAAAACTCCAAAAGCCTTCTAAACTACTTTTGATTTGTTTATAAGAACCTACACAGAAAAAGTGGGAGTCTGGAGATAAAGGGGAGGGAGGGGGGGGGGGGGGGGGGGGGGGGGGGGGGGGGGGAGAGAGAGAGAGCATTGACTATTGGTACTTCATTCTCTCTTCAAACGGTAAAACTAAAACAGACTTTCAGGAGGACTTTAGTCACATCCTAGATATACTGGTTAGCATCTAGTTAATGTTTCTTATATTATGAACTATGAAGTTAACTTTTTCTTTTTTATTGGTCACATCGAACGCAGTAACTATTATTGCTATCCATCCTCTACGCATTTCGCTCTTGTAAATATTTATGAAAGGTGGACCATACAGAGCCAGAAAACCAAGACAAATACAACATCTCTAAAAATTTGACAGAACCATGCGCAACAACTTGGGGCTTGTGATAAATCAAGGATCAGAATGAGGGGGGCGGGAGGAGCCTTGTCATATTCCATATGAAAATAATAGCAATTGCAACAAGATAGTATGAAAATTTTAGACTGAAGAACTTGTCATTTGTTACGAAATACCTGATACCCGTTCCACTCTGATTTTGGAGGAGCACCTGGTGTTGGTGGATGCATAAGTGGCATGAAGGGGGCAATCTCATTCAAAGATCTTGCTGATGACCAGCCTGAAATAGTATCTTTTAAACCACCCTGTACAGAAGAGTCACCATATCCAGAAAGAGGGTCACCTCCTCCTCCCACTGCTGTGGGATCAGGATGATTAAACCTACAGTTTGATCCATACTTGCATGAACCATTCCGCATGTAGTAAGGGCACTCTTTTTCTCCCTGATATGAATTTGAAAACCTTGTCAGATTATTTCAGAGTACTGCTACTTAAGCAAGACTATTTTAAAGATGATTTCATATACTCTAGGTATCAGAACAAATACATAAAGATAAATCTCATGTAGATTATGAAAACAACAAGAAAACAAGGTAGTAGTACCTGTCGGACTGGCAGGCCAAGAAAGTTAACCTCTAAAATTGGAGGCACGACACTTTTTCCTCTACTGTGATTGTATCTACAAGCATTCCCATTCTTGCAGCCCCCTGATGTCGAGTAATACTACAAGGGAAAAAAATAAGAATATTAAGGAGGGGATTGTTACAGTAATTGACAATGTTACGTGGATAAAAATAAAGTAACATCAGACAAGTTATTTTCTAAAGGAGTACTGTGAACATTTAGGGAAAAAAAGTACCAATAGAAAAGACTACTTTTCAATATTTATTTATTTATTTAAGGATAAAAGAGTTATTAATTGCTAAAATATCCATGGATAGCAGACCTATCAGGAGTATATAAATCGAGAATTGTATATATATGAATATTCAATGGATGGAATACATTTTTACCCTGCCCAAACCTTTTAAGTATATATATATATATAAATATATATACTTTTTCATGGAGATTTGAAGTACATCACGGGCGTATCTAACTACCAGCAAACTTTTTTTTGATAAGCCAAGGTCACTACCATTAAATACTAGCCAGGCATAAGCATTGATCATTTGCTACTCTACCAGCCCCTCAAAGTGTCATCCAAGTCTTGAAAGGTAATTGAGTATTTTTATTATTTTTTCTATTTTAGAGATAAGTTAAGGATATATTTAGTAACTGCGTTACAACAAAGCAGCCTTTGTGATATCTGGAGGCATGCCACGTGACTGAAGTGCTGATTACAGAGATCAAAGCTTTTATCAGCTTCATTTACGGCTTGTGCTTCAATTACGTAAAAACTACTTGTTTCTTCAAGTGGGAAATCGGTGTGGAAATTAACAAGACAATTCAGCAAGTCACTTAGTGGGGTGTATTCTATTAGGATTTTTAAAGATTTAAAAAGACTTTTAAAGACTTTAAAAGTTTGGTTGTATTCAATTAAGATATTTAAAGAGTTTATAAAAGTTTAGCGGTATTCAATTACAACTTTTGTAATGTCTTTAAAAGTTAGGTGGTATTGCATTAAGACTTTTACAAAGTCTATAAAAGTATTTCGGTATTCAAAAAGTCATAGATTTTAAAGATTTCTATCAAATGGTAGAGTTTGATAGACTTTAGAACAAGAGATACTCATATTCAAAGTCTTGCCTCATGCCCAAAAATTTTCAAAGACTTTCAAATATTTGAGAAAGAAAGAAAATATTTGCATGACAGAAAGGCCATTCTCTTTATGGAAAAATAGTGAAAACAGTTTTATTTACGTGAAAAAATCAATAGTGAAAACAGTTTCCAGTTTGTATTCTATTTTTTCCTTCAGATATAAAGGTCATTCTCTTTATGGGAAAATACAATAGTATCGCCAATTTCTTTTGTAATAATTAATAAAAATCACCAATTTCAAACATGAAATATCCCATGCAAGTAAAGAGCTTTTTATCTTTTGATCAGGTCATGCAAATATTTGCAGGCTAACGCCATATCATTCAATCCGTAATAAAATAAGTTATAAAAATAAATAAAAATAATAATAATAATTTACCTTAAAATATTTTATTTAGATTTTATATTATGTTTGGGTCAAATTTATGTGGGCTAATAATAAATAAGAGATAACATTAATTTGGTCAAATTGGGCCTTATATTTGTATAATTTGAATCCTATTAAAATTAAAAGAATTAATAAAATATATTAATTAATAAATAAATAAATAATTAAAACCTAAACCTTCTCACTATAAATATGATACAAACTCATTGAGGGAGAGGAATAGAACGGAACAGTGCGGCAGCCAAAGGATAAAGGTTAGAAAATTTGATTGCTCTTTTAAATAATAGATATTGATATATGTATATACATAGGTCTTGTGATTGATTGCAGCTACAAAATTCAGTAACTTATATTAACTAATTATCATTGTTGTTATAATAGTAACTTTAAGAAGAATAACCTATAAATTGAAGTTATAGCAGTAGATTATATATAAGCTTTTTTGGATATTAAAATATTAGAACATATGTGTCCCAGTTTGTCCATACTTTAAAAAATTCTATCTTAGAGGGGTTTTTGTAGCAGAACCATAAATCTTACATAATTGCAACATGGCATCTTCCTCCCGCGTTTAAGGGCAGGCCAGCTAAGTTTTCGAATCTGACTAACTTGTGGCTTAAGGGAATATGGTATAAAATATCATATATATATACATTCCCTTTTGTTTTATTATATTTATTTGTACAATTTATTGCTTTTGTTCTACTAATAAACTATCTTAGTTTTATATGTATTGCTTCGGTTAATTAGAATTTGCTTTTTTATTTAGCTTTTGAACCGGAACGTAGTAGTAGTAGTAGTAATAATAATAATAATAATAATAATCATAATACAGTTTATAAAAGGAACAAGGTTGAAAAGAATATTTTTGTAAATGTATTTATATTTATTTTGTTTAATTAATTCGGACGGAGAAAATTTAACGAATCATATTTTGAGGGTATAATTATCATTGTTGTTAATCTACCGCCTCTTCTTAGCCTCCAACCCTTGTTGAATTAATTAAGAAGAAAAAATTCCTTATTTTGCTTTACCCTTTTCATTGAATTATTTTGCTTGCACTTATTTATTATTTTATTTTTTTTGCATGCTCAAAATCCATTTTACGACCCTATTTAAATTCCAATATGTTCATGGGTGAATTCGTGATGAATCTAATATTGGTTTTAGCTTATTCAATCTGTTTGTTTGCCTAGAACTTGAAAATGTGTGTGATTACAAATTTATTTGGATTTGTATATATGACATAGTAATTACAAATGGAAGATTCTCAACAAGGAAATAACAAAGGAAAGGGAAAAAATGCTGGGAATTATAATCCGTGGACATTAGAAGAGAGCAATAAGTTGCTACAACTCATGGTTGATGCTGCAGTTCGTGGATGGCGTGATAGTAATGGAATGCTAAGTAAGCAAACAGTTGAGAAAAATATACTTCCTGCTCTTAATCAAAAGCTTGGCTGCCAAAGAATATATTCACAGTACCTAAGTCGACTGAAATGGTTTAAGAATCGTTGCAGCAATTTTGTGGAGCTTTTTCGTAATAGCTCTGGGTTTGGGTGGGATCCAGTCAATAAAAAGTTCACTGCTAGGGATGAAGTGTGGGAAGATTACTTCACGGTGAGCTTCTAGTATTTTTTAAATAATTATCATTGACAGCTCTATTTTATATGTTTATACAATTCACACTGTGATTAATGGAGTTCTTTTTTTGTTGTTAGTCCCACCCGAATCATAGATACTTAAAGACTGATACTTTTGTTAACTATGAAGATTTAAAAATTGCAATTGGGAATGAAACTGCTATTGGAAAAAACTCAATTGCACTTGGTGATGAAACTGATGCAAGAACATTTGAGGTGGAAGAAAATAGAAATTTTGGGATAGAAGATTTGAATTATGATTACAATAATGATGTGTTTGTACCAAATGAGATTGGAGCAGCATTCCCAGAACCACCTCCCAGGCAATCTACTCCACCACCTAGACAACCTATTCCACCCTTACCATTTCAAGGAACAAATATGGAGGCTTCCTTGGCCAGCAATGCTAAAAAAAAAAGAAACAGAATTGAGTTTGAAGGAAATAATAGTTCCATTGAGACCACTACTAAAGTTAATGTTTTAGAAAAAAATTCTGCTAGCATTGACTCAATTGCTACTGATTTTCGAGGAATTCATAGCCTATTGGAGAAAAAGGAAAGAGAGAGTAGTTGCTGGGATGCTATCAAGGAGATATCAAATTTGGACAGCCAAGCTCGTTACAAGGCGGTTGAATTGCTGAATACAAAATCAAAGAAAGATATGTTCTTAAAAATGTCACCAGAAGAGCGCTTAGATTGGATAACATACAAATTGCTAGAATGAATGCAGTTATTGAGATGATGGTCTAGGTTGGAAAATATGCTCTGGTTGGTTTTTGAATTTAGTGTAGGCATGTTAACATTATGAACTTTGCCTTTGATGTATATTCTAGTTAGTTTCTTTAATTGGTGTAGGCATGCCTAACATTTTAGAATTTGGTTTGTATATGTATTGTTTGGTTTCATTGCTTGATTTGAGAATGATAATGTAAATACTCTATGATACTGTGTTACAAGGACTTAGCAGTTAGGATATTACTATAATCAAGGTTCTAAACTATAATCTTTTATCAATTTTATGTA
Organism: Hedera helix; assembly: GCA_947179155.2. Classification (NCBI taxonomy): domain Eukaryota; kingdom Viridiplantae; phylum Streptophyta; class Magnoliopsida; order Apiales; family Araliaceae; genus Hedera; species Hedera helix. Next base: position 51,916,926 of record OX359269.1, on the reverse strand, counting down.
GTTATTTCATGTTGTCTTTCTATAGCTAAATTCATGTTATAGCAGTTAGGATATTACTTTTATTTTTTACCAAATAAATTATTACACAATGAAATTTACTTTTAATTTTTTGCAAGATCAAATATAATGTCTTAAGCAAATATGCAAGGAGATAATAGAGTACATGAAGAAGATGTACTTCAAGGAGAAGAAATAGATGAGGAAGAGATAGAGGATGTCATGGAAGAAGACATGGAAGAAGCAATAGAAGACAAAATTGAAGAAGAATTTTATGAAGCAATCAGGTACTTATTGATGGCAATTGAAACTGTGATGCATGTCTTAAACGAGCTTATAGTTATATTATGTGATGAACGTATTGAACGTCCATTAACGCGACAACCAATTACATCGAATGGGTATAATTACATACATAATGTATTGGATGAGGAACCTGCAAACTTTCGACAAATTTATAGGATGTATCCAGATGTGTTTCGCAAACTATGCAGTATTATTAGGGAGAAAACACTTTTACAGGATACAAGATTTATTTGTATTGAAGAAATGGTTGCAACTTTTCTACTCACTGTCGGGCAAAATTCTCGATATTGTTTAACTCGTGAGACTTTTGGTCGATCCCATTTTGCTACTAGTAGAAATTTTAACAAAGTCTTGAAGGCTTTGAACACACTAGCACCTCAATTGATGGCTAAACCTGGATCCACGGTACCATCTAAAATAAGAGAAAGCACAAGATTTTTTCCTTACTTTAAGGTAAGTAATGAAAATTTCCTTATTATCATTGTTTTTGTTGTTGTTGTTGTTGTTATTTATCACCATTATATTAAAAAGAAATGTCTATTAATTTATTTAAGGATTGCATTGGAGCTATTGATGGTACACACATTCTAGCAATGGTAAAAGGACGTGATGTAAGCAGCTATCGTAATCGTCATGGAAAAATATCGCAGAATGTATTAGCAGCTTGTAATTTTGATTTGGAATTCATGTATGTGCTTAGTGGGAGGGAGGGTTCAGCTCATGATTCAAAAGTGTTAAGCGACGCTTTAACAAGGAGGAACGGACTTAAAGTGCCACAAGGTATGTACTTATTTTGTTTTTCAATTTATTTGTTTGATATTAGATCCTATGTTTCATAGTGATTTTTTAAATGCCGTATAATTAGGTAAATTTTTCTTGGTGGATTGTGGATTCCCAAATCGACGCCAATTTTTGGCTCCTTTTCGAGGTGTTCGATATCATCTTCAAGATTTTGCTGGCCAAGGTCGTGACCCCGAAAATGCAATTGAGTTGTTCAATCTTCGCCATGCTTCTTTAAGGAACGTAATTGAGAGGATATTTGGTATATTTAAATCGAGATTCACAATTTTCAAGTCTGCACCTCCATTTCCTTATAAAACTCAAGCAGAGTTGGTACTAGCTTGTGTAGAACTTCACAATTTTCTTCGTAAGGAGTGTCGTTCAGATGAATTTTCTATTGAACTAGATAACGAGTCTTCACCATCTTCATCGTTACCAGTTAATCAAGGAGATATTTTGGAACAAGTTTTTGAAACTCAAGAGCAACAACGAGAGAATGCTAATGAATGGAGGACTGATATAGCTTCTGACATGTGGAGAGATGTCGAGCATAATAATAACAATGAACAGTAATAAGGGTAATGAGTTTTCAAATTCTAATTTTTTTAGAATTATTATGAATTTATTTTGGTAATTATAGATATGTTTGATTTTGGTACCTACTAATTTCAATTGTGGTAAATTTTCTATAATTTATTGCCAATTTACTCACATGTATGAAGTTTTACGACTTTTGATCATATAGATTTTCAATGTGACATTATTTTGTGAAAACAGAGTTTGATATTCCTACTGAAAAACATGCTCATATACATAAAGTATATATAGTCCAATGAAAAATGAGATTAATTTCGGTGTTGTTGCGTCTGTAGTTTTTAAAGTTTTATGGGTATTCGAGTATCCAAATTTATCATGAAATGAGTAGAATGATATGAAGGCTTTCAACATATATAAAATCTCATGCAACAATAATTCAATAAAATAATGAGATTTCATCTAGTTCATGAAAACAAAAGAGAGAGAGGTTGTACATATGGGCTAATTAACAATTAATAAAAGAATATATTAGAAGTATACAAAAGTCTACCAAAGTCTTGGTTAAAAATCTATAAAAGTCTGTCACTTATTTTATGAAGTCTTTAAAGTCATTAAAAGTCATTTTTAAAAAGTCTTTAAAAGTCATTAAAATCCACGAACTCTACAAAAGTCTTTCACTTAAAAAAAGTCTTTAAAAGTCTTTAAAAATCTTAATTGAATACACCCTCCTTAGAATGAAGTGAAAGTCTCACTTCAACATTTCCAATTACCCATATGTTTGACAGAGGGAGGTTTCCCTTTCTTGCAATTGTTACTCACAGGTTTAATCAACGTGAATACTTAAGACAGTAGACATACCAGACAAAGAGGCCACCATGGTGAAAAAGATATAGGTAATAGGATCTCAAATCTATAATGCAAGACACCACAAAACCCTAAGTTCCCTAACAAGCATCCATCAAAAACATTGATTGCTCTGGGAGGAGGCTTACTAGAGAAACTTGGCATAATTCGATGATTAGAAGAGCATACTCAGCAAAACCCTAAATCTTTTTCTTTTCTTAAGATTGGAGCGTAGTCTTAAAATTGACCTGGACAGATTTTGATAGAGCATAGGAAAAGATTCTAGTTTACACAAGAAATATGAAGAATGGGACTTTCCCAATTTAATACTTTGAACATGACAAAGAACTTAATGCAATTAAAACGAGAGACATAACAGGAGCATAACTACTCAGTAGTAAATATTACCCATCTGATTGGTTAACTGACGTCTGATAATCCCCAACTATATACACTTATATACAGAAGTATATACTGATATACATTGATAGAGTATGCACGTAGTACTTGCTTGAGTTCCATCTTTATTACACAATTACCCAGAAAAATCTGATATGTTAACTTGACTTCTGATAATCCCCTGTATCATATACTTACAAAGTTACATACATACACATCACAGTAAGAAATGTGTGTGTGTATATATATATATCAAAGCAGATGCTTCTTTCATTTCAATGTCATTAATCATTATTGTGTCCTTGTGACTTTGTCTACTACACATGACTGCTGCATGCTGATTAAGACTAGAACAACAGAGACAGTGTAATGAAGCAGTGTTAAAGTAGTGGCATACAAAGACATGGAAAGCAGTTCATAGGTGTGATACGTCGTAGTCATGGGTGGGGCACAGTTTTGATTAATTCATTTTCACTCAATATAAACAACTTATAACTATATTTGTGAGGAAGGCAGACCATACTACCATTTCTAGCTTTCAAAACCAAAGTCAAATGGTCCCTTTTGTAGATAATACATAGTGAAACTCAAAACAATATGACAAAACACATTAAATCTTCAATAACAAATATCATACAATGATATAAGTATTATGCACAGTGGAAAAAAATGATTGGAAAGAAGAAAACAAGAACATATGCATATCCAAAATGGAAGCAACAGATATCTATAGATAACCATAACAACAGTAACCTTGCATTCAGTCGGCCCTAGACTATTTGAGTTTTCTTCCTTTTGCTTCAATGTCTCCTTCGCTGCCTGCAAAAAGGTGGAACCCATTGCAACATAAAATGAAAATTGTATACAACCTCAAAGGTCCAGATGAACAAACCCAACTAATTTTATAAGAACGCTTCGAAAACCAACCAAATCATTATTCACAAAAGAAAAAAAATAGAAAAAAAATAGAAAGATTCATTCAAACCCCTAGGTTCCATTATTTCCTGCATGAACGGATTCGCAACTTGAAAATATACTTTAGTAGAACCAATCACAAGCTGAAAATATAAAATATACCTGGTTTCTCCTCCTGAATGGATGATTGAACTTGCAATTCGACGCAAACTTACATGTCCCCGTCCTCATATAATATGAACAATCCTCGGCATCAGGCCTCAAAGGATAGTGGTACCTCCTATGTTTCCCATCCTTCAATCCCAGAGTATCCCCTTCAACATTCCCGTATCCATTAGACCCCTCATCATCCTGCTCATTCTCACTCCTCTCATCTTCATATTTAGTAAAAATTCGTTGCTCCTCATTAGCTTCAATTCCTCTAGCATTTTCTTCCCCATTCTCAGGCCCACTCCAATTGTTTTCATAAGTATCAGTAATACCTTGCTCCTCCTCATTCACCTTCATGTTATCATTTCCTTCCTCGTTCTCAGTCTCACTCCACTTGCTTCCATGCTCATTACTCTCACCTTCCTTCAGTTCCTTATTTTCAGCCACATTTTCTTCCAGAACAGGACATTTTTCAGGCTCTCTCTCTTCTTCTTTAAAAATTATTTCTTCATCATTCACTCCACTATGCTTTGTGTTGTGACTCTTCTCAAGCGCTTCATTGTTGAATCCACTTACAGCTCGATCAGAAGGTTCACCACTTAGGGCATTGTAGGTTACGTTAACCGGATTTGAAGATTCAATCTGAAGGGCTTCTTCGTCGACAGCCTCTTTCAGTTCCAGTGGATGATTCTCTTCATCGATTGCCTGCTTCAGTTCTCTCTCCTCGTCCGTGGCTGGAGGAAAAACGAGACTGCAAACCTCATCTTCATAGAAGGAATCTCTCAAGAGTAGGTTGTTAAGCTCTTGGTTTAGCTCATCATCATTACTGATAAGGGGAGGATCAGATGGATTAAGTAAAGTAGGTTTTCGAAACCCTAACCCCAGTTGTTGTTCTTGTTGCTGATGCTGAGCTGGTTGGTGATTTTCAGCATTAGAAGAGGGGGAATGACGTTCTTTAGTACCCACCATTCTCCCTCTACATGTCAATTCAAAACCCTAAAATTAGATTTCGCTCTGGTAGCAAAACAATCGCTTTTATCAGTTGTGATTTTGTGTGGGAGAGAAGGCAAGCCAGTGGGGAGTAGCTGTAGCCTGTAGGGGAGGGCACTAAACCTTCCTTTCAGCGTGCGACACCTAAAAAAGGTACTCGCACAAACGAATATATACCATTTTTAATTTTGTAACCATATCTTTCATACTCACTCTCTTAAATAATTTTAAATTAATTAAATATTTATTTATCTTAAATAATTTATTCATAATATTCTTAACATTAATTATCATATTTTTATTTTTTATGCAGATATTTATAAAGTATCATTAATCATATGCAGAAAACTATGCAATCAAATAAGAATTTAAATATAGAAAAAAAATTTATTTTATTCTCTTTTTTAATATACGTAAAAAGTTAATCATAATTTTTATTCTAAAACAGAAGGAGTATTAATTAAAAATGTAATAATAGTAATTATGATAATATTCGGCCAATCACGAATTCAAAAAAAATCAAGTTTGTAGGTGAGTTGAAAATAGGGGTGTTCGACGGTACCGATTTTTTCGATTTTTTACCAAACCGATCAGTACCGGTACATTCGATTTCAAGTTTTTTTGGTACCGATTTTTTCGATTTTTTATATTTTTTTGTACCGGTAGCGGTATGGACATTTTTAAATTTCGATAAAAACCGGTATACCAAAAAAATCGAAATAAATATCATAATATTAAATTTATATTAATTATTGTAATAATGATAATTTTATATATATTATTATATATATAATAATATATATCATTATATATATTATTATAATATATAAATAAATTAATATATAATTATTATTTATTAATTATAATTATATATATTACGAATCAGTATAGACCGAACAAAAAAAATCGAACCGAATTTGGACTGAACCGGTACCGAAATCAGTAATTCGGTACCGGTACCGGTTCTTGTTTTAGCGGTAATTTGAGTTCAGTACCAATTTGATTTTTTCGGTACCGATTTCAGTAAAAAATCAATGGACACCCCTAGCTGAAAGTACAAATTAAACTATTTATTTAGTTGTTTCAATAATTTAGAGCATAAAATAGTATCATTTTATAAAATTTGCAAACTTAAAAAAATTCTTCTTCTTTCTTTCATATTTATTTTTAAATATAATGAGTGATTAATTTAATAATAATGATATAAAAGTAAAATTGTGTTGTTAAACTTATAAATAAGAAATCGTGGACATATTTTTATAAATGGGATTTTTTTTTAAATTTTTTTATATAAAACGGGTAGTATTTAGAATTAGCAAAAAGCATTTGTGATCCCTTTTATTTTCTAAATTTTCAGTTAGCACCCACATGTATAGAAGTTTTTCAAAAATCTCCCTGGCGGCGGGGACCCTACTGGCCCCAATGTATTCAGCCTCCCTAAATATATGTAATGATATATTAAGACTTTTATAGTACAAAATAAATATATTTATCTCTAATATTAGAATGGATATGAAATTTTATCCAATTTTAAAATGGAAAAAGTATAGAATGAAAATTCCCTTTCCCTTTTTATTTTAAATGCAAAAGTCTCTTCTTCTTTTTTCGGATAAATAAAATTCAAATGAAAATAAGAGAAAGTAACCACCAAAAAGGGGAAAAAATACATTAATACATTTTGTACATGCCAGTTCAGTTTCACAATTCTCTCATTGGGGGATGGGGTGCAGGGGGTAGTAGTCCTCATATTTACATGAGACTCAATTTTGTAAATTTAGCAGTTAATTTTTACTTGTAAAAGGTATAAAAAAAAAATTGCACATAAAGGACACTCTGTTTGGACGAAAATGAAGGAAATGTGAAAGCATATGGTATGGTAGTTTACTTTTATGCGTTGATCCATATCTTATTTTGATGTAAATGACAAATAATAAGTAATACATCAAGACTATCTTTTTTTTATAAAAAATATATTTAGAATTAAATTATTTATTTTAATTTAATACTATTTTACACTATTTAATTATTTGATGAGATATTATTAATTCTTTAATGTTGGACTATTAGTCCCATAAAGTTTAAAATGAAAAGGACTATTAATCTCAAATTTTTTATGAGATTATATAATCTCACATAAATAGTATTAGGAATGATAAAAAATAGTTTATCGGACTACTTAATCCCCCATCATTAAATAAAATAGTTTGAAGTAGTGTTAAATTAACACAAATAATTCAATTCCAAATATATTTTTTATAAACAAATGTAACTTTAATGCTATGTTTGTTTACAAAATATATACTTGGGATAGGACTATTTATATTAATTTAAAGCTATTTTCGATTTTTTTATTCCATGATGAGGGATTATTAATCCCTTTATTTTGAAATATTAGTCCCATAAAGTCATTTAATAGCTTAAAATGAGAGGGACTATTAATCCCAAATTCATCATGGGATTATATAATCCCTCATAAATAGCCTTAAGAATGATAAAAAATAGTCCAAGGACTATTTAAAGGACTATTAATCCCTCATCATGGGATAAAAAAATCGGAAATAACTTTAAATTAATACAAATAGTCCAATCCCAAGTATGCATTTTACAAACAAATATAGCCTAAAAGTTTTAGTAAGCCTCTCTCTCTCTATCTTTTCCGCCATTTGGTTTTTTATTTCTTGAAAATATAGTTTTTATTTTATTTTATGTTAACTGAAATATTATGAAATTCTGACAGGTTGATGGTTTGGAACTATATAAATTGATTATTTTCAGTTTTGCTTCAATGACGGAACGTCTGTCTGAGAGATTATTATTATTATATTATGTATTTTCCTTCATGGGAATGAAACCTTGTACCATCATCTTTTTAAGTTATCTATCTACATGCACCCTTAGAAGTATCATATGAGATTAGAGTTGCAAATTTATTCCTTTTTTCCCAAAGAGTTAAAATCTTCTTCTGTTCTTCATCTGGGAATAATGAAAATGTAAATAGAGGCAATCATGTTTGGTTACGATTGACGAGCAAATTCCCTTTTGGTGATACCTCAGTTTCAGCAATTGCTCTGTCTGATGTAAATAAATGGGCCCAATGAAGACCTAGGGGATAACAGAATCAACTGTACCGTCTGTACTCCGAATAAAATAACAATAGGGATCTTAACCTACACCTCCTACCCCTAACTGATCAATTAAACAACAGTTTCATCGGCTATGTTAACTTGCATCTTTCCATCTTAATTTACTTCTTGACGCCCTTCTTTGTTGAGTGCCCAGTCTTCCGCTTGTGTCGGCTGAAATCTGACACGAACCGGAACGTCTGCCCACAGCCAGTCTCAGTGCAGATATATGGTCGAGCACCCGTATGAACTCTAATGTGTTCGGTACGGGCCCAAGCCCATTTGAACGTCATCTTGCAGCCCTTCCAAGGGCATTTAAGGGGGCGGTCATCCAAATGGACTCGTCGATGCTGCACCAGATACTTGTGTGAAATGAACTTCTTTCCACACCCCTTTACAGGACAGATGTTCCGTTTATGCAGCATCAGCTCTTGTTTGGAGCCAAAACTCATGGTGCAACCCTCCATCTCGCAAGCATACTCTGCTTCCTCATCACTCATCTTCTTTTTGCTATTCCCAGAGGAAGCCTTATTACCACCGGGTGCTTTCTTTACTTTCTTAATGTTCGTTTGCTTCTTTGGCAAAGATTTGGCTTCAACAAGTTTGGCTCCATGCTCTGTAGGTGGCTTTGAGGTTCTTTTCCTCAACCTTGTGCTAGGTCCACCTTCCAAATCATCATCCATTTGTGAGTCGAACTGTTTGGTGTCTCGCTCACAGTTGTCACGAGGCTGGGGAGTCTCCTTCAGTTTCTGCTTTTCCTTATTTCTAAAATCTCTTTTATACTGCAGGATGTATTTATTGTCTGGAGCATCGTCCGTTGCCTTAACTGGTACTTCTACTTTAAGAGATTTAGATCTTAAAGCTGACCTACTTTCAGCAGTACTCTTCCTCTTCCTTCCAGCCTTGCTACTTCCAGAGGCTAAATCGATTGTGTGGCTTTTTGACGGTTTCTTGAGCTTCACATTAGGCTTTAGAAGCTCGGGCTTTGCTAAAGCCAGAAGACCTCTATCTTGTTCTTTTTCTTCATCATCTCTTTCAGCTAGCAAAGGATGGACCTGATTCGACATCCAGACTTTCCCGCACCATTTCCCAGCAACAACTATTTTTTTCTGTTTGCCTGATCCTTTTCCCGAAACCTTGGGTTTTGCTGGAGTGTTAGCTGAAGAACTCCGACCAAATGCAGTGTATATTACTGAATTGTACGGCATCTGCTTACTGTAAAGAGGAGAGCGGCTAAGGTTGGCACTGTAATAGATATTAATCCCTAGCTTAACAGCCCAGTCTCCATTCCCATGTGTGGACTCTTCACTAGCTAGAGCTGATTTTATCCTCTCATTGTCTTCTTCAGTCGCCTCCCTGAACGTAATATCACTCCAAAGATGATCTGATCCCAGTTCGTCTGCCATTAGTTTTGCTTCAGCCTGTAACTTGGGATAGTCTGCACATGTTTCAACCCAAAATAATTCATTGCTAAATGAAACAAGAGGATAAACATAACAAAAGACGGTAATCACCAGTGTATCTAGAGGTATGCAAAACAAGTAAAAGGCTTCAATCACAATATTTCCTTATAAAATAGTTACATATTGACAAAGTAGGTAAACTATAAACAAAACATAATGCATTTACTTTGCAATGCAACTAATTTGCAAAAAAAATAAAAAAAAATCAGCAACTTTAAGAAAGAAAAGGGCCATTGTGGTTGGCAATGCCTCTATATTGTAATTATATACAAATCTACCACACTGATGTAAAATGATCCATACTGGTTCATGAATATGTGAGAAATGAGACATCTTTCTTTAATACGAAGATATGGCAACTAATTATCCCTGGTATCTGCTGCATGGTAATTCTCAGGTCAGAAGTTAAAGTGGAGGGGGATGAAGCCCACGACCTAAGTCATGGATAGATGGCACTTTGGCCATTCATTACGTGTGAATAGTTTGTTGCTGATAAGCAAAATTACAACGCACCTGGATGACAAAGAAGCAACATATGCACTCCACCAATTGAACGCAATTGCTGCTCTACTTCTACAGCATGCTGAAGACAGAAGACATGCAATCTAGAAGAATCTTCATCAGCTTTTGAAGCAAATGACATAGTTCTATTCTCATTTGGTACTATGGCACTGCCAATCAATCGTTCAGCAACATGAACAAAATGGCTGGACCTACCCTCTAAACTATTTGTCTGCAGTGGAAGATTATTGGTTTGAAACTCAAAAGTACAGTCAGAAGTTCGATAACTACTATCCTCAAAATCAGCTCTTGCACGTCCATGCTCCCCATAAGAATCAATAGTTTGAAGGGTAACTTCATCCTCACAAGAACGCAATGGAAAGGAAATAATGTGGCAACCACTTGCTCCACTATAATGATCAAAGGAAGGTGATCCACTATCATCACTATCAAGTCTACTTACCGTTGAAAAATTTCTCGATTCGGTTTCATTGGCATTGATAGGAGCTTCAATCTGATCTTCCTCGGAGTCGGATGAATCACCATAAGTCAAAGCCAAAAGGCCCAGGGAAGAATTGTCTTTCTGTTTTACAGTATGGGTATATGGTCCCACACTTCCACCTGTTCGAACTCGGTCCGCAGATTGTACGGGTACATCAAACAGACCATCCCGGGTGTCCTTTTGCATCCTTCCTGCATTTAAATGAATCCGACAATGCTTAAACTTGTACGGGTACAAGCTATTTTAAATACAGATGAAGTAGAAAATGCTCCACCATACTTAAATCAAGAAACCTATTTCACGTGTTCATATTGCCAGATCAGAGTATCAGTTATATTTATGAATTTGTTTCCAATTGTCATCAAAGTTTTGCCTTAAATACCATACCATGTTGGGTGATGTAGGATAAGGATGGAAGAAGGAATAAAGATGATAAAAAGAAGGATAATAAGGCTAAAAAACCACTGAAGCACAAGGCTTGAAATCAAAATATTAGTTTATTCAATTCAATATGTATAATAATGATGGATCATATTCGTTTATGTAGAACTAAAGAAAACCCTAAACTTAAAAACCAAGTAAAACCTAATTAAATAAGGAAATAAAATCTTTGTAATTACTATTAGTATAAATATAATCTAGAATATATAAGGAAATAAAATCTTCGTAATTATCTACTAGTATAAATATAATCTAGAATATTCTATTAATTTAACATAATAAAATATATTTACATTAAACTAAATATTTATATCCAAGTAATAATATAAAATAATTATTTGTTAATATCTTGATCTTCTGCTCCTCGTCATTAGGCAGTGAAATGAATACAAAATTAGTTATAGTGCATTAGAGATAATCATCCAGGTGAGGTAATTTACAAACTCAGGGAGGGAGAGAGAGAGAGAGAGAGAGAGAGATGTGGTTCTGCAGCTCTGTGGTTATGTGGGGTGAGTGGGTGAGGGTGTTCCTGCGTGCATTTAACAAAACCGCACATACCATCCAACTTATAAAATAGTTTGTTTTCAAAAATATATACATAAGGGTATCTTCACACATGTAAGATGCAAGTCTGAAGAAAATGTTAAGAAATAATTACCTAAACTGGAATTCATTTCAGCAGAATCTCCATCTCTAGCAAAAGGAGTCAAGCAATCACTAGATACTTCAGAACCAACATCCCAACCACTAAAATTGCTACAATTGGCTGACATGAGGTAACGAGCAGCCACATCTCTAGGTTGTATAATTGCAACACAAGCAAAGCATAAAATCCCACAAGTGACACATGAGAACAGTCCCCCTTTCGGCAAACTATCACTTTGAGCAGGTCTTTCTCCTTCAGTGTCTGCCCTCCGGTTCTGAGAAGCTGACATGGATGATACATCAAATCTTCCACCAAACAAGGGAAGCCTATTATCATCACTAAATTTGGGGAACGATCCCTTCATTGAGTTGAACCCCTTCTTTCCATCTAGCATGAAATCATTAGAATTTTTCATTGTATCATCTGTACTGGATGAACCAAAGGACAGTCCTGACTTTACTTTTAATTGGCATCCAACACTTAATTTCGTGCAAATGGACATGTCTACAGAATCTTGAGGAAGAAGTATAGTTGGAGATCCTTTCCCGAGAATATAAAGCAGGTAACTATTCTGTTCAACATCCTGCACAAATAGCTCTTTCACCAAGGTTTCTCCTTCACCCTTCTTCTTGTCCTTTAGTCTAGAACTTCGTGGCTCAGGAGTAATGGTAATGGGGACTCTGAGAAGGGGAAATAAAAAAGATATACTTAGTAATGCTGGTAAATCTTATTGATCATGTCCACAAACTTGATACTTTATAGATATATATTTTTCATCTATCATGCACATGAGGCAAAAATATTTTCATCTGTTTGCCTTAATAAGTATTACAGTAGGATCTCTCCTTCAAATTAGATGAAAGAAAAATGTAATAAACCCTAAGCAAGTATTCAACGAGAAAAAACAACATAGCTACCACAAAATATAATTGTTACTTTATGTAGATAGTAGCCAGGCAAGTCATACTTATGAACAGAATTAAACTTAATCAATTAATAGACATATGATGACAGTAATAAACACACTTGCACTTTACCAATGAGTTGAAATCCTATTCAGCATTAACTGATTTTGATATTATATCTAATGATATTCTGTTTAACCTTCAGGTTTGAACTTGGAACGACACCACTTGGGGAAAGCATAACAAATTACAAACCCTACAGGAATAAACTCAAATGAAATCATTTATCATTATCAAACCTCGAAGATAATGACCATGCTAGATCATAAAGCAACTGGATGTGGGAGACCATGGGAGGGCAATTAATTGAAGCCCGACGAATTGCAGCCTCTCTTGCAAGCCTCAACCATTCAGGAGTTGCAATATTAGCAGCCTCCCCACAATTAAATCCTGTGTAGCATGAACCATTGTCAAAACATATTAATACGAAACTAATATCAGTCCAAGTGAAAAGAAGTCTTACCATGACTAAATCCTGAGTGATAAGCTCTTGGAAAAGTTACAACAAATTCTCCAGCATTCTGTACCAACCTGTTTTCAAACAGGTGGAAAGGTAAAACAAAGATGTATATACATGGACATAAGACATTAAATTAAAATGAAAGACAGCTTACGTAATTTCTAGAAGTAAAAGGTAGGGGGGGGGGGGGGGGGGGGGAATCTATTTGGCAATTCTCTTATTCTTCATATGATCCTTTTCATTTTTAACATTTTTCTCCAAACGAGGTTGCGACCGTTACAAGAGTACCCTCAACAGAAATCTTTAAGCCAATTACAGTGCCATACTCATCCTTGTTTTGAGGGCAACAATCACTGTGTGGAGAGCTAAAAAGGAACATACAAAAGTAGAACATCACAGAAATGAAAATGTCACCTGCAGCATGGAACTCCCGCATCAAGAAGTACTTCTGGAGACATGACAGTGGTCTTCTCGCCAAGAGTAGCAAAGGTCACTGAAATGGTATGATCAAAATCAAAGCGTAAGTACGACACACAGAAATACAAATTCAGTTATAATGCACCACATTAATGAAATCTAGCCCAATTTCCAATAAGAATGAAAAAAATCCCCGAGTCATCTGCAGTCCGCAACAAACACGATAAGTTTTTAACAGGTCAAATTTAAATCCAATAGAGCACAAGAGTTCTCATTGGAGGTTCATAGCCATGATACTATGGTATTCTTTATCTATATATCCAAATTCTACAAGTTCTCATTATGATAAACAACTCTGACATAAACTGAAACGAATATAAGTAAATCCAGATGAACTAATCCACAAAGCACATCACTTTCGTAATTCTTGGCGCTTCGTATGAAAACATATACCCCAAGTCACACTAACAATCAAAAAATAACAAATCCTACTCGTTTGTGTGCCTGGACAAATAAACAATTAAACACAAAATTGAACTTATGTTGGTAGAGCCTAAGTTACATGGACTCATATGGAGTTTTCGGTCAGACATGAGTACTTTAAAGAGGCCAACATTGGTAATCCTAAATTTTGTCAATATTTTACACTAAAATGATGTGTCCAACATCCATAACCTTATTTGAGTGTCAAACACAGGTACTTCAAAGCAAAGTGAAGAGTCCATATAACATATGGTAGAGCCAAGGCGGAAAAATAATCAGATGCCAGAACAATAGGCAGAGAGAGAAATAAAAGTCTTGAGATGTTTGTGTATTTTATTCTTATATAACAATGTAAGTAAGTTTTCAACATGGTGACAGCTAAATTACATGACCTGGAACTTGCTTTGCTACATTGATTATCATGGCAACTATAGACTATTTTACTTGTCAATAACAAGTACACTGAATCACATTACTCGATTACACGTAGGTTTTAAAGGTGCATAATATTAAGTGTAGTTCAAGCACTAACATTGCACAACTGAGTTCAGAACAAATTTTCCCTATCACTTGCAACTCATATCCTGGTCTCCATAGAAGGTCATGCATCTTAAACTTTAAAGAGCTAAGAAGTAAGGACTCTTCGAGTATACAGGCAAACAAGAGAATTGAGACTCAACAGTATTCAGTTGGATGATTCAGGAGTCTCGGATTTATTAATTAATTTATTTTTAAATGATAGAGGTAAATATATTACTTATATTATATGCTATATTAATTAATTTTACATACTAATACTATCTAGGAAATTACTATAAGAATTAATTAGTATATATTTCCTAAATTCCTAGGTAGCATTAGCATATAAAAATCTATTTATTAATGTTTTTACATATTTATTGGTGTTGGAATTTTAATGTGTGTATAGATAAATTTTAACTAGAAACATCATGCTTGTGATACAAAACCCCACCTAAGGCTAAACCCTTTTCAATGCTAAATGCAACCAATTCACTATTTAATCTCAACATATAATATCCCAGTTTTAGAAATCCCTACTCAGTATAAAGGAAGAAAGTGCGGAGAGATGTTCCAGACCACCCCTACATGAAAGGATCCAAAGGTGATCATCCCCAGAAAAATGCTTGCAATTTCCTTGAAAATAATAATTCTAGAGCCAAAGTCTTCCTGAATCTAAACTCAGTTCCTAACTTCCAACATGTTATGCCTGAATCTCAATGTAAAAGCTTTGTATGAGAATATAAGCCCAAATGTCATTCTGTACTGGTAGAGCTTTTCTAAACTTTATTATGCCAATGTCCAAACCAGTGAGAATCTAAATACTGCAATATTAGCTATCAAAAAACAACTATGACGTTACATTACACATAACACACCACGAACAATAAGACAACAACATTTCACACAATAATGTAAAACAGAGTATATCATACTTCAATGTCCACAAACTCACCAATAGGATTAATCTCTCCTCCATACCCATGAACCCTAATCACCTCCTCAAAAGCAACCGCAGCTTCCCTGGGCACACCATACCACGTCTTCCCGGCCCCCATATGCATATAATTCAAGCTATGTAAATCATGATCCTCCACATGCCAAGCAAACCAACTAAACATCATAGCTAGATACACCATTGGCGATGTTACGCCTGGTATTTCCTCTTTCATAAACCTCAACAGTGACCCTTTGGACCTCGACACTCCCCTCATATTCCAAGCAGTTTCACCCACTGTCACAGCCTCCCCTACTACTCTGCTCTTCTTTGCACTCACTGGCACAAATGCCGATCCAGGCATGTCATTTGCGTACTCAATCGAGAAAGGTTTATCCACAGTAGCTTTCCAGTAAAGGGTTTCAATTTCTAAAGGCGTCAATACCTTTTTCGAGCTCTTCTTCAAGTAACTCTTCTCAAACAATTTTGCTTTTGCTTCGAATTGGGGCACCGTGTAGCTCTCACCGCTCTGCCACACGGGTTTTTTAACAGGGCGGTGTTTTCTAGGGCAGAATCCGACTTGCTGCTGTCTAGTGGTGAATGTAGGGGTTGATTTAGGGTTTGAGCTGGGGGACCGAGCTAAAAGTGAGCGGTTCAGGTTGGAAATTGCGGTTTTCTTGGAGGGAGCCGGCACTGGGGGTATGATTTTGCAGATTCCATACTTTGAAGCTTCCTTTTCAATCTTGAAAATGTAAGCAATTGGATCTTGAAACTCAGCTAGGGTTGGGTAGTACTCTGGTGCTAAAGGTAGGGTTTTGAGCCATGAAAATACCTCTGTTGTATTGCTACTTGATGCCCTTTGCTCTGCTCTAACTCTTACTCCTGCTGATGATGCCATTAATCGGAAACTTCACATATACATATATCGTGTATGTATGTATATGTGAGATCTGTGTAGCTCAATTAAAAGGTCATTGTGGGTTGTAAGTGGAAAAGAAAGAGGAGGCCTTGGGATTATATTCTTTCATATTTTGTAAATATTTTGGCTTCCTCTGTTTTTTAGTACTATATATTTGCAGTTTGTACAGAGAAGAGAAAATGGTTTGAGGGGCAGAGGAGAAGGGGTTTCACTATTGGCTTGGGAAAAGCTTCTGAGAATGACAGTGGGTTCTCAGTTTTGTTACCATTTTGCCCCTCAAACTTTTTGGTTTTTCGGTATTTCTGGGTGAGGAGAGAGTAATGAATAGTGGCGGTAGGTGAGTTGTTTCGCAGTGGTCCTTGTATTCCTTTATATTTTCGACAGAATTGATATTTCTATAAAAATAATCGATAGTTTTGCAAAGGTTTGCTTATATGAATAATAATTAAGGTTTATTTTTATATGAAAAAAATTAATAATTTCATAATATTTTATTTATATAAATAATAAGTAAATTTTATCTTTATATAAATAATAAATAAAATTTATTTTTATATAAATAAAATTATTAATTTCTTCCGTAAAAATATCAACTCAATATTTTCAAGTGACCATATTTTATTTTATAGTAGTCTTTCAATTGTACCCCGGTTGTTTGTCGGACTAGTTGGTCAAGATAAAGTCCACGAGCGATAATTTAGTGCTTGGAAGATTATTAATAGTCAAGGTCATGTCATACCCTTAACTTGTAATTTAAAACATATGTTTATAACTTTTATAATATTAAAAAAATATGTCCAATGTATTATACGTAACTTTTTTAAAAAAGAGCAAATAAATATGTTTTTTTTGGTTGAAAAGGAGGGAACACCATATAATTGGTGTTAAAATTGTGGATACACCAAAAGTCGAGTTATATTCGGTTTAACTACCATGCATGATTGATTACATATATAATAATAATTCACTAATTCTAATTAGTTGGCATTCGGCTTTTAGAAGAAAAAATTTATCCATTTCTTCCTATTCTTTTTTAATCATTTCGTTACGTTGTTCTAAATTTGAATGAAACTAAAAAATCACACACACACACACACGTGTGTGTGTGTATATATATATATATATATATATATATATATATATATATATATAGAGAGAGAGAGAGAGAGAGAGAGAGAGAGAGAGAGAGAGAGAGAGAGAGAGAGAGAGAGAATGTATATAACATCTACTTATAATTATTAGGAGTATTGACCATCACATTCTTTTAACTGGTATAATTCTAGCGCCTCCATCTAATTATTGACCTTGGTGTTGGTTTGTTAGCATTTGCTTATTTGGAAATGGGTCTACTATTGTTTGTAATACGGTAAAATCTCTCCATTCAATGGACCAAAGTAGCGAGGTTGTATAACTTTTTGTAGGTAGAAAATAATTTAATTTAATTTTTTTTAACTATTTATTTATATTTTTGTACCATATGTTATATTTTAAGGCATGAACCAGAGACATATTAATTTCTCATTGTTTGTGTGAGGTTTAATCATATGTAAATATAAATAAAATATTTGATGATGATTATGAAATTGTAAGAATTTTTTCAAAATATTGGAGTTTTTTATGAAAAGAAAAAAAAATTGTCAAAGCAATTTTTTGTTATCACCACACCTGCATCATTAATACAAGTATACAAGTAATAATGAATTAATACTCGTGATAAATTTATCAATATCGCCCTATCAAATACAAATTTAACAATATTATTTTTAAATGTTGATATCAATCGCCTTTTTTATTAAGTATAATATTTAGAAAATAATATGGTATTATATCCACTCAACAAAAGAGTTTAATTTTTAAATATTCGTACATATTAAAATTATAATTTTATTTTTATATTTATTCCTAAGGATGATAAGTTGTCGGTTAACTGGTGGATGATAAAATTAAATTATAAATATGATAATATGGTCTTATTTTATATTATAATTAATCAATAAATAAATAAACATTATATAGATCAACAAATTTTAACGAATAATACTTTTTTTTTTTTTGTGGATATAAATTGCTATATTTTGGTACCTTGTTGAAAAACAGCTAATCATTAGGAATCTCTTCCAATCATGAGAAGGGAAGATACTCTTTCTCATCTCATCTCAGTTAGGGCCCCACCATACCGTCAACGAGCCAAAAGAAAAGGCTTACAAGCCCAAGCTGCCTGCCGATCATAATTCAATGCCTATTTTGGCCCAAAATTTGACCATGTATCAAATAAAAAGGAAAAGGAGTTGCTACTTCAAAAGACTGAAAGGTCAACCACATTTCCAATTTTCGAATAGAAAAAATTTTAGGCATCCAATCCATTTGCATTTTTTAATAATATAATGAATGTGACGTCCCCAAATCTGGGCCCACACAGCCCAAACTTGAGTCGTCAAAAGACTACAACAAAATTATTACAACAAAGCACAACGTACAACAATACAGTGTATAATAATACACAACTAAGTCTTCACTATTATTGCCACACTATTTTACAAAACGTGAAGACTATGATAACTATTCCTCGGACCCTCACTCCATTCCCCGGCTAGACCCTGTTATGTTTTCATCTCCTGTTGAAAAACAATGGAACAAAAGAAAGGGTGAGCTCAAATAGCCCAGTAAAGAATATCATGACTAAGATAATGACGAATAAATTATCATTAGTCTTCAACAGTTGAGTTCTTGATAGAATACAATAGACTACAAGGTTTATATCAAAAACTGCAGTTAAATTCTTAAACAACGTTCAGATCAATAATAGCAGCAGAATGAGTAATCTATTAGAAGAATAATGCAGACTATAATGTCCACTCGGTTCTCTTTTTAGGAAAAACATCATCAACTTTTATCATCTGAAATATCATTAGTCAAGATAATACAAATTCACAGTTCCTGATCATAATCATGCACATCAACAGTTCATCTTTGTACTACGGGCCAAAGATATTCAATATAGCACCAACGGTCATGATTATACCAGATTCAGCCTTTGGTCATAATCATACCAAACAACAGTTCATCTTTGCACTACGGGCCAAAGAGAACATTCACCACGTGCCATAAAAGACACCGAACAGATGTATCGCCTTTAACCTATTATATCGCCTTTAACCTATCATCTGTTCAACAAATATATCACATCTGTGCCCCCGGCCACAGATATTCACAACAGCTTGATTTTTGGATGATTAGAATGATATAAATGATGAACAGAAGAAATAGGATAACAATAAGTATCGGAAGTTTACTTTGTACAGATTCAAATAATGTCCAAATTGTCAACATGATGTGGAGTGAAATTTAAAAATGATATTCAAGATCCACAGTTCAGAATAACGGTTACAATTCAATAGAAAGGTTCACGTAAATAGGAAGATTCAGTTGAAATAATGAAGTTCAACTATTATGAAACATATAATATTTTCAGGAATTATAGAAGCAATAGTTCCATAATAAATTTCGATTTAGGAGTATGAAAGAAAATAATATCCCTTACCGTAGCAGGTTTGATTAACAAAAGGTGAAGGAAATTAATACAAAGGGTTATTCACCAACAGGCGGCAATCCGCTCCGTAAGGTTATTCCCACAATTTAATAGAATTTGAGTACAAAGAGTTATTCACCAAACAGGCGGCAATCCGCTCCGTAAGGTTATTCTCAGAGATTAATAATGAATGAATACGAAAGGTTATTCACCAACAGGCGGCAATCCGCTCCGTAAGGTTATTCCCACAATTTAATAGAATTTGAGTACAAAGAGTTATTCACCAAACAGGCGGCAATCCGCTCCGTAAGGTTATTCTCAGAGATTAATAATCAATGAATACGAAAGGTTATTCACCAACAGGCGGCAATCCGCTCCGTAAGGTTATTCCCACAATTTAATACATGGAAATAAAATGCACGTCTTATGAGTAAGGAAGAAACAATATTATTATCGAGAATCAAATAATGATAATCCCTTACCATAGTATGTTTGAATAATGGAAGATGAAAAAGATGGTATCCCTTACCGTAACACGTGACTGGATATTGATTTAAATGAGGTTGATTAACTTGAACAGTACACGTATACTTATAGATCTTCACAAATACTCAAGATGACTTAAGCACACTTAGAGAGAACTTTCACAAGAAGTATTTAGATAGAGAAAGAAAGAACAAGTAAGGAAGTTTATGAAAAATCCTTAAGTTAAGGCTTCTATTTATAGCCAAAAATCTTATCATTCATTTAATCTAAACCATTCATTTAAAGATCACCTTTTAATCTACACCATCCATTTCAAATATTATATTATCTTTAATCTACACCATTCATTTCATATCACCTAATAATCACCTAACTTTATATTATAAACAAATCAATTTAATTATTCAACAATAATTCACACTTTAATCTACACCATTCATTTCATATCACCTAATAATCACCTAACTTTATATTATAAACAAATCAATTCAATTATTCAACAATAATTCACACTTTAATCTACACCATTCATTTCATATCACCTAATAATCACCTAACTTTATATTATAAACAAATAACTTTATCAATTCAATTATTATGACTAATTGTTATAAATACAGTATAGTTAGCTCTTAGATATCAAGTCAATAAATTAATGAAATACAACTGTTTAAATAACATCATAATAGAGATAACAATAATGTAAAATAAAGCATACGTTACTGTGTAATGACAATTATTGATTCAATAATGTGAATTACTGTGCATATGTTACTGTGACAATTATTAGGTTCAATAATTTTAAAAATAGTGCAACAACAATTATTGACTCAATGATATAAAATACAGTGTAATGACAATTATTAAATCAATAATGCAAAATACTGTGTAACAACAATTATTGAATTGATAATATAAAATATTATGCAGTGACAATTATCGATGAAATGATGCGTAACAGTTACGGTGTCAATTATCAGACCAATAATATGAGACACTATGCAATACCGTGTGTTACTGTAGAGTACCGTGTGCTACAGAAAATACCATAAACTACCGTATGCTACTATTCTTTTATCACCGGTATTTTAACAGTTCCGTTGACTATTTTTATTTAAAAAGGTTACTTCTGTCGTTTTCTATATCCGACAAATATTCCGTTGTGGGGTCCACCAATAATTTGTTATTTCGGCGCCGTCGGACCAAACGAATAATCGTCGGACCAAACGAATATTGTCCGACAAAGCGAATATTGTCCGACAAAATAAAATTTGCACATAACATCCTTAACTTTTAACTTTATCGATTTAACCACTTACTGTTTAAAAAAAATATCTATATGAAGAAAAATTAAATTTTGTATTTCATAAAATTCGGGGTCTTACAACCTCCCCTCCTTATGAAATTTCGTCCCCGAAATTGACGTACCTGACATATCGAAGAGGTAAGGATACTTAGATTTCATCTCAGACTCTAGCTCCCAGGTCATTTCCTCAGTATCTTGGTTCCTCCATAAAACCTTAACTTGAGGTATAACCTTTGAGCGTAGGATCTGCTCCTTCTTATCCAGGATCTTAACAGGTACCTCCTCGTATGTTAAATCCTCTGCTATAACGTCTGGTTCTAACTCAATGACGTGGTTTGGGTCCTTCACATATTTACGTAACATAGATATGTGAAAAACGTTATGGATGCGAGACATACTTGGTGGTAGGGCTAGTCTGTAGGCTACGGTTCCTATTCGATCGAGGATTTCAAATGGGCCAATAAATCGAGGGTTGAGCTTTCCTCTCTTTCCGAATCTCGTAACCCCTTTCCATGGAGAAACACGTAAGAATACATGATCTCCGACGTTGAAACTTTCGTCTCTCCGATGAAGATCAGCATAACTCTTTTGTCGTTCTTGTGCGGTCTGTATTCGTTGTCGGATCATTTGGATCTTTTCGGTCGTCAAGCGTACCAACTCGGGTCCCAACAATTTTGCTTCTCCTACCTCATTCCAACATATTGGAGAGCGACACTTCCTTCCATACAAAACCTCGAATGGAGCCATGCCTATGATTGCTTGGTAACTGTTGTTGTAAGAAAATTCCACCAATGGCAAGTACTTATCCCAACTTCCTTTGAAGTCTAATACACAAAGTCTCAAAAGATCTTCGAGGGTCTGGATCGTCCTTTCCGATTGTCCGTCCGTTTGAGGATGGTATGCAGAACTAAAACGTAGTTCAGTGCCCATAGCTTTTTGTAGACTGATCCAAAAGCGTGAAGTGAATCTAGGATCTCGATCAGAAACTATGGAAACTGGCATGCCATGCAATCTCACGATCTCATTTATGTACATACCGGCAAGACGTTCAAGTGAAAAGTTTTCTCGTATAGGCAAGAAATGAGCAGATTTGGTCAATCTATCTACGATCACCCAAATTGCATCTAAGCCTTGAGAAACTTTTGGAAGACCCGTCACGAAGTCCATATTGATGTGTTCCCACTTCCATTCGGGAACTTCAAGTGATTGTAATGGACCTTTAGGAACTTGATGTTCTGCCTTGACACGTTGACAAGTTAGGCACCTTGAGATAAACTCCGCAATCTCTCTTTTCATATTGTTCCACCAAAATGTATGTCGAAGATCTCGATACATCTTGGTACCTCCTGGGTGGATTGCAAACGGCGTGTTGTGTGCCTCCATCATGATTTTATGCTTTAATTCAGGATCGTTAGGAACACAGAGTCGAGAGTTGACTCGAAGTATTCCTTTCTCGTCGATTCTTGCTTCGGGAATGGCACCTTCTTGTACTTTCTTTATCATGTTTATCAGTTCCGGATCGGTAGCTTGAGCAGCTTTAATTTTATCGATTAAAGTTGGTTCTACTCGCACGTGAGCAATCTTCGAGTGGGTCCCTGGTGTCTTTAGCTCTATCTCCATCTTTTGCAAGTCGTACAAAATACACTTTTGTGTTGTCAGCAGTGCACCTGTATTTGCATAAGATTTTCTGCTCAAAGCGTCAGCTACAACGTTCGCCTTTCCCAGGTGATACTGGATTGTGTGGTCATAATCCTTTAACAGTTCAAGCCAACGTCGTTGTCGCATGTTGAGTTCCTTCTGGGTGAAGAAATACTTGAGACTTTTATGATCCGTATAGATATCCACTTTTTCTCCGTACAAGTAGTGTCTCCAGATCTTCAACGCGAAAACGACTGCTGCCAACTCTAGATCATGAGTAGGATAATTTTTCTCATAATCTTTGAGTTGTCGAGAGGCGTAGGCTATAACCTTTCCATGTTGCATAAGGACACAGCCTAGACCTTTGCCAGAAGCATCGCTGTAGATAACAAATTCTCCTGATCCTGATGGTATGGTCAGAACAGGAGCTGAAACCAGTCTCTTCTTGAGTTCTTGGAAACTTTTCTCGCATTCCTCGCTCCATATGAATTTTGTGCTTTTCCGAGTAAGCTGCGTTAATGGAGTGGCGATTCGAGAAAATCCTTCTACGAATCTCCGATAATAACCAGCTAGACCCAGAAAACTTCGGACTTCGGTTACTGTTTTGGGTTGTTCCCAATTTAGTACCGTTTCAATCTTCGCAGGATCGACTGATATTCCTTGACTAGAAATCACATGCCCAAGAAACGCGACCTCCTCAAGCCAGAACTCACATTTCTTCAACTTGGCATATAATTTGTTTTCACGGAGCTTTTGTAGTATCAATCTCAGGTGTTGTTCATGATCCTCGCGACTCTTGGAGTATATGAGGATGTCATCAATAAAGACAACCACAAAATGATCCAAATGTTCCTTGAATATCCGGTTCATCATGTCCATGAAAGCTGCAGGAGCATTAGTTAGTCCAAAAGGCATGACTAAGAACTCATAATGCCCATAACGAGTTCTGAAAGCAGTCTTTGGAATGTCCTCAGCTTTAACCTTTAACTGATGATATCCAGAACGGAGATCAATCTTTGAGAAATGTTGAGCGCCTTGCAATTGATCAAACATGTCATCAATCCGAGGTAACGGGTACCTGTTCTTGATGGTGACATGGTTCAATTCTCGGTAGTCAATGCACAATCTCATACTCCCGTCTTTCTTCTTCACGAATAGAACAGGAGCACCCCAAGGTGATGCACTCGGACGAATGAAACCGGTATCCAACAATTCCTGTAGTTGGACTTTTAACTCTTGAAGTTCAATGGGAGCCATTCGGTAGGGAGCTTTGGAAATGGGCTTGGTACCGGGTTCAAGATCAATATAAGAATCAATTTCACGGTTTGGGGGTAAGCAAGGAAGTTCTTCAGGAAAAACGTCAGGAAACTCATTAACAATGGGAATATCATTCAAGTTTGATGTATTTTTGTTCAAATCAGTGACATGAGCTAAAAAGGCTTGACATCCGTTTTTCAATAAACGAATGGTTTTATGGCTAGAAATAACAGTTATAGATTTCAATGGTTTAGTTGCTTGAATTTGCATGACAGGTTGATTAGGAATATGAAAACTAATAATCTTATGAAAACAATCAATTTTAGCATGATGGGTAGTCAACCAATCAATTCCTAAAATCATATCAAATTCACGCATCTCCAAAGAAATAAGGTCAACAGGTAATGTGAGGTTGTTAATTTGAACTAGGCAAGATTTATAGATAGTAAATGTAATAGGTATTTCTCCCAATGAGGTTTCAACTGATAAGACAAGATTTAAGTTTTCAATAGTCAAATTTAAACGTTGAGTACATATAGGTGAGATAAAAGAGTGGATAGAGCCAGTATCTAATATGGCATAGACTTCACGAGAATTTATGAATAGCTTACCAGTTATCACCTCATTCGGTTTCTTGACTGTTATCGTCAAATCGAATCCCGAATACTTCATTCGGATCTTCACGTATTTCAACCATGGGAATACCACTGAATAATTTTCTAGCAAACTGTTTCTCGGGTTCATCAACTTCATCAGTAGTAAGGTACCAATGATTTCCATTAAAATAGTATTTTCGATAGACTGCAGTTTCCACGATAGTGACTAACTTAACCTGAATTCCTCTAAATTGTAACGCCCAAAAGTATAGAAACATCATTTTTAAATAATCTTGAAAATTATAGCTGGAACACCATAAATCCCAAAGACTAATATAAAAAGTCCATATATTCTGATCCTTTGTTATAGAGCATAACCAGGTGATATCACTCTCCCAATTAGTGAGTAAATTAAAGGCAATAATTTCCGCAAGTTCGTTACTTCCTTTAATTGCTTCTAAGAATGGATCTGGAACGACTGTAGCAGAGCTTTCACCTTCATCCTTACTGGATAGAACACGCATAATTTTTGCCTTAGACAAATGATTCAACTCTGAGTTTGTAAGAAGATTATTCGTCGCCTCTTGTTTTGCAGCTACATTTGTTTCGGTAATTTCATAGTTAACCTCCTGATTTCCAGATGCCATAATTAACTGTGGTCACAAAATAAATGTTAGTTCAAATAAACTGACCCATCTCTTCATGTTCCTACATTCAAATCGATTCATTAGATAAAAAATAAATCTAATTTAGGTAGGACACACTAGTGATTGATTCTATTCGTCTCTCCCCTCCTAGTTCTAACCCCAGATCTCCATTAAAGACCATATCCCTAAGCTCTGATACCAACTGTGACGTCCCCAAATCTGGGCCCACACAGCCCAAACTTGAGTCGTCAAAAGACTACAACAAAATTATTACAACAAAGCACAACGTACAACAATACAGTGTATAATAATACACAACTAAGTCTTCACTATTATTGCCACACTATTTTACAAAACGTGAAGACTATGATAACTATTCCTCGGACCCTCACTCCATTCCCCGGCTAGACCCTGTTATGTTTTCATCTCCTGTTGAAAAACAATGGAACAAAAGAAAGGGTGAGCTCAAATAGCCCAGTAAAGAATATCATGACTAAGATAATGACGAATAAATTATCATTAGTCTTCAACAGTTGAGTTCTTGATAGAATACAATAGACTACAAGGTTTATATCAAAAACTGCAGTTAAATTCTTAAACAACGTTCAGATCAATAATAGCAGCAGAATGAGTAATCTATTAGAAGAATAATGCAGACTATAATGTCCACTCGGTTCTCTTTTTAGGAAAAACATCATCAACTTTTATCATCTGAAATATCATTAGTCAAGATAATACAAATTCACAGTTCCTGATCATAATCATGCACATCAACAGTTCATCTTTGTACTACGGGCCAAAGATATTCAATATAGCACCAACGGTCATGATTATACCAGATTCAGCCTTTGGTCATAATCATACCAAACAACAGTTCATCTTTGCACTACGGGCCAAAGAGAACATTCACCACGTGCCATAAAAGACACCGAACAGATGTATCGCCTTTAACCTATTATATCGCCTTTAACCTATCATCTGTTCAACAAATATATCACATCTGTGCCCCCGGCCACAGATATTCACAACAGCTTGATTTTTGGATGATTAGAATGATATAAATGATGAACAGAAGAAATAGGATAACAATAAGTATCGGAAGTTTACTTTGTACAGATTCAAATAATGTCCAAATTGTCAACATGATGTGGAGTGAAATTTAAAAATGATATTCAAGATCCACAGTTCAGAATAACGGTTACAATTCAATAGAAAGGTTCAGTTGAAATAATGAAGTTCAACTATTATGAAACATATAATATTTTCAGGAATTATAGAAGCAATAGTTCCATAATAAATTTCGATTTAGGAGTATGAAAGAAAATAATATCCCTTACCGTAGCAGGTTTGATTAACAAAAGGTGAAGGAAATTAATACAAAGGGTTATTCACCAACAGGCGGCAATCCGCTCCGTAAGGTTATTCCCACAATTTAATAGAATTTGAGTACAAAGAGTTATTCACCAAACAGGCGGCAATCCGCTCCGTAAGGTTATTCTCAGAGATTAATAATGAATGAATACGAAAGGTTATTCACCAACAGGCGGCAATCCGCTCCGTAAGGTTATTCCCACAATTTAATAGAATTTGAGTACAAAGAGTTATTCACCAAACAGGCGGCAATCCGCTCCGTAAGGTTATTCTCAGAGATTAATAATCAATGAATACGAAAGGTTATTCACCAACAGGCGGCAATCCGCTCCGTAAGGTTATTCCCACAATTTAATACATGGAAATAAAATGCACGTCTTATGAGTAAGGAAGAAACAATATTATTATCGAGAATCAAATAATGATAATCCCTTACCATAGTATGTTTGAATAATGGAAGATGAAAAAGATGGTATCCCTTACCGTAACACGTGACTGGATATTGATTTAAATGAGGTTGATTAACTTGAACAGTACACGTATACTTATAGATCTTCACAAATACTCAAGATGACTTAAGCACACTTAGAGAGAACTTTCACAAGAAGTATTTAGATAGAGAAAGAAAGAACAAGTAAGGAAGTTTATGAAAAATCCTTAAGTTAAGGCTTCTATTTATAGCCAAAAATCTTATCATTCATTTAATCTAAACCATTCATTTAAAGATCACCTTTTAATCTACACCATCCATTTCAAATATTATATTATCTTTAATCTACACCATTCATTTCATATCACCTAATAATCACCTAACTTTATATTATAAACAAATCAATTTAATTATTCAACAATAATTCACACTTTAATCTACACCATTCATTTCATATCACCTAATAATCACCTAACTTTATATTATAAACAAATCAATTCAATTATTCAACAATAATTCACACTTTAATCTACACCATTCATTTCATATCACCTAATAATCACCTAACTTTATATTATAAACAAATAACTTTATCAATTCAATTATTATGACTAATTGTTATAAATACAGTATAGTTAGCTCTTAGATATCAAGTCAATAAATTAATGAAATACAACTGTTTAAATAACATCATAATAGAGATAACAATAATGTAAAATAAAGCATACGTTACTGTGTAATGACAATTATTGATTCAATAATGTGAATTACTGTGCATATGTTACTGTGACAATTATTAGGTTCAATAATTTTAAAAATAGTGCAACAACAATTATTGACTCAATGATATAAAATACAGTGTAATGACAATTATTAAATCAATAATGCAAAATACTGTGTAACAACAATTATTGAATTGATAATATAAAATATTATGCAGTGACAATTATCGATGAAATGATGCGTAACAGTTACGGTGTCAATTATCAGACCAATAATATGAGACACTATGCAATACCGTGTGTTACTGTAGAGTACCGTGTGCTACAGAAAATACCATAAACTACCGTATGCTACTATTCTTTTATCACCGGTATTTTAACAGTTCCGTTGACTATTTTTATTTAAAAAGGTTACTTCTGTCGTTTTCTATATCCGACAAATATTCCGTTGTGGGGTCCACCAATAATTTGTTATTTCGGCGCCGTCGGACCAAACGAATAATCGTCGGACCAAACGAATATTGTCCGACAAAGCGAATATTGTCCGACAAAATAAAATTTGCACATAACATCCTTAACTTTTAACTTTATCGATTTAACCACTTACTGTTTAAAAAAAATATCTATATGAAGAAAAATTACATTTTGTATTTCATAAAATTCGGGGTCTTACAATGAAACTAGTAGTATATTTTTTCATTTACAGAATTTTATTTTTTGAAGTCCCAGGCTTTGTTTAAATGTCAAGAATCTCAAATAAAAAAAATAAACTTACGATATGTTTATTTATCAAAATTATATTTTGGCTAAAATTATTACTCTCAAGTATTTTATTTGTTTTTAAATTTAGAAGTTAAATTATTAGTTTATAAATTATAAAATAATTTAATATAAGAAATTATTTAATATTATATTCAACCAAATATTATAATTCTCACCATTTGGGACTAAATTTTGTTAAACAAAATTAACTTTAATCTTTTTTTTTAAAATGACCATAATATCCTGTATTATTCTGTTTATTCCATTGTGATCCGAATCTATTATACTGTGTACTAAGTTAAGTCAGTATATGCTTAACGAATTAAACAATCCTCTAATCTTTCGATTTATTTTAAGCTTCACCTTTTCTACGCCCACGAGTCAGGACCAACTCTAGAGAAAAAAAATTATTATGAATTAATTGCAAAGGATAATATAAACTACTCCTAAATATAAAGCAACATCATGTTGTCATTTTTCAAATAATAAATTATTATCAGGTTGCTCAGGACATACATTTTGATATTGTTTAGCCCATCAGGTTTTGAAAAATTATTCTACGGTATTGGGCATGATTATATGGTATTATTGAGGTTCTAGGCTTGCTGAATTTATTATATTTTCTCTCTAATCTCAAAATATAAGTGTAATTTTAAATTTCAAAAGTCAAATTATATATTTATAAATTTAAAATTGATATAAAATTCTTTTAAATTAATAAAATAAAAATATAAATATTGTTAACACACTCTAATTTATTATAATTTTAATATTTTACGTATCATGTATTTTGTACTATTTATTTATTAATTTGTGTGCTAATTTATAATAATGTGAGATTATATAAAATTTTATTTGATTTAAGATATTGAAATATCGTTCTTATATTAATGTACGTAAGTGCAAATATTTTAACAACTCAAATTTTAGTAACTTCTATAATTATAAAGTTATTGACATATAATTTTAAATCAAAGAATTTTTTATAAATAACTAATATTTTTAGATAATTTATAATATTTATTATTATAATAATTAAGATTAAAGTAATTTATATCAATTTTTAGTTTTAAAATATATTAAATTAATTTTAAAAAAATTAATAGCAAATTAATATTTTAAAACGATGATATATATTAATTTTGTTAACTTTAATCGTTCTCTTTCAACAAATAGCCTCATTCACTTTTCGTCTCTAGTCAAAGGAGTTCAGTTATCATGAACAGTAATTTTGACTATTATGAAATGAATATATATTATAATTATAACTAGATTGTCTATTATAGTAACTACATCATTTATTGTCACTGTTGCCGGTTACACACGTGTTATTACTATAAAAATGTAGTATGAGTTTTATTGAGTTTTAAAGATGGGAAAAATTCAATTTTTGGTATTTATATTAGAATTCGACTTATAAGTTAATATTTAAATTTAAAAAAATTATAAATTAGTGTTTATACAAGAAAAAAAATTATAATTTAATAATTGTACTTGAATATTTATATAAAATTGTTAATTTTGACTAACAGATATGATGAAAAAATATATGGTGATTAATAGATTCATAAGAGATAAATCAATTTTTGGTGTTTGTACTGAAACTTGACTTACAAGTTGATACCCAAACTGGTGGTTGATATGTATTTTTATTTTCAATAAATTTTATAATTGTAAATTTATTTTTATTCTGATATAATAAAGTGACATGATATTTTTAATTTACCATTATTATTATTTTTACCATTAGTAATAATTTTTTAGCTAATATTAAATATATTAATTTTGTAGCTAATATTAAATGTATATTTGAAAATTAAATTATTCTTAAAAAAATTTAAATTATAAATATATTTATAATTTTAAAACTCACGAAATGTAGTTTCAAAATTAGAATACAATGAGAATATAGAGTTTTTCAATAATTTCAATAATTTCAATTTTCCCCTTAACATCCGCTAAAGGCCATGTGAAGTGCGCAATAGTATGAACACACCATCAAACAACGATAACAAAAGAAAATAATTTATCAATATATAAATTGTGATTAATGTAAAATTATAAATAATATTTAAAATAAATTAATATTATTTGGATTTATTTTTCACTCTTTTCTATCTTTTGTATTCATATATTTTGATATTTATTATAAATATGAATTATCATCATATATATATATATATAACAACATTCTAAGTTCTAACGTAAAAATTTTCAAATACCATAAAAGAAAGAAGTTGTTGTCTCATAAAATATAATTTAAGTGTATTAAAATATTATATAAAAATTATTTTATATCAAAAAGTATACATAAGGTTCATATTTTTTTTTTTCAAAATTAGAGTAATATTATAAATATAAATTATATATAAAAAATGATACATAAATAATATAAAAATATATAATAAAAAGCAAGACTTATCATCATCGAATAATATGCGTAAGGGTTTGTCTTCAGTATTATTTTTTTTTTTTATGTATGAGTATATCTATACATACATCAATTTTATATCTAAACTTACACTTTTATTTATTTTTAGTAAAAAAAAAAGTATAAATTTTTGTGCTAAATTAAATATAAAAAGAGGGGGGGGGGGGGGGGAGTACTTTACTTATATGAGTATATTTATACATACATCAATCTTATATCTAAACTTACACTTTTATTTATTTTTAATAAATAAAAAAATATAATTTTTTGTGTTAAATTAAATATATATTTTTTATTATTAAAAATAAATAAAAGTGTGAGTTTAAATGTAGATCAGATGTATGCATAGATTTATTCAAGTTATATACATGTGTGGCGGCGGTGGCACTTCCTCTCGTGGTGGGATAAGTTTGGCAGGCGACAAAAGGCTGCTATTTTTTGTACTAAAAGAAAATGAAAACTCGGAATTACTAAAACCTGATAGTGGAGAGGGAAAACTGAGAGGAGTCCAATGGCGTCAATAATCATATCCCCTTCCTCTTCTTCTTCAATGGCCGGCCTTTCCCACACCACAAAGAAGAATTATGCTGCTTTATATGGATTTAAAAACCATGTAAGATCCTTATCTTCTTCTTCCTCTATATTGGGTACAAGAAGGATAAGCATAAAAACTTGTAATTCATCATCAACTACTAAAAGTTGCAGTAGAAATGGCGTCATATTATGCTTAGCTTCTTCGCCTTCTGTTGTTCCCTCGGCTCTGCTCTTTGACTGTGATGGCGTGCTTGTTGATACCGAAAAGGACGGCCATCGCGTTTCTTTCAACAACACTTTTTCCGAGGTATTCCTTCTCTCCTTACCTTGTTTCATTTTGGGGCCTGGATTGAGTTTTTTTTTTTTTTGAATTGGGTTTCTTAACTTTGGAGGTTTGGTGTGAATGATTTAATTTTTATAAAAAAAATTATATAATTGTGGATGATTTGTTTATAAACAGTTTTGAGCTAATCTTATTTTTGTCCTGAAATGGGTATTGGGTAAGTTTGTGTGTTAATATGCCATTATGTAAATGGGTTTTGGGTAAGTTTGTGCCTTAATATGCTATTATGTTGTTATTTTTGTTTACAAAACATCAAAGTTGGTCATGGTCTAATCATTTATGTTGGTTCGAGTACATATACAGAAGGAATTGGGTGTTATATGGGATGTTGATTTGTACGGTGAGTTGCTCAAAATTGGGGGTGGTAAAGAAAGGTACGAGTAAGTTACAAGTTTTCACAATCTTTTGAATTTGTTAAAACCATAAAGAGATATTGAAGGTTTGATTTCAGATTTTTAAACTAGTAGTTGATGTTTAAATTGGATTTTAGTTTGTTGAGGAACTTCTTCAGTTAGCTTTGTTAGTGGTTGGTTTGCCTATTTAGGATGACTGCATACTTTAACAATACAAACTGGCCAGAAAAGGCTCCAAAGAGTGAAGGAGGAAGAAAGGAGTTCATTGCTTCACTTCATAAGCGAAAGACAGAGCTGTTCATGGCCCTCATTGAGAAGAAGTTGTTGCCTCTTAGGCCTGGTGTTGCAAAGTAAGCTACTTGGTTTTCTCTTTCACAGATTAGCTACATCTTGAGGATGATGATGGTTGCCTCTAGTATAATTGATTACTGCACAGCTTGTAAATGAATGCAAAATGCCTTCATTTGAACAATTTTTTAAAGCCATATAGTGATGATTTTGCGAATGCATGTATGAGCCTTACACTCAGATTTTAAGTCATGGCATATAATTACTCAGCACTAATCTTCGAAACCCATAGATAGTGTGGAAAACATGTTTCTACCTGTATTGCGTGCCTATAATCAGAACTTTTCTGAATTCTGAGAATGTATAGAAATCCAATTCCTATGTCATTCCCACTAGTGTTTCATTCAAATCCACACATGTCCACAACCACTTTCCACATTATATAATTGAATACCTTGAAATTCCATGGAAAAGTAAGTACGTCTGTATTGTAGTTTAGGTCTCTCGCATGTGCTTATGAGTTTTTTTTAATATAGTTTTAGCAAAGGAATGTAATATCTACCATAATTATTCAGAGTACATAATCTCTACCATAAATATTCAAGCCGAAAACTTAGGCACACCATGTTTCAAGTGCCCTAGCATACCATTTCACTAGTCAACAGTTAATACCTGTTCTGTCTTTGAAGTTCTCTGGGAGATGGCTCAATAATTGGATATATATGCTTGATGACAGCGATAGTTGTAAATATCTGTGATCATTCTGTTAGGAGAACTTCTATTTTATAATCAAATATGGTTAGTAGAAATATCTAATGAAAAGTACACTGGTAATTTTGTCTGAAATATATTACAAATGCTGAGCGTTATGAGGTCCTGTATTAAAATTTACAGGTTGATTGATCAGGCTTTGGCAAATGGAGTAAAAGTTGCTGTTTGCAGTACTTCTAATGAGAAGGCGGTATGCACCATCAGGTTCTAAAGTTTTGATGTGGTGCTAGGTCTTGTAGATCTTACACAATAGTACATGACATTGCTCTGTACAAAATTTTGAACGTATAAAACCATAATTGGCCTGAATTTCATGGTCAGGGCACATCCTCGAATATTACATACTGAATAACAGTAAAAATTATTGTTCAAGCACCTGAGTAGTAATAAATGACTTCATTTGACCCCTTAAATTTATTTCACAAAGCTTCTTTATCCATATTATTTTCTTATGCAGTTATGACAGTGTTTGTTATTTGCTTAATTTTAAAATGTTACTTAACTTGAAGATTATAATCCATATGTACTCAGGTGTGTACAACTGATATAAATTTTTCATGGCCTTTTCAGGTCTCTGCTATAGTCTCATTCCTCTTGGGGCCTGAGAGAGCAGAACAAATCCAGATATTTGCAGGAGATGTGGTTCCTCGTAAAAAGCCTGATCCGGTATTCTTCCTGCTTATGTCAATAAAATAGAGCCCCTTGGAGTTTGTATCATCTCATTTTTGTAATATATTAAATGCCTAGCCATCATTCCTGGCATTTGTGGTGGACTATACTCATCTTAAGTTATATTGTACTCCCGGATATGTCATTTCCTACAGGTGAAAACCTACAAAAATGAGGGTTAATGATTTAAATTGATCTATTCTCCCTGGCAGGCTATTTATGTGTTAGCATCCAGCACTCTTGGGGTGGAACCATCAAGGTATTGATTGATATGTAAAATGATTGTACATCGGATAATCCTATT
This sequence comes from Hedera helix, assembly GCA_947179155.2. Lineage (NCBI taxonomy): Eukaryota > Viridiplantae > Streptophyta > Magnoliopsida > Apiales > Araliaceae > Hedera > Hedera helix. The sequence continues at coordinate 51,882,197 of OX359269.1, read as the reverse complement.
GTAATTGATAGTTTTGATACCGCACACTAATGCATTGGAGGCTTGTGCTCTGGGTTGAACCACCAAGGCAATCCTTTTATACAAATTGTTCATTAGAATTTATCCCAACTTGCTTGTTGAAATTGAGAAATCAGTTTGTGTGCACTATTCATAGATGGATAGCTATAGTGCTTAAAACTTTCATTGTATTGAGTAAATATATACCAAAATAGTGATATATTGATACGTTTTTCATATTTTCAGTTGTGTTGTTGTAGAAGACAGTGCTATAGGTCTTGCAGCTGCCAAAGCTGCTGGAATGAAGTGTATTGTAACAAAGAGTGGGTAAGTTTTAATTTCTAATCTTGCCATTCCCTTCTATAATATTAATTTTTGTTAGTACGCATGCATGCAAAATCATTGAAGACCAACATAACCTTGATATTTCCCAGACCAAATCCAAAAATTAGTGATCTGATTACTGCAATTTCTTCGAGATATTTGTTTTTTCCAACCTAAGGGAAGCTCTACTTGCTAAGTTTTGTTTCTTTCCAACTTACAGTAAAGTCGACTTAAATTCTTCAAGTATCCAGGACCTACATATCTTTCATATTAGGACAACCCACCCTACAGTTATATCCTGGATCTACATTTTTGTGGCATTAATGGGGTTGCATTGCTTGTTCGCCCACTAATTCAATGACTTGCATGTACAAAGAACTTTATTTTTATCCGCTTGTCATCGGTGGATAATTGTCATAATTTGATTCTGAAATACTTACGACTGCATTCTCCAACTGTCGTCAGTAATTGTTTTACCTGGTTTATGGAAAATAATCACCACTTCATCCCTTCCAAGAAAGATGCATCATTTGACACTATGTTTAGTGTTACTACGAATATTATCTGCTAGAACTATATTAGCAATTGGCTTATAGATTTGTGAGGAGTCTTCTACTATTATTGATTGGTAATCTGAAACTGCTGATAAGCATAGACAAACTTTCATCAATAACTGCTTCCTTTTGCCTTCTTGAGATTCATTAGTTATACTGTAATTCCGGTTATAGGTAATGATTTATAAGCTTTATTCTATGTAATGATTGGCTTAATTGTTGAGCTGCAGTTACACAGCAGACGAGGACTTTTTAAATGCAGATGCAGTTTTCGATTGCATTGGAGATCCACCAGAGGAAAGGTTTGACCTGGCATTCTGTGGAAGCCTTCTTGAGAAGCAGTATGTCAGTTAGCTCGTAAACTTCTCAAGTTTTAAGTCCCCCAGTAGTATTTTATATGTTCCCCAGTTCTATAGTTCTTTGCAGTATTGAGCTGCCTCAACTTTTATGTTGAAAAATAGGGGTAATTTTTTATACTATTAGTAAGAGTTGCTGTATGATTGTGAATATCATCAACAGGAAAGCTGCTCTGGAGCAGAAGCTATACCATATTTGTTAACTATTTATTAAAGTTGGTGCCTTGCACCACCATTTTGTATCCTCTGTTGAACTATGTGTTTTAGCCATTCATAGTTTCAGCTTACTCCCTCCATTCCACAAAAGAATTTCATTTGCAAAATTCCCTAAAAACAATGAGGAGTTAGCTTAGTAGTGTGGTATGATAATATTTGTCATTTTATGCTATTACCACTAGAAAGTGAACTGTTTCTTTGGGTTGTTTAGGGTAAAATTCACTTGACCATTTGAAATATACTCATAATTATACACTCATAATATTTTTATTAAGTTATACACATAATATTTAAGAACAAGCATAAATAATGAAATATAGTTTTATGGAGAAGTTAAGCGAAGAATTTATGGACCACCCACCTACATCTTATGTTCATCATATAATAATGAAATATAGTTATGAAAAAACAGATACAAAATTACGTGTTAAAATATAATTAATTAATGATTGTGATCAATAATTAAAATCAATCAAACATACACTTAAATGTAATTAATTAAGGACACATAATGATTTTAATCAATCAAGCGTACGCATCATTTCATTTTGTATACTATTTTAGTAACATTTCTTTAGGTTTGGTACTATTTGATGTCATCACTAACCGTCTCAATCAATTAAATTGAACATAAAATGTAACTTAATTCCTCAGTAGCAGACTCACCAAATAGCGCATGAGCTCCCCATTTCTTTCATACATTTACAATTAATTCAGTATACAAAACGGCGGGGGGAGTAACAATTGGTGGATTTAAGCAAAAAAATCAGATATTCTGCATCAGTTATGTCAATCTTCGGGAACAAAGTACTAATTAGATAGCACTCCTTTTTTTCATGCAAAAGTTAAATTGTAAGTTTTTTTTTTCGTGATTGCTACTTCAGATGCATTTCGTGCACCATGTTTCTGAAAATGCAAATAAGATGGTAGAGAGCCTATAGTTGTAATTCTTAGATATCCCTGGGCCAGAACTGAGGATGCTTCTAATCTACTTAGCTGCTTTGCATAACATTACGATGATTGATATTTTTAAGGCTCCACAGCAAAAAGCAGGCAAGCCCAAGCCAACTCAAAGTGTGATCAACTGTAAATATGGATAGATTGTAAACTGGTAGCCTCCCAGCTCCCTGCATCTCGACAATTGCAGCAAGTATTTAGAGAAGGTGATGCATGAGCCAAGGGCTGCAACAATGTGAGCTTCAACATCGTTTTGCTTTTATTGAATGTGTAGCAGAGAGGGTGTCTTAATATGAAACGAACCATATCATACAATATATAAAGGTTTCCACTGAGAACATATCAAGTAGATCTGATTGTAGAATATCCAAACTCCAAAGCATAGAGGAACCACTTTAGGAGTCTATTACCTTTACATAATCTACCTGTTTGGATGTCAAAAGACTCACAACCCAAAAGAACATCATCAGTTTCCAACTCGCTCAGAGCCATGAGTTTTTGAACGCTGCTTCTTATTCTTCCAGAATTCATCTTTCTTTCCTTTCTTCTTTATTTTCACTGTACCCATTCTGCTATTTATTATACCAAGAATAGCACTCTTATCCTTCTTGTTCTTTGTTGCAGCTTTGACATCCAAGATCGCTCTTAGCTTCTGATACGATTTGGCATCAGGCAGTTGGCCACTTTTCACCATCTGTTTATGATAGAAAAATGCTCTCTTGAAATCACGAACGCGAACATATGCATAAATCATAGTGGAGTAAGTAACAGAGTCAGGTTTTAGATTGAGAGCTGCCATCTCAGTCAGCAGTTGTGGCAACTTCGAGTCTTGCCCTCCACGTGCATATGCATTCATCAGCATATTGTATGTCATCACAGTTGGTTGCAAGCCAATCTTCCCAAATTCGCAGATCACGTCTCTTGCTTCAGTGTAGTAACCTTGTTTTGCAAATCCATCAAGGAGAATGTTGAAAGTCACCCGCGTCCCTTCAATATTATCATTGATCATCATTTTCCAGATTTTCATGAGTGTTGTGGTGTCACCAGCACGCCGAAATGCATCAAGTAGAGCTGTATAGGTTTCTATAGCAGGTTTTATGCCCTCTCTTAGCATGTTCTCAAAGGCCATGTAAGCTTTCTCATGCCAACCATTGACTGAATATGCATGGATAAGAGCTGTATATGAGTGTGAGGTAGGTTTTATACCAACTTTCTTCATCCTCAAGAATGCATCTGCAGCCATGTCACTCATATTCTTCTGCCTCCCGTAGGCGCTAACCAGACATGTATATGACTTGACATTTGGCTTTAACTCCATATTTCCCATTTCTAGCAGCAGTTTCTCAATCGTTTCAGGTTGCATTCTTCTGCTGTATGCATCCATTAATATGTTATACGTGGCAGCAGTAGGCGCAATACCTTTTGCTTTCATTTCAGCAAACAAACCTTCGGCTTCTTCAACCTGGTTCGACTTACTATATGCATCCATTAAAGTGTTGTAAACAACAGCATTAGAAGCTATCCCCTTTTTCTCCATTTCTGCTTGAATAATAAGAGCTTCTTTCTTTAGCCCCTCATCGCAGAATGATTTAATTAGAGCACCTATGGCTTCTAAACTCCACTTTGTTCCTTTCCTGTTCATTTTATCAAAGAAATCCCATGCATCTTTGGCACTGTTCCCCTTTTTCCTCATGATTGTAATCATTATAGAACATGTCACATGATCTGGTTGGACGTTATTTTTTTCCATCGTCTCGTACACTCTCCAAGCATCATCATACCTAATCCAAGTAACAACCGATATCAAATAAAAGTCTATTCAAGTTGCACCATGATTTAAAACTACACTAACAAAATAGAGAGAGCTACACAAATTGTTGGTATACGAATTACATCAAAATGTATAATGTAAAGTTTGAGAAAAAGAGGAACAGTATGTGGGATGAAAATTGCACGCCTTGTAATGATTAGTATATACAGTAATTAATGAAGCACCCCAAAAATTATCTTCCCTTAATTCCACCAATCATGAAGCATATCTAGTACTAGGACATCATACATAACTAATCATCCACATGCTTAAATTCCAAGCTCAAATTTAGAGAAAGGGGGGGGGGGGGGGGGGGGGGGGGGGGGGGGCCTAGACACAATAAACAAAAGAAACATCTGATAAATAGAATAAATTACAGCCGAGAGCTGAAAAACTCATACCTCTCGCAGCACAAAAGGCCTGAAATTGCAGCATTGAAAACATGAACATCCCTAAATTGCTTCTCAGCGGGTAAATTCCTAAACAAAATCATCATTTTATCACCCATGCCAGCTCTCCCCAACACAGGAAACAAAATAGAGCAAGCCCGGGCAGTAATCAGTGAAGGCTCCTGCAATCCCATCCATTCAAAGAAATACAAACAGCTCAATAGAAGACCCTTCTCTTCACCCATCAAACCCAACACTTCCACACATTCTCTCCCCCCCAATTTCCCTTCATAAGGCCCCAAAATCTCTCCTAATGTTAAATTCTCCGGCAAATTCTTAGCAAGCTCCAAAATTTGACCCACTACACCATCAACAACTGCAGAATCCAGATGCTGCTTTTGGGTTGTGAGTTCAATTTTGGGTTCAAGTTGTAGTTTTTCTGTAACATCGGCGTTGAGGTCAGGAGCGAGGTGCCAGGAAGTACGGCGATTCTTTTGGAGAGAGAGTTTACCTTCACGGGACGGGTCTGGGTCCGAAGCGGAAGAGCGAGACTTGAAGAATCTGAGAATTGGGTCTTCAATTGAGTCCAAGTCCTCATTCGAGTTTTCAATTGAGTCCAAGTCCTCAATTGGGTCTTCTTCTTGTTCTTGTTGTTGAAGAAAAGGAAGGAAAATTGAGGGTGAAGAGAGAGAAGCGGAAGTGTTTGGATTAGGAGTAGAAGTGGCAGAGAGACGAGAAAGTTTATGGAGGCGTCCAATTCCAAAATGCTGAGGAAATGAGATCCTACAATAAAGCTCAGAGTAATGAGTGTAAATTAAGGGCGAAGAAGGAGAAGGAGAAGGAGAAGAAGAAGAAAAGCAACGGAACTTGAGCGCCATTATTATCTGAATGATTTGAGTTTCTCGTTAGAGAAAAGAGAGGAAACTAAAGTTGGAGGAGGTGAGAAGTTTATATTTGGGAGCTTATGAAAAAAAAAGAAAAGAAAAGTGAGTTGATTATTTTTTCTAATTTATTTTGGGAGTAAGAAAAGAAAAGAAAATATATATTTTTATTAAACTAGTATGTTGGTATTTTAGGATATAGATGAAAATAAATTATGTTTAATTAAAAATTTAAGGACAAAATTGGTAATATAAAAATATTACTAAATCAATTTTTTTCTTCTTCTCTCCAAATCTTCTCAATTTTGAGAAGAAAATTTTGAAAAGAAAGCGAGGCACATTTTCTTTCACTCTCTTTCCTTTTATTTCCTGAAAAAAATTCCAAAACACCTGTCAAATTTTATTTTCTCTAACTTTTCTTTCTTTTCTCGCTTAATTTGAACTCTCAAATCAGAAAGAGGAGGAGAAATTATTTTATGCACTAGAAGCAAATGAATAATTTGTTTTCTCTCTCACATAGCAGTGGAGTCCATAAGAACTTTATTATTTATGAATTTCATTATGTGAAAGAGAAGAGTAAACTAATCATTTGTTCTCGGCGCATAGAATAATTTTTGGAGGAGGGAAAGGGAGAGAGAGTGAAGAAGAATGTTGTTGCTGGGCTCAGCCAATTCCTTGATATAGGCTTGTTGCTAGGCCCATATGGAATTGGGGTACCGTATTCATCACAAATCATATAAATCATTTTCAGTCAACACTTATGTAATCGCCGTCCATGTAAATTGTGGACGGATACGATTTTAAGTCTTTTCAACACAACCATAAAACGAGACTAGTGGACCACAGTAAATCCACCTAAATTTTTTAAGGATTTTATTAAGTAGTATTAAAAAATACTTTTTTTAATTCTAAAATATAAAATTATTATTAATTTATTAAAATTAATTTAAGATATTTTCAAAATTAAATTTGACACAAATTCTTTCAATTTTAGCTAATACAGCAATGATGAAACAATGTAAACTGTCTAATTTTTTTTACTCATTATAAAATTTATTTTTTCAATTTTTTTAATAAATCACCTTAATTTTAACTTTAAAAATATTTTAAATTAATTTTCAAAAGTCAACATTAATATTATAATTTAAAACAAATGTTGTATTAGTTTTTTAAGGAGATGGAATAAAGTGTAAATGAATACTCTTTTTGTTCCGTAATAGAGTCCCCTCTCATTTTTCCCTAATCAATTTGTAAAATTTTAAAATTCAAAATTAATATAAATTTATTTAATTTTAACTAATACAATAATTAATATGATAAACTATTTATAAAGTATAACTTAGTAAAAAATTGTTATTTTGAACATTAAAATAAATTTACATGTTTATAAAAAATTCGCAAATTAATCAATCAGAATTAAACACCCTTTTTATGGTACAAAAGGAGTATCATTTTGCCCACAGTAGGCTTGGCCCAATTGTCTAAAGAAAATTAAATACGTTGCCAAGCTAGCATTTTCAAGACATCTTTGTTTACAGACGTGATTTCGCGAGCCAGCCCAAAAGTACAATTATTTTGAAAATAAAAATTTCACTCGAGAAAAATAGAACAGCTAACAGTACGAAATAAAACAAATTTGGGGGCGGAACTTATATCAGCCGGTACAAAACAAGTCATGTATATCAAATCTTCGGCCGAGTGCCCATGAAAAAGATCCATCCATAAATGTCTGGAGCGAAGACAGAAAAACAAAATGGTACACGTTGGGCATTCTCAACTTTTGAATAACTACACTTATATCTATTCTTGGAACGACTTTTGACTAACTAAAATGCCATTCTTGGAAACTAATATATCATATTTGGAGGTTACTTTTGAGTCACTTTGTCCAAACATGTGATGCTATGTTTGGATTGAAAGAATAAAATGGACGGAAAAATAAAAAAGAAAAAAAAAATGTAATGGAAGGTGGAATGATTCATTCCACTCAAGTTTAAATGTTTTATTCCATACCTTCTCCCATTAATAAAAATCATAAATTTGGAAGAAATGAGAATGATCTATTCTATTCAAATGGAGCAACTAAACAATTTTTTTCATTCCATTCTTACCTTCTTTTCTCTAATTCAAACGTAGCACGAGTCTTTGATCACACCATGTTTGGCCTCTGCGGTAACAGAAGATTATAAAATTTATTCTGCAAAAAGAAATGTTTTCCTTTGCTATCAATAGCCTTTTTCCAGCCACACCATCCACCATTTACTATTTTCTTGAGATCATCGTTACCAGTATAGTGAGGATCAAGTATAAGAAATGCACAATCTCCACTTGCCTCGTTATAATCAACACCCAAAAGAGTATACGCAAGAACACCACCTCCTGCATGATTAAACCAAGGTAACTTTCATTCTTTTGTTATGTTCTCTTAGTGTAATGAAAGCAAGCAATCTTTTATAACTGAAGTTCTCATTTTCGCTTTCTTTTTGGGTACATCCAATGCACGCTTCTATGAGAAGCTACAAATACTCAGAAAAGGAAAATTGCATCTTTACTCACCAATCATGATGGGCGTTCCTTGGGTCTCAAAATGCAAGGCCAGCTCTCGACATTTTTCAGGAAGTTCATCTCCAGATCTCACATTTATGACTTTGCAACTCACCTGTTCAATACATCAATTATAACGTTAAATCAAACCTGTAATTGCCTTTGTATAGACCTTCACTATATTAAGTATGACAGGTACGCATTATAGAAACTGAATGTCACAAAGCAGGCAAAGCAATTAGATGATCAAGCTATCCACCAGAAAACGAGGAACATTAGTAAAGTAGCTTGGTTAAAATTTGACAATCCATATCAAATTTTTACCCTTCTGCAATAGCAATTAGAGACTACAAATGACATTTATATAGTTAAATATAACACTTACACCAAGTAGTTTGTCTAAAACAAAGCTTAGTTCAATGGCACCAATCCACTCACGTGACCCTATAAATGAATGGTCTTTATCGCCAATTTCCACGAGGGCAAGTTGTATGTCCCTGATAAAAGAAAAAGGACACTTGCTTCTGAGTTTTCAGGTATACTGATTGCCATCAAATGGTTATTTTTTGGGAAAATCTCTTAGATGGGATTTGAGAAAGAACAAGATAACAAAAAAAAACATTCGAGATCACTCTTGAACTATAATTCCATTAGAATACAACAAAATTATAGTTGCCATTTAGAGGGCTGAAATTGATACAGGAGTTGAAGTCGCTCATAGTAGTAAAAACCAAACCAGCAAAAGAAGAAAACAGAAAATAGGACCAAATCTTTATCCTATAGGCAGCCGCCTTAGCAGAGTCTTGAGGGACTATGTGATACCTGTGTGAAGGGACATCAATACAAGTGTAGTGCTGGAGCTTAAACCATGAAATGATAGTCTGTAGAGAACGGTAAGCACAGCCCCAGCCCTGGCAAAGAGAAATATAATAATTTGATTAGATGAAAGTTCAAGTATTGATAGTGTACAGCAATTAATAAAAAAAAAAGGAAAAAAGAAAAGAGAGAGAGAGAGAGAGAGGTGCAATCAAACTCTTTTATCAGAAATTTACATAACATCGAATGTACTCAAAAAATAAATGATATTTCAGAAGCTTCATTTTTCTCTTTGTGCTTACACATGATGTAAATAACTGACGTAAGATACGGATATCAATTTACAAGTATTTAAAAACTCCAACTGAGATGGGTAAAAGATTTAAGTTGTCAAAACAGTCAAGGGAAAGAATATTAAATACTCATTCAACATAAGAAGTAAATAAGGGTTCTAGAGACTATAAATCATCATGACGCACTAAAGCTTCTGAGAAGCCAGTGAAGCTAAATCTGAATGTATTTATATAGTCTTTGTGACAATTATTTAATAATTTGAACCCAGTGCTGATTAGAGATCAGTTTATGCTATGAAGATATCAAGAAATTAATAGCGTAGTAGGGAGAAATATTATTACCGAGTCATCAAATCCATCTTGAAGATAATGATAGTATTCATAAGAGCCTTGAATCAGAGAGACAACACCATCAGAAACTACACAAGACATCACACTTTCAGGCTAGTTCAACCAATAAAGCCTATAGAAAAAAGTAACAAAACATATGAAACCACTTACCCCCACTGCTTGGAATCCCAAGGTGTACATCCTTGGGCAAAGAGGAACCTGATATTACCAAAGAGAGTGTCAATATAATGAAATGGCATCCATGCATGAACAGAACCTCTGATTATACAATTGAAGACCATGTGGAACTGAATATATACCTTTCTGTTTAGAGCTACTCCTTGCCTTATCATTTGTTATAGATAAATTAATGGCACTTGCAATTCTTAAGAGAGGACGATCAAAAGGTAATCCCAGCCTTAAATGAAGAGATTTTCTAATTTCCACTGCAAAAAGCAAGCTCTAAAATGTTGTGAGAAGATTAACAAAACCATGACAAAGAGCACATTTAAGGAAAAAATAATACCATGACAAATATCAATGCAACAAGAAAATCCCGTTGAACTAGCAATTAATGATCCCTTACCCTTTATATTTTATGTTTACAACATAAAAAGCTTCCGAGTGTAAACAACTAACATCACACCTTTCAAAAACAATTTCTTCAAAACCAATTTGTCCAACAATCTTCAAACATAGTTTATAGTAGTAGTACATAATGTTTCAAAAAACATCTTATGTCAAAGGTAAAGTTTGGGTTAACCTCACCTTGCTTCATTTCTGTCTCCCCATAACTTAGTTCATATATAACAGTCACTGGATGTGAAACCCCAGGAGGACTGAAGTGATATGGATGTAACTGCAAAGCAATAATTTGTGAATAAATTTCCTAAATCAACCAATATTAAGAATTTTTGGGTAAAAAATATGTCTGCTGTCTGCTTAAGAAGACTTGAAAAGCTAAGACATTCTGAAAGGTCAAGATATCTTGTTCATATAACAAAAAGAAAAACATAGAAATGAAAAAGAAGAGCATATGTTATATCTTTTAACGGATGACAAAGCACAATTGGTGAGGAAATGTTTTACATGCTCTTGCTGCCTGCCATATTGCTTTCCTTTTTTCCTCCATTTATATATATTAGTATTCTTACTTTGAGTATCTAAACGGGGACAAAATTAAATGTTATTTTTATATATAATGTCCCGGGCCTTATGGAGAATGTTCTTTATAGAATTATTTCGATCCCAAAGATACTGATTAATTTGTTAATTATATTAATGAAGGGTGTATTTCCATTCCTTGTTATACTTGTACACCCCTACCCTAACCAATTAAAATCAGTGTTTTGACATTATTGAACTTAAAGTAAAAAAATAAAATAAAAACAATGTTTCTTCCTACTCGCTCATGATAACCATGTTCCACATCCTGAGTATCTCCAGGGACCAGGAAAAATAGTAGATTCAAGATTTGATAAAGAGGTGATGCTGAAGGTCAATCTGTTGATTGATTCAGAAAGGAAAGGAGAACATGATCAGAGCACGCTAATGCATAAATTGGCCAACTCTAGGCAATTGAACATAGATACTCTTGATACACATAAAAGGTATTTCTTTCCATCGTTCCTTTGTTAACTATAAGACATGAACACTGACCTTCGAGACTTGGGGCTATAGGATGTCTATTGGCCTATAGGTCTCTAATCATTTGTGCCTACATCATTACTAATTTCCATTAAGACCCTTGTACAAGAAAAGTTACAGAAATATGACAATGGCATCTTACCTGTGAATGTTGCGTTAAGAGGTCAGGCAAGATCATGTTCTTCATTGCATGTAACTGGTCAATTAATCCAGGGACGATTAATTTTGAAACTGCAGATGTAAGAGAGAGATTCTTTGCAGAATAACAAAGAACTTCTAGTTTATAATATACAACCAAAAGTTTGGTTTCTTCTAGAGCTGGAAGAAAACATGTCAGTTACCGTTACTAAAGATTAACTCTCATAAACCCCTTCAATAAATTTAAGCAAGCAGCAATTATCTGACAAATATCAGATACCTGGAAAAAACTCGGCAAATGGAGAAGTGGATGTCAGAGAATTGTCTATATTACCAAGTAGGACGGTTACTTGGATTTGATCTGCATTCTAAGTAAAGAAACATTTACAAAAGCTGCACGCTAAGAGTTGATTTGAAAGTTGAGCAAAATTTAGAGTATATGGCTAAATTAAAGCATAATAATAGCATTACAACCACTATGAACATGTTGCATGTATGATTTTTGTGAAATTTACCTCCTCCAAAGAAGCAGATGTTGTCATGTTTTTATTCTTCAAACAAAAGTGTGAACATAATAACGACTTCTGATTAGCTTCTTGAGCAGTTACATCTGAAAACACGGTATTTGAGAGCTCTGTGCTCATATCCAAATCTGCACCACGAAGAATGACCTGTTGTGGACCTTCAGTTGAAGGTTCATTTAGTGCTCCTACCATGTAAGCAACTTTTGGATCTCTTAGTTTAATAGAAACAGCTTCAGTTGATCGTGCATGTATATCCTTAACATCTAAAAAATACCAATAGCAGTTAACAATTCAATTAAATGTATGTGTTATTGACACAATTCATTTTGAATATAAAGAAACAGATAAGATTTGATTGATGGCAAGATACAATCAAAATCAAGGGTTATTGCAACTTTACACTATATATTAAGTATACTCATAGTTAAAAAATATGTGAAATATAGCTCATGTTTTTTAATGGATTCTCATTTATGAATCATTCTCCCTGACTAAATCAGTGTTATAAAAAATGGATAACATGTTAGTGAATTGCGATTTGGTACGAACGTTTCAAAACATGAAACACTTTCGTTTAAATTTAGCGAGCCAAAACTTGTTTTCCTATTTAGTAACATGAGATTAAAACTTCTATTTCACAAGAATGATTACTGGTATGTTTATGAGGGGCATCTTTATATAGTCATTAAGCCTTACAAACAATGGCTAGAATCAAATCTAAAGAATATGATAAAGCACATAATTCAATATAACGATCGGAGCAAATGTATGCTGTCTTCCAAGTAAAACTAATTTGCATTCTGCTTTAAATTTTCCACTCTTAAATATCCTTTATTTTATGACCAAATAAGATATACAATTACTTCTAACCCCAACATCTAAGTTTATAAGAATCAGATTATTCCTTCTAAATGTACTCAAAGTAAAAAAAATAATGTTCTAACCACAAATCTTTTCAAACACATTAAGGAAGACAATTAACTAGCAATGTCACACATAGTTATAAGAAAATGACAAACTGAAGAGAAGTAATTGGATTAACTAGAAAACATATGTATTAACATGACTATCAAATCTAAAATATTTAAATCTCACCGTTAGGCCTGTTTACAGGGTAATACAATGGCAACTTAATCGGAAGCTGGCAACGCAATAAACAACCTCTCTCCCAAACATATTTCTCAGGTTGATCTTCATACACAACTTTAGAAACAGGCTCAACGCTATTGAAATTCCCTGATCTCGACACAAAAAACAGAACATCTCCATTGTCTGAATCCGCCACAGCTCCCACTAAATTCCTATACTCTCCATCGCCATTATCATAAAGAATCTTCCTCAATTTATGTGAGGCATATATGGCCTCACTTGCAATTCTTTCAAAATCAGAGTGAGGCCCAACAACTAGTGCTCCAATCACCTCAAAGCCTTTCAATAACATTGTACGCAGATCATCTGCTCATAAATTCACTCAAATAATCAAGCATAAATACACAAATACATATACAAGTACATGAATTCATAATAATAGAACTGGTGGTATAATATGTATATACACTCCCTTCGTCATGAGTTAGGTGATAAAAAAATTTGTCCTCAAAAGCAAACATGAGCAAAATAAAAAGTCAACTAGATAATTTTTTGAATAAACTAATTTGCCCTGGCAATATATAATATCTACTTAGCTAAATAGTAAATCACTTGCATCGGTTCCCAGTAATTCTCTCTCTCCCAACCCAAAATCAAGGACAGATTGGGAATTTTTTTATACTCTCCCTAATTACTAGGGGCCGTTTGTGAATGACTTTTTTTCTAAACTTAAAGTTAAAATTTTAGTAGATTTATAAGTTAAAATTTTAGTAGATTTATAAGTAAAAGTGTTCGCCATTATTTTTACTTATGAGTCAAGAATTATAAATAATAATTATAGAGATATTCGGCTAACAATAATTTATAAGTTAAATAAAATATAAAAATTATTAAAATGTCCTTTAAAAAAATAAGGAGGGATAGTTTTGTATTTCAATAGAGTTGACCAATTTAAAAATATAATTTATAAGTCATTTTTTTTAAGTTTTAAAAATTACTTTATTTTTTTTGATTTTTTTATCGACTTATAAGTTAAAAAAAAAAGTAGCAACCAAACACTTACCAACTTATAAGTTGGGTTGACCAACTTATAAGTTGGCGCCGAACACCCCTTAGAGTACCTTAATTTACGTGAAAATTGACACTCCTCATTTGGGGATGGACGGAGTAATATATAAAAGTGCATAAACACGAATTATACAACTGATATAGTGTCCAGGTATATGTGTGTGACTGTTTGTAAGATTGAATACCTGATTCTTTGGAGTAATCAGGAGATCGAGAATTGGAGGAAAGGGTGTGGATGCATCTGATGGTGGATGCGATTGTAAATTGAGGGAAGAAGGGGGAGCCAATCAGCCATTGAAGGCCTGCTTCGTTCTTGATAAGCACCAGCTTCCGACTAAGAACCCGCACGGTTTCACTCTCGATTTCGTTGTCCATGGAATAGAGGAACCACGAGTTTTTCTGTCTGAGACTCTGAGCTGGAAGGGCCAGGGGTTCAATCTCACAGGAACTATAAGTGTGTTCGGATACACGGATTTCAATCAACGTGGTATTTATCTTATTCGAAGATCGGGATAATGGAATTAGTCATGAGTCATGAGTCATGACTGACATTTTAATTTTTAATAGAATATATATATATATATAGACTTTGAATTATTTTTTTCTTGCAATAATAGTGAATTTGAATATAAGATTCAATTTTTTTCAAACTTCAATTTTCTGAAAATATATTTATTGATTTTATATGAATTAATGGGATATTTATTGATTTTGTCTTGTCTGAAAAATTATTTTCAAGATCACGATTCCATTATCATCTTAATGACAAATCAGGACACAGCTATTCAGGTACTGTCGTACCTTACCTTCTATTATTATTATTGTCATGAGCTTAGGAACGAAGCACAAGGTTGGTTGGGCTAGACTTAGGCCAGTATAAAATATTATTAGATGTTCTTAATCTTGCTTGACTTCGGCCTACCATATGAAAACAAGATATTTTCTTTTGTGTATCCCTTCAATTTGAAGCCATGGTTGTTAGGCCCAAGTTTCAGATGATAAATCCTTGCCTTCTTTTTCCATGCCAGAGGCCCAGAGCAACTTGTTCCATTTGAGTCATTTGACAATGTTTTGGCCCAAACTTACAGTGTTTTTCATACATTGTTTGCTGAAATTTCATCCAAATTACTAAATTTACGTACCTCAAAATTTGTGATATAGTTCGGAATTCAACACCAAGTAGGAGTTTTGTATAGTTGAAACTCATCTAATAATATTTTATTTGACAAATTAATTATTTATTGTGTATAAGATTATAGTAAATCTTTAGCAATGTTAAATAAATTCTATGGCTAAGCGCGACATATATATTACAAAGAAAACTAAATTAAATTATTTGAAAAATGTATATAGTACCGCATGCATTACTTATCACGTTAGAGTGCAATATGTAATGCATATAGTACCATCGGATTCGCATAAAAAGTGAGAGTCTGCGTACTCTCACGGATTGATAAATTATAGCATATTTATTTAGGAGTATAATGTTTAATTTGTTAAAAAAGTACATGTCGATTAAATTGATAACACTTGTAAAATTCGTTGATTTTTTTAGTCATTAAGTATTATTTATTAATTGTGGATCGGATGGATGAAAGAAGAAAATACATGTCAAGACCTATTGTTGATTGTGCAGTGCTAAAATTCTAAAGAACATTAAATTAAAATGAAACCCCATACTCCCACTATTTGTTTATTTTTTAAAATTTAAAAACTTTGATTTTAACTGCCATATGCTTATGGAAAAATGATTAAAATATACCGTCAGAAGCATCCCAAACAACGTAGACAAAGAATGATGATTTAAAATATATATATTCCACATATTCCTATACATACTCATCACGCATGCATGGTTATTATCATGTCGAAGTATATGGATAAATATTTTAATATACATGAATGTGAGTGATGCAATTATGCATATATAATCAAATATTTCTTCCATTAATTTCGGTATATTCAGACACAAATACTAGTAGCAAGCAAAGGTCATCAGTTTG
This sequence comes from Hedera helix, assembly GCA_947179155.2. Classification (NCBI taxonomy): domain Eukaryota; kingdom Viridiplantae; phylum Streptophyta; class Magnoliopsida; order Apiales; family Araliaceae; genus Hedera; species Hedera helix. The sequence goes on along the minus strand of OX359269.1, from coordinate 51,866,261 downwards.
ACAATATCTGACGTATAAAGAAAAAAGGAAAAAGAATTATTTTGATTTGGGCCGGTGTGAAAGTACTAATAAACTATCCATCTTTTGACCTAAGCCTACTGTGTAAATCATTAATTTGCAGGGTTACATGGCAAAGAACTTTACTGTTTTATTTTAATATTTCATTTTGCCCATAAATGGTTATTTTGTAAAGAAAAAAAATTATATGTTCCGTCCATACTACCACATGTTGACGTAGAACGGTTGAATTAGTATATATATGGAAAAACATGTTAATATATATAAAATGCATTCCAAACAAATATATATATAACTAATTAATGAATGGTGATTATTTTAAAATCTTCAACGTTACACATGTTCCTATACACGCATGCATATTTTTAATTTGTTTTTGATTTTTTTTCTTTCTTTTTTCCTTTTTTCCTTATATCATGTTTGAAGTATAACCTATATACACACAACTACTGTTTGCAAATATGAACTTAATTAACAAACTAGCTGTGTGCTAACATAAGCCGCCTAACCGTAACCATCAATAATTTATTAGTAATAAATCAGCATAATTACAATATTTGAGTAATAAACTAGCTCTAGTGCTCTACTATTATGTGTGTGAGGTGCGCATGGTAAGGTTGTGATGCGCGCAGTGAGCTTTGGTCATTGTTTGATAGCATACAAAAGCTAATGTCAAAGAAATACATTCAATGGTGAATATATATATATAGACTTTTTTGACAAATAATTTATTTGGGGATGAAAAATCTGAATTTTTAAGCATGCTCGCTCACATGCAATCTAATAAGTGGACAAAAGTAGAGATTTGATACGAAAATATTTTTAATATTTATCCGGCTGCATGTGTGCACATGAGAATAACTATTGGTTGAGGGTGATCGCCACATGGCACTAACTATTGTGCGCCACAGCTTCAGAGGACGAGGAGGTTGCCAAGTAGCGATCACTCACCAGTCACCATCCAAAAGCCCTTAAGCGGCACCACACAGACATGATGCATCAACATGGCATGCTTCTTCTTCTAGCTTTTTGTTGATGCTTCTATTTACCCTATGCATGCTTCACAAATTAAGATCTGACCTTCATCATCACGTTTGTTAAGTCCCACGTTGATACCCAAACACCAATACAAAATTTCTGTTTCACTTTCTGTCTCATCTTCTTCTATTTTTAATATATCCGTCGCATATTTTTTATCTAGTACTCTTTCCTTTTCGTTATGTAAAACATTTAGGACGTAATCTCACAAATTAAGAAATCTCATTAATAATAATGTTATGTAATTAATTTTGCTGTTAAATTCCATTTTTACCCACTAATACTCCTCTCTCTCTATTTCTCTTAATTACTCCCGGTCTGTTTAATTTTGTAAACCCAGTATGCAACTTTTCATTTTCTCCATAATCCCCTCGTTAATTTTCCATCTTATGTTTCTCAACAATTACAATACCATTTTACTCCATAACCTCTTCTCATCTCCTTCCAAAAATTTCTTTTAATTTAAAGCACCACCCTTCATGTCAATTTTGAAACCTCCTAATTTGATTTTTTTTACTTCTTACAGAAATCTTCCCTCTATTTTTTTCTCTATAAAATAGTTTTGGAGGAAGATATAAAGTAAAAGAATTCATTGATGGAGTAATAATATATTGACAACTCATAAAAAAAAAAAACAATTGAAAGAAGAGAAACCAAAGAATTTTTTGGAGAAAAGAGAGTGAAAAGTCTAGTGGAGACATGGAGTACTTTGGGTGGAATGTATATTTATTTAAGAGAGAAGAATTACTTAAAAATTAGAATTATTAGATTGATGAGATTTTTTAAGGACAAAACAAAAAAAAATTAATTTTTTTCTCTTAAATATAAAAAAATTATCTTATATTAGAGGGAAAAAAAATTCTTCTAAATCGATTTACATAACGAAAAGGAGGGAGTTATATATAGTTAATTACAACCACCCCTTGTCATTAGAGGATAACGAGTCCGAGACAATTATATAATAATAAAATCTCAAACTAGACATAAAATGAGACAATACATTTAAAGTTATTAAACACACTTGTTCAACCCAATACTCAATAGCTTTCCTTGATTCCTCATATCCTCAATCAACGTACGGCTGCGATGGGTCTTTGAAATAATAGACGGAGGGAATATATATCTCTCCATGTGACAGACAATATGAGCATATAGTTTTCATTTTGAGAAGGCCGGATGTCCAAGTCAGCAAATTGAGACGCATTGTATGGCCTCTATCACGGGCCAGGTGGTTGCTTGCTCCGTGAGTTAGGAACAAGTCTACAAAAACAAAAATTAAATATTATATTAATTTATATTATTAAAAAAAAAATATGATACAAATTTTAATATAAAACTCTATTTTTTAATAGCGTAGATCATTTTATAATTTATTTTTGTGCACTTAAACTTATTCGTGAGGTAGACAAGCGTCGGGATGCCATGTCAGCAAGCTGGGTTGCATGTCATTGGTTGGTGTGAATAATTAGTTGCGGAGATGTTTGCGGTTCGAAAATTTTAATTTATTTTATCTTGAAAAAAATGAAGTGGAGAAAAAAGAAAATAAAAGTAGAGTTGGGGCCAGTGGAACATGCAGTTTGATTTAGAGGGCAAAAGCATGTGATATGCTGTCTAGAAGATACTGTATTATTAAGTCTAATGTTATCATTAATGACCACCGCTTAAAGGATTCACAAATAGTCAAATATTTATTACCAATCTTGCCTTTGAATCCGGTTGAAACAGTATTGTAGCCAATATATAGCGCTGACCTAATTTGATTGTTCATTAATTCGTCTGAGATTTCTCTTCTTCTAATTTTAATTTACTCACCTCATCTCAAGTTCTTCTTAATTATACGAACAAATACGTACCAATTAGATGGGGTTCGCATATATAATTCTCTAATTTTCGTCAAGTATGTTAAATTACTCTCGAGCTAGGAGACAATAAATTGATATGGTGAGAGTACATATTTCCAGCTAGTTGGTTATATTACAACAAAATAAATTGATACGGACAGAGTACAGATTTACAGCTAGTTGGTTACCATATTACAACAACACAATTAACATTGGTAAATGAAAACTGTCATCAATGAAATATTCAAAACTATGTCATCTTCGACCGAGTAATCAAATCATCCTTTATAAATTTATTTATACGAAATAAATAAAATTAAGTATATAAAAATTGGAGAATAGTATTGGATGACTCAACTCTTCACCTCCATCAACTAAGGTCTCCTAGCATCGATTATGAGTCATCATTAGACCATGAAAGGGGAATTTATCAAATTATGATTTACAGTATATATATATATATATTGATAAGAATATTAAAATTAAGGCGACTAGAGACAAAAGAGGAGGTCCCATGAAATCTACTATAAGTTTATAGCGCTTGTGATGATTGAATAAACTTAAAAGAGTGTAGATCGAGTTAGTTGTGTTCGCTTATAAAAGGGTTAATTATCTGACGTGATTTACTCGCTAGCTATATCAGAACAATATTGAGAAGGCGAAAAACAATCTCAATAGTTAAAAGAAACAGTTTTAAAAACGACAACTGATGGGAAATAAAGGGTAAAAAAAGGTAAAAAAATTGGATAGGTGGGTTCCTACCAAAAACTATTGAAAAACAAGATTGATGCTTAGTAGAATTACATTATTAGCTAGCTAGTTAGTTAGTGTCGGTGATTATAATTTGTAATCAATAGGGTTAATTTCCTTTAAGCAGTTAAAGTTAAAACCAAGCGCCCATAAACATGTACATATGGGCTAATTTAGTAATGTAAACAAACAAATATATATATTATATGGAGTTTTTTTTAGGGACGAATTGAAGAAGAAATTAGACAGGAGGTTTTTCATTATAATATTCTTGCATTCGAAGCAAAATTAGATCTAAAATATCACAAGCAATTTGTGTCTTAACTCTTAATAACGTCCTCTAATTGATAGAACATATTTTTATGAAGAGTGTAAGGATCCTGATAATTAATTGTATCGGTGAACCCTCTAAAAATGACATCAAGTATACTTTGAATTAAGTATAATCACTAGAGTACTAAGAGAAATTAATTGTTCCCTTTTAATGGCTAATAATAATAATTTCCTCAAGTGAAACTTGGAAATGATACCAATTATGATCTCTAGCTTGTATTGTTTTAATTCCCATGTCCCAAAAAAAAAAAATTTTCTAACATGTACATGAAAAAACCAGGTTGAGAGACTCGAATTCGAATAGGTTAAATACTTCAATTGTAGTGCATGTCATAATTGCTTATGGTTTGGGCCTTTCGGGGTTAGGTTAAACACAGATGAAGAGGGGGAGAGAGAGAGAGAGAACAATTGTGCGCTTTCTTGCTTGCTTAACGGCTAAAACTACCAATCATAATTATAGGAATCAGCCTCCGTAAAACCAGTAATCAAGAAGCAGAAGAGGACCCCACATGTTTAGTTTAATCACACTATTCCCCCCGCAATTTTCCCCTTTATATACCCCTCATTTTCTCTTCTCTCCCACACCTTCACATTCTTCCTCTTTCTTTCTTCCCCACTATACTAGCTACTTCTTCCAAAAAACAGAAAAGAAAGAGGAATGGCAATTACTCCTCTTTCATTTCTTTTCTCTCTCTTCCTAATCCCATCCCTCATTTCCTCCTCCCAAGTACAAGACCCTGAGCTAGTTGTCCACCAAGTACATAGGTGCGTATCAAAACTGCCACGTTATTTTTTTTATACATTTACATTTATTGCTAGTTGTATACAACAATTGTACACTAACAGAGAGCAAACAATAAAAGAGGGTGGGTAGGACTTGATTGCTTTCTTCTTCTTTTTTTATCTAGTATAGAATTTATTAGTGCACGTAGAACTATTCTTTACACTGTGGGCTAACAATGTATGTCATTTTTTAATTTAATTCCTAATGCAGGAACATTAATGAATCAAGGAGGAACTTGGGTTATTTCTCTTGTGGAAGCGGCAACCCAATCGACGACTGCTGGCGGTGCGACCCTAATTGGGAAAAGAACCGACAGCGGCTAGCCGATTGTGCCATTGGATTTGGCAAGAATGCCATTGGCGGAAGAGACGGTAAAATTTACGTAGTCACCGACTCCGGCGACGACAATCCGGTGACCCCAAAGCCGGGAACTCTCCGGCACGCCGTGATTCAAGACGAGCCGTTATGGATCATTTTTCAACGTGACATGGTGATCAAGTTAAAGGAAGAGCTCATAATGAATTCGTTCAAAACTATTGATGGGAGGGGAGCTAGTGTACACATTGCGGGTGGTCCATGCATTACTATACAGTATGTGACAAATATTATTATCCACGGAATAAATATTCATGACTGTAAGCAAGGTGGGAATGCTATGGTGCGGAGCTCCCCACGACACTTTGGGTGGAGGACCATATCGGACGGTGATGGGGTGTCCATATTTGGTGGGAGCCACGTGTGGGTGGATCATTGCTCGTTGTCCAACTGCCAAGATGGGCTGATCGATGCTATAATGGGGTCCACGGCTATCACCATATCGAACAATTACATGACCCACCATGATAAGGTGATGCTGCTGGGGCACAGTGATTCCTATGGCCAAGACAAGAACATGCAGGTCACAATTGCCTTCAATCACTTTGGAGAAGGCCTTGTTCAAAGAATGCCAAGGTATTTAAAAAAAATAGAGAAATTTAAAATTCCCCCCTCTATTAATTTGTTTTTCTTTGTTTCTCCTTTTCCTAGCTAATTAATGAATAAAGTATGATGAACGTATTCAATTGTACTGCAGATGTAGACATGGATACTTCCACGTGGTGAACAATGACTACACCCACTGGGAAATGTATGCCATTGGAGGGAGTGCTGAACCCACAATTAACAGCCAAGGCAACAGATTTCTTGCACCCGATAGAAGATTTAGCAAGGATGTAAGCGAATATAGAGTATAGATGGCCAAATTTCCAATAAATTAAAGAGTGCACCATGAGTAGGACAGATAAAGTACTCTTATCAGGGATATTGGAATACTATCATATCTACATAGTATCAGAATTAGAGTCTTCTCTAAATCAAGAAAAAATTTACTTTATCAAACATATTTCTAACTAGACTATAAGTAATGGTGTACGTCTTAGAAACTCTATGTCCACATATATATAGTCTAAAAATAAAAGTGAATTTTTAGTTTTGAAACGTATTAAAAAGAATATACATCTCTTATTTTAAAATGAAAAAAGTAATTTATTGTTGAATTAAAATTTTGAGCAGGTGACAAAACATGAGGATGCACCAGAGAGTGAATGGAAGAACTGGAATTGGAGGTCAGAAGGGGATTTGATGTTGAATGGTGCATATTTTACGGCATCTGGTGCAGGTGCTTCCTCAAGTTATGCTAGGGCTTCAAGCCTGGGAGCCAAACCCTCTTCGCTTGTTGGTTCGCTTACAAGTGGGTCGGGTGTACTTAACTGCAGGAAGGGTTCTCGCTGCTAATCGACCGACCCATTACGTACTCCACTATATACTATTATCAAGACCAAGACTTTTATACATATAAATATACCTACTACGTACCCACCTAGCTATTAATATTATTCAAGTTTAGTTTGGTGTTAGCTAGCTAGAAAATTTGAGCAGTACAAGGGCTCACTTAATAAGTTAGGCCGTTCTACTGCTGCTTGGGATTTACTACTTTCTTGCCTCCAAATTTGTTTGTTTATTTGTTTGTTAGGGCTTTTGTTTTGTTTTTTGTTTCTCGACTTTTATTGTCATATACAACCTCGGCCTGTTACTCTGACATGCATTGGGAGTTTTGTCCGACTCTTAATAGTTCAGAGAAAGCAAGTACAGAAGTGTTGATATTATCGTGTAACTCATTTGCTTTACTTATATATGAATTAATGAAACTCCCTAGCTCTCTCTTGACTGGCTAATTAAAAAAGCAAAGCTAACTCGTGATATTAATTAATTACAGACAAAGGAAACAGTTAAATTCAAGCCAAGACAAAAGTAAAGGTTTCAAATCAAGCATATTAAAGTGATCAAGAAGTGACAAGAATTGAAAAGAAAGGGAAGTGATTACAAAAATTCAGTTATTTTACAACTGTAATCAAGGATCTATAACTGAATGGTTATCATTGGGCTCTATGTTTGTATATGAATTATAATTTGGGTTATATAAAAAGTAAAGGAATCTGATACGATATTATCGGTGCCGACAAGCGCGGTTCGTCTACTTATACAAGTCATGATAACATAAACTTTCATGGTCATGGTCCTTATGTGAGGACCACACTATTAAGAATATATATATATATATACACACACTTTTGAACATTACTTAAATAATGTCCGCTCTTCAAGCAATGCACTAATGCAAACAAATAGTAACCGGAGCTTCCCAACTTTATGAATTAATGCAGGCCCCAAAGTGATTTTGGTGGGGTTTTTATTTTTTATTTTTTGGGGGTTAATAATAGGTATGGGGAAAAAAAACATTTTGGGGGGTAATTAATAGATAAAAAACATGTTTAGGGGCGGTAGAAATAAGTTGGGTAGTGAAGGGACAAAAAAGGATAAGAAGCACATGGCTTTGATCTTCTTTTCATGGTGTTGTCATCTGTTATGTGGACTAACCTACTGGTTACAAGCTTTTTTCAACTCAGCTGTTACAACATCTTTGACAAAGCTCTATTGATATTAATTCAAACCCACGTAATTACGGGTAATGTTATGGTATTGAATTTTTTGTTTCACATATTATTTTAAATGAAGTGATATCATTATTTTGATTGAGTAAATTTTTTGTGATCGTCTTTGTTAGAAAGCATCTCTTGTTTTATTCTATATCACAGATAAAAAAAATTTGAGACTTCAAAAATTGTTCAATAATTAAAAACTATAAGTGTAATGTTAGGATTTTAAATAAATTTTGATGTTTAATTTATTTATTTTTGGGTCCTAAATACACGTCAATATTATGTTAACTACTTGATATTTATATTCGTAACATATTATGAGTTAATTAAATAATAGTAGTAATATATTAAATAGTAATTTATACACGTACATTTGAAACGTAAAAATTGGATATTTAAGATCTAGAATGTATAACTAGTTTTAAATAATAGTAATGTTTTATAGAGACCCAAAAATCTCTGGCACACACTTGCCTTGGTATAAACGCCCGACCTCTCATGTTGGTGGAGAAAGGGGTCAACCTTAGCCCTTTGGCGATTCCGTTGACCATAAAACAAAGTGATAGTTGTACTAATTTTGTTGTGATTTGTGAGCTTTTTTTTTAATTAACCAACTAAATGTGAACACTCCTCCTCCTCCTCAAGATTGGTCATGATTATGTGGAAATCCATTTCAAAAGCAAGCTAGCTAGGCCGAGGCGGGATATGAAATGAATTGAGAATATATGAAAAGAAGAGAGGAGAAAAAGGTACAGGAGGTTTTCAAATACTAGTATTAATTAATTACGCATTAAAAAGACGGGAAATTAAAGAAATTTTGGTATATATATATATATAAGGATTATATTAATTGTTCATTATTTCACCCATTCATGCATTATTAGCACACCCGTGAACATAATCATTCCGACTAGACAGTAATACTAGTAGCTATCTATCGATAATACTAGTAATACTATTATCTTTTGCCAGTTCAAGTAATGAAGCTGTCGTACGTCTTCTCCTGTTTTTTACTCCAAAACACATTATAATTTCATCGTTAACCATATTACTAGCTAGTTTCTTATTTCTCCATAACTTAATTTTAAGTATAATGGACACCTCACTAAGTTCTTGTATAATTATTTACTTTTTCATCTTTTTTAGTTACCTCCCTTTTTTTAATTAAAAAAAGATTGTTAATAATACTGTCCGAGAATAAATATGTTATTATCGACATTTTTACGTTTATTTTAACGATATTTCAAATTTTTAGCGATATTTATATATGTTACTCTGATGTCAACAATGGCAAAAGAAAATTATGAATTCTATGAAAACGAAAAATCATCTAACATTTTAGAAGAATGAATGAATATTTCCAATAACAAAAAACAACTATTAGTAATAAAAGTATAAAAATGCAAGCCCGGGGAAGTGCGTACTTGTTCGTCTTGGCCAAATAAGTAGTTAACCATCATAATATAATTAATACATATATATACATCAAACTAATTAAACAAATACGAATTGAGATCAATGACCCTTCACTTTCAGATATGGGATTGTTTTGAGAACCATATATATATATATATATATATATATATATATATGATAATATTGACATGCAAGGGATCCTACCATGTGGCAGACAACAACTAGAAATTAAATAATCCTAATTAGATCACAACTAGCTAGCTAGCTAACGACTGATCAAGCAATAGATGTAGTAAAGATAAATTCTCCCGCAAATATGGCTCCAACTGAATTTTAATAGAATCTTATCTATCCAAGTTGAACTCTATATATATCTCCACATCGATCAAGAATTATTATCAGTTGCTTTCAGGGGAGGTAATTTAGTTAAGTAGGCTTGTCAATAAACAACATACCAGACATTACACCTTCATACACGAGTTTTTGTCACATCAGCTTTATTGCAATAATTAGCACCATCAGCAATATTGATTGGTTCTTCTTGTTCATGTTCACTCACCCCATTAAAATGTTTTCAAAACACATACCAGGTCACTTATCACTATATCAAGTTATGTCTAATTAATGTAGAGATATATTCGAAAAAATCCTTTTTTTAAAAAAAATAAAAAAATGTCATGTTTTACAAATGTACGTATCTCTAATTTTGAGTCTAATAGAATATAGGGTTTTATACGATATTAACATTCTCATCTTCTTTTTATTTTTTCCTCTTTTATATATATAAAGGGAATATGTGACTTGTCATAGTTAATTTTGGCTATAAATACACTTATTCATTAATGTTATTTTTATCTTTTCATTATTTTCATTAATGGCATTGGAGACATTTCACTATTTCATAATCAAATATTGTGTCCCTTTATTCATGAGCAAAAAAGCCAGGCTGGAGGCAAATTTGAAGTTCAACACTAATATTCTCACCGGAAGCTCACATTAGGCGGTCATACAAGCCTTAAGTGTACGCTGGTCCTACGTGGAGGAAGCTAAATTAGGTGATTTTTCATTAATTGGTGAAGCATAAGGTTGGTAATTAACATTCAATTTCATCATGCATTATTGAAGTGCTTTATATTAGAAATGTAAAAGTTTATCGTGAAGGTAACTTGAGCAGATCCCCTCCTTAGGTTCCAATGTATGTTGGCATGGACCAGAGCTCAATTATTTTGTACTAGGACCATGTTTATTGGTAAAAATATATATTTAGATTTAGATTAGTTTATCTTAATTTAATACTATTTTAAAATATTTAACATAAAATTGATCACACCATTTATTAAGATCGATCACAACCATACAAATACAATAATGGGTGAGTGTGCCTATGCATTAGAACGAACACAGCCAAATCTTGAAAGGACTTGCTTTTGGATTAAGTTATTGTCATATTGTGAATGAATTAACATATATATATGCACACAATATATGTGTAATAATTAAGAACCTCTTCACTAGAGACCAAATGCGTGGATAGGCACGGTGCAACTATAATTAAGGCTCATACCTATATTATCCATGTTTTGCAATGCATTGGCCGGGTGAGACCACTGCATCCGTTAGGTCGGCCATGCAAAAACAATGCATTTGATCTGCCTTACGATCAAAAAATGAAATAATTAATTAATCTGTTTGTTATTAAAAAAAATAAATCATTTGTCATGTTGACATTTTACGTGTGTTCAGAACAATATATTTATATTTCTAATCCTATCTATATAGCTCGAGCTATGCAAGTATTTTGAATTATTTTTTTTCTATATATCTCGAGCTATGAAAGTATTTTGTGTTACTTCTACTATTTCAACTATAAAATTAATTGTCTTCAGAATCAAACGAGACTCAATATGAAAGTCTTGGGAAAGTCTCTCCTCGGACGATGTTAATGATGCACCCTTACATCGGACTAATACATTTAAGAGTATTCTCAATCCATGGTTTGAACTAATCATACACAACAGGTCGGCCTGATCTGACTTGGCTTAGGTCTGTCAGGCCTTGACTGATGACCAAGCCAGGTCGTGCCTTTGACTTTCGACCTGCAAGACAGACCAGACCGGACTTGACGCTTGAAAATGGGGCCTGCCGAGGCCTGCAACCCAGGCTAGGCCGGTCCTATTCGATCCATTCAATTTTTTTTTAATAATTTCAAATATTATAAAAACACCAACTAAAATTTTAAACTTAATTGATATATTAAATAAAAGTAATGTATTATAACTTACAAGTTACAACTTATAAATTACAATAATGAATTAAAATAATGTATAACTTTAAAGATATTGTGTTATTTTATACTGTCATTAATAAAAAAAATTTATTTTTTATGAACGCTATCTTTTATTATTATTATTTTACAAATGATTTTATAGTTTTTAACCTACGTATTTATTAAAATGAAGATGCAATGAAAGTTCTGCAAAAAGTGTAGATTACTAGCTTGGTAAGAAAAATTCTTATATATTTCATTACCTAATGTATTTTTATAAATTTATTTATTCGTATATAAACAAACATGCATGAATCAAAAAAAATTGATAGGTCGAGTTGGGCTTTGGGTGAATCAAGTCGGGTCTCAGGTCAGGCCTCAGACCAGGTCAAACCTCAAGCCAGACCAGGCCAGAACTGAGCAAAAAAAATGTGGCATGTTCAAGGCATGCAGGTCGGGCAAGGCCAAACCGGACCTTGACCAGGCTAGACTTTGACCAGGTCAGGCCCAGGCCGCATGTCATTTGTGCACCATTAGTTCGAACTAAGAAAGTCAAAGAAAGAAGCAAATCTCTTTGACCATCATCATGCCAATGTATTTCGTCTTAATCAAAGCTGAATTAGAAGGAAGGATAGCCAAATAAATATTATATTTTTCGTAGAAACAAAGAAGTGAGCTTTTTTTCTTTTCTTTTTCCCACATGAAATTTTTTATCTGGAAATGAAGACCTATATGTGGGCACATAATTAACGAAGTTGAGAAAAGAAGGTTGTGTTTTGAAAAGATCCATCCAATTAAGGAAGTGTATATATATATATATGTTTCTTTATTAGTTAAGCTATTAATTATTCCATATGAGAATTGGTATTTGCGGAAAAGAAAAGTAACCAATCTCCCAGAATAGCTGCTCTGTTAGGATGAAGAGTCGAGCGAGGAATTGTGCTTCTCAGATCTTAATTAACAACAGATTCATGTAATTCCAAATTCTGAGCAATATTTAAAATCATATATATCGTACCTATTTACCTATTTCACCAGATTTATACTCCCTTCGATGAAATCTACACCTTTTATTGAATTACACTAATAATATTAAATTTTATAATTCATAAATTAATTTTAAAATGTCAAAGGACTCTCGCCAACTGATGTAGTAATATATTTTGCAAGACGATGATCCTGAGAGAGTCTCAAAGAGAGTAAGGAAGTTGCGGGCTTCATTGAAATGTGGGCTGTCCCAACAATTTCATAGAGGAAAAACTAAGCAATTGTTGAGTGACCTGATCCAACAATTATTTTTAGGCCGGCGTTACATTCTTAATAAAATTAGCGGAATTTGAAAAGCTACACTGCAAACAAAATGCAGCCCATTCTATAGAGGATGTTTGGGTGGAACAATAAGTTGGGCTCAACCCATTCTGTACCTAGCCCGAATCCTATGTTCCGACTTAATTTGGACTTGTCGCAAGTGTGGGGTTAAGAAAAATACTACTTCCATTCCATCTAGGTTTTATGCAGGCGTGCGTTTAATTATTTGCAATAATAAGTTTTAGTTTCTATGATTTGATATTATTAAAAGAATTGGTAATATGCCATTTAGATTATATTTTCCAAGATGAATATTTTGAATTTAAAATTAAACATTTATAAGAGCTAAATGTTAAACGATTAACACTCTATATTTAAAACACTAGTAGAGATGATAAAATATACGAACAAGTGATGATGTTAATACTTGTGATGTCCAGGTTATTAGAGTATATAATAACCATTTCTTCTTCTTCTTTTGGTTTGAACTAGTCATGCGATGATTAGGTAGGTTGGTAAGCTATTTGGCAACAATCGACTCTAGCGTTAATTCATTTTGAATAAATTTAAGTGTACAAATTTTAATACGTAAATTTTATTTTTTAATAATTATAAAAATAACGTTTATATTTAAATTTATACTCAAAAATTATGTTCGTAGACCTTTCCGTTCATTTTTGTCTTCATTGATATCATCGAGAGTTGGTCGTCCCCAATCCATAAAGTATGTCTATACGCAAATATATACTAAATCTTGGCAGGATATTATTAATTTGAAATTTTGTGATTTTCACTTGAGAGCCGTGTTGATATTTTAAAGTAGTGATATTGACACCTTCTTCTCTTCTTTTTTTGTGATTCACATTCTTCTCGAATCTCAATCGTTGCTTTACATTCATGGCGCGTGCAAAGCCACGTCTCCCGTAAAAATAGAAGTAGCGGATGGACGGATTGGATTGGATTGGCCTCATTCATAATTTGATTGGATAGTAAGTCCAGTCCAGTCCAGGTGTCAAATGTTTGAGCAGTCTGAGATTATTTAGTCCATCCGCAGCCGCAGGTGGTATTTCAATCCCATTTTGCTTTCAAATAAACCTTTTGTTTGAATGGACGGACCAATACCAGTCTCGGCTAGGAAATGACCGATCCAATCCGACCAATTCAAAATACAATCTAATCCCTTCAAACTTAATAGTTAATACATATATATATACATATATATATATATATATATATATATCACAACTTTTTATTCTTGTGGCATGCACGCACTTGAAGAATAGTAGTAGTATTGATTATAAGTGGTTGGTTGGTTCACATAGGGAAAGAAATTCATACGTGCACGAGGGGGTCAGATAATAATTTTATACAAGTTGCAATTTTTATCTAATAATATAATAAAACAACGTTTGAATTGAATGGATGTGGCTAGCCCAATCAGTTGGTTCAAGTAAGATATCCCCTACCCTATTTTGTTCATTAATTAATTATATCTTGTATTTTTACTAGTACTTCGTTTTTTTATTAAATTATAATAATACTAGTCTAATATATTATCCTCACCTCGCTCTATTTGACTGACTGACGACCTCCTGCTTTATCAATTGCTGCGTCAACCCCTTCGTTTTTGCTGCGTCAGCCCCTTCGTATTTGATGAAAAATTATTCCATATTTTTAAATGAGCAAATAAATAATATATTTTTTTCTTATATATTAATAAATTTTATCACAGACAATCCTTATAAATATATATATAATATATATATATATATACTGTTCACTTATTTTAATAATATAAAATAATCTTTTCGTATATAAACTTAAATGATGTCATCCTCATAGATTCACGGGTAAAGCTAAAAAGACAGTTTGTAAAACAAACTAGGCGAGGCGATAATTTTACTATGGATTTTCTTAATACGCGCACATGTTAAGAAACAAAAAATAAATTTATTAAATATTATTTATTTATATATTTATATTAAATTTAATATATAAAAAATAATATAATAATGAATTTCATGTAATGTATTGAATTCAATACAAATATATAAATAAATAATATTTAGTAAATTTTATCTATCATTTTTCGTACTTAGTATATATCCTTAAAACATATATTAAAATGATCCATTTTATTATTTTTATATTAAATTATTATATCGATTATTACATGGGTCATTATATATAGTTTGGCTCGCGAGGCGAGGAGATCGTTAGACGTGGTACGCACGCCCACCAGAAAACGCGTAGTCGGTTGCCTTCCAAGCGAAAATATTTTTATTTACTGCGTATTCCCGGCTGTTTCACTGCTCTCCTGCTCCGCTGTCTATAAAAGAGATGACAGAGGTTGTTGAACTGGCAAGACTCCCCCTCAAACCCCCAAAAATAAAAAGCCAATTACGCTTTCTATCGAAATAATTCAAGCGACACATACTGAATCACGAATATACAGACTAATAAACTAATGTCGCCGAACAACTTTTCCGACGACTTGAACGCTCATCCTCCATTCCGAACTGACTCTGACCATATCTCCGGCGAAATGACCGAACCCGACCTACAAATCCTTACCTCTGGTGGACTACGAATTCCGGCGCAGGCTAGCATCTTGGTAAACCTATTTGTTTATCATATCTATTCAACAATCAGCATAAGTTGATCTAAATCCAACTGACTTCTCCATTTTCATTAGCAAATGATTGTCTTCAATCTGCTAATCAATTTCGAAACTCTTCTCTGTTGTTCAAGGACTTCAAAAGAAAGGCAAATATAGATTTTTCTTTTCAAAATTTTCATTTTAAACATAATATGCTGAATTCTTATTTTTTCTAAAAATCTAGGCGTCGGCTTCGCCTGTACTCGAGAGCATCATAGATAGCCCAAGAAAGCACCGGAGCTCCGAGTGGACTGTTCCGATCCTTGGCGTTCCTTGCGACGCCGTTTCCATCTTCCTTCGATTCCTCTGTTCCTCCAAGTGAGTTCCCAAACACACGCCTTTATTTTTATTTTATATTTTATATTTTATAGTATTATTTTATACTTTATTTAATAAATCTGTCGCTCACCAAATGCTAGTTTGAAAAATCAGAATCACACCAGGACCAGGTTGAATTGTTCTAACTTCTAAATAATCAATAAACATCACAAGTGACAATGGGCTCGCGTTCTTGTTTTATGCAATGTTTTCAGATGCATATCGGTCATCAAATCTGAAAATGTACAGAATAGATGAATCGCTAGTTTAATGAGTGCGTGAATCATTATTGATCTAATAACATCATAAATATATAAAATATATATTATCAATAATTAATAAAATATTAAAATATTTAATTTTTTTAAAGCTAAAATATAATAAATTATGTTATAATATTATTAAAAATATTTATTTTTTAAAATAAAAATATTTTTGTACAAAAAAATATTAAAAAAAACTTTAAACCCGATTCAATCGGGTTAATTAACCGGTTTTATCCGTCGAATTACTGGTCGAATCAGTTCTATTGATTTTTGACCAAATCAATTGATCTGGGTCTCGGTTCAACCAGTTGAAACGGCCGGTCCGGGTTTTAAATCTTTGATTTTATGATATTAAAAAAAAATCATTATTAAAATTATTAATTATTATATTAAAAATTAATCTTTAAAAAGCATTTATTTTTTTTCAAGTAATATGCGCGGGTAAAATTTACCCAAATGTGGAATGCGTTTAATATTAGCAGCAAAAATGTGCTTTATTTGTCTATATTTTTAGAGAAATTTTATTTATGAAGTGTAGTCATTTTGTTAATGGTTTCAAATTTTATCTGTTTTATAAAAATAATACTGTAAAAAAACTGGCATGATATTTAGTATGAATATGTCAAGTGAATAATTATATCAGCCTAAGATATTAAATTTTTGATATTTATAATTATTTCTGCCCCCTCCCATGTATATAATAATTAATTTAATTATATATAATGACTTTTCTATTATATGCCAATTGGCCTCATATGAATGTGTTTTATGTCTAATTAATCTTCTTCTAAGGTCAAAAAAAAGGTATAGAATAACTAAAATGCCCTCGGGTTCAGGTGCACAGAGGATGAACTGGATAAATATGGGATTCATCTACTAGCTCTGTCTCATGTGTACCGAGTGCCACAGCTGAAGCAAAGGTGCACCAAAGCGTTGGCTCAATGGCTTACTATAGAGAATGTGGTGGATGTACTTCAACTAGCTAGACTTTGTGATGCACCGGATCTTTACCTCAGATGCATGAAGCTGGTTTATAATAAGTTCAAGGCCGTTGAGCATACTGAAGGGTGGCGGTTCCTGCAAAATCACGACCCTCGTCTTGAACTCGATATCCTACAGTTCATTGATGAAGCTGAATCGGTATGCCACCTTAACAAAACCCTACCCTTATATTTCAATTTTGGAAGGAGTTTTTGCCAGAGGAAACACCTAATTTATTTAATATATGGTACTCTATTAGCTTATAACAATGCAATATTTACTGGGAAAATAACCATATTAGTTGTGACAATGTGATCTATCTTAAAATAAAATTGGTGATATATAGCTAATTATCGTAATTTATTGAAATTATAGAGAAAAAAGAGAACAAGAAGGCATAGAGAAGAGCAGAGCTTGTATTTACAGCTGAGCGAAGCCATGGAATGTTTGGAACATATATGTACAGAAGGGTGCACTCGCGTAGGACCATGTGATATAGAGCCTAACAAGAACAAGGGTCCATGTAGCAAGTTTTCAATTTGTGAAGGCCTCCAACATTCGTTTAAACATTTTGCTGCTTGTAAGAGGAGGGTTAATGGAGGGTGCGTGAGGTGCAAGAGGATGTGGCAGCTCCTTAAACTTCATTCCTCCATTTGCGGGCAACCTGATATCTGCAGAGTTCCCCTATGCAGGTAATCAAAACTCTTCCAATTAGTGACTTGTGCGCCCAATGGCAGTTTTTTAGTTTACATAAGAATTATTGCTTAATTAAGTGGTTTCGTTTTCATTTGAACGTTATCAAATTATTTTTTTCGATGAATCCAAGGCTAAGTTGCTATAATAGGGATTGGCTTGGTTCATCTTATAGGAGTAAGTGGTAGCAAGACTAAATGTTAAAAATTACTTGATATCAGTGCTGCCTTGACAACTAAGAAGAGTACCTAAATAGTAGCATAAAGTTAAAATTTTGTTTACCTATAGATTTAATTGAATCAAACAAAAGAACAAGCCCAAAAGCAAAGGCACAGTCAACTTCTTTGGAACCTACTTACTAGAAGGACCTAATTCCTTCAGGTGGGACGCACAGTCGGTGCTTTGTCTAAGCCTACCCAGGAAGCATCTATATTGTGATGGTTGGAAGTGATTTTGGTACATCTTATCCTTATCAGAAACGCTTATCCTTATCAGAAACGCTTATCAAACTAGCTGTGTGGTAGGGTTGGTTTGTTGTTTGGCTACAGTCTTTCAATCTCTGTCTTCACATTAATTTCCCTGATATTTTGAATCCTTGGCCAACAAAATGCTGATCTTAGTTATGATATTTTAATGGAGTACTAGAAAGCGCCAAAAACACGTGTCTGATCTGGTATTATCCCTATGGTATATAAATTCAATGACGTGTCAAATATTGGTCTTGATTATTTTATGTGCCGTGTGAAAATTGTGTTTTGATATCTTTCGGTGTGGTGTCACGTGACAGTCAATTTAAATTGAAAGCGCAATCACAGAAAAGGGGAGAGGATGCCACAAGGTGGAGATTACTGGTGAGAAAAGTGGTGTCTGCTAAAACCATATCTTCCTTGTCTATGTCCAAGAGGAAAAGAGAAGAGGAACCAAGACCAAACATACATCAACATAATCATGGCATTAAAAGCTTCAAGCTATAAAGTCCTTTTTTTGGATTGGAAAGAGTTTTGGATGTCTTGATTCTGTTTTGAAGGGAAAAAAGAAGGGTCAACTCTTCACTTTAATGAAAGTGGGATTTTTTTGTTGGTGGTGGTGGTGGTGGTGGTGTGGTCATTGTAATGGACATGACCCAATTTCCCCTTCCTTAATGGGTGGTCAGGCAAAATGTAGTTATTTAGTCGTAGAAATGTACACTATGGATGGTGTTGATCGGAATTGCATGTAAACTCCATAGTTAGTATTATGCTGAGGCAGTAGGCGCGGATCTATCGTAAGAAGGAAAAGAAAAAAAACATGTACATGATATATATTTGTATGCCATTAAGTTACTATGTAAAAGAGGAGTGGTTTGAGCTGCCAAATCTTTGTTCGTTCATTCTTCCTTCACATTGACTTGAATCTGCCTTTAATTTAATTTGGCTAAATTTGCCTATTTTTAATAGAATTTAATTTGAAAAAATATGTCTTCGGCAAGTAAATGAGTTCAAACATATCACAAGTGTGTCCTTTTCAATTCTAAAATCAATAATTTAAGCCTACAAAATCAATCCAACGGTGAACAATATGCCTTAATAATGATTTTTGATCTGCTTTTATATTTTATACAGAAGTTCCAACGTATTAAAACAGTTATGCTGTCCTCCTCCTACCTCCAAACCCAATACCGAATCGAGAAATTTGAATAACACACATAAATGTATTCGCTAAAATTTGTTTTATTAATATCATTTGTATTATTTTTATTTTGATAATATTAACCACTAGAATATATTTATGTGTGTTTATATAAAGTAATTATTCAGTAGTTTTGGGACATCTATCACGTGATATTTTACATTATTTATGTGATACTTCACATTATTTATGTGATGTCATGTAAATACTTAAAATAAAATAACTTACTTTAAATATTAAAATAACATCACATAAATGATATAAAATATTACATAATAAATTTTCCAAAACATTTAATAATTTTTCATTTATATGCGTGCGAGTGAATGTCTTACACTACTTATGTAATGCTTCACATCATTTATGTGATGTCATGTGAGTACTTAAAATAAAATGATTCACTTTAAATGTTAAAATGACAACACATAAATGATATAAAACATTACACAATAAATTTTCCAAAATATTTAATAATTTTTATATAGGTCTTGTAATAGAGATATATGAAAATTTTGTTATAGAAAATTTGGTCCAAACCTTAATGCTACGTTTAAATTGAGCGAATGAAATGAAAAAAGGAATGTAATAAAAAATAGGGTATTAAATGATCATTTTGGAGGATAAACCATTCTAGTAGATGAAATGAATCATTCTATCTATTTGATTTTTATTCCATGTGAGAGGTGGTAGAATAAAATTTATTCTAATAAAATGAATATGTATAATAATTTTATCATTATATTAGACTATTCATTCTCGCTAACAATTAAACATATATTTAAAATATCTTAAAATTATTTCAATTCTTTATCTATTTCATTCTTTCAATTTAAATGCAACATAAACGTATATGGTAAGAATTTTTTGACCCGTTAAGCTCTGCTAAAGACCTTTTGAGACTTTGTTTAATTTGTTCTCTAATTAAGACAGTTGAACAATGAAATATTATCAAATCCGCAATATGAAGTTAAAGAAAATGCCAATAACATTGGTCACTCGAAATTTGAGTTGCCAAAAATAATTGATTTAATTAATAAATAAATAAATAAAATTAGTCGAATATATGAGTGTTAAAAGTCTTGTTGACGAGTCATTTTCAAAAGTTGATGTTTTCCTAAGCTTTACCATGCCTAATTCAATGGCATTCCACCTTACCTATACATGCCTAATAATTGGATTTTACAGCTTGGGTGGGTATCAAGAAGTGACAATATATATTGTCACACGCAATGATTTTTTCTTATGTTCATCAGCACCATATTGAAATTGTATGGCCATAATTGAATCAACTTTGTGATGATTTTTTTATTTGGAATCAACTTTGTGATGATTGATTAATTGTGTAGAAAAGAGTGCCAAGTGTGGGGCACAAAAATTCCTCACCAGGAATCTCCATATTGTGGACCCCAATTTGGCATTTGAACCGAGATATATGAATGATAGTGTGTAAAATATCGGTATAGTGGTGGGACGGACAATGAGAGAGCAATTCCTCGGTAGGAATCTGTCTCCTAATGGACTCCAATTTGATCTCGGCAAGTTTGTTGTTCGGGCACTATTACACTCTTTTTTAAAAAGAGTTTAGGATGAAAAATAAAATAAAAACTTAATTTATATGAAGAAAAAAAAAATTAGAAAATTTATATATATTTTTATTGAGTCTAAAAAAAATAATTTAAGTTTCCTATTTGGATTACTAAGTTCTCGTTATATTAATTTTTTTATGTTTATAATCTAGAGTATATAATAAAAATTATAAAATATAATTTTATGTTATTTAATTTTTCGTATATTTTTGGACGAAAAAGTTGGGGGGAAATAGTGATTAATTTTTTTATTCATTTTTTTTTATTTTTTCGTTTAATAAAAATATAATATTAAAAGAATTGAACAAAAAATTTAAGTTTTAAAACTCAGTAACAGAGCTAGTGTGAGGTTGGATCTAGAGAGGGAAAAAATGTAATTTAATTTTTTGTTTAAACTTTATTAATGTTCATTAGAAAAATACAATTTAACGTCCTAACTAGCATTAAAATTTTAAATTAAAATATAATTAATTAATTAGATTTGTGTTTGTGAAGAACTTTTTAAAAATTAAAATTTATTTATCTTCAAAAGATTCAAAATGTATTTGTAGCATTTTATTTACGGGTCCGTTTAATGTGTGTCATACGGGCATACATTAAGCATGAAAAATAAGAGATGGATCCCATTAAATATTATTTATTTATATATTTGCACTGAATTCAATACATGAAATCCACTAGTATATTATTTTTTTATACATTAAATTCAGTACAAATACATAAATAAATAATATTATACATTAAATTTCTCACTTCAAATATACCTAAGGACACATTTTAAGAAAATCCTTTATTTACTACTGGCACGAAGCTTTTTGCCCTTAAAAGGCTGATGGAAAGAAGTGGCTGGCACGTGAATTTGACAAATTAGTAGTAGGGAGAGGTATTTTATAAACTAACTTTATTGTAGAAGGTTTGGTTCGGTCTAGGCCTAACTATACACACCATTTCTTGTTTGACCCCGTTGCACAGTTTTAATGTCAATGGTCGTAAACAAATTGGTCTTCGGCTAATACGACCACCTTAGTCATGATTCTTTTTTGATCGTTAAATGTCTACAATTTGATATTAACCAATATGATATGATGCTTGTAGGTCCATGGGAGGAGGAGCCAAGCCTTATTAATTCAATTTCTACTTTCATTTTCAGAAATCCATAAAACATGGAGTACGACGTTAATTCCTAAGTTGGTCAAGTTTCAAGTGTTTGAGATTTAACGATTATAATAATACCTCAATAAAGACTGGGGTCGGGTGTACTGAAAGTTGACTGGGCTGGGCTGGTCGCTTGTAAATGAACCTCACTTCTCTTCCTACAAATTGGCCCATTTTGTATGGCTCTAATTGAGTTAGTCACAAAATTTAATATTTTCCGTTAATCTCATTATTAACTTTCCTTTTATAATGTTTTCGATTCAAAATTTAAATATGCACGCCCTAAATTACTAGTTGCACATTTAAAATTAACAAAATGATTAATATATTCTCACTAAATAAGAAATCGTTTCATACTTTTATAGTTGTAATGTTTCAAAAAGAAAAATATAGTTGGATATCTTATGGGATAACATTTATAAAAATTTCTTTTAAATGTGTGTATATGTAAAAATTACATTATTTTAAAAAAGTAGAAAGATAAATTAGACATTTGGTAAATGGATTAACTCATTTCACAATAAATAAAGGTACATTAATCATTTATTACTTTTGGATGTGCAACTAATAATTTATAATGTGCATATATTAAGTCTCATGTTTTTATACTTATCTCCTTTTTATTATATAAGTCGTTTAAAAAAAAAAATATTTTAAAAATATAAGATATTTTACATATATTTAGGAGAAAAAATTAATCATTTTTTATTTTATCTTTAAAGATGGAGTGATTGAGAGAGAGAGAGAGAGAGAAGAGGCGGAGTAATATTAATGTGACTTCTTAATATATGTAATTATGTCTAAAACGATCTATATAATTAAAATGAGAGAATAACTTCTTATTATTATTTGTTACGTAATTTTTATAACAATTACTACTAGTATAACAATAGTATTAATGAGATTTTTTAATATATGTAATTATATTTTAAATGATCTATATAATAAAAATGAGAGAGTAACTTCTTACTATTATTTGTTACATAATTTTTATAACAGTTACTACTAATTTATATGGCTATGTGAATGTTAAAAGAGGGAAAATGAGTTACTAAAAGATACGAGATGAAAGATAGAAAAGTACAAAATTGATTTAAATTTTTTTATTTGTAAATAAAAGGTAATATAGAGGTGATAAATAATTAGTTTATTTTGTAACTTTTTCAAACTAAATTTAATTTATCTCCGGATAAATTTCTTTGACAAAACATATGATCGAAGTTGAGTTAATTTTCTATTTTTTTTTTTCGTTCCTTTGAAAAACCCACAAAGAAAGGAAAAATCCATCGTTAGAAAGTGAGGTCGTAACGAAAGCAGGGGTTAGGGGAGAAAGTCAATGGCTTCCAGCGAAACACAGAACGCCAACTCCAACAATCCGGCACTGAACCCTGATCTGTCCAGTCTGGATCGACCGGATTTGGAGTTCGCCCAGTTCGCAGCCGGGTGCTTCTGGGGGGTAGAGCTGGCGTTCCAGCGAGTTGAAGGCGTTGTGAAGACAGAGGTTGGGTATTCTCAGGGTCACGTTGACAACCCGAATTACAAACTTGTTTGCACCGGCTCTACTGACCACGTCGAGGTGGTTCGGGTGCAGTTCGATCCGTCTGTTTGCTCGTACACTAACCTCCTCTCTCTTTTCTGGTCTCGACATGATCCTACAACCCTCAACCGTCAAGTATGTCTTCGTATATTATACGATTATTATAATTATATTCTCATATGCCTTACTGATATTTCTTTTCAAAATAATTTGAATTTGCTGTTTGCTTCTAGTGTTATTATTTTGATTTTAGAGGAAAGAAATTGGATGGTATGTGATTGAATTCATCGGCCATAGGTAGAGATAGAGTCAGAAAACAAAAGGGTTCATCTGAGTTAAAGTTTTGAAATTAGAAATAATACATACTCCTATATTTTTCTGCAGTTTGAAATTCTTATGAATCAATAGTAACAAAACTATTAATTTTATACTGAACTGGATTGGTACTACTTGATCAACAGCTCTTCTAATAAATTCTTTAATTTTAGTTGACAAATAATACAGCTGGTATGCTTATTTAATAAATAAATAAAACTAATTGTAGGGTGCACCAAATGAATTTATCATATTACTATGACAGGGTTAATTTTGAGGCAGTTGGAACCATATTGGGAATATGTGATATACAGAACTGAGCATAAAAGACATCCTTTGGTGATAAAAGTTGTATTACAAACCTTCATGGCCATTTGTTGTTGCTTATTAACTGGATCCTCTCCTGTCCCTTTCCTGCCACGTCATTGACTATAGTAAAATAATAAGATAATTATTTTTGCAGTTTAGCTTTTTAATGAAATCTGCACTGTTGATTCACAATTATGATGGCGTGTCAATTTGTCCTTAAGTGGACTAATGAGAATCCAAAACACTAAAGCACTTGGAATTATATGTTCATGTCCTAGGGTGCTGATGTCGGCGGACAGTACCGCTCAGGGATATACTACTACAATGTGGATCAAGCCCGTTTCGCACAAGAGTCCTTGGAAGCGAAGCAGAAAGAATTGAAAGATAAGAAGATTGTAACAGAAATTCTTCCGGCAAAGACATTCTATCGAGCGGAGGAATACCACCAGCAATACTTGGAAAAAGGAGGTCGCCAAGGCTCGAAACAGTCGGCTGCAAAGGGCTGCAATGATCCAATCAGATGCTATGGTTGACAAAGTATGTACTTGATAAACCGGCCAATGGTTAAGTTAATTTAGGTTGTTGCTTGGTGTTTTCTTTTATAATTTTAATAAAGCACACTCTAATTGTGCTCTAGGAGTTAAACGCTTAAAACCGGATGAAGACATAATGGTTTGATAATGAAACGCTTTGGAATTATTATAGTTCTGTGTTGTTCATTTCGCAGTCCTGGTTGTGATGCTTATTTTGTTGAAGCAGAATAACTTATAACTAATTGGCAATTTGGCATAAATATATGGTTATGGGAAATATGATTTCGGTCATCTGCTACACAGTTATGATCTCCCTGAGAGACAAGTCTCGTTGCACCTGCAGACCATAATGTTGCTAGTTTTTTGGTAAGTTTATTTTAGGGGAAGTTGTATATAATTAATAGCTTTCGTTTTTTTACTACATATCAGTTATAACATCAAATCTCTTACTGCATTCTACACACTTTAGACATAAATTCTATTTTTCTCCTTTCTCTGTTATTGACATAGATGGAAGAATTTGCAAAAAGCTTCCATGGAAAGTATAATGCATATTTATGCTAAAACGCAGTATTAATATAAATTGAAAGTTGATGTATGTTCTCTGCACATGATGCAGAGTGAGGGGTTCGGCTACTGGCTTGTTTAAGCCAGGGGAAAGATGAAAGGACTTATCTGAGATTGTTTATGCTGAAAATTTGGTCTAATTTGGAAACACTGGGCAAATTACTTTCAACATTCTATATAACAAAAGATTATTGCAAGCAAATGAAGGTAATTTATTTCATTCTCATACTCCAAGTAGATTAATAAAAGATACATTAGCTGACACCAGCATCAAATTTGTGCTATATAGTCAGACGTGTTTATGGGGAGATGAGTAGTGAAATTTTGACGGAGAAGATACGGAAAGCTAAAAATTTAAATTACACAATGTGATTGTGTTTCAGAGTTCATCCCTAAGGGCGAGCTTATGAACGTTGGTGTTTTTTGAAGAGGTTTTGAAGGGATATGATGCCTCCATTGCTATGCCACATATTCCTTCTTTAGAAGAGATGCCTCGCTGCATCCTTATGTAGCCCTTCTCTCCCCATTCAGCACCCCGTGAGTTCTTCACCGTCCAGTATTTGGTTCCGTCTTTGGCTGTTCCATAGCCCACAACTGCAACCCCATGATCTAGATCTGTTCCGCATTCTCCATTAAATACTCCCTGACATCCAGTACTTGCATATTAAATTCTATCATATTTGTTATCGTTTTACAACATACTGGTTCAAATATGAATTTTGTTTCTGAAAGTGTGTGAATCTGTCTGCTGGTATATACTTGTGCAAAGTTGGACATTCTAGAAAATTCAGTCATTTCATGTTTGATTTTGTGATCAAGTTCATGGCATGTTTGAGACTTTCCTTTCTTTCTTTCTTTCTATTTTTTTTTTGACGTAATCTTATTTATAACATGGTCAGTCAAATCCATAGTAACTCCAAAAACTGTTTGATATGTGTGCCCAAGCTCAATCCCGAAATTGAAAGGTAAAATTATTGGCACTATTGACCTTCGGGCATGATGATCTAATGATACTAGTCATAACCATACCTCCGAGTATAACTGGAAATCATAACCTCCAGCATCAATGGCCACAGATATAGGTTGGTTGGCTGCCGCTTTCAGCAGTGCATTCTCATCATTAGCAGGTACATTTTCATGTCCATCAATTGACACCGCTGGAGAATTCTCCTGCAAAACAATTGAATTTGTATCCCATTAATAGCAGAAATGGAAGCCATAGAAATTTTACTTGCATACGTACATTTAAACTCACAAAGGAATACTGTTATTTGCCCCGTTGTATACCTTTGAAACATCACAGGTTCCATCTTCAGCTTTGTAAGGATACTTGTCCTCTGTTGTAATGCCTCCCTTCTTGATAAAGTCGAATGCTATGTCCATCAACCCTCCATTACAGCCTTCATTTTGTTCAGTGTCACAGTCGACAAGTTCTTGCTCTGACAAAGAAACTAACTTCTTTGTTTTGATATAGGTTATTCCTTCAACTGCCACAACTGTTGAAAATGCCCAGCAACTACCTGTAGTAAGAAATCTTAAACCATGAGCAAAGAAACAAAAACGTTGCACATGCTTTTGCAAGTTGTCCTTTTCACTTTTTAGGGTTTAGCTTGTGGTAACTAATAAAAAGTATATTTTCCCAACACTTTCTTCACTATTTTGTTTTATCTTTTTGCATGTTGGGCTACTTTGTGTGTGAAAAAAAGAAGAAGTATGTATTGATAAATAGATAGTTCTAATTACCACATTGGCCTTGATCCTTGACAGGGGTAATAGCTCCTTTGGTCCTCCAATCAATGGATGGAGGAATGCTCTCTACGTTCTCGTACATGAAGGTTGAATTACCAATTCGTTCCCCTCGGAGCATCCGGTGATGACTAACCTTGGAACCCGCATAAATGCTTCGGAACTCGTGGTTA